>CM076570.1:5137791-5737791 GCA_034641835.2 Pinus albicaulis | reverse complement strand
GTGACAATGCTTGAAACTTTGGAAATGGGTGCGATAGATATTTTTATGATACGAAAAACTTATTTTCATAAGAATTACCCCCTATACACTCCAAAACTAGCTTGTGTACAATGTGCGACACTTAACATGCTAAAATATGACACTTTTATTTTCTCACAAACGGGACCAAAACACTTAGAGAAAACACATGCAATGACCCTTAATATTTGCGACAACAAAATGAAAAGTCAAAGTAGGCTTAAAAATTTGGATGTAGGCCAAAATTTTGGAGGGTTTTGTAGCAACGAAAACACTTGGAGACACACTGGTATAATTACAACTTATCTACTTTGGTTGATTTGTTTTTGCAGGTTCTAGTTCTTCAGGGAGTGTTTATTCATCGTTCATATCACTTTGGTTTTCCTAATTACCCTGTGCATTTACTTAGTCCTATTTTTCCCTTCTCGGTCAAATAAAAACATTAGAAAAACAATATCACAATGTTTTTAATCAAGGAAGGGTAGTTTAGTTTGTGAGCTTTATATTTTTAGAGAATAGTTTTCATCTTTGGTGTTGTTCTACTGCCATAAACCCTCGAAAGTACCTCGAAGAAGTCACTTTAGGAACAAAAACATTTCTCCACTGCCAACAATTTTGGAAAGTACCCCGATTAAGTTCCTTTCTTCACCTCCCTACACAGAAATCCTTTCTCTTCTTTCACCCTTTATTTATGTATTTTATATAGGACTTGAAACTAAACTCTCCCCTCACATATACCCACTTTCACTAGCTTATCCCAGGTAAACATGAGATGAGGGGATGCTATGACAAGAACCAACTTCCTAGGTGAACTTAAGGAAATGGAGTTGACAAAAAAGACCTTACTAACTTCTGTCAGGTGCCTCAGGACCCTCCAGGAGTAACCCAACCCCTCCAGGTTTCCATCTCCTGAGGGAAATTATTTTTTCCCTGATCTAGATCCCCAGTTTCTCCCTTTCCAAGACCTCCATGTGATTGGAAACCCCTAGTCTCTCCCATAGGCCTGCATCCATGCGACTATGAAATTTTCTTCTTAGTGTTGTGCTAGCAACTGCAGAACTTAAGGCTATTTTCAGGGATGGAGCTAAGCCTCTGAAAATAAATCCATATAAATTTAACAAATCATAAAATACACAAATACAATGACTATAAACCAAAACTGAAACCAGGACTAGACCTGACCATCACCAACCGGGACTAACATTCTGTCAAACACTTGGTAGATAGGAAACCTACAAGTCATGAATGAAAGTCTGAGCATAAGGGATTGAAAAAAAATGATACTTAACAAGAAGGATCACCACCCTCTCCCATTATCTTCCTTAACATTAATTAGTTATTTCAGTTACAATTAAAAACATGAAAATATCGATGACTAAACCCAGTCATATATCCATGCTTATAACCAACATATAAACATATAAATAAACATAAGATAACATCCATTAAAGCCACATAATAACAATTACATTTTCCAATAAAAATCAAGAGAACTTAGATTTCATTAAACATAGGCATAATCCAATGAGGTTCAGGACTTCCACGTACCACTCGATCATAGACATGGCTGGACCAAATATTTCTTTCATCCAGGCACCCCCTGTGCCATATTCCAAGCATGAATGTGGGATATCATGGGATAAACCAATCCAAAACAACCATGGAAATCCATAGGTTGAACCACCTCCACCCTCACTATACCATGATCTCATCTAAACCAACCCTGAGTTCAAAAAACCAAACTGAGCTTGGAATGCCTTTAGATTCCTTCACCATCCTTGAGGAAATTTCATTTCTTCACCCTTAGGATTTACCATTTATCCCACCATTACCAGTCAAGGGATTCCTAGAACTTTGGGAATTTTCCTGAGACCACCTCTGCTCTGGATTCTAAAACCTTCTGACAATTCGAAAGTCCAAAACCGAGAAAAATCCCATCGCACTATGGCTATCCATAAATGGCAAGGCAAGGCTGAAAACCACTGTCAGAACTAGACAAAACCAATCCATCAACAAAAAAAGAACCAAATATCAACATGAACATACCATGCATGTCAAAACCAGCTAGGAAATCATGCATGCAATATGTTACCTGCAAGTATTCCTGCTAAATCTTGCTTGTTCCAACCTTTCCTTGCTTAATCTTTTCTTTCCTTTCCTTTCCTTTCCTTGTCCTTCCTTTGATTTTTTTTCCTTCATTTTATCACTTTATCTCTTTATCCTCTTGGTGCTCTTATTCTCTCTAAGACTAATTCTAAAAATGAACTGACAAAAAACTACCAACTAATGCTTTGAGATATTTTTATTGATGAGGCCTCTAATTTATTCAATTTTGCATTATTTTCCTTCATTTTTCTCCTCACATGCAACCTGTGACCTTTCACCTTCCTTTTCTCCTAATTTCCTTTATTTTCATAAATAAATGTACCAAAAATACTTTTTTCCTTTTCAAAGCCTTGGCCAATGCCTTTAATAATTTCCCTTTATCCATAAACACATCAAGTGATGCCCACTAGGATATCTTGCCCAACATTCAACTTGGAATAAGTGTCCCTTAACCATGATATTATTTTTTCCTTCATCAACTTGTATTACATGAATTTTTATCCTAGGTCTGTTACAGAACCCTCGATGTTAAACCACACCTATACCTAAACAAAACCACTAAAAAGAAAACATACTTCCCATGGAGCTTTATAACTTAGCTCGATGCAATATTTACAATGAATAACCTGCTCAAAATAAAAAACCATCATGAAAACATGACAATATAACAACCATACCACTTATTGGAGCTTTATAACCTAGATCATGGTGATATTTACAATAGAAAACATACAAAAATATGTACAAATACCAAACTTCTGCTTTTCCTCAAATGGTAAACAATGAAGGATACATATCCCACATCTGATTCACCATCTCCCATGTAGCTTCTTTGGGCCCAAAGTGCTTCCTCTTCACTTTAACTTGCTTGATAGCTCTGTTCTGATGCATGATTTGCTTCCGCTGAAATATGCACTCACGTTCCATCTAGAATTCTCCTTCTTGCTCCACCTGCAATACATACCAATCAATAACATGATCCACATATTTTATATACATTTTAAGCAATGAAACATGGAAAACATCATGGAATTTCATTGTTGGAGGTAGCGCAAGTTGATAGGCCACATGTCTAATCCTCTCAAGGATCTCAAAAGGCTTGCAATACTGTGGTGCCAACTTAGAACATGATCCAATCCTCAAGGAGCTCTTATTGGGATGGATGCGCAAATACACATGCTCCCCAACCTAAAACTCCTTAAATTCCTTGTGTTGTTTTGCATAAATATTCTTCTTTTCTTGTGCTTCCTTTAGATTCTTCCTTATAAATTGCATTTCCTATTCCATGTCTGCCAACATGTCCAGTCCAATAAGTACCTTGTTCAACATATCACTCTAGTTGATGGGAGTATTACAAATCCATCCATATAATTCCTCTAAAGGACTCATCCTCAACAACTTTGATAACCATTTTTGTATGAAAACTCAACCAATGGAAGGTACTCATCCCATCTCCTCTGTTGGTGTATTGCATACACCCTTAGCATGTCCTCAAGGATCCTATTGACCCTCTATGTTTTTCCATCTACCTGTGGATGATAGGTTGTACTAAAGGCCAAATATGTCCCTAAACCTACAAAAAAATCCTTCCAAAACTTGGAAGTGAACTTGGCATCCCTGTCTGACACAATATTCTTCAGAACACCATGTGATCTCATAATCTACCTAATGAATACCTGTGCTAACTCACTAGCTAAATATATAGTCTTCACTAGAATGAAGTCAGCCAAATTGCTCAACATGTCGACCACAACCATGATAGAATCATGTTGCATCATTGTCCTCAGAATACCTATACTAAAATCCATGGAAATGACCTCCCATTTCCATTCTGGAATCGAAATAGATTGTAGTAGAACACCTAGATACTTGCATTCTGCCTTCACCCGCTGACAATCCAAACATCTAGCCACAAACTCTACCACTTCCTTCCTCATATTCGACCAATAGTATAACTTATTCACTGTCTTAAATGTATTATAATATCCTGGGTGACTCGAGTATGGCTTGACATGAAGCTCCCTCAAGATAATATTTTTGAGCTCACTATCATCTGACACATAGATCCTATCCTTGAATCTTACGAAACCATTTGCCGTGAGATGATACTCTTCATCTTGATCACCTGTACCTGCACATGCACCTGTACTTGTACCTATACTCGGTTGTAACCTGTTCCTAAGATCCATATACATGTAATCTTGTTGTCTTGTCTGTAAGGTCTAATCTTGTAAGTCTGTCCCATAGGAACTCATAGCTTCTATATGGTTCACCTGTACTTTCCTGCTAAGATCATCTGCAACCCTGTTCTCCTTTCCCTTAATGTATCTAATCTCGAAGTCAAAATCACTAAGGGTGGCCAACCATCTAGCTTTCCTAACATACAGATTTGACTTGTCAAATAGATATCTCAAACCATTGTGATGGCTCATCAGTACAAATATCCTGCCAAGAAAATAATGTCTCCACATCTTCAAAGAATGAATAATAGTTGCCAACTCAATATCATGAGTCACGTCATTATGCTCATTCTCATTTAATTTCCAAGACTCAGATCATACCACCTATCCATCCTAATTAAGGACTCCACGAAGTCCTCTTTTACAAGCATTTGTACACACTATGAAATCTTTATCCAGATCTGTGATCTTAAGAACTGGAGCACTGGTCAACAACTGCTTCAACTTCTCAAAAATAGTGACACATTCCTCTATCCACTCAAATTTATTACCTTTTCTCTACAAAGATGTAATATGATATGCAATGTGCTAGAAGTTCCTAATGAACCTCCTATAAAAACATGTTAATCCCATAAATGATCTAACTTCCTCCACATTCTTAGGAGCTACTCACTCCATGATGGCCTTTATCTTTTCGGATCTACTGCTATGCCTTCCTTGGAAACAAAATGTCCCGAGTAGTGTACCTATGTTTGAAATAAACTGCACTTTCTAAGTTTAGCATATAATTGATGCTCTCTTAGCAATCTCAACACTGCTACTAAATGCTCGACATGCTCTTCCTCATTCTTAGAATACACCAATATGTCATCAATGAATACAATAACAAACTTGTCCAGATATGGATGCAACACATTATTCATCAAATACATAAATGTAGCTGGGGAATTATTCAAACTGAATGGAACTAAAAAAAACTCATAATGCCCATACCTGGTCCTAAAGGCAGTCTTGTAGACGTCCCTTTCTTTGATGTGTACCTGATGATATCCCGATCTCAAATCGATCTTTGGGAACACTACTGCTCGCTTCAATTGATCAAACAAATCATCAATCCTAAGCAATTGGTACATGTTCTTTATCGTCACCTTGTTCAACTTCCTATAATTAATGCACAACCTGATAGTACCATCCTTCTTATTTATGAATAGCACTGGTTTACCCCAAGTTGATACACTCAACCTAATGTATCCCTTTTCAAGCATTTCCTTTAGATGCAATTTCAATTCTACTAGCTATGGCATGATCATCCTGTAAATTTCCTTTGATGCTCGTTGTTGTAGCTCCTAGAGACAACCTTGAGTTGTATAAAGACCAGTGCCTAGGACATCTTAAATGCAAGGAGCATATGACTCAACTGACTGCAGTTGGAAATGTTTGGCTCTAATGCAACTATCACTTAGATGAATGGTTTTAATAAGGGTGGAACCAAGACCCCAAATTTTAAACACAACAACTAGGAAAATTGCAGAAACTGAGTACAAACTGCAATAAGTAAATGCATCAGATAACTCTAAAACATAATGTTGTAAAAGGGGGCCGACTTCTAAAATGAATACACAACTATCAAGTTATATGTGAACGATGACTATGGCAGAATATGGAGTAAGATATCAACTATAACCAAGCTTATTCAAGGATAAGAATACATATATACTGGGCATATTCAAAGATAAGAATCCATATCTGGGCTCGTTCAAAGATAATAATCCATTGTGGTTAGTATCGAAAGAATGGCAGAAGAGATAGAAAACGAACAATGTATCAGGCCTGGGCCATATTTAAAGTGCTATGGATGTATAAAACATGAGTATCTGCTATGATAAATTCATGTCCAAACATGCGAGCACTCTCATTCCAAAACCTGTAGATACGAGAAATATGGAGAAATACGAAATTAACACTTATATTAAAAGACACAGAGAGATAGAGTTACAAACTGTGAATCATCTCGAGAGGAATCCCCAATTCCAGCAAAACTTCTTATTATTGAATCCCTATGGGATCTTCAAACATCCACTATCAAAGTTCATACAAAATACATACAGATTACTCGAGCTAGTGAGTCCTTTGGAAAATCTGGAACCTTTTGTTAATGTTTTCTTCTTGTTTTTATAACCTCTGATTCCTATGTATGTTGTTTCAGGTCTAATTCAAAAACATAAATGATGATGAGGTATAACTACCTCTCATCATCTTACAACGCAGGCCTAAATCCATTTCTAACTGAAATTTAAACAATTTACTAATCTAAAAGTAAAAACTGCAGGAGTGAACTAAAGATTTCACCCGAAATGACAAAGTGAAAAGAACATAAGGAAAAAGGCCATGCGGGCCCAGTCATGAATGATCATTGATGTTTGATGAGGCAGAGCCCCTACTGCTGGTGATGAAAGCAATAATATTAGTCGTGGGAGAGTTGGCCTTCTGCGCTGGAGGGTCTTATAGAATGGCCAATGGTCATGATCCATTGACTGAGACATGAAACCGACCCTTATTATCACTTTTATTTGTTTCCTGGGTGTGGAGGATCGTCAACCTTGACCTCAAGCCACTATGATTGGTTATGAGATGGCCTGCATACTTAAAATTCCATGAAAACCTGCACAAACAACAAACCAGTTAAATAAATCCTACGATAAGGGGTAGACTATTTCAGAAGGCTCAGGTGAAGACGGAGGAGCAGTGTGGAGGTAGGGAATGTAGCGGAAGCATTTCCATGGCGAAAGCAGAGTTTAAATCTGATTTGGTGCAAAGTTATGCAAAAGGAGGTTTTGCGGAAAACTAGTGTGGTCTTTGCGCATGCGGAAGGTGGTAAGCAGTAAGGAGCGGAATGAACGTGATATAGTCAGGTGGGCAACATGTGTCCTCACAAAACCACCCATTTCGCGTTGGAGTTGTGCGTTGGGGAGCTGTTGCGAGTTAGGTGCGAAAAATAACGAGAGCCGTCCGATATGGGAAAATCAGATCAACGGTGGTGGTTGAAAGCAACAGATGTACCTGCGCAGTCGGGTGGGACCGGCAATGACGTCAGCAATCTTGTCATGTAGCGGGATGATCAGTTGCGGGGTTATAAAAGCGAGAGTGATGTGGGACGTTGGATGAGGGAGATCAATGGTCCAGATTAGAGAGGGGGAGTGAAATATTGGATGAGTGATCAGGAAAGTAGCGAAGGAGCGATGGAGCGAGGACCGTTGGATCATGAGGATCGACGGTTGAAATCTCATCGGGGAATGGTAGGCAGAACGAGTTAGAACAGGAGGATGGAGACAGCGCGAAGGCACAATGACCATAGGATCTAGAGGATCGACGATCCAGATCATATCACAGCTTCGCATAAATGAATGAATGAGGTGGAGGACAGTGAAATAGTGATACAACGCTGACCGTTGGATCAGGAGGATCCACGGTCGGGATTCCATCGTGGGGGGACGACAAATGGAGCTGAGGGAGGCCCGATAGTCATTGAATCGATCACGATCAACGGCTCAGATTATATCAGTGGATCGACATATCGGCGGCGAAAGATAGAGTGTAAATGGAGTACAATGAAGTGCGATGTGCGATGGATGGGCGACGCGTGACGAGCGATGACCATTGGATCTGCAGAGATCAATGGTCGGGATTGTGTCAGGGTTTCTCACATCAACGGAAAAATATAAAAGGAAGGGGATTTAAACATGAAGGAGCGATGTGTGATGTGCGATGCATAGGTGAAGTGCGACGAGCAATGACCGCTGGATCTGCGAAGATCAACGGTCGGGATTGCGTCGGGGTTTTGCAGATCGGCGGAAAAGGAGTACAATGAATAAGGAATACAGGGTGGCGATGGGCGATGTGCGATAGCCGATAGGTGGAAATGGAACGTGCGATGGCCGTTATATCTGCGGAGATTAATAGTCAGGATTTCTTCGGAAAATATGAACCTCGGCGGTGAAACAAAAGAGAAAATGAGTGGAGTTGGGAACCAGTGAAGTCCGATGGCCGAAGAGGGCTTAAGGATTTTTAGCCGTCGGTCACAGAGCGGGGTCAGATGAGAAATGGGGGCTAAGGGCTTAAGCCGAAAGGCGCTTAGAGGCCTGATATGTTAAAATGAGCGTTTTAAAAGAAAAAAGGTGATTTTTAGCCTTTTCAAGGGTTCCGATAGGTGAAAAAGGGGCTTTGACAGTTTATGCAGTCTTTGTTGTATTTTCTTTGTAGAATAAAGCTCCTTATCATTAGACATCCCAACTCAGTGAGGGATGTCATAACAACACCGGTGTTGCCCCAGGTACAACTCAATAGAAAAGTCTAATTCCCTGTGAGGAGGTAACTCTGGAATCTCTATTGGGAACACATCCTAAAACTACTGCAATACTAGACATCTCTGGAATATTTATGCATCCTCAATATCCCTTGTCACTAGAAATATGCACTGCAAACATCACACAACCTTTTCTGCAATTGCACTTAGCCTGCATTGTGGTGACAATCCTCACTGGTGTAGGCTTCTTCTTTCCTTGCAAAATTCTCTTTTCTCTATTATCATCCAGTCATTCAATGGCCTTGTCATAACAATCCACTTTGGTCTTGTGAAGGTACATCCAATCCATACCCAAAATCATGTTATATGATCCCAATGGAAGTACATTCAAATGTGTTGTTGTAGGAATACCATTTAACTCAAATGCACAAGCTCTTACCCAATGGTGAACTCTATTCTTAGTACCTATAGCCAACTGCACCAGCCAATATTCTGCATGCAATTCTTTTCTCAAGCCACACTTATCCAGTAGGCCAGTATTAACATAACTATAATTAGAACTAGGATCAATAAAAATATAAATAAATTAACCACAAATCGTACCATCCATCTCAATAATAGATGCATGGTGATCTGCCTGCCTGTTTTCCACAATTGCATAAATCCAAGGAATGCTATGACCAACATCCCCAATTTTCTACGCCTCTGGAGCACTATATATCTGAGGTCTAGCACCCTAGTATAATGGAAAATCCTTCTTGCAATGATATTTTCCACATATCCAACACTACACTAGTGCTCTACCATCAAATATAGTCTGGTGCTCTCCAGGATGCGATCCATGTCCCTTCTCAAATGTATTGAACTTCTTGTAAGGAACCACATTTTCTTTCTCACTTGCATCCTGAGGTCTTCCCCGCTTTGGTGGCCATCTTCGTTTAAATTTATCATCTCCTTTCATGTCACTCTTAGGCTCAACTTTGAACTTTGAATACTCATAAAAATGATTTAGATTTCGAATGGCTTCTTCTAGTGATCTAAGCTCATCAAACTCAATCCGGTCTTTGTATGCTACTGGAAACCCACTGATGAATCTCTAAACCTTAACCTTCTCCTCCTTGAGGTAAGGCACATATCTCAACAACTATAGGAACTTTCTAGTATACTCAAAATATTTCATGGAACCTATCTGCAACTCATAAAACTCCTTAGATATGGCATGATATTACCTCTCTGATAGGTACTTCTTCTTGAAGATCCTCTCAAACTCATCCCAAGTCAAGTCATCCTCCCGAATACCTTTAACATTCTTCACATCCTCCCACTAGATATCTACTTTATCTTTACGAATGAAAGAGGTTATCTTGGATTTCATGTTCTATGTATAGCTATGAAATATGAATAATTTCTTCATCCCAAGCAGCTATGCCTCTGCATTTTCTGACTTCTTCCTCTCTCCATCAAATGTAGGAGGCTTGAATTTATTGAACTCTTATAGAAAATACTCACCCCTCATATAAGGATGATGATGGTGACGAATATGAGGATGTATCCTGGAAGAGAAACTAGAATGATGCCCATACATACCAGTCCTCCTGTTAGGTATGTCCAATGATATGCCACCTCTAGCTGTGTCCCCTCTATCCAACTTGTATCCAGACTGAGACCTTTTACCATAGGCTCCATTAGTATTTTCTTGCTACCCTTGACTTGTACTCATTTGTCCCTATTTCTGAAACTCTGACAAGCTCTAAATAATCGCTCCATTGACCTCCATCAACTTTTATTGAGCCCTTGCAAGTCTTTCCCGATCCTCAACGAACCTGTCATTATATGCCTTACAACTTCTGATCTTTTCCCTCAAGCTCCTTAATGTATCTACTACACTAGGAGAATTCTCATCTCCTTAATACCCAACTGCACTGTAGGGAGAGTCACAGGAACTATATTCTAGCATTTTCTCGTCATCCTTGCTTTTCTTCTTCATATAAGTATATCATGTTACATAAACCAAATAGATACCAAAATAAAATCCATACCTCATTGACGTTCAGGGGAGTCTTATCTCATCTACAAGATCAATCCACATTAGAATGTACATGTATAATCATAAACATATCCATATATAAACATATTAATATACACCTTCATGCATGACCATACCAACAATATGCCCTGACCCCAGCATGACAACCATGACCTTAACAACATCAGACTTTTCTGAAAGAGAAAAAAACCCGCTCTGATACAACCTGTAACGAACCTCTCCCCTCACATCTACCCACTTTCACCGGTTTACGGTAAACATGAGATTAGGAGTTGCTATGACAAGACTCAACCTCCCAGGTGACCTTAAGGAAATGGAGTCTACAAAACATACCTTACTTACTTCCCTCATGATCCGGTGCTCAAAACTATGCTAAGAAATCAACATTCTTAGAATGGAATGAAACTTGTGCACTTGTGTATATCTTGTTTTTTCTGAATCCGAAGAAATTCATTTTGCACAAAACCGACACCGTATGCTCCCAAAAATGAGTTATGTTCATTTTCCCAAACAGGGAAATTTTGGCAAAAGGTTGTGCAGGCTTTCGAGTCAGCAGTCCATATAGTTGACTGGGCCTGTTGACTTAGAAAATGACTGGGCTTCAAAAAGAGCTAATGACAGCTCACCACGTGTCAAAATATTATTAGTGACGAATTGAAAATTATTTATTAGTCATTTTGTTGTTGGTTAGGTGGACCAACAGGAGGCAGCCACGTGGCCCAGCTAGAGGCTGCCACGTGGCACCTCAGTGGACACTTAAATTTTTTGGTGCAAGCTGGATTACACTCCAAAATATTTGAACATTTCACACACCTCCAACTAAATTCCACTCATACTAATGTACCACACATAGTCCTTGTGTATAGGACCCACAAATATTATATTTAAACATTAATGTGGGCGAAGGTTTGGTTAAGGCCCCCTCCCAGGTCACGTGGAGCGCCCATGTGACCACTAGTATGCATAGGAGTTAATGGAGAAATTAACGGTCCCACAATTTGCACCAATTTGTTGCTCCAACAGCGAAAAATAGGGTGAAATTGTAGGACAATTGGCCGAACTTGGCGAATTTATGGGTCAACTAGCAACAAAACTTGGGAAGCTTATAACTTTCTCAATTTTTGGTCTTTTTGGGAGCATAAAGAGGCTAGACAAACATTTTTGATAGCTATGAATTTGTTGGAGCAAGTTTTGAATCCATTTGAGCATTGTAACTCATTGTAATCACCATTTTTTGAGAATCATGAAAGAGGGGCAAACATTTGAAGTTGGACCAGGAGATGTAGCTCGAGAGGGGTGAACTCCTTCATCACTTGCTATTTTGTGGTTACTGTTATGGCTTTATTTATCTGTTATTTTCTGAAATTTATGAGTTAATTTCATGTTTAAATGTGTTAAATAATTTAACTTAAGTACCTTAAAAACTCATTCAATTTACTTGCAATTTATACAATCCTCAAGCACATACACATTCAGATCAAGTTTGCTATCAGAGCATTGGTTTTCTTTGATGCTATGAGGATTTTTTTGTTTGTAAGTGTTTTTAATTCTTAAAATATTGAAGCTCAAGAGAGGAGAATGAAAGCTTGTGGGTGTAGATTCTCAATTTGGGACAAGGACAAGGAGAGCACATTTTCCACAATCTCCACCACAAGTTTCACCTCAAGTTGTACCTGAAGCTTTAGTAAGCATGTCTCATGAAGGAGGAGCTGATAATATGTCATAGGATGAGATGAGTTTTAGAAAAGCATTCTTTGACATGACTGAAATGGTGAAAGTTCTCTATGAAGAGAGAAATTAAACATTGCAGGGTGAGAGTTCCAAGCCTTCAAAAGGAGAGGGTTCTTCTGGAGGAAAAGGAGTAGATGATGACAAGCCTTCAAAAGGAAATGGTTAAAACCCACAATCTTATACACCATCATCTTCACCTCCATCCTCACCTTCATCTTCATCCTCTTCCACAAAAACCTTTAATCAAACACCTCCACATACCACAAAGTGTCATGGTAAAACTCCCTTATTGAAACTTGATATTAAATTCGAATTGCCTATGTATAAAGGTGAAATGAATGCTGAAAAAATTGATGATTAGGTTCATCAAATTGAATTATATTGTAGGATTCAAAACATCAAAGATGATGAAACAAAGATTCAACTGGCTTCATTAAGGTTGGAAACTGCTGCTTTGATTTCGTGGGAATCCAAAACACAAGAGGATATGAAAAAACATGGTAAGGTCTCAAAATCTTGGATAGATTTTATTGCTTCACTTAGAAGATAATTTTATCCAATAGCTTATATGCAGAAGGCTATTATGGATTGGCAGAATTTTAGACAACTAAAATTCCAAAGTGTGCAAAGTTACACCCAAGGGTTTAGAAGAAGATCTCTAATTTTAGGTGTAGATTTGTCATCACCAGACACCTTGTTGAAATATATTGGGGGTTTACACAATTATTTAAGGCATACTATCCTTATTTTTAATCCTACAAGTTTAGATGAGGTTTGTGTTCAAGAAACAAATCTTGAAGCAAGAGGGAAAAACATTTCACGAGAGGGTATCAAAAAGCCATTTCAAATTGGAGACAAAGGAAAGAGTAAATTCAAAGGGAAAGGAAAGAAGAATGCATCTCAAGAAGGAAGGAGAAAAATTAGCTTGCAAAAATTGTTCCAAGGAGGGTCATGATGAAGCTCATTGTTGGAAGCTTCATCCTGAGATGAAACCAAAATATTTTAACAACAAAAGTAAGCAAAAGACAGCTGCAACTAAACAACATGATTTAGGATCAGGTTCTGGATATGAAACAAAGATCAAAACAATGGGAATGAAAGGTAAGGACATAACAAGCACTATCTCTTCAAGTTGTCCAAATGATATTCAAGATGAGAAAACAAGAATTGAACTTTTCCATATTCGAGTTATTTCAAAGCATACCAAAATTGATTCACTCTTTGATAGTGGTTCACAAGAAAATTTTATTTCTGAAGACTTAGTCAAGAATTTAAATTTAGAGACCATTCCTCATCCAAGAGCTTATCCTTTAGGTTGGATATGCAAGAATTAAAACTTACAAGTGACGAGGAAATGCATATTTAGATTTGCAATTACAACAAACTCTCCTGATGAAGTTGAACTAGATGTAGTTCCACTTGATATTTCCGGTATTGTTTTGGGAAGCCTATATCTTTATGATAGGAAAGATATTTTTCATCACCATGAAAACAAATATCACTTGTTCAAATATGGTATTGAGTAAATTGTTATATCACATCGACATAAACTAAATCTTTCACTTGTGAATTTCGGACAAATGAAGAGACTTATTATCTCTAGCAAGAATTTTGTGTGTTTAATGGTAAAACAAATGAATGACGTTGATAATGAATCTTTTCAAGGTTGTGAATAAAGATTGAAATTTGATTTGGTTGAGGTTGTTAACCAATATGATGAGATGTTTCAAGAACCAAAAGGATTGCCTCCCAAGAGGGGAACCCAACATGAAATACAATTGCATGAATATTTTTCTCTTCCTATTATTGGCATGTACAAGATGTCAGTGATGGAAAGTGCAGAAATTTAAAAGAAAATTCAAGAGTTGTTATAAAAATGGGTCATTAGACCAAGTTCTTCGCCATATGGGTCACCTATTGTTTTGTTTCCAAAGAAGGATGGAACATGGCGCATGTGTGTGTACTTCTGTGCATTGAACAAGATTACAGTAAAGAACCATTACCCACTTCCTAGAATTGATGATTTACTTGATCAATTGAAATATGTTGAGTATTTTACTAAGTTGGGCTTAAGGAGTGGCTATCATCAAATTAGAATTGCTGAAGGAGACATATGGAAGAAAATATTCAAAACAAAGCAAGGTTTGTTTGAATGGCTAGTTATGCCTTTTGGTATTTGTAATTCTCTTGCTACCTTCATGTGTGTGATGAATGATGTAATGAGGCCATTTCTAGATGATTTTGTGATATTATACTTAGATGACATATTTATTTTCTATAAATATCGTGAAGAACATGTCATGCATGTCAAAAAAGTACTTGATGTCTTAAAGAAAGAACATTTTTTTTAAAGATGTCAAATTGTGACTTTGGCAAAACTTATTTGGTATACTTGGGTCATATTGTTGGAGGAGGTGAATTGAAAATAGATCCATCCAAGTTTGATGTCATTTTGAATTGGCCAAAGCCTAAAATAGTTACAAAGGTAAGAAGTTTTTTGGGAGAAAGCCAATATTGGAGGAAGTTTATTTCTAACTTCTCCTGTATTACAGGTCCATTGCATGCATTGACAAGTGTGAAGCATGTATTATAGTGGGGAGGTAAAAAACAAAAGGAATTTGATGCATTGAAGGAAGAGATCAATTCATCTCCTGTACTTGCACTTCCAGACTTGAGACATTCAATTGAGATACAGAGTGATACAAGCGAATATGCCATGGGTGCAGTCCTCATGCAACATGGTAAGCCCATATGTTTTCATTCGAAAACTTTTAATGGTGTAGTGATTAATTATCCTACATATGACAAGGAATTGTATGCATTGGTGAAAAGTGTGAAAAAGTGGAAACACTACTTGATGGGTAAAGAAACAATCATTCGCACTGATCATCGACCAAATCACAAAAAAAGTTGCAACAATCAAGGCACTATCGATGGATGGGTTTTCTTCAACAATTCCACTTTGTGATAAGGTATAAAAAAGGTATCTATAACAAAGTTGTTGATATGATTTCTAGGCCTATTTTTAGTGTTGCTACTATTCTTAAGCATAATTCTATTTTTCACGAAAGATATGTTGAACAATATGCTTTAGATAATTATTTTCAAGATGTATATGCGACTTTGAGTCAAGGTAATTGTTAGTGTATGTCTGTCAACAGTGATTAAATGTACTCTTTCAAGGTTAGTTGATAGGGTCCTAAGTCAAATATTATAGTTTCAAATAAGTTTTCAAATAAAATTTGATCATTGGTTGTTGTCTAGGTTAGTGCTACTCCCTCCACCTGTTAATTTTTTCATCACTCATCATGGTTACATCTTCATTTAAGTGTATTAGGTCATGAAATAGTTAACATGTCATCATTTAGGTCATGGTCTAGGGTTTCACTTGATTTGTCATTATATTGTCATAAAAATAAAAACTGAGTCATGTCCATCACTTGAGTCACCATAAAAGGGAGTTAGAAACTTAGGAAAAAAAAACAATAAAGGTAAAGGTAATATTTTAATTTAAAAAAGAGTATGCTAACTATGCTAGACTCCCATCATTCAGTTTGTCAAAAAGATCAATGATGTCACCTCCATGAATTAAAGAAAAAAAAAACCTCCAGCTTATAAGAAGACCATCCATGCATTCCAATTTCTCATTTCACCTTCATTAGTACCTATCCATCATTGAGCATCGTTCCAACCACCAAGGCATAGAAATTCATCTTCAAAACCACTTGCTTACCTCTCACACTGTGCTTTTGCTTGCTACATTGTGTTTCCAAATATTGTGCTCTGATTTTGGTTTTGGAGGAAAAGAAAGCATCACATGGATTATTTTTAGCATTTCACAGGTTCCAACATCTATTTTTCAAGTAATTACACCTTTTTTTTCTTTCTTTGGCATTATTCTTCTCAGAAAATTCAGTGAAAATCCCTCTCCCAGGGTTTCGTTGCGCTTTTGGTCTCCATGAGTTTCTATTTAATTACAGTGGTAAACCAGCTATTTTTCCTACTCTATTACCCTCTCCCATACCTCAATTAATTCTCCTAAACATCTCCCATACTCCTTCCCTTAATTTCCCTCACTTTCCCTACAAACCCTAACCTACACTGCTCCATTGGAAAATTCCTAGGCTAGGACTATGTTTTTCACTTTTTCACACCTTACCCTCACTATTTTAAAGAAATTTCACCTCCATAAACTCCCTAATATCTATCCCTATATCCCCTAATTTTTTCATATTTTTCCTTAACTCCTATTCCCTCCATTCCCTTCCCTAAACTAGCTATTCTTTTTCCCCTGTTTTCCAATCCTAAACCCTACCTTTCCCTCCTATCAAACTAGGGTTTCCTAATAAGAAAAAACAACACCATGGTTAGTGAAAAGAATAAGTAAAACAAGGGAGGGCATGTCTCTAGATATGATCCAAATCATATGCAGGAGATCAATGCTTCATAATTCATCAAAAGGTCATTTGAAAAGGGTTTACATTGCACACAGGGAGAGTCCTACTTCAAATTTACTTTCAGAAGTAAGGAAGATGAATTTGAAAAAAGTGAAGGAGGATTTTTTCAATAATAGAAAAAGGAATAAAAACCTCATTTATTTTATGCACAAGTGTTATTATTTCAGAGAAATCTCCAAAATAAATTTTCTACAGGTCATTTTCTGCACTTTTGGACAGGTTGTCTTCAAGTCATTTTTTTAGGGGTTTGTAGTGCTTGATGACTCCATTGTGTATCAAAAATCCTCATATTTCCAACCATACCACTTTCAGCCCAAAAATCCTCTGGGAAGGCCTCCAAATACCCTCTCAAATACCACGCTACACTTCTGTTGAGAGCACACTACACTTCTACAAGTTTTAGTGATCAACATAAAACTTGAATTAGGAACAAATGGGAAATTATTTTTGAACAGCGGAGGAGGTTTTTTTCATAACAAGCCAAAAACCAAAACCTCTCTCATTTTTCCAAAAAACGTTACGGTTAGAGATATATTTCTCCACCTTTGATCCCTATTTTTGTAGAAAGTTTTGGCAAATTTTGAATTTCTTGGCAATTTTGGCAATTTCAGTTGTACAAAAGCGTAGTGTAGCCACGCTACGTTTTTTATCAGAGGCTCCAATGAGGTTCAGATTTACATGGTTGGATTTCTTTTGATGATTACATTTCAAATATGCCTTTTGTTTTGCAAGAAACTTCCAAAATATGAAGAAAAACTAAAAAACCACCTCAATTTTCATGCTTCTGCCACTGTTTTTCAGCCCACGCTACACTTATGGATTAGCCTTGGGGAAATGAACTTTTAAGTGCCTTACAGGTGGTATTTTTCAATTTTCAAGGTTTAGTTGGCTAGAGTACATCTAGTGCTACCTTATCCAATCTTCAGATCAACAAAAAGATGCATGAAAGCCACCTCAAAATGCCCTCCAAGTGCACACTACGTTTCTGTCAAAACACACTACGTTTCTACTAAACACACTACACTTCTGTGTAGGAGGCTTTTTGGACAGGTGTCAGTAAAAAATGGTCAAGGATTCGAGGAAAAATTTGTATCATGTGTTGTTTTATGATTAATGAAGCCCATTTGTGCTCCTCATTGTTGAGGGAACTTGTAATTAATCAAGGAGACAAAGACTCCTAGTTGTTAGCTAAATTAGGGGGGGTTGTTTATAACTTCCCTAAAAACTAGGCAATGACTCATTGGGTGCATTAATGAAGTGTTTTGCATTAGTTTTTGACCCATACTGATAGAATGTTTTCTATTTTCTATATGTACTCCAACTCAAGTCATTTTAGAGGTGGGATAGTTGATATTACAATGTGGAGCTTATGTACATTTTTTATAGTGAAATCATAGACATGTTGCAGCTATAATTTTGGGACTCCAGTGGTATTCTTATTGGCATTATTTTTTCTCAGTGTTACCATAAAATTGAATGTTTATGATTTCTTGAAATCACATGTATGCTTTCATATGATGATCTTATGAGTCTTTAAGCATAATTCTTAATTTTTTGCTATGTTTAATGAGATTTTCATAAATTTTTTCTACTTCCTCTGATGAATGAACTCATATGTTATATGCTCATTCTGATTCTCCCTTTTTCAAAACCTATACCAGAATGACAATCTAAAATTTTTTCTAACTATACCTGCCTGGCCTCATTTTCATCTCTGTAGTTGTTCATTTTAAAACTTAGACCTAGTTCCTAGACCGACACTTCCTATCTAGAAAAATTCAAAACAAAACCCTAATCCAAATCATTGAGCTTATATCTAGCCTAAGATATTTTCCTTTCCAGTCACCTAATTGACTATGAAATTGACATCGAGAGAGCCCTCTCTAGTTTGGTAGGGCTAGCTACCAAATCTAAATATTGATTTGAGGTTACCTCTTTCAGTATCATTTCTCAGCCTTGGGAAACAAAGGGAGTGATAATATTTTGGCATCATTTCCGGGGAGCGAAGGTTAACTCTTTCTTGGGAAATAACGGAAAATATTAGCTCTGATTGGTGATGGTGAACAGTGGCCAGGCACAAGAAGGTTGTGCATATTTCACCTGGTGACTCCTGTGTCGAAGAATCCAAAATTTCATAGTTTTCATGGCGACTCCACTGTTCAAAAACTGGTAGCTTGAAGAACGCTTTGGCAAATTCATTGTTTTCAAGATGAATTAAAATGCTAGAAGGTATGCCCCTATGAATCGTGCTCACATTCTTGGTTTTCCAAATCGAATTCCTTGCATAGATTGGTAAACTTATCTGCCCAAATTCATAGATGGAAATAAGGATGAGGCTATTCTTCATCTAATAAAATTTCATTGGCATATACATAAGCTTGGGATTAGGTTTCATGAGGATTGTTTGATGTAAATATTTATGGATACCCTAGAAGGGAAAGCTAGATCATGGTATTAAGGGTTGAAGCCAGGTAGCTTATTCTCTCTTAAATATTTCCACGCAACATTCTTTGAGTTTTATGGAAAGTCTCACCATTCATTCTTGTTGTTCAAATATGTTGTGAATCTTGTGAAGATTTCATTCAATACCTTGAAGAGAATTTTGGTGATGAAGAGTGTCTAGATTTTGAGGTCATAGAGGCCGTTCCTGTATTTTATTCTCATCAGAAAATAATAGAGATTAGTTTCCTTGATTCAAAGGATCATTCACAACACACATCAACTCCTTCTTTGCTTGAAGATGAAAGAGATATGCATCCTAACAGTCAAGTTATATCCCATGATGTTAACAAATTTTTGTAGCCTTGTCCATATTTTAATGATTAGGAGTATGATAACTCTTTCAAACAAGAAAAAGAAATAGACAGTTCATTGGTTTATTCATCTTCTGGGTCAATGATCGAGGAAAATCAGATTACAAATCCTTTTGAAAAATATTATTTTCTGCAGCATGAGAATGCAGCCCACGATGATGGGATTAAAGGGGTATATGACATAGAATTTCATCTTGTTGTGCCAGTTATTGAAGATAACATTAAATTTAATCTTTTTCAAATATCTAATAAATCTGCTACTTTAGAAACTCGTAATTCAGATTCACATAAAGGATTGCTCATGAATCCATTTTCTGAAAGAGAGATACATGTAGTTTCAGATTTTGAAGATGCTAGGCTTCAAATTGACCATCATAAGTTTCAGGAAAGTAGTGAAAAAGAAGAGGTTGTTTTAAAGCCTTTTGTAGATGATGATATTCTTCCAGGTTCAGAAAATGAAGAGTATGCTGAAGAAGAGAAGCTTGTTCTGGATCCTATGAATGCACACTTTTTTGTTGCCTCAAACACAGATTTTCAAGAACAAAATTCCCTTTCTCCTGATATTATTGAAGACCATATTGCCAATTTGTTGCAGCCATCTAGGAATATGAAGCTTCTTGTATTTATGAATCATGGACACATGTTCAGTGGACACTTTGAGTTGCCTATCTTTTGTTTCATTTTCCTGCTTAAGAAATTTGTGAGCAAGATTCAATTAAGTATCCATTTGCTAGATTGGTTACACTGGAGGGATCATATCACATGAGTGTATATATATCTTCAGTAGGTGGGTGGTTATCATTAGGATTTTAAGCCTGAGGAGAAGGTCCTGAGATCCTAATGGTATGCTGCCATAAGTAAGTTTAGTCAGTAGTCAAGTTTTTGAGTCAAAGTCAGCTTTTGTTTCAGTTATTCATTTGAGTGTCTATTGTTTTATTTTTACTCCATTTCACAATGGATGAGGCTACCTGGCCTACAGTGTTCTTGACACCTCCTAAAAGGAGCTTCCATCCCAGCTAGAGCCAATGTTAGTGTCTGTCAATCACCAATGATCAATTGCACTCTTTCAAGGTTAGTTGATAGGGTCCTAAGTCAAATTTATAGTTTCAAATAAGTTTTCAAATAAAATTTGATCATTGGTTGTTGTCTAGGCCAGTGCTACTCCCTCCACCTATTCATTTTATCATCACTCATCATGGTTATGTCTTCATTTAAGTGTCTTAGGTCATGAAATAGTTAACATGTCATAATTTAGGTCATGGTCTAGGGTTTCACTTGATTTTTCATTATATTGTCATAAAAAGGAAAAAAGAGTCATGGTCATCACTTGAGCAAACTTTAAAGGGAGTTAGAAACTTAGGAAAAACAATCAATAAAGGTAAAGGTAATATTTTCATTTTTAAAATAATATGTTGACTATGCTATAGTCCCATCATTCAGTTTGTCAGAAAGATCAATGATGTCACCTCCATGACTTAAAGCAAAAATAAACCTCCAAATTATAAGAAGACCATCTGATAATTAAAATTTCTCATTTAACCTTAATTGAGCACCTCTCCATCATTGAGAATCATTCCAGCCACTAGGGCCTCTAAACTCATCTTCAAAACCACTTGCTTAATTACCTCTCCTGCTGGGATTTTGCCTGCTACGCTGCGTTTCTAGATCTTGTGTTGCGCTTTTGGTTTTGGAGGCCAATAAAGGATCACAAGGATTATTTTTAGAATTTCACAAGTTCCAACATCTATTTTTCAAGTAAGTACACCTTTTTTGTCTTTCTTTGGCATTATTCTTCTTAGAAAATTCAATGAAAATCCCTCTCCCAGGGTTTTGTTGTGCTTTTGATCTCCATGAGTTTTTGCTTCATGACAGTGGTAAAAAAACTAGATTTCCTACTCTATTACCCTATCCCATACCTCACTTACCTCACTTAAACATCTCCCATACTCCTTCCCTTAATTTCCCTCACTTTCCCTACAAACCCTAGCCTACACTGCTCCATTGGAAAATTTCTAGGCTAGGATTGTGTTTTTCACTTTTTCACATCTTCCCCTCACTATTTTCAAGAAATTTAACCTACCTACACTCCCTAACATCTATCCCTATCTCCCCTAATTTTTTCATATTTTTCCCTAACTCCTATCCCCTTCATTCCCTTCCATAAACAAGCTACTCTTTTTTCCCTGGAAAATCCTAAACCCTACCTTTCCCTCCTATCAAAAAAGGGTTTCCTGATAAGAAAAACAAACACCATGTCTAGTGAAAATAAGAAGTAAAACAAGGGAGGACATGTCTCTAGATATGAGCTAACCCATATGCAGGAGATCAATTCTTCACAATTCATCAAAAGGTCATTTGAAAAGGGTTTACATTGCACACAAAGTTAATCCAACTTAAAAATTATTTTCTGAAGTAAGGAAGATGAATTTGACTAAAGGGAAATAATTGTTTGTTAATAATATAACAAAGAACAAAAAAATCCTTCATTTTATGCACAAGTGTTATGATTTGAGAGAAATTCCCAAAATACAGTTGCTACAAGTAATTTTCTGCACTTTTGGACGAGTTGTCCTCAAGTCAAGTTTTCAGGAGTTTGGAGCAGGGGTTTGCAGTGTTTGATGACTCCATTGTGTAGTAGAAATCCTTATATTTCCAACCATACCACTTTCAGCCCAAAAACACTCTTGAAAGGCCTCCAAATACCCACTCAAATACCACGCTACATTTATGTTGAGAGGATGCTACACTTCTGCAATTTTTTGTGATTAACTTCAAACTTGTTTTATGAAAAAATGGGAAATTATTTTTTAAAAATGGAGGAGTTTTTTGTTCATAACATGCCAAAGAAAAAAAACCTCTCACATTTTTGCAAATAAAATTATGGTTAGAGAGATAGTTCTCCACCATTGAACCCTATTTTTGCAGACTGTTTTGACAAATTTTGAAGTTTTTGGAAATTTTGGCAATTTCATTTGTACAAAAGCGTAGTGTGGCCATGATATTATTTTTATTAGAGGGTAAAGTGAGGGTAATATTTACATGTTTGGATTTATTTTGATTATTACATTCCAAATATGCCTTTAGTTTTGCATGACACTTCCTAAATTTGTAGGAAAACTCAAAAAACACCTCAATTTTCATGCTTCTGCCATTGTTTTTCAGCCCACACTAATTTTCTGGAGTAGCCTTGGTAAAATGAAGTTTTAAGTGCCTTATAGGTGGTATTTTTCAAGTTTCAAGGTTAATTTGGATAGAGGACATGTTAGTGTCAGTTTTTTCATGCTGCCACCAATGATCAAAATATCTCTTTTCACATCTGATATTAGGGTTCCATTCTGAATTTTTTTTATCATTCCACTAGCTCATCATTCCAAAATTTACTCACTAATAGTAGCCCTAAAATAAAATAAAAATTCACTTTTCCTAAGTTTCCATTACTTGCTGGCTCATTTTCATAATTTGTTGAATGACCATCATTCATGATTTTTTATCACTTGTTTATTCATGTCACCATGAATTTCACTCAGTCAAGGCTTTCATTAGGTCTTTAGGGTTTTTCAAGGTTTCATTAGGTTTCTAGGGTTTTTCAAAGTCCAATAATAAACCATTTACATTGCATAAGATCAGCAAGTAAGAAAGTGATCAAATAACCTCCCTTTACCATGTAAAGATGATTTGTAAGGAGCAATTCTTATTCCAAGATGTAATTTGTATTTTCCATTATGTAATTTCGTGTCACTCAATTTATAATAATTTCATGGTTCCCAAGCTTCCAACTCAGAGTTCTACATGCCAACAAAGCATCAAAATTCAAAATGTAAAGAGTTCTCAATCATCAAATGGTCAATGTGTAAAGTGAAAGTGGCTCCCAAGGCCCAAAACATCAAATTCATCAAGTATAAATACCACCATAAGACAAAGAAGAAGCTCATTTTCTATTGCAACCATTGAGCTCGCACTCCCTCAGCTCAAAAGACCAATTTGTAGGATCAAAATTTTAGTTTTTGGATGGCACTACATTTCTGGAGGGTGGCGCTGCATTTTTTGAACATGTGTTGCACTTTTGGATAGCAGTGCTGCGTTTTTTGCTGAAGGGCGTTGCCCAGTTTGCCCAATAAGCATCAAAATATTCCAAACTACCTCTAATCCTCCAAAAAATTATCTTATCATATTTTAGCAAGTAAGTAAGACCATTTTATCACCCCCTTGCATTCCTAAATATCAATTTCATGGTGTTTTTGTTTTCATGAAAAATTGGCAGTTTGTCTAGTTGAAAACCCTAATCCCATTTCCTAATTCCAAATTTGATGCTCATAAAACTTGAATTCCCTTCCTACATCACTTTAAACCCTATTCCTACCCCTACAACACTATATCCCTTTCCATAAATCCATTTTCCCCTAAACCCTAAGTCCTAGGTATTTCAAATTTCCTAGGCACCCATACCCAAAACCTGTAATAAAATTATCATTTCTAATTCCCTAAGAATTTTAACCCTATATCACCTCCAAAATTTCAATAACCCCTTACCCCATCTCCCTAAATTTTCCTATACCTACCCTCACTCCCTTAACCTATCTCCCACTCCCATTTCCTCATCCCTAGGGTTTCAAGACTAAAAACACCATGGAGGAGGAAGATAGAGAATAAAGAATGCCACACAAGGGAGGAATAATTCTGAGGTTTGAGGCTACCCACACCAGATAATTAATGGCCTCACCCATGGTAGTCACTCGCTTCAAACATGTGGGTTGTTTTGATTTATGTGAATTGGTCCAAAACTACAAACCCTAATCAAGCAGAAAGAGAAGGGTAAGTTGGATTTTCTCATTTATGCATCCATGATAGCATATAATACCATACTAGCTCTCCATGAAGTAAGCCTGAAGAAATTTTGAGGAAATTTTGAGAAAATTTGGGAAAATTTGAAAAACTCTTTGAAGGCACATTTTCTAGAAATGTCATGTTTGGTCACCATTTTACAGAGAATATTGTGGCAAAAAAAAGGAATTTTGGGAAACTAGAGGATGTTTTTTTTCCTAAGATATTAAAGTAAAAAAACCTATGTCACTTTTTACATAGGTATTACAAAATGAGAGATCCATTCACATCTTCACAACCTATTTTTCTGCCTGTGCAAAACCCTGTTTGAGACACCGTTTTGTAGAGACGATTGTGGAAAAAAAATGAATGTTGAGAAACAGGAGGAAGGTTTTGTTCACAACATGTCAAAAAACAAAAGCCTCTCTCAATTTTGCAAAAACCCTCATGGTTAGTGCAATATCGCTCCATCTTGGAGGCCAATCTTTCGAGAAAATTTAGAATTTTTTCACAGTTGCATTGTCAAAATTGCAATGCCCTAGGCACTGCGTTTTTTCTAGGGACCTCCAATGAAAAAGGCAAAATTGGATTTAGAAGGCCTAATACAGTAACCCTAGCAATTTTTCTAAGATTTTTTGGGCCATTTGGTCATTCAAAAGGTGAAAAAACATCTTAAAAAACATATTTCTACCCTGTTTTTTAGGTTGGTGTTGCGCTTTTGACCAGTCTTGGGAGATTAACCTTTTGGAGGGTCAAATAAAGTCATTTTTGAAAACCAAGGATATTTTTGGAAAATAGATAGGACAGTATTTCCAATGAGCTATCCTGCGCTCAATTTGGACAATGGGAAACCCTTCAAAGGTGGAGCTGAAGTTGGGGTTGCACTTTTTACACTGGTGTTGTGCTTTTTACCAATTTTCTGTGTTTCCTGAAATTTGCAAATTTTCTCAGTTTTCTTAGTTTCACCTTGGAAAATGATGTTTTTACCAATGTAATTCAAGGATGTAAATGTAATAATCATATTTTTAAGTTACCTAGGGGTAAATACATTAGGTAAAAACTCTTTATGAGATGTAATGAATCAGTTTCCAAAAAGTGAGGGATGAGTCAATTTGACCTCCCTACACTCTAGATATGCAGTTCAATTTTTGGTGGAAAAGCCCCTCAACTTAGGGATTCGACCCCTGAGGTTGGGAGAAGTTGTTTTATGTCTATATCTTTCACTTCTTAAATCATTTCACAGGGATTTGTTTGGATGTTGTTGCATTGACCAGAGACTCTAAGTTATTTAGTATTTGGCAGGAATTTAATGAAAGAGCTACAACTATTTCTTTGGGATACCTGTGGTACGGAAATTTAACATTGTTTCTTCTTCTGTTGCATATGTATGAATTTTTTGTACTATCCATGATCCATTTCATTTCTATTATATGATTGTTTTCAATTTTATAAGAAGAATACATATTCTATGATCTCTTTTGGGAAAATCTTCATAGTTTGTCTCATTTCTTCAATTTAGAAAGAATACATGCATTGTCTTGCTCTTTATAGCACCTCATCTGTCTGATCTATCCCACTCAAAAACCCTAAATTGTTAGCCTTCCTACCTACATTTCCCCATTGAATGAATTGCAATCCTAATCTTATTTTCCCTGACCTAGCCTCTTTGACCTAATTCACCCATCTAGCAAAAAAAATTCAAACAAACAAACCCCTGTACTCATACCTAGCCTAAAACCCTAATTCATCCAGCCCTCTTGGCTGTGACTTTGTGGAGAGAGCCCTCTCTAGTTTGGTAGGGCTAGCTACCAAGCTAAAATATTGGTTTGTGGTTACCTCTGTTTGAACTCTTTCTCAGCCTTAGAGATCTAGTGGAGTGATAACATACTGGCGTCATTGCCAGGGACGAAGTGACAGATCTTCCCCTGGAAAAATTATCAAAGTTTAGATCTGATTGCTGATGGTGGACAATGATCTGGCCCACGAAGGCTAAAATCATTCACCTGACGACTCCAAATCAGTTTTGATATAAAACTCGAAGACTCCACTGGAGGATGAACCTTGCCTAGAAATATGAAAGGACAACATGGGAAGATCAAGTATTTAACTTGCACTTTCATTCAAGACATCATGTTCCTTATCATGAAATATTTATTCTCTTTTCCTGAGAATGTCCAGAAAATTTTCCAAGGTATATTATGTTTGAGAAAATATCATGGACCTCCAATGGATTTCGCTCCTTTGAAGGTTGTAAATACAAATTCACCATACGCCTTTGATCTTGGTCCAGACCCTTTTTCTGAATCATATGATGACCATATTCACATTGATGAACCTCAAGAGATCAAGACTGATCCTACAACTTCTGTATATACTCCTACACCTTGTAAAATTCTAGATAGAAAAAAACCACATATCTTACCTCCTATACTACATATTTTCCCTGAAATCCATTACCTATATTTGCCAAGGTTTGATGGTGAATGTGACAACATCATTACAGAGAGACATATGCATAATTCTGATACTTTCCTCGACCTTTTTGAAGTTGTTAAAGAGGATGTCAGTATTAGGCTTTTTTCTCTTTCTTTGCAAGGCAAAGTCAAGAGTTGGTTCAAAAACCTGCCTGCTGCGAGCATATAAGATTTCCCGCAGTTCGTCAAATTTTTCCTCGACAAGTTGGTGGTCAAAGAAAACCCTTTCCTGATTCTAGAAGAGTATGAACAGATGAAAAGACAACTAGGGGAGACAGTACAAAAATTTTATGCCAGATTAAATCAAGTTTATTGTTTGATACTTGCTAATATAAGACCTCCTCCTGGCTCAGCTCTCTTACATTACCCGGATGCCTTTGATCCAGAAATGCAGTTTCAGCTGAGAGAAAGGAACCTTGCAACACTTGAAGAGATGGAGAATAGTGCAGTAGATGTAGAGGCTAATCTTTTTATCAAAAGGGCAAAGCTGAAGGAAGAAGAGAGGGAGAACATTGCAGAGCACCTGACATCTTCAGAGGTAAAGATCGACATTTTGGTGAGTAAAATAGAGGAAATGATGCAAAATATCACCATGCGAGATGAATTTTCCGTTCAATATCACCATGTATCACTTATTGCAGAAGAAATATAAATCGTTGGCCTTAAACACTTTCCTTCTAGTCCCAGCTACCATAGATCAAAAAATAGATTTGTGGATCAATCCGAGTAGAAAAAATCTAATGATCTAATGTGTATGTTTGATGATAATCTTCCTTTTGATGATTTTCCAAATTTTGATCAGTATGACGATGATTATATTCTCCAAATTTAAGACAATTATACAGAGAAATCAACAGCTAGTTTGTGGGAGGAGGAAGTTCAGTTTCAGTAGCTTGAATACAATGATAAACCGATGCATATGAGCTATGGCAATAAGGAGGAAAGTGCAGAAAAATTGGAAGTAAGTGAAGGATCTTTTCCTCTTTGTTTTACTTCATTTGAGTTCATCAGAGACAACTTTCATGAAATCAGAAATCAACAGTCATTAAGTTTTTATCTTGACAATGAAGAGGGCAATGAAATCCTTGATCAAGACTCCTCAACTCTAGATTTGTAGCCACCAAATTCCATTGAATTTCAAATTGCAGATGAAGGCTTGCAAGCTGAAACATATGATCAAATGATGCAAGATGATTATGTACCATTATGTTTTGAAGCATTTCGGTTTTTGAAGAAAATTTTTCCTAATGTCTCTAAAGCAAAGGATGAGCATACTGTAGAAATGCATGCAGTCTCATTGGAACCAATGGAAAATAGGTTGCAGTAGTATTTTCAAGTTTTTCATGACCCAATAGCTGATGTGTAGGATGATATCTACAGCCAAAGTCCTTCCCCATTAAATGGTTATGAGCTTCACAGCAGAGATGCTAAAACTTCGATCCGGCACCTAGCTTCATTGTCTTGTTCAGTAGGAGTCTCATTACAAATATCATACAAAGATTTTCATTCATATCAGGAGAGTAATGAAGAATATTCTTGTTTTTTGTTGATCATCAGGAAAAATTATTTATTCACGAGTTTCAAGATCCTTTTGTCAACTTGCTGCAGTCATCAAAGGAAGAAAACACGGATGTTAGGAAAATTTTAAAATCAAGGTACGAAGACTAGCTAGAGAAAATCCATAATGTATTAGATGGGCTAGAAATTAGTATGTATTCCTATGAAGATCTTTTTGCAGCATTCTTGAGGTCATTCAGTGGGCTCATTCTTTTCTATTTCATTAAGATTCAATCTATTGACAAGTTTTCATGGGAGTTTCCTTTCAGTAGTTCTCTCTTCTTCCTCATAAGCAAACACTTGCGGAGAAATCAAACAACAACAAGAATGCTTACATGGTTGCATTGGTTGTTCCATTTCACTTGATCAGGTAATGAATGGATCAATTATAGTAGGTGTGATGAATAAGCTCAATTCTGAGCATATTTTTTAGTAGTATCTTCTAGTAAAGCTTGCAGTTAGTCTATAGTTCAGATTGTCAGTTGTGTTTTAGTCTGAGTTAGTTCAGTTGATTGAGTCATGTTTTCAGTATTCAGTTTGGTTTTTAGCTTTTTACTCCATGCCCAATGGTTAGGCTACTTGGTCTACGATGTCCTTGGCACCTCCAAGGAGCTACCATCCCCAACTGGAGCTAATGTTAGTGTCGTTTTTTGCATCCTGCCACCAATGATCAAAATATCTCTTTTCACATCATATTAGGGCTCCATTCTAAAAAAAATTATCGTTCCACTAGGTCATCATTCCAAAATTTACTCACTGATGGTAGCCCTAAAATAAAATAAAAATCACTTTTCCTAAGTTTCCATTACTTGCTAGCTCATTTTCATCATTTTTTGAATGACCATCATTCATGAGTTTTTATATCTTGTTTAGTCATGTCACCATGAATTTCATTCAGTCAAGGCTTTCATTAGGTATTTAGGGTTTTTCAAGGTTTCATTAGGCTTCTATAGTTTTTCAAAGTCCAATAATAAACCATTTCCATTGCATAAGAGCAACAAGTAAGAAAGTGATCAAATAACCTCTCTTTACAATGTAAAGATGATTTGTAAGGAGTAATTATTATTCCTTTCAAAATGTAATTTTTATTTTCCATTATGTAATTTCATGTCACTCAATTTATAATAAGTTCATGGTTCCCAAGCTGCCAAATCATAGTTCCACATGCCAACAAAGCATCAAAAGTAAAAATGTAAATAGTTCTCAATCATCAAATGATCAATGTGTAAAGTGAAAGAGAAGAAAAGAGAAAGTGGATCCCAAGGCCCAAAACATCAGATTCATCAAGTATAAAGACCACCATAAGACAAAGAAGAACCTCATTTGTTATTACAACCATCGAACTCACACTCCCTCAGCTCAAAAAACCAATTTTCAGGGTCAAAATTTGAGTTTTTGGGTGGCGTTGTGTTTTTTTGAACAGATGTTGCGCTTTTGGACAACAACGTTGCGTTTTTTGCTGAAGGGCGATGCGCTTCTGGGTAAGGCACTACACTTTTTCCTAGTTTTCCCAATAAGCACCAAAACTCTTCCAAATTGCCTCTAATCCTCCAGAAAATTCTCTTATCATATTTTATCAAGTAAGTAAGACCACTTTATCACCTCCTTGCATTCCTAAAGATCAATTTCATGGTGTTTTTGTTTTCATGAAAAATTGGCAGTTTGTCTAGTTGAAAACCTTAAGCCCATCTCCTCATTCCCAATTTGATGCCCATAAACCCTGCATTCCCTTACTACATAACTGTAAACCCTATTCTTACCCCTACAACACTATATCCCTTTCCCTAAATCCATTTTCCCCTAAACCCTAAGTCCTGGGTATTTCAAATTTCCTAGGCACCCATACCTAAAACTTGTAATAAAATTATCATTTCTAATTCCCTAAGAATTTTAACCCTCTATCACCTCCCATAGTTCAATAACCCCTTCTCCCATCTCCCTAATTATTCGTAGAACTATCCTCACTCCCTTAACTTATCTCCCACTCCCATTTCCTCATCCCTAGGGTTTCAAGACTAAAAACATCATGGAGGAGGAATATAGAGAAGAAAGGCCACAAAAGGGAGGAATAATTCTGAGGTTTGAGCCTACCCACACCAGAGAATTAATGGCCTCACCCATGGTAGTCACTTGCTTCAAACATGTGGGCTACTTTTATTTTTGTGAATTGGTCCAGAACTACAAACCCTAATCAAGAAGAGAGCGAAGGGTAAGTTGGATTTTGTTGGGTGTGGAGCCTGATTATCTTGTTTATTTTGTATCACAGTATCGGACCCATGTACCTTAATGGGGGCGGCAACGCCGCCCATAATTAAACGCTGACTGGGGGGTCCAGGGGGGGCAGCTGCGACTTCACGGAGCCCCCCCTTAGTGGGGGGTTTCGGGGGCAGCTTCCCCGAAGCTAAAAACAGATGTAAAATTGCCTAGTAAAAGTATAGTAATTTCTAGTCAATCTAGGCCGTTCATTAGGCGGATGATCTGATGGTAGAAGTTATGTTTAGTTTTAGGGTTTTTTGCCCAAGAAGGAACCCCCTCACTTGTATGAGGGTATTGTATTGCGGCTGTGTATGGTATGTGTATTCTCGGAGTGAGAAATAGAGAGGGAGATTGTGAGAGAGAATAGAGGATATTACAATGGATCTGTTGTAGGTTGTATCTCTTCATTTTGATGGATAATAGAAAGGAAGGACTGGCTGTTCGGGGTGGACGTAGCCCAAACTGGGTGAACCACATATGTCTGTCTCTCTGGTTTTATGTGTTTTGTGTGCTTGTGTTTTCTGCATATTTTATGTGTTTCATTGCTCTATAATATTTAATTTTCTAACAACTGGTATCAAAGTCGAAGGTCTATTTGGCTGATAAACTCGCAGGAAAGAAGGGTTTCCTGGTTCGAGTGGGAGCAATGGCAGAAGATGGTAAATTTAGGGTCGAGAAATTTAACGGCCAAAACTTCCCGATATGGAAGATGCAGATGGAATATTATCTGTATCATAAAGATCTGTACCTACCATTGAGTGGAAAAACAAAGAAGCGGACAGCTATGACAGACGCAGAATGGGACTCAATAGAAAGGCACTCGGGACAGTACGGTTGTGCCTCGCAGCGTCGGTAGCCTTCAATATTTCTAAGGAAACAACAACAGAGGGTTTGATTAAGGCGTTGACGAAACTATATGAAAAACCCTCGGCCTCAAACAAGGTATTTCTTATGAAACGTTTAGTTAATATGAAGATGCCGGAAGGTGGATCTATTACAAACCATTTAAATGATTTTAATACAGTTACCAGTCAGTTAAGTTCTGTAGGGGTAAAATTTGACAATGAAGTTAGAGCTCTGTTATTTCTGTGCTCATTTCCAGAAAGCTGGAATGGTTTAGTTATGGCCATTAGTAACTCTGTCTCTGGATCTAGTACTTTAAAGTTTGATGATGTTGTCGGTGCTATCCTTAGTGAGGAAATGCGACGGAAAATCTCCGGTAAGACATCGGGTAATTCTTTGAGTGCAGAGTCTAGGGGAAGAAGAATGGAAAGAGGAAAGAGCTCGGGATATCGCAGTAAATCAAGGAAAGGCAAATCCAAGTCCAGATCGGGGATAGTGTGATGGAAATGCGGAAAGAAAGGACACCTAAAGAAAGACTGTAGATCTCGGAAGGGAAAAGAAGTAGACACACAGTAAGAAAACAATCATGAAGCAAATGTGACAAGTGATGTATTACAAGATGCTTTGATTCTTTCTTTCGAAAATGTTACTGATTCTTGGGTTGTATATTCAAGGGCTTCATTCCATGCCACACTTGATAAGAAATATTTTCATGACTATGTTCAAGGAGATTTTGGACAAGTTCGTTTGGGTGATGATAAACCCTGTTAAATTGTTGGAATGGGTAAAGTTCTTGTAAAACAACAGAATGGAAACCAATGGCTATTAAAGGAGGTAAGGCATGTTCCAGATCTGAAGAAAAATCTGATTTCAACAGGGCAGTTAGGCGGTGAAGGTTGTGTGACAAATTTCACGGATAAAACTTGGAAGGTCACCAAAGGAGCCCTGGTAATAGAAAAAGGTGAAAAGGTTGGTAAATTGTATTTATGCAATGGTATTTCTAACTCTGTTAATGATTTAACTTCCAAAGGAGCAGATGCAGCATTATGGCATCATAAGCTCGACCACATGAGTGAGAAGGGGATGAAGATTCTTCACTCAAGAAATTTGTTGCCGGGTTTGAAGAATGTTGATTTGGATTTCTGTGAGAATTGCATTTATGGAAAACAGAAGAGAGTCAGATTTCTCAGAGCTGAGAAAGAAAAGAAGAGCGAAAAATTAGAGCTTGTGCGTACAGATGTATGGGGACTTTCTCAGGTATCATCTCTTGGTGGCTCTTGTTATTATGTTACTTTTATTGATGATGCAACTAGAAAAACTTGGATTTATTGTATTCAGAATAAATCTGATGTATTTGATACTTTCAAGAAATGGAAATCTTTGGTTGAGATTGAGACAGGAAGGAAGTTGAAGTGTCTCAGATTAGAAAATGGAGGTGAATATTGTAGCAAAGATTTTGATAGGTACTGTTCAGAGCATGGAATTCACAGAGAGAAGACAGTTCCAAGAACACCACAAGAAAATGGTGTGTCAAAAAGGATGAACAGAACAATCATGGAGTGTGCAAGGTGCATGAGATTGCATGCAGGATATTTTGGGTAGATGTTGTAGATACTGTTGTTTATCTAATAAACAGAGGGCCTTCAATTTCCTTGGATGGTGGTATTCCAAAGGAAGCATGGACAGGTAAAAAGATAAACTTCTCTTTTTTAAAGCCTTTTGGTTGTGAGGCCTTTGTCCATATTAATAAAGAAAACAAAACCAAGCTTGAGGCAAAATCAAAGAAATGTACCTTTATTGGATATGGTGTTAATGATTTTAGTTATCGTTTATATGATTATGAAAATCACAAAATCATTAGGAGCATAGATGTAATATTCAATGAAAAGGTATTGTATAAGAATTAGTTGCAGGAAAAGAAACAGGAAAAAGAAAACAAAGAATACACAATTCTTGATGAGATCACAGAAAAGGTAAAGGTGCTTGAAAATCAAGAGCCACAACAACAACCACCACCACAACAGCAACAGGCACCTCAAACACCTGAAAGTGGTGTTAGAAGATCTACCAGGATAAGTAGACCGCCTGAACGATACTCTCCTTCATTATATTATTTATTGTTGACTGATTTTGGTGAACCTGAATGTTATGAAGAAGCAATGTAGGTTGAAAGTAGGAAGAAGTGGGAGCTAGCCATGGAAGAAGAGATGGACTCCTTAATGCATAACCAAACTTGGGACTTAGTCAGGTTGCCTGCAGGTAAAACTACATTGCAGAATAAATGGGTTTACAGGCTGAAGGAAGAAGATGGAGGAAAACAGAGGTACAAAGCTAGACCTGTGGTGAAGGGGTTTGCACAGAAGAAAGGTATTGATTTTGATGAAATATTTTCTCCTGTTGTTAAAATGAATTCAATCAGAACTATTTTAAGTCTTGTAGTAGCGGAAGATTTACATCTTGAACAGTTAGATGTAAAGACAACATTTCTCCATGGAGATTTGGAGGAAGAGATCTATATGCAGCAACCAGAAGGATATGAGGTCAAAGGGAAAGAAAAATTAGTGTGTAGGTTAAAGAAGAGCTTGTATGGCTTAAAACAGGCTCCAAGGTAGTGGTATCTAAAATTTGACAAGTTTATGTCTGAACAAGGTTATACTAGATGTCACTCTGATCATTGTGTTTATCTGAAAAGGCAAAATGATGGCAGCTATATTATATTGTTACTGTATGTAGATGACATGCTTGTTGCAGGGTCTAACATGTAGGAAATAAATGTGCTCAAAAGAAAATTGGCAAATTCATTTGCAATGAAGGATTTGGGAGCTGCAAAACAAATCCTTGGTATGATAATAACTAGAGACAGGAAAAATAAAAAATTAACACTGTCTCAGAATGAGTACATAAAAAAGGTGTTGAAAAGATTTAATATGCAGAATGCAAAACCAGTTAGTACACCCTTTGCTAGCCATTTCAAACTTAGTAAGGAGATGTGCCCCAAGACCCACGAAGAAATGGAATATATGTCTAAAGTTCCAATGCATCAGCAGTTGGAAGCTTAATGTATGCAATGGTCTGCACAAGGCCCGATATTGCACATGCAGTGGGAGTTGTAAGCAGGTACATGAAAAATCCAGGAAAAGAACATTGGATGGCAGTAAAATTGATTCTCAGATATTTGAGAGGTACCACAAATCAAGCATTTTGCTTTGGCGGTTCAAACATTTCTCTACAGGGATATGTTGATGCATATATGGCAGGTGATAGAGATAATAGGAGGAGCACTACAGGATATGTATTTACTGTAGGTGGAACAACTGTCAGTTGGGTTTCAAAAATTCAGAGTGTTGTTGCACTTTCAACAACAAAAGCAGAGTATGTTGCTGCTACAGAGGCTAGTAAGGAAATGATTTGCTTACAAAGGTTTATGGATGAATTGGGTAAGAAGCATGATATGGGCACGTTATAAAATGATAGTCAAAGTGCCATTCATCTTTCAAAGAACTCAAAATTTCATTCCAGGAATAAACACATACATCTCAAGTACCATTTCATACAATCAGTATTGGAAGATGGACAGTTGAAGCTGGAAAAGATACACACTAGCCAGAATCCTGCAAATATGCTAACAAAAGTTGTAACCAGGGAGAAACTAAGAATACGCTCAGTTTCAATTGGTCTTCAAGGATGAAAATGAAGATGAGAAATATCCAGGTCCAAAGAGGAGTCATTGTCTAGCATATGAAGCAGTGGTGGAATTGCTACAATCAGTCTCCAAGTGGGAGATTGTTGGGTGTGGAGCCTGATTATCTTGTTTATTTTGTATCACAGCATCGGACGCATGTACCTTAATGGGGGTGGAAATGTTTCTCGTAATTAAATGCTACCTGGGGGGTCTAAGGGGGGTGATTGTGACTTCATGAAGCCCCCCCCCCTGGTGGGGGTTTTCGGGGGTAGCGCCCCCGAAGCTAAAAATAGATGTAAAATTGCCTTGTAAAAGTATAGTAATTTCTAGTCAATCTGGGCCGTTCATTAGGCGGATGATCTGATGGTAGAAGTTATGTTTAGTTTAAAATTTTTAGCCCTAAAGCACCCAGCAGGAATGAAGAGAATTGTATTGCGAGCTGTGTATGGTATGTATATTCTGGGAGCGAGAAACGGAGAGGGAGGCTGTGAGAGAGAACAAAGGATATTACGGCGGATGCACGGTAGGTTGTGTCTCTTCATTTTTCTGGATAATAGAAAGGAAGGACTGGCTATTCAGGGTGGACGTAGCCCAAACTGGGTGAACCACGTATATCTGTGTCTCTCTGGTTTTATGTGTTTTGTGTGCTTGTGTTTTCCACATATTTTATGTGTTTCATTGCTCTGTAACATTTAATTTTCTAACAGATGTGCTCATTTATGCATCCATGATAGCATAGAATACCATATCAGGTCTCCATGAAGTAATTCTGAAGCAATTTTGAGGAAATTTGAAGAAAATTTGGGAAATTTTGAAAAACTCTTTGAAGGCACATTTTCGAGAAATGTCCTATTTGGTCACCTTTTGCAGAGAATATTGTGGAAAAAAATAAAAAATTGGGAAACTAGAGGAGGGTTTTGTTCCTAATATATTAAAGTAAAAAAACCTATTTCACGTTTTACACAGGCATTACAAAATGATAGATCCATTCACATCTTCACAACCTTTTTTTTTGCCTGTGGAAAATCCTGTTTGAGACACCTTTTTGTAGAGAAGATTGTGGCAAAAAAAAAATGAATTTTGTGAAAATGGAGGATATTTTGGTTAAGAACATGCCAAATAACAAAAATTTCTCTCAACTTTTCAAAATACCTCATGTTTAGTGAGATATCGCTCCATATTGGAGGCCAATGTTTCCAGAAAATTCAGAATTTTTGCACAGTTGCACTATCAAAAGCGCAGCGCTCTAGGCGCTGCGCTTTTTCTAGGTACCTCCAATGACAAAACTAAAGGCACCATTGGATTCATAAGTCCAAATAAATTCACCCTAGAAAATTTTCTAAGATTTTTGTTGAGATTCAACAAGATGATGAGATTAGTGAAAAGAGTCGCCTTCACTAAGTGGGCCCGCAGGCTATTTTTGGCGCAAAGTTTATTTTTAGACTATGTCTATTTTTAGACATGTCGATCATATTCTATGAGTTGCAAGATGCTATTTGTGGATGGTTGTTCAAGTTGGAAAAATATATGGACTTCTATTTTTATACATATTGGGCGGAATCTATTTTTAGATTACCAGTCTAGAAATAGATATGTCGAATATTATTAGCTCTTAATAATATTTGGACTCTAAACATTATCTTATTCTCTTTGAGCACTTCAGTTAAGTGCACATATGTGGCACAAGAGCTGACAGAAGGAATTACACTATTCCTGAGGGTTTACTGGAGCTAATGCATGAGGACTTCAGTTAGAACTCATGTGACATAGTTTGGTGGAGTTATAGAAGTAGTTGGTGGAGTTGTATTTAGTTTAACTCAGTTAGACTCAGTTGAGCTAGTTGTATCTAGTCTAACTGATTGATACACTAGTGAAAGTGGTGTGAATTAATTAGTTAATTAATTCACTAATTAATAACTCATTAATCAACTGAAGAATACATCATTTAACTACAATGCATGGCCGTTTCAGTGGAGACTAATGGAGAGATAGGTGAAAGAGCAAGTGTGACTATCAGTTGTGACTATAGTGATGCATTGATTGCATCCAACACTTAGTGGAGATGCCAATGAGGATTGTGCAGTGCAATCTTGGTGAATTTGAGTTCATTTATAGCCATTCTTCGGTAGGGATTGCGAAATAGAGGCAGGCTAGCAGGTGGCAGAGATGGTGCATGGATTTGCAAGATCGAGCCTGATTAGTGTGTAGCGATTGTATTGTACTGAGAGCTTGATATGATCAGCTTTGTATGAGGATTTTTACATGATCTCTATGAAATATATTATATACAAATAGTTGGGGTTTTCAGCTTCATGCTTTCCCGTTAAACAACTGTGTTAATGTGTGTGAATTGTTATTGTTGCATGTGTGCATTGCAATTGATTTAATTTCCGCATGTGATGATCAATGGTGGAATAGATTATGTATTGTGCATGAAGTTAAAATAGTGTGTGATCAGGAGAATATTGGATATATAACACATAAGTTATATAATTTCTACATGGTATCAGAGGAGTTGATCATTGGAGCAGATTGCAATTATTGAAGCGGCTGAGTTTTGTGCTGGTGGAATTCGAATTTGCTATAGTGTTTTCTTGGTGTCGAAGTTGAGAATTCATTGAAATGTATTTCAACGGATTGCGATTAGATTATGCCCTTGATGGCAGCTCAAATTATATTTCATGGAAGGACAAGATGGAGGCAGTGCTGGATGATAATGGGTTGAAGGATTTCATAGATGCTGATATTCCAAAACCTGGTTCTAGCGATGCAGCCTCACTTGACGCATGGCAAAAGAAGGTAGCAAAGTGTCAAAGAATTCTGTTGGAAGGTGTGAAGGATCACATAGTGTCCAACCTTCACGGTAAAGCTACTCCATTATTAATGTGGAAAGCTTTGACAGACTTGTTCCAAAGCAAAAGCAACTAGAGGAAGTTGGCGCTTAAAGACAAACTCAAGAAAATAAAAATGGAGAAAGGCGATAGTATACCAAAATACCTCACGAATTTTTTCCACTGCAAGGATGAGCTGGGAAGTGTGGGGGTTACTGTTGATGAAGAAGAATTGGTGAGCTTGGCTCTCCTTGGTCTTCCAAAGAGTTGGCATAGCTACGAGGACTCTGTCAATGGTCGGGAGAAACTGCCGGGATGGGAGCGACTTTGTTCGGATCTTGTGCAGGAGGAGATAAGGCGGGGTGCCAGGGATGGATATTCATCAAAGAATGAAGATGAAGAAAATTACGCTTTGGCTGCCAAAGCAAGGAATGGGAAGGGAAAGAAAAATCCTTCTCAATCCGGTGCGAAAGGCAAGAAGCGGGACTTGTCCAAGGTGAAGTGCTTTCACTGTCACCAACACGGACATTACACCACTAATTGTCCACAGAAGAAGAAAAATAAGCAGGTTGTTGGATCTACAGCTGGAGAGGCCTTAGCCTCGTAGTTTGAGTTGGATTTTTCGTTGATTTCATGCTTGGTTTCAAGTGTGATGGGATCGGTGTGGTTTCTTGACAGTGGTGCGTCTTTCCATATGACCGGAGACAAATATTTTTTTAGTGATTTGGATGAAAAGGATCTTGGAGTGCACATTGAGATGGGCGATGATGGTAGATACAGTGCGACTGGTATCGGGACCATTTACTTTGAGAGGGAATCTGGTAAACCTTTCATATTGAAGGATGTCATGCATGTTCCAGGATTGAAGAAGAATATGATCTCTGTGGCGATGTTGGAAGACAAGGGTTATGATGTTGTTTTTAGCGAGGGAAAAGCCTTCCGGTGTAGTAAAACAACGGGTCAAACCAGGAGGATAGGGATTCGAGTTAAGAATATTTATCAATTGTAGGTAGATGGCTGTGCAGCAATGGTAGGAAAAACATAAGGAGTGGTGAGCCGGGATGAGGACGAATTGTGGCACAGGAGATTGGGCCATCTTCACCATGGCGCTTTGAAAATTTTGCAGCAGATTTCTACCGAGCTTCCCAAGGGTACACTTGTGCAGTCAGATCAGTGCAAGGGATGTACTTTGGGAAAATTTGTGAAGACCACTTTTCATGAGAAGGATAGTCGTGCCACGATGATCCTTGAGAGAATTCACACAGACGTGTGTGGACCTTTTTCAGTTGCTTCAATAGCAAAGCACAGGTATTATGTGATATTTGTTGATGACTTTTCTCATAAGTGTTGGATCCTCTTCATGCAGAAGAAGAGCGAGACATACTCAAAGTTCTGTGAGTTCAAGGCACTAGTTGAGAAAGATTCGGGGAAGCAGGTGAAATCTCTAAGGAGAGATAATGGTGGTGAATACATCTCTGGTGAATTAAAATACTTTTGCAGCGCAGAAGGAATTCGAAGTGAACTCATAGCGCCTCATAACCCACATCAGAATGGGGTTGCGTAGAGAAAGAACAGAACGGTCGTGGGTGCTACACGGGCGATGTTGCATGATTAGGGCCTTCCCATACACTTGTGGGCTGAAGCATGCAACACTGCGGTTTATGTGCAAAACCATTGTCCTCATAGAGTACTTGGCATGAGTGCACCTGAAGAGGCGTTTTCTGGTAAGAAGCCTGATATTTCTCACTTGAATATTTTTGGCTCACCTGTTTACATTCATGTGACAAAGGATGCTAGGAAGAAGCTGGAGCCGACCGCAGAGGTTGGGATATTTTTGGGGTACACAGAAACACCCCACAATTATTGTGTGTATTTTCCAGACAGTCGGATGACTGTTGTGTGACAGGATATCAAATTTCATGAGGAGAAAGCCATGAAGTTGTCGCTTGAGAGGGAGCTACACTTGCATGCAGATGAGGAGCTACTAGTTCCTAAAGATGAGCCTTAGGATGTGGATCAACCACAAGAGGAGGTTCATGGAGTGGAAGAAACCACTCATGCAGCACCAAACATCAAAGGGTGGAAGCACACTACAGAAGCTGAGCGACTGAATCTTGATGCAGTGTAGAATGTAGGAGCACCTACATCACAGCGCAGACAGAGACAGTCACCTGACCGATTTACTGGATACATGGCTCTAATGAGCAAGTGTATCGTGATAAAACCATCCTCTTTTGAGGAAGCTGTGGAGGATCCTGCATGTGTAGATGCCATGGTGGAAGAGTATGATTCGATTGTCAGAAACAGTGCATGGGAGATTGTCCCAAGGCCGGAAGGGAAATCAGTGGTAGGTTCAAGATGGATCTACAAAGAGAAGCAAGTTGTTGATGGGAGCATCGAGAAGTACAAGGCAAGATTTTTTGCCTGAGGCTTCTCACAGATCGAGGGGATTGACTATGAAGAAACCTTTGCACCTATCGCAAGGTATTCTTCCATACAGACCATCCTTTATCTCTCGACTTAGATGGGTTGGCACATTCATCAGATGGATGTGAAGTCTGCATTCCTTAATGGATTCGTTGAGGAGGAGGTGTACATTGAGCAGCCTGAAGAATTCGAAATATTTAGCAGAGAGTCGCATGTGTGCAGGCTCAAAAGAGCATTGTATGGGTTGAATCAAGCACCTCATGCTTGGTACACACGGATAGACAGTTATTTCACCAGACTTGGTTTTTCCAAGAGTGAGGTGGATCCGAACCTATACCAGATTGTGGTGGAGGGTAAGTTTTTAATCATTGTACTTTATGTAGATGATTTGATACTAACAGGTGATGAACTATTGATACACTCATGCAAGGCAGATCTTGCAAAGGATTTTGAGATGAAGGACTTGGGCCTCCTTCATTATTTCCTGGGATTGGAAATCTGGCAGCGGAAGGGTGGACTGTTTATGTCTCAAGGCAAGTATGCCCAGGAGATACTGGAGAAGTTTCACATGCAAGGCTGCAAGCCTATCGATACTCCTCTTCTTGGTGGTTGGAGGAAAGATGATGCTACATCGGCAGAGGTAGTGGATGCCACTGTTTATCGACAGTTGGTTGGTTCGCTCATGTATCTAGTCAATACACGACCGGACATATGTTATGTTGTTAACTAGCTTTCACAAGCTATGGTTAAGCCTACCAAGCTCTTTTGGAAGGCAGGCAAGCATGTCTTGAGATATCTCAGGGGCACATCGGGATATGGATTGTGGTATAGACAGTCAGATGAGTTGAAGCTGCATGGCTTCACAGATGCAGATTGGGCAGGGAGCCCAATGGACAGAAAGAGCACATCTAGATGGATATTTAGTATCGGGTCTACAACAGTTTCTTGGTACAGCAGGAAACAAAGATCCGCGGCACTCAGTTCAGCAGAGGTCGAGTACATGGCAGCAATTTTGGCTGCATGCGAGGCTATATGGATGAGGAAGATCCTGGTTGGGTTGTTCGGTTCACACTTAGATCCTACTGTGATATATTGTGATAATCAGAGTTGCATTAAACTCTCGGTTAATCCAGTATTTCATGATAGATGTAAACATATTGACATCCTGTATCATCATATCAGAGATTGTGTGCAGCGGAAGATCATGTTACTTTCTTACATTCCTACGGAGGATCAGGATGCATATATTCTGACAAAGGCGCTCACCAGGAGAAAATTCGAATACCATAGAGATAGGATCGGGGTGGTAGATAATCCCTATCTTGTTGAGAGGGAGTGTTGAGATTCAACAAGATGATGAGATTAGTGAAAAGAGTCGCCTTCACTAAGTGGGCCCGCAGGCTATTTTTGGCGCAAAGTCTATTTTTAGACTATGTCTATTTTTAGACATGTCGATCATATTATATGAGTTGCAGGATGCTATTTGTGGATGGTTGGTCAAGTTGGAAAAATAGATGGACTTCTATTTTATACATATTGGGCAGAATCTATTTTTAGATTTCCAGTCTAAAAATAGATATGTCGAATATTATTAGCTCTTAATAATATTTGGACTCTAAACATTATCTTATTCTCTTGGAGCACTTCAGTTAAGTGCACAGATGTGGCACAGCAGTTGACAGAAGGAATTACGCTATTCCTGAGGGTTTACTGGAGTTAATGCATGAGGAATTCAGTTAGAACTCATGTAACAGAGTTTGGTGGAGTTATAGAAGTAGTTGGTGGAGTTGTATTTAATTTAACTCAGTTAGACTCAATTGAGCTATTTGTATCTAGTCTAACTGATTGATACACTAGTGAGAGTGGTGTGAATTAATTATTTAATTAATTCACTAATTAATAACTCATTAATCAACTGAAGAATACATCATTTAACTACAGTGCATGGCAGTTGCAGTGGAGACCAGTGGAGAGATAGGTGAATGAGCAAGTGTGACTATCAGTTGTGACTATAGTGATGCATTTATTGCATCCAACACTCAGTGGAGATGCCAATGAGGATTGCGCAGTGCAAGCTTGGTGAATTTGAGTTCATTCAGAGCCATTCTTCATTAGGGATTGCGCAGTAGAGGCAGGCTAGCAGGTGGCAGAGATGGTGCATGGATTTGCAAGATCGGGCCTGATTAGTGTGTAGCGATTGTATTGTACTGAGAGGTTGATATGATCAGCTTTGTATGAGGATTGTTACATGATCTCTATGACATATATTATATACATATAGTTGGGGTTTTCAGCTTCAGGCTTTCCCGTTAAACAACTGTGTTAATGTGTGTGAATTTTTATTGTTTCATGTGTGCATTGCAATTGATTTAATTTCCGCATGTGATGATCAATGGTGGAATAGATTCTGTATTGTCCATGAAGTTAAAATAGTGTGTGATCAGGATAATCTTGGATATATAACACATAAGTTATATAATTTATACAATTTTTTGGGCTAACTGGTTAGTCAAAAAGTCAAAAAACATATCTCTTCCATGTTTTTGAGGTTGGCGTTGCGTTTTTGACCAGTCTTTGGAGATTGACCTTTTGGAGGGTCAAATAAATTCATTCTTGAAAACCGTAGACATTTTTGGATACTTGACAGGATATGATTTCCAATGAGCTATCCTGAGCTCAATTTGAACAATGGGAACCCCTTCAAAAGTGGAGCTGAAGTTGGCGCTTCACTTTTTACCAATTTTATGTGTTTCCTGAAATTTGCAAATTTTCTCAGTTTTCTTAGTTTCACTTTGGAAAATGATGTTTTTACCAATGTAATTCAAGGATGTAAATGTAATAATCATGTTTTTAATTTGCCTATGGGTAAACACATTAGGTAAAAACTCTTTATGAGATGTAATGAATCAATTTCCAAAAAGTGAGGGATGAGTCAGTTTGACCTCCCTACACTCTAGGTATACAATTCAATTTTTGGTGGAATAGCTCTTAAACTTAGGGATTCGACCCATGAGGTTGGGAGAAGTTTTTTGATGTCTATATATTTCACTTATTGAATGATTTCACAAGGATGTGGTTGGATGTTGTTGCATTGATCAGATACTCTAGTGTATTCAATATTTGGCAGGAATTTAATGAAAGAGTTGCAACTATTTCTTTAGGATACCCGTGGTATGGAAATTTAACATTCTTTCTTCTTTTGTTTCATATGTATGAATTTTTTGTACTCTCCATGATCCATTTCATTTATATTATATGTTGATTTTCAGTTTGATAAGAAGGATACATCTTTTATGCTCTATTTTGGGAAAATATTCATAATTTGTCTCATTTCTTTAGTTTAGAAAGAATACATGCTTTGCCTTGCTCTTTCTAGCACCTCATCTGTCTAAACCATCCCACTCAAAAAACATAAATTGTTAGCCTTCCTACCTACCTTTCCCCATTGAATGGACTACAATCCTGATCTTATTTTCCCTAACCTAGCCTCTTTGACCAAATTCACCCATCCAGCAAAACCAATTCAAACAAACAATAACCTGTACTCATACCTAGCCTAAAACCCTAATTCATCCAGCCATCTTGGCTGTGACTTTGCGGGGAGAGCCCTCTCCAGTTTGGTAGGGCTAGCTACCAAGCTAAAATATTGGTTTGTGGTTACCTCTGTTTGGACTCTTTCTCAGCCTTAGAGATTTGGTGGAGTGATAAAATGACATACAGGGCTACCTTATCCAATATTCAGATCAGAAGAAATATGAATGAAAGCCACCTCCAAATTCCCTCCAAGTGCACACTATGTTTCTTCCAAGCACACTATGCTTCTGTGTAGGAGGCTTTCTGGACATTTGTCAGTAAAAATGGTCAAATATTCGAGGTAAAAACTGTCTCATGAGCTGTTTTATGATTAATGAAGCCCATTTGTGTTCCTCGTTGTTGAGGGATCTTGTAATTAATCAAGGAGACAAAGTCTCCTAGTTGTTAGTTAAATTAGGGGGTACTGTTTCTAACTTCCCTAAAATCTAGGTAATGACTCATTAGGTGCATTAGTGAAGTGTTTTGGATTAGGTTTAGACCCATAGTGATAAAATATTCTCTATTTTATATATGTACTCCAACTCAAGTATTTTAGAGGTGGGATAGTTGATATTGTAGTGTGGAGCTTATGTACATCTTTTTACAGTGAAATCAAAGACGTGTTGCAACTATAATTTTGGGACTCGAGTGGTATACGTATTGGAATTGTTTTTTATTAGTGTTACCATCAAATTGAATGTTTATGATTTCTTACAATCACATGTATGCTTTCCTATGATGATCTTATGAGTCTTTAAGAAGAATTCTTACTTTGGTGCTTTGTTTAATGAGATTTTCATAAATTTGTTATACTTCCTTTGATGAATGAACTCATATGTTATATGTTAATTTTGATTCTCCATTTTTCAAACCCTACACCATGATCAAAATCTACATGGGTTTATAATTATACCTAAATGGAATCATTTTCATCTCTGTGGTTGTTCATTTGAAATTTGACCTTGAAACCTAGACCTAGTTCTTAGACTGGCACTTCCTATCCAACAAAATTCAAAACAAAACCCTAATCAAAATCACTAAGCTTGTATCTAGCCTAAGATATTTTTCTTTCCAGTCGCCTCATTGAATGTGGAATTGACATTGAGAGAGCCTTCTCTGGTTTGGTAGGGCTAGCTACTAAATCTAAAGATTGGTTTGAGGTTGCCTTCTTCAGTCTCCTTTCTCAGCCTTGGGAAATAGAGGGATTGATAAAAATAACCAAGTAGAGGAATTGGATTACCATATGCATGATAACTTGTTGTACCATCTTGGTAAGCTTTGTATTCAACAGGGAGAAATATTTAGCATCATAAGAGAGGCACATACTTCTCTTATTGATATTCATTTCAGTGTAAGTAATACGGTGGCACAACTACAGAGGTATTTTTATTGGCCGCGTATGCTTGAGAGTGTGTCACATTTTATTAAAGGTTGTTCATTATGTGCTATCAGTAAGCCTAGAAATATAAAGTTAGAATTGTACACACAACTTCCAGTACCTTCTCGTCAACGGGAGATTGTTTCTATGGACTTTGTTGGAGGACTTCCTATGTCAAAAAGGAATCATGATTATCTTTATGTAGTTGTGGATAGGCTGAACAACATGTGTATTTTAATGCCATGTAAAAAACAAATTATAGCTGGAAAAATTTCTCAAGTATTCTTTCAGAATGTATGGGTGCATTTTGGATTGCCCACATCCATTGTTAGTGATCGAGATTCTCTATTTGTTGGGAGTTGTGGTCAAGCTTATGGGGATTCATACACACCAAATTGAAAACGAGTACAACATTTCAACCACAAATAGATGGTAAAACAAAGGTGGTGAACAATATGGTGATACATCTTCTTCGAGGGTATCTTAGAAAGAATCCTAAGTTGTGGGATGGGAATTTACACTATATTCAACATGCGTACAACCGGGAAAATCAATCTTCAAATCAAACATCGCCATTTGAAGCATGTTTGGGATACTTGCCTAATTTCCATTTGGATTTTATTTTTAGAAAAGATGTTGCTATTGATGGTCATAGTGACATAGAAAAAGCTAAAAATTTCATTGAAAAAATCCAATTGGTACATCAAGTAGTTCAAGAACAGTTGGAAAATAGCCAAGTCAAGTATAAAACAAGGCAAGAAAATCATCGTGTAGATCACAATTTCCAAGTCGGTGATGAATTTTGGCTTCATATTAGCAAAGAAAGGCTTCAAGGAGAAGGTAAAAATATGAAACCAATTTGATATGGTCCATTCAGAATTTTAGAAAAGATTGGTGATAATGCCTTCAGGTTGGATTTTCCTTCATCTATGAAAATTTATGTTGTTGTTAATGTTGAGAACTTAAGGTTGTATGGGCCTCCTTTGATTGAAGATAAAGGAGAGTGTTAGCACTGATTTTTTACTCATATTCAATGATGCCCTCTCTGTCATTCTATTTGGCCTCTAGCCCCTTATGTTTCAATTAAACCCAAAATAATTTACATTTCCATCTCCTACAAACCTTTAAGAAATACCATACACGATGGACCGAGACCCATTCCCCACCACACTTCCTTTTTCATATAATTTTCCATTAAAAATCATTAAACTTACCCTTTTTCTGCCTTTCCACTTTTACCTTTTCTACCCTTACCTTTTATCGCTTTTCACTTAATCCGCTTCCTTAATTCCCCGATCACAATTAAAGTGGGGCCCTCATCGCATTTCGCAGATGTTACATGTTTTTCCTCGCAACAAAACTTAAATTCCGCGATGGCCAATTTGCGATATTGCATCGCATATGTTTTGACTTACCTTGTGGGCACCCACAATCTATTTTATTTACTTTATAATGCAGTAAGTTGGCCCCAACTCAGCAGCTCCGCTCCCCACAACAAACCTTTTAAACATATCATATATTATATATGTGATATCACTTACTACTTAAACCTTTGTCGATTCATAAAACTCCACCACATATCCAATGGGTCACTCTTCCCTGCACTTCAAAAATTTTAAAAGTTAACCCCCGCATCTTATAACTAAAAGTTGTGATCACCTCCCACTTCTTCCCTACCACATCACCTCCCCTGCACATCACAATTCACCATTTTCAAATTTTACATATTCCACACTTATAATTAAATGCTATGAATTTTGATATGCGTTGTGGTCCAGTCCCACCGACCCTCCACATCACCTCCCCTTCGCATCACATTGCTGATTGTGTTTTTTTATAAACTAAACTGTAAAGGTTGCGAAGTGTGCTGATGCAATACCACTTCAAAGATAAATTTTGAAGGTTTCAATTCTGATATTCTAGGTTTCTTACGTTTTTTATGAAGAAAAGGCTAAACACGACAAAATGACTCGGGTACGATAAGACTCAAAAAAGAGCAAAGGGCATAGAGATGTTGAACAACGCAGTAATAAAGAGATAGACTCCACGGGTCAAGTCGGGGAAAATGCATTTCTACAAAACTGTAATGATATGGAAGCAGTTACCGGCATAGAAGAAACAGTCACAGGTTTACAGAAAATATAGCAGCAAAGACTTTAAAGATTCAACACCTATAAAAAAATAACAATATCTTCTTAAATCTCAAAGAAAGTTTTTCAATATGATTAATTCCATCAGAGTTTTGTTAGGATTGATTATAAGAGGCAATTTTTACAATTCCACCTTTCTTGCAGTAGTTGAAGACAGTTAAGGCAGGTGGCAGAAATAAGCTTATGTGGCAGTCAAATAGTTTCATGCATCATATTTTGAAGCCTTGAACCATTCAACAAGTCTAAATTCATGCAACAATTTGATTTTTTTACTGTTTTTTTTATTTAATTTCATTCCTAAAATTTAGTAGGAGTTTGTTTTGTGAAACTCTATTTAAGAGTTGAGTTTTATGTAATAAAGGAGAGATGGTTGGTGGTACAGGGCCTAGTGCCCTAGCCCTGTTGTTGATCCTCATGCTATTCCTGAAGCGGTGTATTGTTGAGCTCATAATATATTCCAGTTACACTCTTGAGGATCCATAAAATCTTATGGTGTGTGTATTGTTTTCCCTTCTATTTTTACATAATTTATCTATCTTTCCATATTTATCATAAAAGTTCTATCTTATGTTTTTATTAGTCTTGTGAACCTCCAAGTCATATGGATCTGTTTTTGTAAGTCTTGTTCCAAGATTTCCTTATTCAGAATTTAATATTGTTCATAAGCATTCCTTGAGGTAGAATTAAACCCTGTTTCATGTTTTTGTAAGTCTTTTGATCTAGCATGCATGTTAATCTATTTTTGTCAGTCTTGATTCACCAAGCATTCCTAATTCATGAGGTCATATTAGTCAGAAGCATTCCTTGTAATGGGATTCTCTAAATGTAAAGTGAGATTCTTGTAATTCTTTTAAAAGCATTCTTTCACTATACATTTCATATCTGGAATTTGTGTATTTTTTTCTCTCAGCAGTGGACTTTTGTCTTACAGACCCATTTCCTTTCTTCCATTCTTCTAACCATCAGGCTATAAAATAAATTTTTCTACCACATCATACACCAGTGCCCTCATATGTGTTAGAGCCTTTTATATGTTCAGCATTCCTTTCAGAGTGCTTGAGATCCAACCACTTTCCAAAAAACCCAATCAAATCATAAGAATATCTCTCAGAGCTTGAGATTTGTCTGGTCAGGTGCTTGATGCAGTCCAAGTGTTGATTCCAGTGCCAACATCTTTTGGTGCGTCTACCGGGAGACGAAGGCCTTGAAATGAAGTATTCTCCTGGGTCTCTTGTTTTAATTGGTGAAGATTGATTCTTGAAGGTGAGCATGAATTGATAACTTGAAGAGGACTGTAGTTTTTCACCTGGTGACTCCATTGTTCCAAACCCAGTGGCAACTTCACGGGGATGCAAAGATCAAATTTTCAGTGGAAGTTTTGGATAAATAGCTACACCTTTCGGAATTTTGAAAGGGACATCATTGCAGAGGTAGAATTTAATGTTTTCCTCATTCAGTAGCTGATGATTTGGAGTCTTCTTATAGTGCAGACATTCAATGCTTTATGAGTATCCGACGTTGTGATTATTCTCATCATGAGTTGCATTATGTTATGATATGGATTATTTCAATTTTACTCTTAAGATTCAGAATCCATATGAGGTTTTTCTAGCTATTTGAATGGTTGTACGAAAAATTCCATATTGCATGAAGATTTCCATTCAAATCAGATTAGAAGTAGAAGAATGAATAAGCTCATTGTTTTGAGCAATTTTTTTTAGAAATATAGATTTCAGTTTTCAGTTTGAATCGAGTTTTAGTTTGGAAAAATAAGTTGCAGAATTGAAATGATGCTTTTGACTCCATTACCCAATGACTAGGCATGCTGGTTTTCTGAGTTAATAAGCAAGATCGTTGGTTTGAGAAATAAGAGCTGGATAAGGTAATGGAACTACGGTTCTTGATAGCCCGTAGGGGGCATATCATCCCCAATTAGAGACACTGTTAGCACTGATTTTTTACTCATATTCAAAGTTTCCCTCTCCATCATTATATTTGGCCTCTAACCCCTTATGTTTCAATTAAACCCATAATCATTTACATTTCCATCTCCTACAAACCTTTAAGAAATACCATACACGATGGAGCGAGACCCATTCCCCACCACACTTCCTTTTTCATATCATTTTCAATTGAAAATCATTAAAATTACCCTTTTTCCGCCTTTCCGCTTTTACCTTTTCTACCCTTACCTTTTATCGCTTTTCACTTATTCCGCTTCCTTAATTCCCTGATCACAATTAAAGTGGGGGCCTCATTTCATTTCACAGATGTTACATGTTTTGCATTGCAACAAAACTTAAATTCCGCAATGGTCGATTTGCGATATTGCATCGCATATGTTTTGACTTACCTTGCGGGCTCCTGCAATCTATTTTATTTAGTTTGTGATGCAGTAAGTCAGCCCCACCTCAGCAGCTCCACCCCCCACAACAAACCTTTTAAACATATCATATATTATATATGTGATATCACTTACCGCTTAAACCTTCGTCGATTTATAAAACTCAACCACATAGCCATTGGGTCCCTCTTCCCCGCACTTCACAAATTTTAAAATTTAACCCCCGCAGCTTATAAGTAAAAGCTAAAGGCTGTGATCTGCATTGTGGTCCAATCCCACTTCTTCCCTGCCACATCACCTCCGCCACACATCGCACTTCACAGTTTTTAAAGTTTACATATTTCGCGCTTATTATTAAATGCTACAAATTGCGATATGCATTGTGGTCCGGTCCCACCGACCCTCCATGTCACGTCCCCTTCGCATCGCATTTACGGTTGTTTTTTTTATAAACTAAACTGTAAAGGTTGTGAAATGCGCAGATGCGATACCACATCAGAGATAAATTTTAAGGTTTTCAAGTCTGTTATTCTGGGTTTTTTACGTTGTTTATGAAGAAAAGGCTAAACACGGTAGGATGACTCGGGTACGATAAGACCCGACAAAGAGAAAAGGGCATAGTAATGCTGAACATCGCAATAATAAATAGATAGAATCCATGGGTCAAGTCGAGAAGAAGGCATTTCTACAGAACTATAATAATATGGCAGCAGTTACCAGCGCAGAAGAAACAATCACAAGTTTACAAAAAATCCAGCAGCTCAAAGGCAGTTTGTCAATATCTTCTTAAATCTCAAAGACAGTTTGTCCATATGATTAATTCCATCAGAGTTCTGTTAGGATTGATTATAAGTGGAAATTTTTACAATTCCACCTTTCTTGCAGTAGTTGAAGACAGTTAGGGTAGGTGGCAGAAAGAGGCTTATGTGGTAGTAAAATAGTTTCATGCATCATATTTTGTAGCCTCGAAGCATTCAACAGTTCTAAATTCATGCCACAGTTTGATTTTTTTATTGTTTTCTTTATTTAATTTCATTCCTAAAATTTAGCAGGATTTTGTTTTGTGTAACTCTATTTAAGAGTTGAGTTTTATGTAATAAAGGAGATATGGTTGGTGGCACAGGGCCTAGTGCCCTGGCCCTGTTGTTGATCCTCATGCTATTCCTGAAGCTGTGTATTTTTGAACTCATAATATATTCTAGTTACACTCTTGAGGATCCACAAAATCTTATGGTGTGTGTATTTTTTTCCCTTATGTTTTTACATAATTTATCTGCCTTTCTAGATTTATCATAAAAGTTCTATCTTATGTTTTTATTAGTCTTGTGAACCTCGAAGTCATATGGATTTTTTTTTTAAGTCTTGTTCCAAGCTTTACTGATTCATAATTGAATATTGTTCATAAGCATTCCTTGAGGTGGAATTAAACCGTGTTTCATGTTTTTGTAAGTCTTTTGATCTAGCATGCATGTTAATCTATTTTTGTCAGTATTGATTCACCAAGCATTCCTGATTCATGAGGTCATATTAGTTAGAATAATTCCTTGTAATTAGATTCTCTAAATGTAACGTGAGATTCTTGTAATTCTTTTAAAAGCATTCTTTCACTATACATTTCAGATCTGGAATTTGTGTCATTTTTTCTCTCAGTAGTGGACTTCTGTTTTACAGACCCACTGTATTTCTTCCATTCTTCTAACCATCGGTCTACAAACCCAATTTTTCTACCACATCATACACCAGTTCCCTCATATGTGTCAGAGCCTTTTATCTGTTCAACATTCCTTTTAGAGTGCTTGAGATCCAACCACTTTCCAAAAAACCCAATCAAATCATAAGAATGAATCTCAGAGCTTAAGATGTGTTTGGTCAAGTGCTTGATGCAGTCCAAGTGTTATTTCTAGTTTCAATAGAGAGAATGTTCAAATTCCTTCAATTGAGGAATTCTCTCCTGAATACCTTGAATAACTACAACAAGACACCATTCTTGACAAAAGAAAAAGGACTTAAAAACGAGGGAAAGTGAAGTACCTTCATGTGGAGCTTAGAGGAACAAATCCAAGTAAAGCCAAATGGATTGAGATTAGAAAGGTGAGGGATTTGTACCCTCATCTACTTGAAAATTGAATGTAATCTTTTGGGGTCCAAAATCTTCTAGTGGGGAGGAGTGATCCGGTGCTAAAAAATATGCTCAAAAATCAAAGTTCTTAGAATTGAATGAAACCTATGCACTTGTGTATATATTGTCGTTATGAATCCAATGCAATTTGTTTCACACAAAACCGACACCATGTGATCCCATAAATGAGTTTTGTTCGTTTTCCCAAACAGGAAGATTTTGGTAAAAGGTTGTGTAGGATGTCTAGTCAGCAATCTGTACAGCGGATTAGGCTGGCTGACTTGGGAAATTACTGGCCTTAAAAAAAATATGATGACAACTCGCCACGTGTCATAATCTTATTAGTGATGATTTGGTGATTATTTATTGGTTAGTTTGTTGTTGGTTAGGAGGACCAACCGGAGGCTTCCACGTGGCGCCTCGGTGGCCACTTAAATTTTTTTGGGGAAAGCTAGATTACACTCCACAGAATTTGAACATTGCACCTAACTCTAGCTAAATTACACTCATACCAATGTGCCACACGTATTCCTTGTGTATAGGACCCAAAATTATTATATTTAAACATTAATGTGGGCAAAGGTTTGGTTAAGCGCCCCCCCCCCCCCCAGGTCACGTGGAGCGCCCATGTGACCACCAATGTGCACATGAGTTAATGGAGAAATTAATGGTCCCACAATTTGCATCATAATTGTGTGGATTTTTTGCTCTGTTAGCGAAAAATGGGGCGAAATTGTAGGACAGTTGGCCGAACTTGGAAAATTTGTGGGTTAACTAGCAACAAAACTTGGGAAGCTCGTAATTTTCTCGGTTTTTGGTCTTTTTGGGAGAAAAAAAAGGCTAGACAAGTATTTTTGATAGATATGAAGTTGTTGGAGTATTTTTTGAAGCATTTGAGCACTCTAACTCATTGTAATCACCATTTTATGAGCATCATGAAAGAGGGTCAAGCATTGGAAGCTGGACTAGGTTATGTAGCCCAAGAGGGGTGAAATCCTTCATCACATGTTGTTTTTTGGTTACTGTTATGGCTTTATTTATATCTTATTTTCTTAAATTTATGAGTTTAATTCATTTTTAAATGTGTTAAAGAATTTAACTAAGTACCTTAAAAACTCATTCAATTTACTTGCAATTTATACAATCCTCAAGCACATACACATTCAGATCACCTCAGGTGCATTAGTACCCTCCAGGAGTAACCCAACTCCTCCAGGTGTCCATCCCATGATAAACATTAAATTTTCCCTGAGCTAGAGCCTCAGTCACTCCCTTTCCAAGCACTCCATGCGATTGGAAAACCCCAATCGCTCCCATAGACCTACCTCCATGTGACTATGGAATTTTTCTACTCAGTGTTGTGCTAGAAACTATAAAATGTAGGACTATTTTTCAGGGCTAGGGCTAAGCCTCTACCCATAAATCCATATAAATTTCAGAACTTGTAAAATACATGACTACAATGATTATAAACAAAAGCTGAAACTATGACTAGACCTGACCATCCCCAACCGAGGCTGACATTTTGCAAAATACTTGGTAGACAAGAAACCTACAGGTCATGAATGAAATTATGAGCATAAGGGACTAAAAAATAATATGAGACTTAACAATAAGGATCACCACCCAATCCCATTAGTTTTCTTAACATCAATTAGGGCTTGCATCCATTATTATTTTAGTTACAAGTAAAAACATGAAAAGAGCCATGACTAAAACCAGCCATATATCCATTATTATAACCAACATATAAACATGTAAATAACCATAAGATAATATCCATTAAATCCACATAATAGCAAGTACATTTACCAAACAAAAGCAAGATAACTTAGCTTTCATTAAACATGTGCATAATTGAACCAAGTTCAGGACTTTCATGTACCACCCGACCATAGACATGGTTGAACCAAATATTTATTTCAACCAATAACCCCCATGCCATATTCCAAGCATGAATGTGGGATCTCATGGGATAAAACAATTCAAAAAAACCAAGGGAATCCATAGTTTAAACCAACTCCACTCTCACCATATTGTGATCTCACCTAAACCAGCCTCGAGATAAAAAAACCAAACCGAGCTTGGAATTCCTTAGGATTCCTTCACCATCCTTGAGGATTTTTCCTATCTACACACTCAGGATTTACTGTGTATCCTGCCATTACTGGTCAAGGGATTCTAAGGCCTTTGGGAATTTTCCTGAGACCACCTCCACCCTGGATTTCGAAACCTTCCCATAATTCCATATCAAAACTGAGAACAATCTCATCACACCATTGCTCTCCGGAAATGGAAAGGAAAGCCTAAAAACCACTGTCAAAACCCGACAAAACCATGTCATCGACAACAAAAGAACCAAATATCAACATACACATACCATGCATGTCAAAACCATCTTGGAAATCATATATGAAATATGTTACCTACAAGTATTCTTGTTTAAGTTTGCTTGTTCCAACCTTTCCTTTCTTTATCTTTGTTTTCCTTTCCTTTCCTTGCCCTTCCTTTGCTTGAATGATCTCTTTCTACTCTTGGTTCGCTTCTCCTCTCTGAGACTAATTTTGAAAATGATCTGACAAAAGGCTACCAACTAATGCTCTGAGGTCTTTTTATTGATGAGGCCTCTAATTTCTTCAATTTTCCAATATTTTCCTTCATTTTCCTCCTCACATGCAAATTGTGACCTTTCATCTTCCTTTTCTCCTAAATTCCTTTATTTTCATAAATAAATGTGCCAAAAATAATTTTTTCCTTTTAAGTATTAGCCATTTCCTTTTCCAATTTCCATTTAGCCATAAACACATCAAGTGATGCCCATTTGGATATATTTCCCAACATTCAACTTGGAATAAGTGTCCTTAAACATGGTTTTTTTTTCCTTTATTAACTTTTATTACATGAAATTTTAGCCCGGGTCTTTTACAGGATTGTGCATAAGCACTTATTCGTTCCATGGGTGGAAGAGGGATCCCAACTTATTGAGAGAAGAAGAGTTTGTTCCTTTAGAGAAGCATATATAATACTTCTGATTTTAGTTTGCTCGTTTAGATTTCCCCCTTATCCTTTTCTACTTGACTGGATAAGCATGGAAAATAGTGAATCATAAAGGATCGAGTGCAAGCGTAAGGTTTCCATAGTAGGAACAGATATCATGGTTAAACCCAAATCTGTCCTTGCACAAGGATCATATTTTTTTTCAGAGCATCATTGACCAAAAATGTAACCAAAACAGAGAAGAAGGACTGAAGGTAAGCCAAATTTTATAGTGTCACAAAACTCTTTCAAATTAAGCCACATGCAATGAAGTCAAAGAGCGCATTTACACGTGAAACTTATTTACATGAACGAAAAGAACAAAAATACAAGACTAAAAAAAACAAACAACAAAGAACATACTATGTACATAGGGTCGGGCATAACCCTAGACCATAACTGAAAACATTGTTTCAAATATGGTCCATTAATAGGAAGAGATCCAATCTTCTTTTCTAAATATTGGAGGCGATATGTGTATTGGCCAAGCTTCTCGTTCATGGTATATGATCTGATCCATAGGGATTGGAACTTAGTATGTTTACCTTTATCTTCGTGGGCTTTGTCACACTTCAAGACCAGGTCATCCTCACTAAATTAATTTTTCCCTACAGAATTATTATCATAGAATCTCTTGATATGACTCTAGTGGACAGAAAATTTATCTTTAGCTTTCTTTATTTCTTCATGTAGCTTGAGAAGGGTGTTTATCATACTCTGAACCAATATGCATAACTTACCCTGAGATTCTTGCGAAAGTTAAAGGGCGAGAAAATAGATGTTTGGGGGTAGGAAAACTTATTTTCCATACACCAGGAAGTGAGGAGAGGTATTTAGAGAAGGTTTATGCATGACTCGGTCAACCCATAGGTCATTCAACAGAGCAAAGTGATAGTTCCTTTGTTAAGAGAAGATGGTATTTTTGATGATACATATGAGGTTCTTATTGGTTGATTTTCGAAGACCATTTCCCCATGGATAGTAATTAGATGAATGTTTCAATATAAAACCATTTTCCAATGCAAAATCATATAATATAAGCGATGAAAAATATGTTTTATTTTCGAAAACAAGTGAAGCCATAATTCCAAACCTCATAATGATATTATATTTAAGGAAGTTGATGACTTCCTTATCATTCACTTGCTTAAACGAAACTTATTATGTCCACCACATGAAGTAATATGTAACAGAAAGGATATATTGGTGCTACTTCGATGAGTGCGGAAAAATATCACTAATAACATCCAAACCCCATTGTTGAAATGGTTCTTCCACAACGATAGGCTGCAAGGGGGCGACTGAATTATTTCCTTGACCGAAACATTTATGATAGACCAGACACTTGCATGCATAAGCATGAGAATATTTGAATAATTTGGGCCAATAAAAACCAACTTGCATGACTTTGTGCACTGTAGTGTCACCCGCAAAGTGCCCTCTGGTTGGTCCATCATGAAGGTCACACAACACCTTTTATGAATTGGTGCTTCTAAGCATATGAGATGAAATTTTTTGTGGTGCTTTCTGAAAAGCACCCCATGTACCAACTAGTAATATAAAGCTTTTAATCTGTCTTCCCTCTTCTATAGTGAAAATAAATTAAAGAAGAGAGTAGCGTACCAAGAGTTTGGAATGTTAGTGGGGGGAGTTCACTGCACATTGTACATCTCGAGCTCATGCTCTCATCCAAATGAATTACCTTCTGGTGTATTCATTGCTTATACCACTAGTCGACATAGACCATGACCCTTGACAGTGAAAAATGGTTTGAATTCGAGATCATACTCCTGTAAACCAATCATATAGTTTTCTCTTCTCTCACCCATGTATTTCTGGAAAAATAATGGCCTGACTACTTGGTGCAGAACAAATATAATATAATGATTCTTCAAAAGATAGGGTCGAAAGTGCTTCACCGCCTTATAGACCGCATAAGCCTATTTATCATTGGTGGGGTAGTTAAGTTTGGGTCCTTGTAAGATAGCACTCATATCGGATATAGGTCACTCATTATTCTAATAATATTTCTATGTAAGCATAATGACAAGGGAAGTATCAAAAACAAAGGTGTAGAGAAATAAATCATTGTTGAAATTTGGGTTGTACAAGGCTAGTGCTTTTGTGATTGCATGCTTTATACAGGAAAATTCATACTTTTCCTTTTTATCCCACTTGTATGCTGCATCCTTCTTCACCATATGCTGCATGGGTTTCACTATTTGAGCATAATCAAAGATGAACTTTCGGAGAAAATTTATCTTCCCCAAGAAGGACCACATGAATTTTTTGTTCACTGGGAAGGGAATCTGTGTGATAGCCCTGACCCTTTTAGGGTGCAATTTCATCCCAATTTTTTCAATGATGTGGTCCAATATTTCCCCCGGACACTGAAAAAATGGTCTTCTTAGGATTAAGAGTTATCCCTAATTTTAGACATCGCTCAAAAATTTTATTCAGATAGTGCAAGTGCTTGGATGTATTTTCCAAAAACACTATGACATCATCAAGATAAACCACCATGCTCCGACCAAACAAATTGTGAAATGTGATGTCCATCGCACATTGGAAGGTTGCACCAACATTAAACAACCTAAATGGCATTCTTTTTAAAGCGAACATGCCCCACTTCGTTCGGAATGTTGTTTTCAGTTTGTCAGGTTTTGAGACTAGAACCTGGTTGTAACTAGACAATCTATCAAGCAAAGAAAAAATTTCTAACCCCAATACTATTTTTAATATATAATCCATTGACGACACCAGATAATTATATTTTTTTGAGGCACAACTGGTATTTCAAAAATCCATTCATAGGCGAATCTCCCCAGACTTCTTCCTTACTGGGACTAGATTAGAGACCCGTGTTCCATCAGCTTCCTTAACACCTTCTAAATCAGGGGCTTAAGTGTCAGATGTACCTTTTGTAGATTCTACTGAAAAGGATTGGCCCCTTCCTTTATTGGAATAACATGCTAGATTATTTGCATGTCATAGGTTTTGAGCTCATCATATGTCCATACAAAGACTTCTCGGTACTTCTTAAAAAGGTGGATAAAGGCTTGCTTCTCTTGAGGTGTGCAACATGTACCGAGGTTGACAAACTTCGGATCACTCCCTGTACCAATATTGATCTGTTCGTGCGAAAAAATTGAACTGTGATTTTTCACATTCATCGGTCCTCAAAATTGATTCTACAATTCATACAACTTTTCTAATGATATCACGCCTTTAGGCATGGGGCTTTCCTTGTTTACTTGAGTTTCATCTTGCAACGCTTTTTCGTGTTCATATTCGTCAATGGATGCATCTTTGAACACATCAACATTCACCATGAAATGAAATATCTGCTGGTCATCATTGAAAACACACAAATTAGTGATATTGTCAGGGATGGATGACTTATAGATAAGTTCAATAGAAATTTTTTCCTTATGCAGTGACAACTGAGAAGCACCATTTTCTAATGCATATGAAGTTGTGTTATGCATTTTAGGAACATGTACAATGTTGAAATCTTGGAAATGAGAAATCAAATTCCATACCTCTTGTTGATAACTTTTCAAATTAGGTGACACACATTGTATAATATTTCTTACCTGCCATACGTCAATCTCAGAGTCACCTATTGCTTTAAGTACCCCAACTTTGAGTTCAATGGCTTTCTGTAAGCCCAAGATGAGTGCTTCATATTCTGCAATGTTATTAGTGCACTCAAATTCAAAGTGGTAAGAGATCAGGTGTTTTCTCTATTGTGGGTCTATTAAAACACAAACGGCTCTAGATCCCTCTCATGTCTTAGAATATTCAAAATAAAACATCCACAAATTAGAAATACCAGGGATACATCCTACACTAGTACTACTAACATCTACTGTACATAGGTCATTTATACCAATTAGACTAGGAATGAGTTCTAACTGTGTGTATGGTGGAATTGGGGAAGGTTGAGTAAGGTAGCACCCAAGGCAAGTCTCCAAAAAGTAGTTTCCAAAAATTAAATCTGCGAAAGAAACAAGATCATTTTTCTCCTCGAAGGGTGTAACATTGTGTTTCATGTAAGGTTTTAATTCGACTTGGATTTGGTCATTCCTACCCTTGCACAGAAGCCATAAATGTGACCAATCAGTAGAAAAATACCCCTTTATTTTGCTAGACCAGTATCTACTTTGAAATACACCATAGGCTTCTAGGATGTCTATGATTACTATATTTATGCATTGGTGACCTCAACGATCAGATGATAGGTGAATAAGAACATTTTTGAGTTCACCAATAGCTTGGACAAGCGACCTATCCATCTGAATAATCCATGCATCAATTTTATCCCATTTGGAATTGATCTTCTTGGCTACAAATAATGGAATTACGTTTACGGATGCACCAAAATAGACTAAACAATTGTGAACATTGTAATTGAATATTTCAAAAGTCAATAAAAATGGAGGGTAGAGAGTATTATTATCTTCTAATGTTAATGCGTTATCAATTTATTCTAGGGGGCCAGAAGACTTACCAGATCCCTTCTGTAAAGAAGAAGCATTATCACCTGATGAAGGCCAGTCAAGGGCTCAAATAAGTAGTTTCCGCTGGCTTGCTATCCTTGCAAGCTTGAAGATTGAAATATTTGCAAGGTATTTCTTACTGTCTTCCACTATATTATAATCCAACGCAACATGAATTTTTGGAGTGTCTGGAGGAGTGGCTTTGTTTGACACCTCCAGAATGGTAGACTTTCTTTTACTATTGGTGGAAGTGGTCTTCGATGTGGTAGCACCTCCAAACTTGTACTAAGAATTCTAAGCTAGGTTGAAAAGCGGTGTTATTTTTTCTTAACAACTATTCCTTCAATTTTTTCTTCATCGGCTCTTGTTTAGGAACATGCCCTTGAATTCTCAATTTGTATATATCAACTATTTTGTTTATGAGCTGAGGCCTCATTCAGTTGTGGTTCTTCAACATTTTTGTTCTCAACGGTGAACACACAACTGAAAGTATTTACTGCATGTCTAACACTCGCATCTATTCAGACACATCAGATTATTCCTTTTCTTCCATCTTCTTAGTATGCTCATCTGAAAGTAATGAGTCAATAATGTGCACAATTAGAGCATTCATGTTGTGATTCTATTGTGAGCATGCATTTTTTGAATGATATTCTTGATGGAAACAACAATATTGGTACACACCCATGCTTTTGAAATCAACACAACATTCAAGCTATGTGCAGACTTATCCAACTGATTGATGCTATTTTTGTTGTTATTCCTTCTCAGGAAGTTGAACTTGGGGGACTTGCTGCTGACAATGGTCTTGATTTTCCTTTATATTAAATCTACCAACTCATTGGACAAAGACTTGATGGTCATGTTCAAGCTTTAAAGATCAATAGCTTCTTTATCCTTAGCCTTGTTTGAAGAGGTCTAATACCTTTTTTTCCAGTCTCCTTGGAGTCTTCAGATGATTCATCATTGAAAATGACTCCAATTTCATGAAATACATTTTCAAATGAAATGGCTTATTGAAAATTTTGTGTCAAAGTGTCTTTCACAATTCTCTTGAAAAATTGTGCAATACTTATCGACAAGGAAAAAGTGTAATAATTAATTGTGATGGAGTCATGAGGCTTCGTATATATGGGAAATTTGTTCAATATCCGATTGAACCTCTGATTAAAATATTTAACCTTTCATAAATAGATTCCATGACTCCTTTAATAACATGGTTGGGAGTTTTGTCATCAACGAACTTTTCAAGGAACAACTTTTTAAACCCCTTCCAATTCTGAATTGAATTTAGAGGTAGAATATGATACCAATTACTCTACCATCTAAGGTACAAGGAAAGAGTTTACATGAAACATCATCATAACATACCTTGAACATATATTGGTGTAGGTCGAAGTTATCTAAATGGTATTCCACTTTGGTTGCCTTGTCAGGGTCATATTTCGTTAACAACTTTTCTGGGTGTCTTGGCATCTTATGTAAAATACCCGGAAGATCGAGTGGGCCTTAAGACATCCAATACAAATCTTGGTTTTCCATGTTATCATATTTTTTCCCCTCCTCCTCTTCAGAATCAGAGGAATCTCCCTCGAGACTTCCTAACTCGTGGAAAATTTCATCTGAGAGCACAATTTTATCCCCGTCCTCTTCGTTGTAAGGTGGAGGTTGTTCTAGTTGTTTTGTGTTGTCTTTGGATTTTGCTAACTCTTCAAGAGTGGAAAAAAATAGATCTTTCACCATAGAAACCACTATCGTAGTAGGATTTTTTTCTTTCTTTTTCAGAAAATAAGGAATATTATGTGCTCCAAGAAATAATCCAATAGCCTTCACAAAGCGACAGGTTATAGGCCGAATTTCCCGGATGTGCTCATAGGTAACTTCACAAGTTGGTTCCGAGTCAGGTTGAGATGATATGCCTTCTTTAGGAATATGATTCAGAGAGGTGACGAGAATTTTTTTGCCTTGTCCATAATAAGTATGATGTGCGTGGGTGGAGTTATCAGCCATAAAAATCTGGCTTCCTTCCTTCTAGTGTCAAAATGTTGACAATACTATACCTGCCAACATTCAAAGGGGTATCCCTAACATGCGGTCCCAATTAGACCTCACACCGTTTGGTGGAGGAGCCCCATACGGAATATGGCCTGGTCTCCATCTACTTAAATATTTTCCTTGGCTTTAGCTATCAGCAAGAGACATAATCACATATTTTCCTTCAAAAAGTAAGTAGGTGTTCCTGGTGAATGTTTGACTGTATGTCTGTAAAGGTTATTCCAATACAGAGGGAAAAGAAAGTGAGCCTCTAAGAGAGAGATACTAGTACCATCTAGCAGAGACACACACAAACAAGGAATATTCATCTAACATCTAGCAGAATATTCCACAAAGACATGACAATCGTTACAAACATTATAACACATTCTCAATATGATAAGCACTAAAAAAACTGAAATAATTCAACTAATTTAGTACAAGTGGAAACAAACATGAATCATAAAAAATGATGGAACAGTATTAAAAATATTCATAATCCATGCATGAAAAACGTGCTGGCCATATGGCTTCAAATATTAAGTAAAATTCCCAAGACACATGAATACAACGAACACCACTAACTCCAATAGTGGAGTGTTGGAGCCACTACTTGCTCCCCAAAAGAAAAAACTCTGTCTCTCTGATGCCTTATGGGAGAAGCTAAGGTGAAAATTCCTTTTCTTGTACAATGAGGATGTATATATAACAAATGGGGTGATCCTTTACCTCCCTTGTGACTCTTGGACTACCCTCATGATTTTTTGACTTCTTAGGACATTTCAACTTTCACATGACTCTTTACATTATGTAAATGTCCTTTGGAATTCCACTTCACAATAAATTTTCAAATAATAATTTACAATAATCCACAAAATTATGTGGCACATGATGTATCATGACATGACATGACATGAAATTGATGATATTGGCTGCATGATGACATGGAAATTTAAACCCATTCTTTACTTCTTCTTACTTTATGTCTTCTTGAATATGATATCTTCTTCCACCTCTGTATGTCTTAGAGATGAGGAGTCTTTAGTGTTATTATATCTTGAGTTGTTGTCAAAAACCAATGCCCCTTTGATTCCTCCTGATTTCTAAACTTGTACTTGTAGCTACAAAGGTTTCTTCTAGCATGGCATCCTTCTCCATCTCCTTTCTCACCATCCTGTCATAGCATGATAGGGTACCTGTGTCTGCAATTCATTCATGACAAGACGACATCAATATGATAAAATCCTAACCTAAGGTGCTACATGATGATCCACTGAATGAGCTAGAAATGGATGGTAGACTAAGGGAGATACTCAGGGACTGCATAATTGCGTAGCTTAGGAAGTCCAGGGTCACAACTAAGCCTTGAAACCATGCACTGCATAGTTCAAGCTAGGATGGGCTTGAGGATTGTGCAATTGAGGGATCAAAGGAGCCAGGATGAGGACTTGAGCACTGAGTTTTACCACTACATAGTGCTAGAAGGATAGGGAGGCTAGGTGATTGTGCGATTGAACAATTTAGGAGCTCAAGGCTAAGGCTTGAGGATTGAGACTATGCAATGCGCAGTTCAGGCTTGGCTGGAGTGAAATATTGCACAATTTTGGAGCTCAGGGGTTGGGCTTGGACACTAAGATTGCACAATGTGAAGTTCTAGGAAGCTGAAATTGTGCATTTCAAAGTGGAAAGAGAAAAGGTTGCTCCTTGAGGGCTGGGACTATGTAGTGAGAAATTCAAGCTAGCTTAAAGAGGCTAAATGGCCCGTTCAAGGAGTTTTCCCAATTTTGACTAAGTGTTGGATTAGTGAAATGAACATGAAAAAAACAAGACTCTGAGTATGATATCACACTTAGATTACTTGATGACACAACAGGGAACACTCAAAACACATGAATAACATACTTTCCTCAATGCGACAACTGACACCAAGTGCAACACTAAAGATACACTTTGCGACAAATGTAACGAAAGTTGAGCAATGATGCTTGAAATTTTGGAAATGAGTGCAATAGATGTTTTTATTATAAGTACAACTCATTTTCACAAGAATTACCCCCTATACACTCCAAAACTAGCTTCTGTACAAGGTGCAACACTGAACATGATAAAATATGACACTTTTATTTTCTCACAAACGAGACCAGAACATGCAAATAAAACACATGCAAGGACCCTTAATATTTGCAACAGAAACATGCAAAGTAAAAGTAGGCTTCAAAATTTATATGTAGGCCAAAATTTTGGAGGGTGTTGTTGGAGAGACAATAGGGTCAAACCTCAAATCTTACATGTCTCGGTGGGACCACTTATCATGTTCCAGGGTGATGTGTCAACCTGTGAAGCCTCCAACCCTTACCACTTGTGTGTGAGGCTATCCTGGGTCCTCGTTAGCCCATAAACAATACCTACAACTAGTTTATAAACTGTCATGGTGCTTAGACTTCTTGGGTCTGAGATGACATGCCCCTGTGGGACAGCACACTGCACACATGGACCAATCATAGAATCATCAGGGTGATATGTCTTTGCCACCTGGATGTGACCATGTCTCTAAAATACCTCCCTGGAATTTTATTACTATGCACCCTTGTAGAATTCTAGGGTCATTCTTTTGGGATGATGTGTCCCTACCAACCTGTATGCCACCTCTATAAGGATTCCACGTGTCACTCATTGAGTGGTACCATGAGTCACCCATTTCGAACCACTTAGCCACCCAACAATTACAAATTTTCATGGCACGTGTCACATCCTCATTGGTGCCATGTTTCCTACTTATGTCAACATGCCACTATGTCTCCACGTCATCTTTCTCATACAATGATAGTGCGACAGGTGTCCTTTTCCAATTTTTCCATGTGTCCAAATGTCATGTCATCATACAATAGAAGGAGGTTGTCAGGCCTTAGTTTTAAAATGAAGTTATTTATAAAATGAATTTGGTATGATGGAAATTTTTTTGCAACTATCTAGTATATTTCCATTTCCTGGATCTGTCTCCCTAGAACTTTCTTATGGAGCTCCCTTTAAAAATTTTAGGGAAGAACCTATGGGGTGAGTTTTCTGTGGGGTACTTCGCTATTTTGAACCTCTGCCAATCAACTCTCACTTCTTAACCACATGTTTGACCATGTCCTCCTATCTCCCTTGTGCCTAGGACTTTAGTCCTGCACTCCATTTAGAACTTCTGGGGACAAGCCTCCTAGGTGATGTGGTTGTAGGGTCCTCTACCAATGCGACCCCTCCGAAGCTTTGATTGGTTTGTCGCTCTTTCACTGCTCCAATTTTGTGCCACCCTGTCTCACTTTCTCATTTTTTACTGCCAATGGATTTCAAAGATCCCCCCTTTGTGGTTTCGTGGTAAAGGAAGGAGGGGGAACACTACTAATAAGGACCGTTGATCTTCCAATCAATGTTTTTGGAAATAAAACTAATCACATACCCCCCTTGTTGTTATCCCTTGGGTGGGCATGGGCCCCCGCATTTTCTCCAATGAGTTAGGGGTGATGTGTGGTGCACATCTACCAACATAATTTCCTACTATTTAATGGTAACTCTGCTCCACTAATCTTAGGTCAAACACCAAATCTTCCACCATTTTGTTAGAACAACAAGTTTATCTTTGTAAGCTTTGCTATTGTTAAAATGACTTTAACTGACCAAATATTTCTATCTTGTAGGCATTTTTCAGACTTCAATATATAGTTGGAATTTTCTTTATGATATCTATCCATCTGAGTAGTTTTCAAGTACACTTGAGTTGATTTTTTGAACTGGAAATGGCTCCAAAGTCTCTACTCCTTGACCAATCTACTTGCAACCACTTGTGTCTTTTCCATCAATAACAACTTTTGTCTAACGCCAAAAAAAATTTCCACATTATTTTGTGACAATAAAAATAACTTTGAGCTTTTTCATAATCCAGTGAATCCTCAAAGGGAAAAACACATGGAGATCTAGATGCCTTACATTTTTCAACTTCATGCGCAAGAAGAAATTGTGCAAGTATTTGTTCTTTTATCAAATCAACGAGTAGATATATTCACCAAATATTTTCCAGAGTCCACCTTCACAAATATAGGCTCATGTATTAATATAGGAGTGTTTCCATCAAGGGTCAAAACATGATGTCTAGAATATATTTTCTAGTTGGTCCCTTATTTGGATTAAGGGGGTTGTTTAGATTAGGTGGTTAATATTCAAGTAAGGCCAAATGCCAAACTCTTGTATTGATGGCTTTATGGACCCTAAACAAGGGTAACTAACCCATTTATTACACTTTACTATGACTATTTTGGCTAAGAGTAACTTAATCACCCTTTGAGGTTAAGCATCCAAACCCTAAATAACATGTATAGATATACAATGCACTCCTCATTTGTAATCATCTCATTCAAGTAATATATTGTTTATTTTTTATGTAAGAGCACCCCTAAAAAGCTCACTCTACACGTTGATAATTGTTCTTGGTCATGGTTGATCCTTCTGCGCACATTATGGTACCAGTATGTCTCTTTTGTGATCTACATTAGTGGTGTTATAGTATAATAGGTTTACTTCTAAGTTATTGTTTGCTTGTTTTCATCATAGATATATTATATCCTATGATATCAAAACATATAAATGATTTCCTCTAATTGGTACACTCAAACAAGGGATCACTCTTGACTTGGTGTTCTTGCTAAACTTGGTTAAAACAAATTACTTCACTTGCACCACAACAAAAACCAATTTTTAATTTATCAGTATAGCATGGTTGTATAAATCCATCTCATAATCATGATCATGCAAATATTTTAGTCTCACCATCTACACATGATTACACAATGCTCATAAGGATTTTTCATTATTTCTTACACTCCTAGATCATAATATCACTTTCAAGTGTTATGGGCCTGTAGAATTTCTCTTTTATATGTCTTCCTTACATTCTTACAAAATTACAATTCAATATTATTATGTCTTAAGAAACAACAACACATTTCCATGTGATTAGAATTACGGTGAATTACATCATTCTTAGCTAAATATATTTTTCTTTGATTATCAAAAAACAATGTAGTCGTTGAACTCAATATCACACCAATGCCTTCTAATATTCTCCTCAACCACATTGTTTCATGTCACAAATCACACCACATTTATATTATGATTATGAAAAAGACAACATAGTTTTGGATTGCTTATTTTCACTTTGTAAGATCCTTATCAATCCCAAACTAAATAGATAACCAAGAATTAACTTCTTATCCTATCCACATACAACTTGTAGCATTAGTAGCTAAGTATATTGAAGCAAACTCAATTTCGAAAAAAATAATCTATATACACATATATATTAAATAAAAAATGTATATGAGAGGATGTGTTTTAAAATAAAATTCTCAATTTTAAATAGATCCTAAGGAACATCTCATGATGAATAATAACGATTTATTATAATTATTATTTATTTACAATATTTCCTTCCTCTCGAGAAAATGATTTATCCTCAAAGTATAGGTAACGAAGGGTCTTATTGGTGAAATTTTTTTGTCTCCCAGGAAGCTTCTTCTATGGTTGATCTAGGTGGCTCCAAAGACACACACAGGAAAAAGAGGGTTGAGGGAAGCTCAAAAAATAAAAGTTTTCGTATTAATCTCGAACCATATTCAGGTTGAATATCTCGTCTTTCTGATTCCAACAGCGTAAACGACACTCAATTCCGAGTCCGTATGGAGAAGTTAGGAGCAGTCAAAGTTCTGGGTTGACTTGGTGACTGGGCAACATTAAGGAAGGTGTACATTCGACCTTTCCCGGCCACCCGATTCCGGAAAGCTCAGGCCAGATTCCAGGAAACTTTGTGGCCTCTTTAATTTGACTCCTATGGTCAAAATTGAAATTTTTAAAAATGCCTAATTAGTTCTTAAAACAGAAAAATATTAAAATTTTGGGTGGCGGGCCACCAACCCCGCCACCCAAGGCAACCATATTCGTTATATATATATATATATATATATATATATATATATATATATATATATATATATATATATATATATATATATATATATATATATATATATAACCATATCAATTTCGGTGCCGGTGGAGGTCGAACCCGCCCGACCCACGTGGGTCGGCTCCCGAGCGGGCGACACCATCATCAAACCACCCGACACATCCTTCCGCGGGCACCACCTTATATTATGGCCAACCATATATATGGTGGTGGGGGTGGTGAACCCCACCGCCAACCATGCCACCTTATACAGTAGCCACGCTACCCATTTTCACCATGATGTAAATGACTCTGGCAGAAATGGTGGGCTGGGCGGCCCAATGTAGGCTCGACACCCCAACTACCCTCCTCATATTAATACAGCAGTTTAAAAAAAAATTGGTTGGGGTTTAAAAATGAAATGCACGGTTTAATTAAAACATATGCAACTTAATTTGGAGGGGGAAGGATTTGATCCCCCGACCCCTCCTCAACAATACTCCAACTTTTCTATCGCGCCAGCATAGCAACCTTTATTAATCCGCCCAGATTTTTTTATATAAACCTCATTTTTGCATAGTGCGCCCAAGGGCAGAGGCATTTCATGAGAAATACGTAGTTCAAGGTGGGCTCATTTTTCGATGCATTTAGAACCATGAGTAGGCCCAGAAACAGGGAGTGGAACCATGATCCTTGAAATTTTCCCGAGGAGGTAATTTTTATCCATGTCGGAATATAGTTAAGTTTACGGTCATTTTTCATGGTTTTTCGTAGGGAACGCAATGGCGAGGTCAGATTCGCCTTTTGAGTTGCAAATTTCCAATCCACCCATGGAGCAACATTTTCAAGGAATCTAGAGGGAATATAAAATATTCCTTTTTGCCCTAGATTTTCACTTCATCAGAATTCAAAAAATAGACAATCGATTTTGCACTATTCAATGCCACGAATCTGATGGCTTATTCAGATTTTCCATTTGAGCTTTATATTTTCGATCACTTTTTGAATTGAAGTTGCAGGTGTCAGCTTTCAGTGAGTGAGAAGTCGATTTCACACCTTTCGACGCCACGATTGTGATGGTGATTTCAGATCCAGCAGTAGAGAAACCCATTCTTCTGTCATCTTCATCGTGAGGTATATGATGAATTGATTTCATGTAATTCTTTGTCTCTTTGTCTCTCAGATGCATTGTGTTGTACAGATCCCTGTTGATGTTTGATGCGAGATCCTGTTTTGTTCTTGATGTGAGATGTACTTTGTATCATGGATTTGTATTATGTATGAGATCCCTTTGAGGCCATGTTGGTAGGATGCTCATTGTCACATGTATGTTGTTTCAGATCCTTTTTTTTTTCCATGTTGGCAGGATACTCATAGTCATTATGTGTGAGTTATTTTAAGTATGAGGGGTTTCCGCAGTGCATTATATTAGATATCATTTTTGGGATTCATTTCACTAGTTTCAATCCCACTTCTTCACCCCTGTGAGCATCACCCGATGCAATGAGTGCTTAGTGGACTATTCAAAAATCATGACAAATTAGTCAGTTACGACTACCTCTCATGGAAATGGTCATAGATGAATGAATAAATTTACGTAGTTGAATCCCAAAAATGATATCTAGTGTGATTTATTGTCATACTGATAGGAGTCCTTTTTATGGATGAGAGTTCTGGTAGTGGAACATCTCGTAGAGAAGTCCAGCCACTCTTGTGTGAGGGAATTTTCCCTGTACGACAGATAAAACACCATCCATGTACATCTTCTTCTTTACAGCACTTGATGTAGTGACCTACACCATCTTGACATCGAGGCCTGAAGATGTAGTCCCTCCTGGACGAACTCTGTTATCAAATGACGTGTTCTTATGATTGTTGATCTTGACATGCTATGTTCCTCTTTTTTACAGCATGCAGTTTTTCATTTATGTTCATTAACGCTTTAATTAAATGCAATTCTAATTTATGAGTTGAAGTAAAAGGTCTTAGTTAAGGGTATCGAGAATTTACCTTGGATCAAGTGGTATCGGAGAAGCTCTTTTTTTTTATTGGATTGTAGGTGTGAACTGTTGAACGTTCGCTGAGTTAAGCCATGGAGAATGTCAAGGACATGTACGAGACCATGCTCAGGGTGTCCAAGAAATCAGACATGTTGTATGAGGATTATGAAAAACAAGCAGTAGAGAATGCCTAATTGAAGACATTCCTACAAGAAGAGAAGGAGGAGAAGCAACATTTGCAACTTCAGTTGCAAGCCAAGGTAGAGACGTGGGAAGAATTGAAGCGCAACAGCAAAATTATTCAAGTAGATCATGATGCATTGAAGGCATTCCTACAGGAAGAGAAGGAGGAGAAGCAGTAGTTGCAGCTTCAACTACAAGCCGTGACAGAGGCCTTGGGGGAAGTGAAGCGCAACGAAGGCCTACAAAAGCCTTCTTCACTTATTTCACAATCGAAAACTAAGGTAAACAGTGTTGATTTCTCTTCAGTTTCTTCACATGATATAATTTTAGTTGGAAGTGTGGAAATACCCATTGCAGGAACTGGCATGAGACTCCTCACCAAGATGGGGTACAAAGGAGGAGGACTTGGCATTCATGGCCAAGGAATAACTCAACCATTAGAGGTTGTGTAGAGACCTTGAGATGCAAGTTTGGAGTACACTGAAGAAGGATGTTCGAAGGACATCAAAGGAAAACAAACATTTTTGAACTCTCTAGGGAAGAGGAATGAAGGGGACACTTCGCCATCGTTCCATGGTAATGCATGTTGCAGTGAAACAGCTTAGGTGAGTTCCCATCACCATGATCGCACCAGAGACCACCAGAGAAGGTATAATAAGTCTCATTATTCCAGAGTGAATTTTGATTATAATAATGTTGATAACCACGGTCGTAAATCATGACATCGCAAAACGTGTCATTTTTGTGGTTTACATAACCATGTGTTTTCTAAGTGTTGGAAAAGGATGGCAGCACAAAGGAGGATGAGGCATGGAAAGCCTTCTCCACAGCAGGGAAAGAAATCAGTTAAGAAGGTTTGGAGGAAAAATACCTTTTGCACCCATCACAACCGAAGTGGCCATCAAAGAGCCACGTGTTGGAGACTCCATCTAGAGCAACGCCCTAATGACAAAACGCCCATACAGAAACCAGTCAAAAGAGCTGATCGACAAGAAAATTCCCCATAGGGGAATGGCCCATTAACTTTTATAAAAAGGGGGTTTTATAGATTGTTTTTTTAGATATGTTAGCTTGTCATCGCCATGTTTGTAAATCATATGTTGCATTTTTAACCGTAAAAGTGATGATGTGTTTTTTTGTCACTTTTTTAAGCAACAAGGATATTTTGACCTTGTTTTATGAGTTGTGTGATGCATTTCTTTAATGTAAAAGTGATGAGGTGTTTTCCATCACTTTGAAATGCAACGATGATTTTGTTAGTCTTGTAATGATAGCTGGGGTGTGCTTTCCATTTTGATGTAAGCTTGACCACCGAGTACATGTTATAAATGCATGGAAAGTATGGAAATGTTTTGGGTCATAGTTGGTCATATTTGGACAGGTAATTTGCAGGAGATTGTACTACATGTTTGCAGGGGATGAAGGTGTCGGTTCATCGCTCAAGGCTCCGAAGGACAAAGGTGAAGGAGAAGGAAGGGTGACTTTTTAGGATGCCTGTGGTGCAGACATAATACATAGCAGTGAAGATCCTTCTGATGCTTTTGGAGGACAAAAAGCTCCTCAGTGGGGAGGATTGATCCAGGTGGCTCTAGAGACACACAAAGGACAAAGAGGGTTGAGGGAAGCTAAAAAAATCAAAGTGATCGGATTTATCTTGAATCAGATTCAAGTTGAAGATATCGTATTTCTTATTCCAATGGTCCAGACGACACTCAATTCCGAGTCCCTATGGAGAAGTTACGAGCAGTCAAAGTTCTGGGTTGACTTGGTGATTGGGCAGCCTTAAGGAAGGTGCAAATTCGACCCTTCCCAGCCACCGAATTCCGACAAGCTCATGCCAGATTCGAGGAAAATTTTTGGCCTCTTTAATTTGACTCGTACAGTCAAAATCGAAATTTTAAAAAATGGCCAATTAGTTCTTAAAACATAAAAAGATTAAAATTTTGGGTGGCAGGCCACCAAACCAGCCACCCACAATAACTATATATATATATTTCGATGCCAACAGGGGTCAAACCTGCCCAACCCACGTGGGCCGACTCCCGAGCGGGCAACACCACCATCAAACCACTCGACACAACCTTCCGCGGGCCCCAACTTATATTACGGCTAACCATATATATGTTGGTGAGGGTGGTGAACACCACCTCCAACCATGCCACCTTATACAACAGCCACACTACCCCCTTTGCACCATGATGTAAACGACTCCGGCAGAAATGGTGGGGCGGGCTGCCCAATGCGGGCTCGGCCCCCCAACTACCCTCCTCATATTAATATGATGGTTTAAAAAACGTTTTTTTGGGGTTTAAAAATGAAATGCATGATTTAATTAAAATAGGTGCAATTTAATTTGAAGGGGGCGGGATTTGATCCCCCGACCCCTCCTCAACATTACTCCAATTTTGCCATTGCGCCAACAAAGCAACCTTGACTAATCCGCCCAGATTTTTTTTATATAAACCTCATTTTTGCAAAGTGCGCCCAAGGGCATAATAAGTTCAATGTAGACACATTTTCAATGCATGTGGAACCATGAGCAAGCCCAGAAACAGGAAGCGAAACCATGATCCTTGAAATTTTCCCGGGGAGGTAATTTTTCTACATGTTGGAATATAGTTAAGTTTACAGTCATTTTTCACAGTTTTTCGTAGGGTACAAAATGGCGAGGTCAGATTCACCTTTTGAGTTGCAGATTTCGAGTCAAACCATGGAGCAACATCTTGGAGGAATCTAAAAGATTCCTTTTTTCCCCAGATTTTCACTTCATCGGGATTCAGAAAATGGACAATCAATTTCGCACTATTCAATGCCACGAATCTGATGGCATATTCATATTTTCCATCTGAGCTTTATATTTTTCGTTCACTTTTTGAAGTGAAGTTGCAGGTGTCATTTTTCAGCGAGTGAGCAGTCAATTTCACACCTTTCGATGCCATGATTGTGATAGTGATTTCAGATCCAGCAGCAGAGCAACCCATTCTTCTGTCATCTTCAGCGTGAGGTATCTGATGAGTTGATTTCATGTACTTCTTTGTCTCTAAGATGCATTGTGTTGTAAAGATCCCTGTTGATGTTTGATGCAAGATCCTGTTTTGTTCTTGATATGAGATGTACTTTGTATCATGGATTTGTATTATGTCTGAGATCCCTTTGAGGCCATGTTGGTAGGATGCTCATTGTCACATGTATGTTGTTTGAGATCCCTTTGTTTTCCATGTTTACGGGATACTCATAGTCATTATGTGTGAGTTATTGTCATACTAATAGGAGTCCTTTTTATGAATGAGAGTTTCAGTAGTGGAACATCTCGTAGAGAGGTCCAACCAATCCTGCGTGAGGGAATTTACTTGTACGACATATAAAACACCATCCATTTACACCTTCTTCTTTATAGCACTTAATGCAGTGGCCAACACCATATTGACACGGAGGCCCGGTGATGTAGTCCCTCCTAAACAAAATCCATTATCAAATGACGTGTTCTTATGGTTCTTGATCTTGACATGTTGTGTTCCTCTTCTTTACAACATGCAGTTGTTCATTTATGTTCATTAACGCTTTAATTAAATGAAATTCTAATTTATCAGCTGAAGTAAAAGGTCTTGGTTAAGGATATCAAGAATTTACCCTCGATCAATGGTAAGTGTAAGTTTTAACCCTGTACAAAAATTACATGCAAGAAAATTCTTCAAACAAAAAAATAAAGAATGGTGAGAACATAAAATAAATATACACAGATATTTTCCCCTAGATCCCAAAACCGAGACTACTGTATTGATTTTTCATTCTATTTCTTTCAATTTTACAATACATATATATACATGTCGAAGAATTCATAAACCCTAATCCATTAACCCTGGATTAGAATATAGCCTTAGTTCCCTTGATTGGATCTATTATCACTCCACCAAATTTCTAAGGCTGAAGAAGAAATCCCAATAGAGGTAACCATAGACCAATATTTTGGCTTGGTATCTACCCATACCATATCAGAGAGGGCTCTCTCAACAAAAATCACAACCAAGAGGGCTGGATAAAAAGGTTTTAGGCTAGCTATGAAATACATAAGGGTTTATTTTGTTTTGATTGGGTTTGCTAGATGAGGATTAGGTCAAAGAGGCTAGGTCAAGGAAAATAAGATGGGGCAAGGTAGGTAGAAAGCTTAGCACTTTAAGGTGATTTTGTGAGATGGTTTTAGACTGATGAGGAGATAGGGAGAGCATAAAATATGTATTCTTCCTAAACTGAAGAAAATGGACAAATTATGAAGACTTTCCCAAAACAGAGCATGAAAGAACATGTATTCTGCCTATCAACTTGAAAATCATCATATAATAGACATGAAATGGTTTATGAGATTACAAAACATTCATAAAAATTACACTAGAGAAGAAAAATGCTAAACATCCATACCACAGGTATCCCAAATAAATAGCTGCAACTTTTCATTAATTTCTGGCCAAACTGATTACACTATAGTCCTTGATCAATACAACAACATCCAAATTTTTCCAAAAGTGAAGAAGGGAATGATATAGACATCAAAACAACTTTCTCTCATCCTCAGGGGTCGAATCCCTGAGTTAAGGAAGAGATCCATAAAAATTTGAATAGATAGCTAGAGTGTAGGGAAGTCCAAGTGACCCCTCCCTAATTACAATGAAACTGATTCATTTGACTTGATGATAACATTTACATAATTAATTTACCCCTAGGTAACTCTTCCACATGATATTTACATTTACCTTCATCATTTACATAGGTAAAATCATCATTTCCCAAGATATAATTAAAAAATGCAGTGAAAATTGAAAAATATCAAACATTTTTCAAGCGCACCATTTTTGTGCCAGGCGCACCCTCTCTTTTCCAAGAGCGCCCTCCATGTTGCAACTTGATTTTGGATGGGTTGCAGGTTTCCAAATTAGGCTCAAGATGGCTTGTTGGAAATCCTATCCAGTATACTTTCCAGATATGTCTTTAGTTTGCAAAATGGAGTTGATTTTCTCTATAAAAAAGTGATTCTCCCATCGCTGGTCAGGTGCGTAGCGCCGAGGCAAAAAAGGAGGTACAACATTGATTTTTTGTCTTTTTTTTCACCTTTTCACTTGCCAGCTGTCCCAAATAAGCCTAGAAAATTTGTTTCTGGAATGTATTCATCATTTTTCATCTGCTAGTGGTCTTAATTTGGCCAAAAATTTCCTTAAAAAAGAGCACAACGCCTAGGGTGTTGTGCGCTTGACAATCCAACTGTCACAAGACTGTCGAGGATTGCTGAAAAACACAAAAAATTCAAAAATTACCCCAAAAATTTTCAAAATTGGTGAAATGACTGCTAATCATGTGGTTTAGGCATAGAGTGAGGCCTCAACAAGTTTATCCAGCCTCCTTTTCTCTTCTTTCATGGTCAAGGCTTCAATTTTTGCATTGGCTTGTTTAAGTTTTGACCTTGCAATTTTGTTTTCTTGGCATAGTGCTTGACCCTCTTTCTCAATATATCATTATCCCTGTTTTCCTTCTCTAGAAGCTTCTCTAGATGCTATTTATCCCTGTCAATACATTTCTCCCATTTCTCATTGATTACCACTACAAATTTTTCATTCAAAGTGAGTTGATTAGCAAGCTCAGCCTCCTTTTGCCTCTCTAGTTCTAGAGCTCTTTTCAGCCCTCTAGTTCTTGGTATTTTTCTAGGTTCTTGTTCTTCTGGTTCCTCTAGCACACCATACTTCTCTAGTGTATCTTCAACAAAAATTTGGTTTTTTCTGCCTCTCTTTGAGCTGTGATGAATTTCACCTCATCAATGAATTGTTTGGTTTTCAGCTGGTGGTTCTCTTGCTTAGGAAAGTTAATGACACATTTAGAAATGTCAAGATTATTTTATATCTCCTTAATATTGGCTTCTTTCTCCTTGATGATTGTGCTTGTGATCTCATCATCATCATGCTAATCTAGGTCAACAAGGTCGAAATCATGTTCTATCTCATGGAGGTCCTCCTCCTCATGTCTAATCTCTACCTGAATCTCTGCCTCTATCGCCTTTTTCTTCCCTTTGTCTACCTGCCTTGTTGATGTAGAAGGAAAGGGCCCTTCCACTATGTATGGAGAAAACACATGCCTATGACCTCTCTGGTATGTTTTTTCCAAAATATCTATCTCAACCTACTTAGACTTTTGAGGCTCACTGATCTCAACTTTGCTAGGTGACCTAATCTTAGTGTGAAAAGATGATGATGGTGGCGAAATGGGTGAAGGAGACTGATATGATGAGGATGCATGAAATATGGGTTGATATGGAGGAATGGATGTGGAAGGATGAGTTGATTAAGGCACATCTTGGGCATGTTGAATAGGTGGAGCAGTGAATGTGTCATTAGATATGAAAGTACTCCATGAAATGTTCAATTGTTTGAGGTGATGGAGGACTATGACCTTGATGAGGGAGTGGTGAAAAAGATTGTTCATTTGGTGCTCATATTCTCTCTTTTGGACAATATATGCCATCTTTTCAATGCTTCGGAAGAGGTAATAAGGTATGTTTAGCATCTTGACCCTTGTGAAGTGCAGGAGTAGTCATATATGATAGGTGTAAAGTATAGAGAAACTACATTCACAAGAAAAGTATTTCATGATGATTTTCATCATGGCGGCATATCTGTCCAGGAGGTAAGGGAAAGGAAAAATCCTCTTTCTCTTATTATTGTACCTAGGTTTGATGTATGGATCATAATAATGCTCCTCCAAGTCTTTTTTCTTGAACCATTTTTCCCCAACATTTGGGATTCCAATGGCAGTTGATATGATGGAAATGGACACAGTGAAAGTGACACCAGCAAGGGTTACCTGGTTTTCATGGAGATTGGAGATGAATAGTGTGTTCAACATAGGATGGTGTTGAACACTTTGTATTTTCTCACAGAATTCAAAACATCCTACATGCTTAAAACATGTCACAATCACGGGAGATGCCATGAGTTCCCTGGTATTTGTTGGCTCAAGTCTGAGGATTCTCCCTCCTTTTTTTGGCCTCCTCTCCTTTCTTTCTTCTCCCTTACTATAGTTTATGTTATTTTATTCTTCCATAGGAGTCTTAGGATGAAAACCTTAGGGAGATGGAATGATAATGAAAAATGAGTTTTGGGAAGTGGGAATGGGATAGGGAAATTTAGGGAGATGGGGGAAGGGGTTTATGAAATGAGGGAGGTGACAGGGAGTAGTAATAATGACGGATTTAGGATAAGGGATTTAATTACAGGTTAGAGATTTGGGAGCCTAGGAAAATTAAGCACCTAGGTCTTAGGGTTTGATGGGAAAGGGATTAGGGAAAGGGGATTATGATATAGGGGTTTTGGGAAAGGTCAATTGTGATATGGGAAGGGAATGTAAGTGTTAGGGAGTGAAATTGAAATGTAATTGCTGATTTTATAGTGGTACTAGGGTTTAGAACGAAGAAGAAACCATATTTTGTAATAAAACTTCAAACACCATTGGAAATGTAATTGACAAGGAGAGGGATGGTGTTTTATGCCTTACTTGATTGCTGGAGGTCAAATGAAACATTTGTTGAAGATTGAAAGCGATGGAAATAGATTTGGGGCATTTTGAAAAATTTCGGGCAGGTGCGCAGTGCACAACACAGGTGCGCCCTCTCTTTGCCAGGAGCGCAACATACAACTCAGGCGCACAGTGTAATACACAGGAGTGCCCTCCTTCTTCCAGGAGCGCAACACTGCCTCTATTTTTCAATTTTCGCCCTTTGAATTTGGAAATCATGCTTTTGTTGAGGTTTCTCGATGATGGAGAGGAAAAATGAGATTGTTTTGATGTCTAGTGGGTTTAAATACTTTATGAATTTGATTTTGATGACTTTAAAACCCACTTTTACAATGTTCAATTTCACCTTTGAAACCTTGCATAATACCCTTACACTCTTGGACTTTTTTCTTTGACATTTGATCAATTGATGGACTAAGAACTCTTGCACTTTGAAATTGATTTTTTTGGCATATGGAACTGAGTTGGAAGCTTTGGGAAACTGAGTACTTATTACATACAAATTGACATAAAATTACATAAATAAAATAAAATTACATCTATGTTTTTTGGAATAAAATCACATTTTGGAATGAAACTCACACTTGAATTCAAAATTACAACTTTGGAAACCATCTTTACATGCTTGTAAATCACCTTTAGATGGTAAAGAGACATTATTCAATCACTCTCATACTTTTTCTAGCTTTATGCAATGAAATGGTGTTTTATTGGACCTTGGAAAATGAAAACCTAGAGACCTAATGAAGACCTTAAATGACCAGACTTCATGGTGACCTGACTAACATAATGACATGATGAAATGGAATTTCATGACTAAAGTATGCTTAGAAAGACATGAAGGTGAGCCAGCAAGTATGAATTTTTGAGGAAGAATGAAAATTTTTAACTAGGGCTACCATCAGTGAGTAAATTTTTAAATGAAGACCTAGGTGAAATGACAAATTTCTGAGCGAGACCGTAAAATGATATGGAAAGAGTGTTTTTTATCATTGGTGGTAGGAAGCAAATACTGATACTAACATTGGCCTTATTGGGGATGATAGCTGTGAAAGAGGTGTCAAGAACCACATAAATCTGGATTTTGCAGATCAGTGCCTTATTCATTGCAGAATCCGGATTATCCACAGTATCATAAAACGATTGTCAAATTTTCGAATCCCAATGGGGATCCATATTCAGGACGAGAATTGAATGAAGACTGAAAGAAGGTTGCAAAAGGGATAAATAGTGAAGGGCTGAGATGAGAAGATGAGAAATGAGAAGAGCCGACAGACTCTATAATTTGTTAAAAAAATTTAATTTTTTTTTTTTTTAAATTTCCTAAGGTTTTATTAATTCTATTTTTAATAATAAATATTTACAATATTTATTAGCTTAATAAATATATTTTTTAATAATAGATATTTTTTAAATTTTTTTATTAATAATAGATATTTTTTTTTTTAAATTTAAATTTTTTTAATTTAATATTTATTTAATTATCAAAGCTTAAAATACCACAAAATTTTAATTTTATTATTATTTAATTGTTACTTAAGATTTAGATTTTTTTTTTAATTTAAAAAAAAATTAAAAAGTTATTATTTTCTTTAAAAAAAAAAAATTCTCTTCTTTCCCAAGGTTTTATTAATTCTAATTTAATAATAAATATTTACAATATTACCAAAAATATATATATTTTATTTTAATTGTTACTTAAGATTTTTATTATCAATAGTATCAAAAACTATTTATTTATTTTATATTTAATGTTTAAATTAATCTTTATTAAGTAAATTAAATATATTTTTTTCCTAATTTAATAAAATCCTAATAAATTTTAATTTTAATTTCTATTAATAAATTTGATTCGGAATGTTAACTTTACTTACTTCCAATCACTGATAATAATTGTTAATTAATTAATTTTTATTAATAAAAATTAATTAATATAGATAATTATTATGAGTAAGTGAAGTAATACGAGCTATGAAATGGCATGACCTAAAATTGCTTACTAAACAGGAGAAGAAGCAAATTTGCGAGATCATACCTGGGATAAGAAGCAAACCTGCGAGATCATACCTGGGATAAGGACGAACCTAAGGAGAAAATTTTTCTAACTAGGGGTCACCAGTTGTCACTAATCTCGTATCCTTCGTCCCTGTTTATGTTATCCGGGTGCTTCATAATTTCCAACGCTCCTCTAATCTTTCGTCTCTGATAGTGATCCTCCCTTGCAATGATTTTTGCATCCTCAAGACGTATGTGATGTTTTGTTTTTGAGGATTGATCAGCAAGGGCAGAGTTTCTAGCTCGCTCATGTTTAATATTAGCACCATTCTCTTTCAGACGATTTTGAAGAGAGTGCCCGGTTTCACCAATATAACTCTTGCCACATGAGCAGTCAATCTTGTAAACACCTTCAAGTTGCCCCTGACTAATGCTATCTTTGACTGAGCGCATATTTTTCCTAATGGTTCCTGCTGCTGAGAATTGTGCAAGAATGTCATTCCTTCTCAAAACCCTGGCAATCTTATCTGTCACACCTTTAATGTATGGTAGAAAAACCCTACCAGTATTCTCTTGGGGATCTTGGCGCTTTTTGGATATGACAGTGCTTTTTTCCTTGTTTATGGCTTTCATGATTTCTCCTTCCTTATACCCTATACCCAAGAAAACAGATGTCAAGTGAGATATTTCATCCTCCAAATGCTCTTCATCAGAAATTCTCAGGGCTTTTACAACAAGAGTGTTAAGGACACCAAATTTCTGAGCAGGATGATGGTAGGACTCAACATGGAGGTAGTTGTCTGTATGGGTCTTCTTCCTGAAATCCTGATGCCTAATGTTCCATATTCTTTTCTGGTAACCAGGACATCCAAGAAAGGAATGCTCCTATTTTCTTCAATCTCCATGGTGAACTTAATTTCTGTGGAAATTGAGTTGAGGTGGTTGAATAATTTCTCGAGATTATCCCTACCATGCGACCACTTTATGTTAGTGTCATCTACAAATCTTTTCCATCAAGCTGGACTTAAGGGAAAGGAGGCAAGGTCTTTCTTCTTGAAGTTTTCCATAAATAAGTTGGCCACAATATGTGAGAGAGGCGATCCCATTGCGACACCAGATACCTACTCATAGAACTCTCCTTGGAAGCTGAAGAAGGTGGATCGTAAAAAAACCTCAACAATTTTGGCTGTTTCAGGATCCGTGACCTCATTAATAACCTTCACTGCTTCATCTAAAGGGATTTTGGTGAACAGTGAGACCACATCAAAGCTTACAAGAATGTCACTTTCTTCCACCCTCTCTTCTTTAATAAGCTTAAAAAAGTCACTTGAGTCCTTAATGAAGGAATCAGTGTTCCCAACGAGAGTTTTGAGATTTTTTGCGACATATTTTTCCATTTCATAGGTGGGGGATCCAATGGTATTGACAATTGGTCTAAGGGGAACCCCTTCCTTATGAATTTTAGGAAGCCCATAAATCCTTGGAATGACTTCACAGGAGGGAGTCAATTTCTTCTTCAATTTATCATCGAGATGAGAGCTCAATATTGCCTTCTTAACTTCTCTTAAGACCTTTGGAAAGGGGTTGGAATTTAACTTCCTATAGCTGCTGCAATCAAGATGTTCATTCATTTTTCTAATATAATCCACTTTATCTAAAACGACAGCTGCCCCTCCTTTTTCTGCCTTAAGGACCACAATATCGTTATTGTTGCGAAGGGATTTGAGAGTGCCTATCTCCTCCTTGTTGAGGTTACTTTTAGGTGGTTTATCTTTTCTTAGGATCATGGAGCATTCCTGTCTAAGGGCCTCTTTTTCATCCACTGGTAAACCTCGAATCCCATCCTCAATGCTATACAAAATTCTCTCATTTGGAATACATTTAGGAGCAATAGCAAATCCCATACCTTTGCTAAGAATCATATGGAAATCATGACCTAATTCCAACGAGGAAAGGTTTACCACCTTTTTGTTCAAGGAATATTCAATCAAGGTTCTCCTATTAATGTTTCTTTCTAAACCATCTATGTGTTCTTTATTAATGTTTCCTTCATCATATAAGGGCTTCTCCTTATTACTCAAAGCCACACATGCCATGCTTTCCTTTCTCCTTTATTTGTGAATTAATGCTTCCAATTGAATCATCACGCTTTCCTTTCTCCTTTATTTGTGAATTAATGCTTGTTCCTTTTTTATTAATATTTATTTTATCATCTAAGTGATTCTCATTATCGTTTGAAGAGTTTCCTTCCTCCTCTAATTGCAAATTGATGTTTTTTAAGGAATTATACCCGTTATGAAAAAGACCATTCGATCTTATACCCTGCTCCTTTATTTGCGAACTAAGGCTCCTTATTGAATCATCACGGTATACTTCCTCTTTTAATTGCGAATTGATGTTTATTATTGGATTATCAAACAATAAAATGACTGAAAAATAATATGACTAAAAAATTTTGGATGTTTAATTCAAACAATAATATGACTGAAAAATAATAACTCAGAAAAATAGACTAACTCGAGACAAACTCAAATGACTAAAAATTGACTCATTACTGACTTACTTGATTGAAAAATGAACTTTTGAAAATGGAAGAAAATCATTGAAGCTCCATGGCCTTCACTTCGGGCTCTGAACTCCAGTGATTCTCTACTGCACACTTATAGAAAATGTAACTTATATTTACAGTGAAATGGAAAACTGATCGAGAAATTTGTTTCAGAAAATATAGTGTTTCAGGAGCCTACCATTAACTGGTCCTCCTAAACACTCTTTTCCATTCATCTCCTCAAGCAAATAAGAATTTTGTCCCCGACAAGCTAAAATCTATATGGCCCTTTCCATAAATTCTCAAATTTTCCATGCTTACCCTTGTCTTCATTTCTGGCATCCCAAAAGAGTACCGCATCCCCAGCATTGAAGTTGTCTTCCTTAGTTTTCTGATCACAGATCTTTATCTTGTCATGAATTTTTGAAGTATTATAAAATACTTCATCTCTTGTCTGCAGAAGGTGTATCATTTGATTAATACGACGTCAAATGTCATTTTCCTTAGTCCCTGGTTCTTGCGTTAATTCCATTACCAAGACTGCTAATGATGAAGGAAACACAATATCAACACCATACAAAACTTGAAAAGGAGACATACCAATATACTTCTTATTACTCGCCCGATCTGTCCACAATGCATTGATCAGCTTCTTATGCCAACTCTTTTTATTCGCCTCTAATATTTTCTTAATGATACTGATCAAGGATTTATTAGAAGACTCTGCCAATCCATTACCTTGTGGGTAGTAGACTGTAGAGTGTCCCAACTTAATATTATATCTGTCGCAAAACTCAATCATCTTCTTAGACTTGAATGTTGCTGCATTATCTGTGATAATTTTAGTAGGACAACCAAATCGGGACAAAATATTAGTTTCTAAAAACTGAATGATGACATAATCTGTTGCTTGTGTGGTCGGGATTTCTTCGATCCACTTTATGAAGTAATCTGTGGGTGCCAATATCCACTTGTGCGGATGATGTTGGGTGAATATCGCCTATGAAATCTAGGCCCCACTGCTGAAATGGTGCATGTACTGAAATAGGTTGAAGAGGTAATGGGAGAAGCTTTCTCTTACCTTGAAAAACTTGACATTCAGGGAAGCTCATTACTAGTTTGTAGACATATAAAAAAAGTGTCAGCCAATAATATCCCGCTCTCAATATTTTATTGGTCGTGGTCTTCCAATATAGGTGGCCCCCACAATCTCCTTTGTGGAATTAATTCATCACTTCCTGTTGGAGAGGTAAATCCCCTCCGCGGACAGAGGCGATCCCTACTAGCCCATATCAGGTCTAGCAAAAATCAGGTCACGCAGTGATGCAGGTTCTTAATTACAAAACGACAAAATTCATAACAAATTGCCTACCTCAAATCCTACACAGTGGTCGTTGAAGAAGGTATGACGCTTCCCCTCCCTCGCTTGGCAGATCACAATTCTTTCGCTCGACACGTTTGAACACCTGCACACATGCAAAGGATACAACGATATACAACATAAAATATAAAGCCTGTAACCATACATCAGTCAGAGAGGATGTAATTCATTGCATCAAGAAATAGACACATGAATAGAACCATAATCAAAGTCGCTTATCATTAAAATAACAAAGGAAAGATACAGCCCAAAGCTCTGACGCTTTATCTTCCTTCAGCGGGGCTGACAACGGAGCATGTCTCAATGAAGCCTATCGGAAACGAGACAAAGCTCTCTCTCTTTGGCTTGGCTCTCAAAAGCTATCTGGCTATAGTCTCCTTGCTACAAGTTCTGCTAGCTTTCTAAGGGTGAAGGCAAGCTTATATAGATGGAGGAAGGGGAGTTGGGATCCCTATAATCATGGGATTGGCCCTATCTCTAAGGAAGCTTCCATGATAGGTGGTAACCACTTCCCATACATGGAGATCCGGAGCCAAACCACCCAACTCCTTTTAGTGACTCATTCAGAAGTTTGTTGGAATCAAACTTTTGCCATTTACTTTTAAAAAACATCCCTTATTAATCTTGGCATGAGTGAGACATGGGGACATAACACTATTTGGCGTGCCCTCTATGGTGGATTTTCCCCATTGGCACGAGGGCTGAACTGGCTAGTCACGCCAAGGCCAAAATATCTGTTTTTAGGGTTTTTATAGGAAACTTTCTTCAAGGGAATGATTGTCCTTGTCAAGGGGGATGCCATGAAAGTGGTTTCAGGTTATGTCATTTCTCACAGGTCACGGAAAAATCCCTCCAATGTGCGGGACGGGGAATTGCAGGGACGGTGACAAAATGCTATGTACTAACAGATGCCCCCTAAAGCATGAGGCCCGAGAGAGAGAGAGAGGGGTGAAATGCTTTATGAGAACATGCCCAACTGAAATCACTGCCTTCGGAAGACATGCATACAAGTACAACTGATATCTCTGATACATGATATGTGGTATGGGCGCAGCCATCCATAATAGAGTGTACAATAACTGGGATCCAAGGTATGAACGCAACCATCCTGGAAGGATCAATAAGTAGACTCAGGTATGGTCACAGCCATCCAATCAAATGAGTCATGTAACTAATCATGATAATCCAGAAAATCCACAGCCTGGATTTCATCAGACAGAATCTAGGGTCTTGCGCTCCATCTCGACCCGTACAGAGTACAAGTCCCAGCATGTGAATGAGTGAGCTAAAGTCGAACATGAAAGAACGTCATCTAATTACCATCCAATTATGGAAGCCGTTAACAGACGTGAGAGGAACCACCAATAATGAGGATGGCCCTCAAGGTACTATAGGTACAATCCACGGAGTGTGAATAGTAATTTGACGTCGAACACCCGCAGAATCATTCGATCGAAGGCCAATGATGAAAACCTTGCGTCGAATGCGAAGAACCTGCCTTTGAGGCATGCAGGCCCCAAGGTACCGGAAGGGAGTCTCTAGATCAGCTTCCTGGATAATGAGCTGAAGTCGACAAGAAGTGACCTTGATCGAAGGTGGGCTATAGTGTTTCCCACATCATCAACACGAGACAGAGGAACATAATGTTTGTGAATCAGGATCAGTAGAGAATCATAGCAAGGTTGAAAACTGCAGAGGTCAACTTCTCTTGAAAATATCGACGGCACGACACTGGATTTGGCAGTGTTTGACATCAAAGGATCTGAGGTCATGATGACGAGGCAAAGAGCAGATGAGCGGTCAAAAAGTATTACCCAAACCCATGGAGGCAAGAAGAAAACGAGATGAGATGTCCCCAACCCAACACGAATGCAGACAAGTGCCATGTTAAAGAGCGACATACTACCAACATGACGATGATACTGATTCCATTTTTCCCCGCCATTTTTGGCGAGTACCCCAATTATTTTTGGAAACAAGCTTGAAGGGGATAGCATATGCTTGCGATATAAGTTTTTCCTTCGAACAAAATCCAACCTAGTACATTTAACGAGCCCTAGGAAGGAGGAACTCAAGTATCGTCATTACGATGGAGTCCGATGTCATCAGGTTTTAACAAGTCTAACAAAGGAAGAACTTGACATCTTTTCATGTTTAGAGAGTTTGAAAAGACAACAGAAAAGAAAACTCTAGCAGTCCCTTTTCGTAGATAGTTCCTCAGATCCGAAAAGGTAGAAAACTGTGTCTGAGAAAACCTCCTAGTCGCGATAGGCTAGGGTATTCCTTTTTCGTAAATAATCTATCCCAGCCCGAAAAAGTGGTAAATGTATACTGGGTAGATGTCGTTTCGCAACCAATTTAACGAGATCAAAACGAAAAGCGACTCGGCAATATTTTCATTTTTAGAGAGTCAGAAAAGAGTTGAAAGATGACTCCAGTAGTGACTTTTTCATGTTTTTACCAAGTCCGAAAAAGTATAAAATACGACTCATATCGTCGTCCTAGTCGCATGAAAACCTGTTGCTGCACAAAAAGCAAGCGTAAAACCCATTTTTCGACAAAATATGATAAAATATTGGAAAAATAAGCTTCAAAACCTAATTTTATTCTGAAAAGTTAAAAATATGACCAAAATAGTAAAAACATATTTACTTTTTACTTTTTACCTCTTGTGGAGAGCAACAGTGAGTTTTTTCCTTGCAAACTTGCGGTGATGATTGTGGACGATCTAGTGCATCATTTCAGATCTCGTCTTTTCCAGGTAAGAGGCACTCCCATTGGCTATGTTTCAATCCACTTTTTATAGCTTTCCATCGTGATTTGGGATCCCTGAGGGAGGACTTTAGGGCTCGCACAATTGGCGCAGGTATGAGGCATGGACCTACGCCAATCAAGTTCTTTTTGCAAAGGGGCCGTGCCAACTGGCACGACTGTCAGCAAAACAGTCGCGCCAACCACACAACCTTATTTTCCGCTCAATTTTTACAAAAAAAGAAGCAATCAACTGGATTTTTTAATGCCCAAGGGATCTAATGATGTTCTTATGGCCATTTGGTGCAGGTACAAAGCCATAATGGTGATCGAATGGAAAGAAAGGGAGCACAGTGAAGAAGACGAAATGGAAATGGAGAACGAGCAATGCATGAATGCTCTCCAAGATTGCGGTTTAAAGAAATTCTTCTTGACACTATGTCTCAGGGAAAAACCTAAATTGTTGCAATACTTAATCAATATCTAGGATGAAAATGAGGAGAAATTTAGGCTTCGAGATCAAGTGTTGGAGCTTGAAGTATCTGATGTTTACTTCATCACAGGATTGTCTCGCAGAGGTCTAGTTCTGATCATGATAGGTACCCGGCCTTTTGGCGAAAAAATGTCAATGGTTATGGAAAGAGTGTGCCAAGGGGCACAAACAGGATCAGGTAGTGGGAGAGTGGACATTCACACTATTCCCGATCTAGCACTTAGAGTGGTGCTCCATACCATTACGTGGGCCACGGGGTCACAGGCGCCGCATGAGGCTACCAAAACACAACTCCTTTTAGCATCAGAATGTATGAACCCGATGTTATTTGACTGGGCTACAGCCGTAACCAGGAATATCAAACGGCAGCTAACTAAATGTAAAAAGGCCAAACTGAAGCAGTTTGGGTACGGGTCTATCTTGGTATCGTTCATCCTATAACGGTTACTTATCTTCTAGGGCCAGGGGGCGAGAGTCGCAGATCCACATTTGAGAGAGCCACAGATGGCTCGATGGGTAGCACTGATGCCCAGAGCAGGAGGGGGCCAACAAATTTCATGGCGGCCTGAGTTCTTCGGATGGCTTAGGAGACAGTTGATTGTCATAGAGGACTGGCCCTATGCCGGCACTGACTTCACAGGAGACCCAAACCTTCCACTCCCGGAAGGAGAGGACTGGGATGAGGAGTTGGGTAAGACTCTTTTTTATTTTGAGTTTTTTATGATTTTTTTGGTATACATGCATGTTCTAACAATCGATCCTATATATATGTATATGTTGGCCCAGAGAGGCCCGTCGGGATGTCGCTGATCGCACAGAGGACCCCTGTCTCCTATGACCCTCAAGGTGAGGGGGGCGAGGGGCGTGAGCTGGTTTAGAACTTGGAGGGAATCGCCCGTGGGATTCCTGACTACGCTCGTCTAGCAGATGTCCCTTTGGCTTATCAGAAGCACACCGTAGGGGTGCCTAGTCGCCTTCATCGTTTACTGAGGCAATTGGTGCGAGTAGTAACATGCTACCATGAGCACCATGTTGATTAGTCGCCTAGGCTTTTCATATGCATATTTTTGAGAGACATGTTGTCTCCAGCTATTATTAAAATAGACATGTATATTTTTGGATTTTATGTGATGCACACAAACTGCAAACATTTCGACACACACACACACACACACACACACACACACACACATATATATATATATGCATGGATCTTTTTCACATTTGATGATGTTTTTTATATGTTATGCAAATGTCTAATACAATGTTATCTAATGCATTAGTTACATAATCTGCATAACAAAAGACCCAATGGAAAAGTAAAAGTTCACAAAATGCATCACACCAATCATGTTTTATTTTTATGCAAGCTTAAAAGCACACATGCAAACTATGCTTCAAAATGAGTTTTATTTTTTATGCAAGCTTAAAACACAAATGTAAACTATGCTTGAAATGATAAGGAAAACGGGCATGCCCCCAGCATGGTGTCTCAATTCGAGGTACATGCCCCCCAAGCTTCAGTCCATAGAAAATGGAGTGAAGGTGCATAACCTAGGAGTAAGAGAGACTTGACTCTACTACAAAAACTCGAATTGAACGGGACCGAGTTTCATTATTTTAATGAGGTTGACACACTTAAAAGAATTGTCCTCGAAGAATCTTGTTTCATTGTTTTAGGAGCTTGACACAAGAAGAAGAACTATGCTCCGACAAGCTCAAAGCAGTAGGATCAAGAGGAGGATAACCGGATACAAAAGGTTCGAGACAATCAGGCATTGCCCCCAGGCCAGGCATGAACGAGGAACGATGACGTTCATCGCTCCATGGTAGATCTTCGAAATACATCGTCTCCATGATAGCTTCGTTAGACAGAAAGACCTCTCTCAAAGGATCGAGTGAATCTGCATTGCTGAGTCAAGGGGATTGAGAATAAACATCCAGAGCCATGCTCAAAGGAGCATTTTCAGCAGGAGGAGGATTTGATGCGGCAACGATATCACAATAATTGATTTCAACTAGGGTCAAAGGCATCGATTCTCCAAAAGAGGTCACTTTTTCAGGAGAAGGGATGATCCACGGGTCATCAGACCTAGAGATCATGTTGACTCGAACGGTGTTCAATGGTGGCATAGGAAAAATACCCATGAGAATAGGGTCCTTGAAAATACCAGGTCCTACACTGTCAGGGGGATTAGGAATTTGATCCACGTATGGCACGTTGTTCTTAGAGGATGAGGTAAATAAGGAAAACTGATCGACAGTAATAATCTTGCCCTCATGCGAAAACTTCAAAATCCGAAAGAGGTTGGACGGAACACATAGCATGGTGTGGGTCCAGCTATGACCAAGTAGAAGATTGTAGTTGAGTTTGGCATCAACCACTTCTACTTCAATGTTGACTATCTTACCTTGTAATGTGATCGGTAAACTCGCGAGAACACCCAAGGGTTTTGATTCCCTACCATCAAATTCCTCGAGGGCATTGGGAGATGAAGTAAGAGCTGGAGAGCCAATGGCCTTCCAGCAGGAAAATGACATAACACAGGTAGAGGCACCTTCATCCACAACGGCTCTATGAATGTTGAGGCCGTTGATACCGACTTGTATAACAAGGGTGATTTGATGCGGAAGTCGGGGGACAAATTTCTCTAGATCGAAGGTGAGAAGACTAGAATCGGTAGGGTCAATTCCACCGATTGCGGATAACAGAGCTTTCCGTTGCGATGGGAAACTTTGAAGCACTTCCAATGCAGACATTTCGAAAGGCGCCTATGCAAAATCCTTAACAATGCTATAATGTTGAGCGGCACGGGCGTTTGGATTATAGGAAGAACACCTTTGGAAGGTGGTCGTACAATGGTTTCAGCGCTGGGTTTCTCAATTTATAAAGAACCAAAGTCAGGTGGGGGAGGCGAGCCATCAACGACTTCCTTCCCAGCTGCCTGGCATGATCCAACATAATCCTTCGAACGAGTGGCAATCGAAACAGGTGCAAAACCATTCATTATGAAAACTTGGGACCCAAATGGTGCAGATGGTGAAGGCTGCTCGACCATCTAGGTCTGCTGAGATGGAAAAGGTTCCTTAAGAACTTCCAGAGTTCCCTTAGAGCCTTTGAGAAGTTGACTAACCTCAGATCATCGGGGACAATCTTTGGTGTAGTGGTCTCCATCACAGATCAGGCAAGGGTACTTCGATTTTTGTTGCGAACCATCATCAACATGTGGTTTGGAGGATTCTGGTTCCGGGGCATCAGATTTGGACTTTCCTTTGCCCTTCTTCTCCCCTTTGGAGGTATTTTCCGCAGGATTAGCCTGAACGGGATTGACCTTCGCGGTCTTACCATAATCTGAAGTGGTGGGAGGAGCAAAATTATTGGAAGAATTCAACTTATACTTCCCATTTGAAGACTTACGAGAAGTCTGAGAAACGGAACCAATAACATTGTCAACCGATGGGGTAGGTGGTTCTTTAGAGGTCCCTGGTCGCGGGGCATCAGTCAAGATATTATATAACGTGTCGGATTGAGATTACACCAAATCGAGGTACTGGGCACGAGCGATGGCTTGTTCTTCAGTCACACATGCCCCCATAGCAATGTCTTGAGCGATCTTGTTGACAAAGGAGGTAGTGAACCAGTGAGTTAGAAGCTGATCAGGAATATTGAACTTGATCAGACGACGATGATGTCTCCACTCATGGATGTGATCTGAGATATGAGTGGCTTTGTCCTGCTTCAGAGAAGTCAGGAGATGCGTCCCTGCTTCATAACGAACCGGTAACTGGAAATGTGTCAGGAACGCCATAGCTAGAGTATTAAAGTCTTGAAAAATACCACGGGGTAGTTCTATGTACCATTTAGCAATAGCGCTGGTAAGAGTGCGCTGGAAAAGATGTAGACAGATCAAGTCATCCACCCAAGAGTTCGAAGAACACCACAAATGGTAGGTCATGACATGTGCTTGGGGGTCTTCTCCAACTTTACCCTCAAATTTGGGACAGTCACCAGGTACCTTGGTCGGAACCAGAGGCCAATATGGATTATGGAGAATCGGATCATTGGTTAATTTAGATACATCCGTCAATTCCAAAGTGGCGAGGAAAGGCAACTAAGGATTAAACGGCATGTCGGGTCCCCGATAAGGACCTGTACCTGTACTCCAACCTGGTTTAGCATAATTTTTCCCCCATTGGTTCTGTCCTGGAGGATTATGACCATAGGGGGTATAAGTCGTATAATTGGGTTGATACGGTTGTTGATAACCAGGGTACGGGGGTTGATAACCAGGGTATTGACCCTGATTATACGTGGGCCCTATTTGAGCAGTGTATGGATTTGACTGCAGAGTATAAGTATAGCCTGGTTGTTGAAGGTAATAACCAGAACCTTGGGGCGGGTTGTAAACCGATCGAGACTGACCTTGAAGGTAATAGCCGCCTTGTGGTCGAGCGGGCTGCTGGTAAGTGGGGCCCTGCTGAGCCTGATAATTTGGGCGCACAGGCGGGTTCGGCTGTGGCATAGAATAAATCGGTTGTTGAGCAAGGTTAATTGGATGTGCAGGTTGTCCTAGTTGAACAGGTTGACCTGGCTGTGCAAGCTGTCCTAGTTGAACACGTTGGCCTGGCTGAACAGGTTGTCCCAGTTGAACAGGTTGGCCTGGCTAATGAACGACACCAGGCTGCCCTGGCTGAGCAGGTTGGCCTGATGGCTAGTGAGGGCCAGGTTGTGCCTGATAACCAGGTTGACCCATGACAGGACCATAAGATGGCCTTGGATGTGCAACATTCAGACCAATTGCAAACTAAGGTTGCACTAATGGTTGAGAATGATGGATTTTCCCCCCATGACTGTACAATGGTCCGGGTTGATACCCCGGTTGGCTTGTGGGTCCTTGAGGTTTCCCTGGTTGGACCACAGAGTGAGGCTGCAGAGGTTGACCTTGAGGGTTGTAGGACTGCCCTTGCAGACCGTACAACAATCCATGCTGGATCGAAGGTTGGCCCTGTAAGGGTTGTCCTTGTGGGTCATATAGATAACCAGGCTGGGCTGAAGGTTGCCCCTGGAAGGGTTTTCCTTGTGGGTTAGAAGGTTGCCCAGCCTGGGCAAACAAAAAACCGTTAATATATTGATAATCCTCAGGAGCAGGAAAATGAAGGGGGTTGCCCTGCTCATCATATTGATAAGGAAATACATAGATCGGGGTACCATCCGGTCCATAATGGGAGAAGTAAGGACGGTTGGGATCTTGAGAGGACTGACCAACCTCGGAGTTCAACAACTGTAAAGACAACCGATACTCCTTAGGAGAAATATTCTCTGGAATAGCAGAAGCTATGTAAATGTCTTCAGAAACTGATGAGGTCCTGGTCGACTGAGTAGTGACGGCGGGCGTAGACGTAGCTACGTAGACAATAGGCTTAACAGGTACTGATGTGACGAAAGGAGATGTCGTGAGAGGTGTCGATGGCGACGTCCCTAACCAAGGAATAACCGGTCTCATGGATGGAGTCGATATTCCCATAGAGGCCACAGCGGCCATGACCTGACTTAAGGACCTATATCCCACTGGAAGCGAAGGACCAGGTGAAGACATGACAGAAGACTCAAGGATTTTTTTTGGAAAAATGTGGTAATCTTCACCAGATGTAGGAATTTCCTCACTAGGAGAAGGACTGGGTGAGTCCATATCTGACCCTGCCGCCAGATCTTCTAGAAGACGACGAGGACTAGGAGGTATAATGGTAGCCAAGAAAGGCGATCCCAATGTAACAGGAGGGAAGTATTCCCCTACTCCAAATCCAAACCAAGCATTGGACAAGGCCCATTTGAATTCAACTGTTCCACCAAAGGGAAGCTCAGATATAACCAGTCCCCCGTCGGGAAACTCGGATACAATAGGCTGCTGATGTTTAGTAGAGGATTGAGAGACCTCTGATGAATTGTCTGTGTAAGGACTACCAGTAGACAAAACTGAGGGTTCCGCCACTGTGACAGTAATGAAAAGAGGAAGAAATCAAACAAAGACACACGGGAAAAAACCAAGGAAAACAATAAACCAGCCGAAAAAAAACCTCTAAATGGGCGTGTGATCGTAGGTGATTAATTTTACCACATTGAAACTGGAAATTTTTACTATTTCATGTTTTAAGAGTCTAGAAAAAAGTAAAAGATGACTCTATCTCTTTCAATTTGGAAGAAAGCGTGAAAGGACAAGCGCTCAATGATCTTTTCAAATTTAATGAGTCAGAAAAGATCGAAATGACTGCTCTGGTAATCTAGGCAGATTGGTGTACCAGATATCCGTGAACTGCCATATACACCTTGGTTAAAAAATGAAAGAGAAATCAACAAAGGACTTGACGTACCAGCAGGTAATCTCCCCGAATGCTGTGTCCGGTGTATCACGGGTAAAAGGCGGCAGACTCGGCTTCCTACGGATAAAGGATAGCAACCTAGTGGGGTCTCCCTTTATATATGCGATGTTACAGGGAGCACAAGTCTGTACTAGCACTATCTAAAGCCAAAAAGCGAACGACAGATACTAGGTTTAACGACGTCGAAACATGTCACTAGCCTAGACCTCTAGATATTCCGTTAGTGTTTCAATGTTGCCTTAGGTTAATTGAATAAATTTTATAGTTGATCTTCAAATTATGTTTCAATTTCAGGCCCTATCGAATGTTGTATCTCAAAAATCCTCTAAATGCACACTACATGCCACAATATATCACTTTGTTCGATGAAGAGCTAACTACGGGAAGGTTGAAAGCTTTTCAAATAACAACAAAATGATCACAAAAAATCCACTACTGTCTCTAATGGACGCTAATGAAACTAAATCCTTTTCCCTTAGAGTTATGTAACACTAATAATGTGGAAAAGCTTTCAATTTTCACTAAATTAATCAAAAAATGCAAAGAGATTTGTTTTTGTATTTTTCAATGTTTTAGAGCAAATGCACCAAATGAAATGAAAAACTAATGAAGAAACCAATTTGAGAAATGACAGTAAGAGAGTCGAGACAAGCAAGTTCACTCAATGCAAACACACACAATCAGAACTCAAACTGATGGAGAAATCCCTCAAATCGAAGAAGAATCTCAAAAAGACTCATACAAACTGTGTAATCTAGGCTCGAAAAAAGACCAAGAGAAACTTGAATGAAAGACAGAGCAATCACCCAACTGATACAATGATAAAATGGAATCCAACAAAAAGAATGAAAAGAAGCGAAAACGAAGTTGAATGGAACAACGAGAACCAAAAACTCCCATGAGAGGCTCAACGCACTATAGCACCTAGAAACCCTAGGGCTAGAATGAAAAACTGATGGTAAAGGGCAAACAACTGGAGGATAGGGGTCAAACACAGTCAACAAGGACTTCAAGGCACTCAATCACTCATAAAAATGACACCAGGACCATAAATCAAACTTAGAGAGCTCAAAAACAAGCAAACCCTAACACCAAACAGGGTTGGCATGACTGTTTGGTTGTATATTGCGCCAAAAAAGCATTGTCGCGGGGGCCTAACTAGCAACAAGCGCTAGTTGGCGCGACTGTCCGACTATAAACCGCACCAATCGAGTTTACTATGGGAAGGAATGAAAAAAGAGAAAACAAAGAGTGGATCAGGTCTTCTAGGGGCTGAACATGGGTTTTACACCAAAGGGAGGCAAACCAGAAGAGAAAATCAATCAATCAAAAGCCAAAAACAACCGAAAAAGACAAGACTAACTCGAACTAACTCCCCAGCGGAGTCGCCAGTTTTTTGGAGAGGTAAATCCCCTCTACGGATAGAGGCGATCCCTACTAGCCCAGATTGGGTCTAGCAACAATCAGGTCACGCAGTGACGCAGGTTCTTAATTACAAAATGAAAAAAGTCATAACAAATTGCCTACCTCAAATCCTACGCAGTGGTTGTTCGGAAGAAATGATGACGCTTCCCCTCCCTCGCTTGGCAGATCATGATTCTTCCGCTCAACACGTTTGAACACCTACACACATGAAAAGGATACAACGATATACAATGTAAAATCTAAAGCCTGTAACCATACATCAGTCAAAGAGGATGTAATTCATTGCATCAAGAAATAGACACATGAATAGAACCATAATCAAAGTCGCTTATCATTAAAATAACAGAGGACGTAGTTGTTTGTTCGAGTTAGCTTGCTTTGCTGGCTGGCTTCCATGTCCCCGCAAGCTAGAGGAAGTTGTAGCGGGCAACTGAAGGCAGGCTACAAGATATGTAGTAGTTAAAGTAAGAGGAAATCACAGTGAAGGCTCAGGGTCGTCGAGAGCTAAAAGGTACACGAAGTCTTTTCCCATGGGCTCGAATAGGGCGTTGAAAGGGGTGTGTCTCATAAGGTCGACACGAATAGGTGAATATGACTGCTGGCGGTAACACAAGATTAATGGTTAGAATCTTTATTACCTAGCCAATTCATGCGTCTTAGAGCGTTATAGACCATATTAGTGATATACAACCCCAGCTAACCCATAAAGGTCTAACTTATATGCGTAGAATAACTAGGCTATTCCGACATCCGACATATATAAAGAGTATGTTAAGGTTCAGGTGGGTAATAAGTTGGGTATAAAGCCAGTTGTTAAATCAGTATGTGTCTCTGTCTCGCCTTATCGTGACTGCCTGTCAACACTTACCTTATTGTTAGCGCCTCCCAAGCAATACCAACTAAAGGAGCTATACAAGCTCAACCTTATTGATAGCCGCAATGAAAAGGTAGTTCTAGATAGCTGCAATGAGAGGTTATTTAGAGGTTTCCCTGTCTGACTAAAGAGGGTAGTTAGTGCTTAGTTCTAAGATACAACCCAAAGCTCTGATGCTTGATCTTCCTTCGGCGGGGCTGACAGCGGAGCACGTCTCAACGAAGCCTGTTGGAAATGGGACAAAGCTCTCTCTCTTTGGCTTGGCTCTCAAAAGTTGTTTGGCTATAGTCTCCTTGCTATTCCACTAGCTTGCTAAGGGTGAAGGAAAGCTTATATAGATGAAGGAAGGGGAGTTGGGATCCCTATAATCATGGGATTGGCCCTATCTCTAAGGAAGCTTCCATGATAGGTGGAAAACCACTTCCCATACATGGAGATCCGGAGCTAAAACACCCAACTCCTTTTAGTGAATCGTTCAGGAGTTTGTTGGAATAAAAATTCCGCCATTTATTTTAAAAAAACATCCCTTATTAAGCTTGGCGCGAGTGAGACACGGGGACAGAGCGCCAGTTTGCGTGCCCTCTATGGTGGATTTTCCCCATTGGCGCGAGGGTTGAACTGGCTACTCGCGCCAAGGCCAAAATATCTGTTTTTAGGGTTTTTCATAGGCAACTTTCTTCAGGGGAATGACTGTCCTTATCAAGGGGGATGCCATGAAAGTGGTTTCAGTCCATGTCACTTCTCACAGGTCACGAAAAAAGCCCTCCAATGTGTGGGACAGGGAATTGCAGGGATGGTGACAAAATGTTGTGTAACACTTCCTTCGATTCTTCTTTGACCAAACAGTTCAACAACACACCTCCTGGATCCTTCCAGTAAAGTGCATTGTACAGTATGCAATATTTTGAAGCTTTAAGTTTCAAAGATCTACCTTGACTCTTATTCATGCCTACAGGAGGGTTTAGGTGTTGAAAAACATAAAAAAATATCAGAATATTGTGGAGATGAAAAAAAGATATTGGATACCTGAATGAGATTCACTTCTTCTTCATTTTCGGACAAGGCTAAAATCAAGTTGATGTCAAGAGCATGACGATTTGAGTCAGCCATGAGCTTCGCTATGCCCTGAACTTTGATCAACTTGGTGGTATTGATCTCAAGGTCATATTCCAGCAAAACTGCTATCCATCTTCCTCTCCTACCTTCTGGGTTTGTCTGCATGAGAACTTCTTTCATAGCTGCATTAGGTACATAGGCAAGAGTGTGTGAATGTAATATGTAAACTCTGAAATATTTTAGTGCTTTAACCAAAGCCAAAGTCTGTTTCTCTATGATGTTATAGCAAAGGGCTGCATCTTTGATATTGTGACTGAAAAATGAAATTGGTAGCTATGTTTTATCCCTTTTCTACATCAAGACTGCTGCCATAGTGTGCTCAGAAGAAAATGAGAATATTATGAAATCACTAGTATAATCAGGACTTATCAAAACCAGGGCAGTAGTCAAGGAAAACTTAACTGAATGGAAGGATTTCTGAGCATCTTCAGACCACTTCACATCACTATCTTTCTTCAACATATTTGTCAATTCTCTAAGATGCTTCGCTAAATTAGGAATGAATCTACGTAAGAAATTCATCTTACAGTTGAATGCTTGTACTTCCTTTTTGCTGCGAGGGAAATCAATCTGTTGAATTGCTTGAACACGAGAAGGTTCAATCCAAATCCCATCCTTGGAGATGATGTGGCCAAGGAGGTTTCCCTCCTCCATGGAAAAAAGTCTTTTCTTTGGGTTGAGAGATATTCTGAACTTCCTACATCTGTCCAAAACGATTCTTAAATGGTGCAAATGTTCATCATCAGAATGTGAAAACAATGTCAAGTAATCTAAATAAACAACCAAGAAAACATCTTTTTCATTGGAAAATGCTATGTCCATGGTCTGCTGGAATGTGGCCCCAGCATTTTTCAAACCAAATTGCATTTTTTCATATTTGAAGGTGCCCCAAGGTGTAGTAAATTTTGTCTTGTCCTGATCATCCTCGTGCACCAAAATTTGGTTGTACCCGGAATAGCCATCCAACAGTGACATTCAGGAAGAACCAACAACTCTTTGAAGTATTTGGTCTGTCTTTGGAAGTGGATAGTTGTCCTTGAGGGACACTTTGTTCAAGTTTCTGAAACCTATGCAGAGCTGGATTTCTCCAGTCTTCTTTCTCACTGAGACCAAATTTTAATTCCAATCAGAGAATCTGATAGGGACATTAATACGAGACTTGAAAATTATATTTACCTCTTTTTCAATTGATGGCAACAATTTGGGATTTATCCTTCTCAACTTTTTCCGAAAGGGATTTTGATTAGACTTGATCAGAATAGTGTGTTGAATGATGTTCTTGTCATACACCTTTAAATCTGCATATTCCCATGCGACAACATCAGAAAATACAGAAAGTAATGTAACATATTCAGCCTTTACCTTAGGAGGTAAGGACTTGGATAGTTTAACCATATTTGGTTTGTCAGTTATCCCAACGTTAACATGTTTAACACCCTCTTTCGTAAGCATCAATGTAAGCTTCCTTACTACGTCATCTTGGTCAAACAATTCTTCCAAGGGTATGAGACCTTTTCGAATATTGTTGTCTTTCAGCTGTAGTATATCCATCTGAGTTGCTTCTATATCCTGGTCATCTTTATCAGAAATTTTGTCTATAGAACAATTCTCAAATTCTTCTTCACCTTGGAGAAAGTTATTTATCTGCTTAGCATCCCATAAAACTCGCCAATACCACAAGTTATTGGGAACAATGGGCTAGTGTTTCACATGAATCTCAAACTTCCTGTTTGAAAATATGGGGATCTTAACATTTCTTGCAGCTTTAGCTAATGAATCTGCCATGAGATTTTGATTCCTTGGCACCACTGTAAGTATACATTCCTGAAACACTTTCAAAATATCTAGTACAACATTCCTATATTGTCTCATTTGAGGAAGTTTAGCTTGATATTCACCTTTAACTTGCTTGATCACAAGTTCTGAATCACCATACGTGCGCAGGATTCCTTCTTGCACCTAGTTTCTTCAATATATTTAGGCTAGTAATCGATGCTTCATACTCGGCTTCATTTTTAGTGCAATCAAAATCTAACTTATAAGAGCATAGACTAACATTTTTAGGGACCTTATTCTGCTGATGAAAAGGGATGCGGACCCAGATTTTAATGTCTGCCCCATCTTCCCCAGAGCACCATCAAAGTCCATGGACCATAGACCATTCTCATCCTCCAAATGCTGAAACTATGATTTTTGTTTTGGCTCAATTTTATGAACTGTCTCATCATGATTTTCCGGACTTTCTTCCACTTTATCCAATGGTCGTTTTGAATCTTTCACTACTTCCTCTGATTGTTGTTCTGAATTTTTCACTGCTTCCTCTGATTGTTGTTCTGAGGAGATCGGAAAATTCACTTTTTCTTTTGCTATAACTTCTCTAATACAATTATGGATCTCTGGAAAATCTTCTACATCTACTAGCTGGCTATCTATATCATTTAAGCCGCTATCATTAAAAAAAATGAATGACTCTAAATCTGTATGTACAACATTTATCAGATGATTAATAGGATTTTCTTTGCTTGTGATCATATATTTCATCTTAGTTTCACGGTAAAATTTTCTCAATTTCTCGAAAACAGGGATAGTTGCATAAGAAAAGTCTAATTGCAATGTGCCTTGTAAATTTACCCCCCAGGATCTTGACAGTAACATGCCAAAGTGGGGTGGTATGTCAGCTACCACCACATCCATTAGAACATTCTTTGCCGAAATATGGTTTAGGTAGACTACGACATATTTGATAAGGCCAATACAACAAACTCTACCTAAATCGAAGTAGTATAAGTCATGGTATGGACTAGTGATGTCAAGGCCCAACTTCTCCATGTTGGCTTTTGGAATTAGATTGTGGGAGGCCCCGAAGTCTAACATGGAATTATGTAAAATGCACTGGTGGATTCTTAGACACAAGCAAAAAGGAGGAACCTCGCTATCTTCTAATTGACCGTTAATAGCAGGACCAAAAATGAGTTTGGGCTGATCATCTTCGAGACATTTACCATGTCGGACAAAGGATCTACTTTAAGCATCTTGACAACATGGGACTTATACTGGTTATTCTTAACAAGTTTGGTTAAAGGAATAGACACTTTTAACTTTTAAATTTCTATTTCTAGACTGAAGGGAGTGGTTTTGCGTACCTATTTAATGACGATGTCACATTGTCCAGCATGGTGATTGTCCTTTTCCTTATTTGCTAAACTTGTGGATGGTTGATTTACCTTGTTCTGATTTGTGACCACATGCTCTTTTCCCTTGCTCTGATTTCTCGAAGGATTCTGCCTTGTTTGAGTGTCTTTCTGCTGAGATGCTCTCTTCTAAATGGGATTAACCAACACATCTTTGCTCCTCAATGACATCTTCCTATTTTGTGAACTAAGTGCATTCAAGTACCCCTGCTGGTAATAATTTGATTCGGTCTCTAATTCATGATCATTAGCAAGGATACAATCTTCATCTTTAGGCCGATCTTTCTTTTCAAAATAATCCTCATCTTCGGTCAAAAACATAGGCATATCATCAACTTTGAAAATGAGGTTTTCCTCAACAATTTTGTCTTCATTTTCTTCTTCTTCTCCTTGAGCATATTTCTTCTGCAAGGGTGTCCTAATTTGCTGCTGTTGTTGTGGTGGTTGCTCAGGAGCCCGTTGTTCTCTCTGCTTGATCCTTAACTGAGGTTATTGTTGAGCTCTATAGTTAGGATTTCTGACCGCAGGATGTCTCTCCATGATGGACATCCTGTCAACCATCCTTTCAATAGTTTTTATCAATTGATCCATCTTAGCATCGGAAGATGAGGTGGATGTTCATATTTAATAGTAACTCTCCTCTCATTCCTAGATCTAGCTCTCTTCATCATCATATTTTCTTCAATGTTGGCCGCATTCTTTTGCATATCCTCCAGCGTAGCTGGATTTCTTTCCCTTAATTGGAAAGCCATGTCAAGATAAAATGCATCTGGATAACGTGTGAGAGCTAAGCCTGGAGGAGGCTTGATTTCAATGACAATTGCATTGTAAATTCTATTAAAGCAGGTATTGAAATCTTGGTATGGTTCATTAATATTTATTTTAATGTTCTCATACTCAGCAAGCAGCTGTAAGTGATTTTTCTTTACCTCCCACCAAGCTATAAACAAATAAATGAGTTGGTATAGAGTGGCAATGGAATTAGCAGTCAGAGACCTAAACCAAACTTTGACATCTCCAGAGAAGCTCTGGTCTATAATCCTCATTTTTTCATTTTCAGCATCAACTTCCTCCAAATCTATGAAGTCAGTGACCTTAACAATGTGTTATCTTGTATATATGGTAGAGTTCCCATCAAACAAGGGGAGTCTTTGGCCATAGCCCGGAGGTAAGTCATTCAATTGGACGTGTAAGATAAGTGGGGAACATCTTGCATTGATTCTTGTTGAGTGAAGTGCTGGGTTGACGACGGGAGGTATTGGTTGAATAGGTAAAGGAACATAAGTTGTAGGTGCTGAAGTAGTAGGTATGAATGATGAGGTCGAAGGTGTAGACGAAAAAACTACAATTGATTGAGTTTGAGGCTGAGTTGAGATAGAAATTTCCTCTTAATGGTAGAATTGGATCCAATCTTTGATGTCAAGGTCAGATTCAGGCTTAATCTCTTCTAAAAAAAAAATCTTTCGGAGGACTAAGGTCTAATTCAGACAATGACTTGACCTCATATAGTCTTAAAGGGTCGAATACTATGTCAGATAAAGAGGTTTCAGACCTGGATTTAAACAATGACAATTCAAATTTCAGATCATTTGTTATATCTTCAAGAGAAAGTAGTTTAGCAGGTAGAGAAACTGATCTTACCAATGGAACTGGTGCTCACTGAATGTTTGTAGTTTGATATATATGCCTTTGAAATATCTTCTCTGGATCATCTACTAGATCAACTGGATCAGGATCAGTATTTTTTGTGGTATACCTTCTCGGAGCTAGCTCTACAATATTAGCACTGCAATTATCGAATCAGCCTTTCTGAGACTTAACCCTATCATCCAAAGGATCAAATTACAATGTTATTTTTTGTACACCCAGGGAAAATAAATCTTTCGTTCCTCGGAAACGGTGCTAGTATGTTATCACTCCACTAGATTTCTAAGGCTAAAGAAGAAATCCCAACAGAGGTAACCACAGACCAATCTTTTGGCTTCGTATCTAGCCCTACCAAATCAGAGAGGGCTCTCTCCAAAAAATCACAGCCAAGGGGGCTGGATGAAAATTATTTAGGCTAGATATGAAATGCAGAAGGGTTTATTTTGTTTTTATTGGGTTTGCTGGATGAGGATTAGGTCAAAGAGGCTAGGCCAGGGAAAAAAAGATGGGAATTGCAGTCCATTCAATGGGGCAAGGTAGGTAGAAAGCTTAGAAATTTAAGGTGATTTTGTGAGATGGTTTCAAACTGATGAAGAGCTAGGAAGAGCATAAGAGATGTATTCTTCCTAAACTAAAGAAAATGGACAAATTAATTAAGACTTTCACAAAACAGAGTATGAAAGAACATGTATTTTGCCTATCAACTTGAAAATCATCATATAATAGACATGAAATGGTTTATGATCTTACAAAACATTCATACAAATGAAACAAGAGAAGAAACAATGTTAAACATCCATACCACAGGTATCCCAAAGAAATAGCTGCAAATTTTCATTAATTTCTAGCCAAACTAATTACACTATAGTCCTTGATCAATACAACAACATCCAAATTTTTCCAAAAGTGAAGAAGGGAATGATATAGACATCAAAACCACTTTCTCTCATCCTCAGGGGTCAAATCCCCGAGGTGAGAAAGAGATCCACAAAATATGAACTGATAGTTGGAGTGTAGGGAAGTCCAAGTGACTCCTCCCTAATGAAACTGATTCATTTGAATTGATGATAACATTTACACAATGAATTTACCCCTAGGTAACTCATCCACATGATATTTACATTTACCTTCATCATTTACATAGGTAAAATCATCATTTCCCAAGATAAAAGTAAAAAATGCAATGAAAATTGAAAAATATCAAACATTTGTCAAGCGCGCCATTTTTGTGCCAGACGCGCCCTCTCTTTTCCAGGAGCGCCCTCCATGTTTCATCTTGATTTTGGATGGGTTACAAGTATCCAAATTGGGCTCAGGATGGCTTGTTGGAAAGCCTATCTAGTCTAATTTCCAGGGATGTCTTTAGTTTGAATAATGGAGTTGATTTTCCATGTCAAAAAGTGATTCTCCCACAACTGGTCAGATGCACAACACTGAGGCAAAAAAGGAGGCAAAACATTGATTTTTTGTGTTTTTTCACCTTTTCACCTGCTAGTTGTCCAAACTAAGCCTAGAAAAGTTTTTTTCTGGAATTTATTCATCATTTTTCATCTGTTGGTGGTCTTCATTTGGCCAAAAAGTGCCTCAAACAAGAGCGCAACGCTTAGGGCGTTGCGCGCTTGAGAGTCCAGCTGTCACAAGACTCTCTAGGATTGCTGAAAAACACAAAAAATTCAAAAATTACCCAAAAAAATTTCAGAACTGGTGAAATGACTGTTGATCATGTGGTTTAGGGATGGAGTGAAGCCTCAAAAATTATATCCAACCTCATTTTCTCTTCTTGCATGGTCAAGGCTTCAATTTTTTCATTGGCTTGTTTAAGTTTTGACCTTGCAATTTTGTTTTTCATGGCATAGTGTTTAGCCCTCTTTCTCGATATATCATTATCCTGTTTTCCTTCTCTAGATGTTGGTTAGCCCTGTCAAGCCATTTCTCCTGGTTCTCATTGATTACCACTGCAAATTGCTCATTCAAAGTGAGTTGATTAGCAAGCTCAACCTGCTTTTTCCTGTCTAGTTCTACAACTCTTTTCAGCCCTCTAGTTCTTGGTCTTCTGATAGGTGCTTGTTCTTCTAGTTCCTCTAGCACACCATACTTCTCTAATGTATCTTCAAGAAAAAATTTGGTTTTTTCTGCCTCTCTTTGAGCTGTGATGAATTTCACCTCATCAATGAAGTGTTTGGTTTTCAATTGGTGGTTCTCCTGCTCAAGAAATTTAATGACACATTTAGAAATGTCAATATTAGTTTGTAGCTCCTTTATCTTGGCTTCTTTCTCCTCGATGACTGTGCTAGTGATCTCATCATCATCATGCTCATATAGGTCAACAAGGTCAAAATCTTGTTCTATCTCAAGGAGGTCCTCCTCCTCACATCTGATCTCTGCCTGAATCTTTGCCTTTGTCATATTTTTCTTCCCTTTGTCTGCCTGCTTTGTCGATGTAGAAGGCAAGGCCCCTTCCACTATGTGTGGATAAAAAACATTCATGTGACCTCTCTAGTATGTTTTTTCTAATAGATCTATCTCAACCTGCTTAGTCTTTTGAGGCTCACTGATCTTAGCTCTGCTAGGTGACCTAATCTTAGTGTGAAATGGTGATCATGGTGGCAAAATGGGTGGAGGTTGATCTGATGAGCATGCATGAACTGTGGGATGAGATGGAGGAATGGATGTGGAAGGATGAGATGATGAAGGCACATATTTGGCATGTTGAATAGGTGGAGCCGTGAATATGTCATTAGCTATGAAAGTACTCCATGAAATGTTCAATTGTTTGAGGTGATGGAGGACTATGATCTTGATGAGGGAGTGGTGAAAAATACTATTCATTTGGTGCTCATATTCTCTATTTTGGACAATATATGCCATATTGTCAATGCTCCAGAAGAGGTAATAAGGTATGTTGAGAATCTTGACCCTTGTGAAGTGCATAAGTAGCCGGATATGATAGGTGTAAAGTCGAGAGAAGCTACCTTCATAAGAAAAGTATTTCATGATGATTTTAATCATGGTGGCATATCTGTCCAGGAGGTAAGAGAAAGGAAAATTCCTCTTTCTCTCATTCTTGTACCTAGGTTTGATGTATGGCTCATAGTAATGCTCCTCCAAGTCTCTTTGCTTGAACCATTTTTCCCCAACATTTGGGATTTCGGTGGCAATTGATATGATGGCAGTGGACACAGTGAAAGTGGCACCAGTAAGGGTTACCTGGTTGTCATGGAGATTGGAGATGAATATTCTGCTCAACATAGGATGGTGTTGGACCCTTTGTATTTTCTCACAGAATTCAAAACATTCTACATGCTTAAAACATGTCACAATCATGGGAGATGCCATGAGTTCCCTGGTATTTGTTGGCTCAAGTATAAGGATTCTCCCTCCTTTGTTTGGCCTCCTCTCCTTTCTTTCTTCTCCCTCACTGTAGTTTTTTTATGTTCTTCTTCCATAGGTGTATTAGTATGAAAACCCTAGGGATATGGAATGATAATGAAAATTGAGTTTTGGGAAGTGGGAATGGGATGGGGAAATTTAGGGAGATGGGGGAAGGGGTTTATGAAATGAGGGAGGTGACAGGGAGTAGTAATGATGAGGGATTTAGGATAGGGAATTTAATTATAGGTTAAGGATTTGGGAGCATAGGAAAATGAAGCACCTAGGTCTTAGGGTTTGAGGGAAAAGGGCTTAGGGAAAGGGGATTATGATATAGGGGTTTTGGGAAAGGTCAATTATGATATGGGAAGGGAATGGAGGTGCTAAGGAGTGAAATTGAAATGTAATTGGGGATTTTAAATTGGTACTAGGGTTTAGAACGAAGAAGACACCATATTTTGTAATAACACTTCAAACACCATGGAAAATGAAATTGACAAGGAGAGGGGCGTTCTAAACAATTTCGGGCAGGTGTGTAGTGCACAACGCAGGTGCGTCCTCTTTTTAGCGTACAATGCAGGCTTGCAAGGTAATACACAGGAGTACCCTCCTTTTTCCAGGAGCACAACGCTGCCTCTTTTTTGCAAATTTCACCCTCTGAATTTGGAAATCGTGCTTTTGTTGAGGTTGCTCGATGATGGAGAGGACAAATGAGATCATTTTTGATGTATAGTGGGTTTAAATACTTTATGAATTTGATTTTGATAACTTTAAAACCCACTTTTTCAATGTTCAATTTCACCTTTGAAACCTTGCACAATACCCTTACACTCTTCGACTTTTTTCTTTGACATTTGATCAATTGATGGACTAAGAACTCTTGCACTTTGACATTGCTTTGTTTGGCATATGGAACTGAGTTGGAAGCTTTGGGAAACTGAGTACTTATTACATATAAATTGACATAAAATTACATAAATAAAATAAAATTACATCTCTATTTTTTTGAATAAAATTACATCTCTATTTTTTTGAATAAAATTACATTCTGGAATGAAACTCACACTTGAAATCAAAATTACAACTTTGGAAACCATCTTTACATGCTTGCAAATCCTCTTTAGATGGTAAAGAGATATTATTCAATTACTCTCATACTTTTTTTGGCTTTATGAAATGAAATGGTGTTTTATTGGACCTTGGAAAATGAAAACCTAGAGACCTAATGAAGACCTTAAATGACCAGACTTCATGGTGACCTGACTGACATAATGACATGATGAAATGGACTTTCATGACTGAGGTATGCTCAGCAAGACATGAAGGTGAGCCAAAAAGTATGAATTTTTGAGGAAGAATGAAATTTTTTAACTAGGGCTAGCATCAATGAGTAAATTTTTTAATGAAGACCTAGGTGAAATGACAAAAATTTCCGAGCGAGACCCTAAAATGATATGAAAATAGTGTTTTTGATCACTGATGGCAGGATGAAATTAATAACACTAACATGATCTACAAAATACCATGGGAAGAAAACCATCATGCCAAAAACCATGTGCAAAACCCATGCACAAAACCATGGGTAGGTCCGCCCACCATCTTTGGAACTGACCCCCATCCTTGGGTCCCCATAAAAAAAATTCCTGGGGCATTGCCCTGGACCTCGTACAAGGGCTACCTAACCCCTGCAAACTCCCAAACATGGGGGATTTCCGCCCCTCATGTGACCCCTCCGCTGTGCCCGACGCAACGTACAACACATGGATCTAGTCATGGAAAGAATATAACACAGACCCAACAATAAATTCTTCCACTTAATAAGATATTATTTAATTGCTCGTGATTGTAATTTATTTTCTCTTGTGGTAATAATACCTTATAGCTCCAAGATGATATTCCTTTCATCATTTAACATCGGGAGTGTTATCTACGGTATTTTGTGCTTACCTAGTACCTTCTTGAGACACGATACATGGAAAACATTGTGGATGCAAATTTTTTAAGGAGGTTCAAGCTATATGCTACTTGGATGCTATTTTTGTTAATTTGATATGGTGTGTAAAACTTTGGTGACAATTTGTTCAATCCTTGTTGTTTCAAGGTTCATTGATTGTAAGGTTGAAGCTTAAAAAATACCCAATCTCCAATATCCAACCCCAAATTCTCTTTTTGTTTTGTGTTCATTGGCTTGTTGTTTCATACAATTTCTTGCGACATTTAAATTTTCCTAAATTAGTATTTGAAGAACATTTTGGTTTCCTTCTGATTGATCTTTTACTGGTGGAAACTTTCTTTCGTTTATAGTGAATTCCTTCCATTTAAGGGGCTCATGATTGTAAAGAGATTGAAAGTGAGTCATTTTGGTTGAAGTGTGATAAGTAGTTTTGTACCACCATTCAACAATGTGTAACCATTCAAACCACCTAGTTTGTTATCTGTTATATAACAACAAAGGTAAACCTCCAAACATTTATTGACATTTTCTATTTGACCATTCATTCGAGATGATAAGATGAAATCATATTGAGATATGTTCCGATCTATTTGAAGAATTCCTTCCAGAAGTTCCCGTTAATTTATCGCTAATTATTTTTGGAACTCCATGCAATTTGTAGATTTTTTTGCAAAATATTTCAACGATTCATTTTGTGGACTCTGGTTTCTTTACTCCCATCAAGTGTGCATACTTTGTGAGTATTTTTACTACTCCAAGAATTTTGCATGTTCCATCTAACATAGGTAGTCCTTCAATGAAGTCCATCGATATTTCTTCTCATTTTTTATTTGGAATATATAAGGGATGAAGAAATCCAGGAGTCATAATGTTTTCATTTTTATTTCTTTGACATTGATCCCATTCTACTACATATTTTTGAATATCGCTATTCATCCCATTCCAAAAAAATAATTGGCACGCAATATAGTAGGTTTTAAACAACCCCTCATGTCATGTTGTTGGCAAGTCATGAGACTCCTTGAGAACTTTGGATTTATATCTTCAAGTTGGGCATAGGTAAATTCTTCCTTTATACCAGAGAATGTTATTTTCCATTCAAATTTTTAGTTTTGAACACAATTATTGATAGTCCATGTTTATGGATCTTTTGCATATTCACTTTGAATTTCATTGAGCCATTCTGTAACTACAAATGAAACTGTAGGTGATGGTGACTCATCTTATTTTCAGGAGAGAGCATCTATTACTGTGTTTTCCTTCCCTTTTTTATGGAGTATCTCCATCTCAAAAGTGGATTTTTTTTTATCCATTTCTATTTCTTTCATAGAAAGTGTTTTATGTTGTAGAAGGCGTTGAAGACTATTGTTAAACTATATTGTTGACATTTTGTTAGAGTGTACATAATGGTGAGTATTTCTTTGTTGTATGTATATTTTAGGCATTTTTTTTATTGATCTTCCTACTTTCAAATGCTATAGGATAGCTATCCTACATCAGTAGTGCACCTACTTTGAAACCTAGAGTGTCACATTCGATTACGAAAGGTTTTGAAAATGATGGAGTTACTAGTATAAGTGTAGTGGACATAATTTCTTTTAAGATTTCAAAACATATTTTTTCCTTATAATCCAATTGGAATGAGTTCTTTTTTAAAGGGTATGTTAGGGGTGTCAATACATTATCAAAATTCCAAATAAACCTTCGATAATATCCTATTAACCCTAGAAATTCTCTTAATTTATAAATGTTAATTGGTCTAGGCCACTTTGTGATTTCTTTAATCATGTTGGGATCAACCTTCACTCCTTCCTATGATATCACATGTCCCAGATACTCTATTTTTTTCTTTCTAAAGGTACATTTTGACATCTTTGCGTAGAATTGTTTTTTTCTAGAAGAGAGAGAACTCGCCCCAAGTTCTTTATATGCACATCCTGTTTTTTACTATACATAATAATGTTGTCAAAGAAGGCTGACATAATTTCTTTTGATAGCGTTGGAATACTTCATTCATGGTTGCTTCGAAGGTGAATGGAACACCAGTTAGTTCGAACAACATAAGTTTGAATTCATAGTTCCTTTTATGATTTCGAAAAGAAGACTTGGCCAAATCTTCTAATATGATCTAACTTAATAATATCTTGATCTCAAATATAGTTAAGAAAACTACTTGGCTCCATACAACTCATCTAACATTTCATCTATAAAGGGAATGTTTTTTTTTTAATTGCTATCGTATTTAATCCTTTGTAATCAATGCATAGCCTAAAATATCTATCCTTCTTTCGAATGAGGACTATAAGATCAACATAAGGAATTCTATCTTTTGTACAGATACCACACTTTAGTAGGTCTTTGACTATTGTGTTGATTTCTGTTTTTTGATGAGGGGGATACTGATACGGTTTGATTCTTTATATGGTTTGATTCTACTTTGACTTCGATGATATGATCAATCTCTCTTTTAGGGGGCATCTCAAGTGGTATGTCTTGAAATAAATTTTTTTGTTTTTGAATCAACTCCCAAATCTTAGGTTGTTTGTCATTAGCTAAGTTGGAGGCCAACACTTCTATCTGATAACATTACTATATATGTTGGTGTTCCTTCCCAAACCAACTTCATCATCTGATGGGACGACATAATTTGATTGAGTTGGTTGAAAACGTTATAAAGTGTTCTTGATGGTTGGTAGAGTAAGTACCTAATGTTTGTAGCCATTGAACACCTAGGACCACAACCACTCCTCAAAGAGGTATGTTGTAAAATCGGTATTCTAAATCGTAGTCTTGAATATGTAATTTGACTTTATGAAATTTTCCTACTTCGATTTTCTTCTCATCCGCCACCTTAAATTTCATATTAGGCATTGGGTATACAAAAATATTCAATTTTTTTACAAGATTAGTATCAACAAAATTACGTGCGCTTCTTGTATCTATTAAGACCATTACACTAATAATTTTGATATTTACTTTTAACTTCAAGGTTCAAGGATGGGATATTCCTATCATAGCTAATACAAATATTTTTGAAGCTTCCTCATTGTCTAACTTTGGAGAAAATTGTTGAGAATTATCAACTTCTTCTACGATCAATTCTTCACTCTCTAAATCATCTTTTGCTTTACATTTATTTAAATTCTTGGTGTTATTTTCCTTAAAACATTTATTCCTGTGTAATATGAGTGGTAATATCATGCAACTTCAACTCATTTTGAATGTGTGTTTTTAATCCAGTGATATAAGATTGAACCAAATGTTTTGTTGAAAAAATAGGCACTCTTGTAGCAATTTCTTCCCATTAACGTGTAACTTCATCCATATTTCCTTATTGTAACCTAACAAGTTTTGTGAAAAAGTTCTCTTCTTTGATGCCCTAAAATAGTTTAAATAATTCATCTTTAAACTTGTTCCAACATATTCCATATGTTAATTTTTTCCACCGCATGTACTAATTATATGCATCTCTTCCCAATTGCATGGATGTATATTTGATATTTTCATCATCATTATAAATTATATAGATCTTAAAATATTCTTCTTCTTTGTTGAACCATGCCAAAATTTGTTTCTCATTCTCTTCAAATCTTGATAATTCCAATTTTCTCGAGGATTAAAAATTGGTTAGTTATATGGTGGGTATTAGTTTTGGACTATCAGGCCCTAAGTATATATAAATGTGGCTTTAGAGTATAAGGAGGATTTTGAGGTACACTTATTTGTGGCTTTATATGTTTGGCGTTTTAAGTGAGTCAGATGTTTCTAAAACATCTTGTTTTGGATTGATTGTGTTTTCCAACGAGGCAATGTTGTGTAAGAGGCTTTCTAATTCGCTGAATTTTTGTTGCAATTCAACATGATTTTTTCCAACCATTTCTTTTAGCTCGATCTTGTTGTATGGAATTGTGATTTTGATTGATCTATGCTTCTAATTGCGCGTGCTTCTCTTTTAATTCCTTCTCAAGTGCATCCTATCATTTATTCATCTTGGCCAACTTTGTACAAAAATTGGTCATAATCATCCTCCTAGTGACAGATGATGTTTTTCGATCTATCTTGACTTAATTTTTAAGCACTAATTTCTTTGGTTTTTATTTTATAATTTACTTTTTTTTTTGAAATATTTTATTATTTTTGAAATAATAATATTTTATTTCTCTCTCTCTCTCTCTCATATATATATATATATATATTAAAAGCATTTTTTATACTTTGTTTTTCAAAGAATCGTACGGATGCAACTCCTTCACCCTTTGAACGCACAAACACAACCGAAGTTAAAATTAAAATTTGGTTTTAATAGGATGATGTTGGGACAAATCACCGACATGATGTAAGATAATTATGGTGCTGACAAATGACAACAAAACAGGGATAGTGGACAATGAGTGCGTTTTCAAGACAAATCGACAACGACAATGTACAGTAAGTGTGACCGTGGAAGACGATAACTTCGGACAATGAACATGGAGAGCGTTGGTGGGCAGCAAAGAACAAGGGAACAAGATGAAACAATAACACTAGAATCATACAGTACAATAGTGACAAGAAGGAGACAATTGGAACAACAAATTATGGCAGTAGCAACTAAAAGTGTTGTGTCTTAATGTTTTGGCTCTAACACCAGATGAAGCAAACTCCAGTTTGGAATAAATAACGTGTGTGTGAAATACAAAAATGTATATGAGAGGACTTGTTTTAATATGAAGAGTTTGACTTTAAATATTAAATATTTGTATGTCATTTGTATGTCATCTCAATGGGTTATCCAAGATTGCACATATGTATGTCATTCCTACTTGAGCAAATGTGGTTTTATCTGGATTTCAAAGAGATATTAGCAAGCCTCTTGTTAGCCATGTTGTTTAACTTGTTCTTGTACCTTAGGTCCCTAGTCACAGTTGTACTCTCGATGGAGGGAAGACTTACTTCTATGAGGACAAGATAGGGTGTATTGCCTTTAATTTTGAGATCATAAGTTATAAAAATATTTTGGATATATTATATATTTCTCCAACACTCCATAGATATATTACATCCCTAAAATTCATGTCTATATAGAAAACAAGAATAATAAGTCTCCAAGATGATTTTTTCTTATCCCATATCTAAAGACTTATTGATTTACAATTTTTTTCAAGCACATAATAAGATTTCCACCCTCCATTTATCATTTTCTCAATGCTATAATTCCAATTATGCTTTTTTTGAATAACCATTTCGAGATATTTGTATCAATACACTTCCTCCAAGTTGTTGTTGTCATACATGAAAGCATCACAAATGATCATTTTCTATTTAATTATCATAGCTTTCATTTTTTTAGTATTAACAATCATGCCCACATTGGAGAAAAAATCCTCAAGGATTATAAGGTTTGCTTTCCCATAAGAGCAATACTATCACTATGCAAAATAATAATGATGTCTACATGAGTAATAATTTTCCCATTACAACTTGCTTTTTCCAAACAAATTTTTAACTTACCAATGTAAATGTTCGTAATTCCTTATGCAAGCAAATCAGAATGAGATCTCGGGGCTTACTACATTCCTAGTTGGGTGAAATCCTTATCTAGGTTTTGATATAAACTATTGTAACCTAAAATAACTGAAAATAACTACTTGATCTTAGAGAAAATAATAGAGTATGTAAAAAAGAAAGGTTAGAACCTAATCTATGTACTTGTAAATAGATGTGCGTTATCAATCAATTAGTTGTCAAAAGTTGTGATACCTGAAATTAAATGAATCAATTAGTTGTCAAAAGTTGTGATACCTAAAATTAAATGAAATAGATGTGCGGTATCAATCCTCCTGCAAACTATTGACAAGATTGTCTCCCTTCTTCATCACCAACTAATTACTAATAGACAATTACATACACATAGAGAAATATAACATAACAATTGTAACATTCAAAAACCATCCAAATCCAAATCCAAACACATGAACACACAAACCACTCAAATCATCTAAGCACAAATGTACAAACCATTCAAGGCAAGTAACAAAGACGACAAAATTAAAGAAGAGAATGATATAGTCATTTCAAGCAAAGAAACCATAATATAAATTTCTAAGTAAGAAGTTTATCTCAAACATATACATACTAATGATAATATAATAATGTGACATTGCTGCCCTCAACTGGAACCAACCTAGATTCATTTAGCACATAGAGAGATCAAATCCCTTGAAGTGCAAACTTTTCATCAAATTCCGCTCCAAACAAAAAAATTTGCACCTCGAAAATTTTGATCCCCTTAAAAACATAATATAACCATACAAATTAAAACATATAAAATTCTATACTCATTCAACTAATATTATAACAATATTTTAATTTACTAATTAAAATACTTTTAATGAATTCTATAAATAAATAAAAAAAACCCTAAAAATTGAATAGAGCTTTTAATGAAAAATGAATGTGCTGCGATTTGATTTAAATACAATAATAACATATTAAAAATAAAGCAAGATTAATTATAAACGTGCCTGAAAATAATTTAAAATTAATAAAATAATTACATACCAACTTCAACCTTTCACTACCTTAAAAATATATAAAATATAAAAACTTTTCTCATACATATATATATTCTTATTTAACATATTTTTTAATTATAATTTAATAAACTAATTTATGTTCATTATATTATATTATTAAATTTAAAATTCGAAAAAGGACTTTGATCTGCCCATAGCATTGTCTACTTTCATTTAAAATAGGAATTTGGCATAAAATAAAATCACTTCCACCCAACCCAGTCATTCTGGCTTTAAAAAATACTACTGCTTGTTGTTACTTCAGTGTATGATACATTACAACATAGAGAGCGACCAAATCTTAAGGTGCCGAGAGATTATTAAAACGTTGCATAAGCGAACGTGAAGGCAGCTGATATCACCCACCGTCAATACAAATTCTAAATCATTCTCAACCTTCAATATCGACAAAATGTATTTGCGGTGTTCGGCCGACTACAATGAAAATGTGCTTCTTTATTTATTAACAACCAGCTCCTAAAAAGAAAGAATCATTCCGTGTAGACATATGGTTATTGCATGCCTCCTAACGATGAAGTTGCAGAGCATCACTACAGAATTTCTTGAAGTTTACGCACTCTTCCACAATGAATTCCCTGCAAAATTCAAAATTCAAAAACAAAACTGCTATTCATGCAAGGTGGGCAAAAGGTACATTGTCTGCTAAATAAAAGAAGACCAAAAATACTGTTATTTATGCAAGGGGGCACTAACTGAAAGAAGGCCGATTGCTAAAGAGAGAGAGGGGGATAGGTTCAAGAAACATACAATATACGTTGCGTCATTTCAGATACATCCCATCTAGGGCTCCATGGATAATCAGCATATAGACGAGATGTAATCGGCATTCCTTGTGAATCAAAATGCTGGCAAAACACGAAAATGTTATTCCTATTTAAATATGTAGAGAAAGGACTGTAACATGTTTATTTTGCATTTTGTTTATTTTGAAATACTGGAAAAAATATAATAATAATATAATTTTAAATTCATAACCTCCTTTGTTTGTTGTATTACAAGGTACCTCAACCGTAATTATTAAAATCTATGTACATGTACATACTCTATATACACATTATATTCACATTTATATTCATGTGAAAACTATTGTTTACAAATGAATTAAGCATATTTTTCCAAAATCACATGTTATAGATTTAACAACCAGAAGTATACTATCATTGCTTGGAAAACTGCGTTCTGCACAGGATTTTAATGCAACGAATTCTTTATTCTGGACATTTTTCAGAAAGTAAAAAAATTAATATTCAGAACTATAGTCAATGTAGGCCATATTTATTTATTTAAATTAATATTCAAAACTATAGTCAATGTAGGCCATCTATATATATATATATATATTATTTATTTATTTACACAAGAATAAATATTATTAGTAACCAAAAAAAATATAATTTTTTCAAGAATATTCAGGATTCGAAAATGATAAAGAAGGAAAAATAAAATCTCATCTACTTTAAAAATAATTATGGAAATGGAAAGAAGATGGTTTCATTTTCCTCATGGAATTCTGAAGTTGATCCCGACCACCCACAACCAAACCATCATTTTTAGGCTTTAGCCAATGAGCCAATGCCTCTACTTCGTAAAATCCGCTGACAATGCAATATTTAAAACCCTAATATTTGCCCATTTGACCACGGGATGGGGCAGCCGGACCGAACAAGCGGAGGACTGGCGTGGATTTCCCAGATTAATATATTTTATTGCAGGGGCAGAACCATGAGCGGCCAGATGGGCAAAACATTGCCCAGGGAATAATGAGGTGCGTTAGAAAGATTCCTTGAGGTCCAGAGCTTGCTAGAGTCATAATTTGACAAATTTTATGTCGTTTTTACACCTCTCGGCGACAGGAACTCAATGGCAATGTTTGTTTCAGCGGCAAAGCTTCCCATTTTTTGCCATTTTCCAGATTGGAATGACAGTATCAGATTCCCAAGTGTGGGCAGTCGATTTTATGCCTCTCGATGCCACGAATTCAATGTGCATCCAGATTCAGCGGCTGAGCATCCACTTCTTCAGCCAACTTCAGGGGTTGAAGTATATGCAGTATTGATGTCATGTGCTTCTTTTACCATTTGTTGTGACATGTAATATGTTGTTTAGATCCCCGCTTGATGTATGTTGCGGGATCTATGTTTTTACTTCATGTGAGATGTATCCGCCATGGATTGTTATGTTGGATTGAGATTCCTATGTAACCTTGATGAAGGGACTCTCATCGTCAGCTTGTGTGATATTATGTCATGCTAATAGGAGGCTTATTGTGAGTGAGAGTTCATGTAGTGGAGCGTCTCGTGGAGAGACAAGCCACTCATGTTAAGGGCATATATCCTTGTTTGACAAAAAAACATAGTCCGTGTACATCATCACCATTTCCAGCACTATATGAGACGACTTACCCCATCTTGACACTGGGCCTGGAGACGTAGCCCACACTGGGTGAACTCCGTTATCAGCATCTCGTGTTCTTATGTTGTTGATTGTTGTTTTGTTCCCTCTTCTTTACAACATGCATATATGTTCATTTATGCTCTTCTAAATGCAATTCGAACCACATCACAGAAGCAAAAGGTCTTGGATGACTCTGGCACTGAAGGAACTCGAATCAGATTGATACTTCCAAAGACAATGAGGTTGATCCGACCTTGTATAGGCAGTTTATAGGGTCCCTGACGTATTTGGTCAACACTAGGCCAGACATTTGTTATGCCATCAACACCCTCAGTCAATTCCTGGTGGAACCAAGGAGGGCACATTAGGCCAAGCATGTTCTTAGATATTTGCAGGGAATAGTCGAGCTTGGATTGAGATACACCCAAGGGAATGACATCAGATTGGGTGGGTTCACTGACGCAGATTGGGCTGGAAGCCCAGTAGATCGGAAAAGTACCAATGGGTATTGTTTCAATGTTGGATAAGGAATGACCTCCTAGTGCAACAGGAAACAAAAGTTTGTCGCTCTGAGCTCAGCTGAGGCAGAATATATGGCTGCAAGCACTGCTTCGTGTGAGGCCATATGGCTTAGAAAGCTGCTTGTGAATCTACTCAAGGAAAAGATGGAAGCGACCAACATTCTATGTGATAATCAAAGTTGCATCAAGCTCTCTGAAAATCCTATGTTTCATGATCAGTCGAAGCACATTGACATCAGGTGTCATTTCATCAGAGACTGTGTCTAGCAGGGAGTTGTGCAATTGTAGCACACTTCGACAGGAGAACAGGTGGCAGACATCCTCACTAAAGCTCTAGGAAAGAGAAATTTTGTCTACTTCAGAGAGAAGATGGGGATGATCAAGAATCCATTCAATAATAGAAATGGACTGATGCAGAATTGAGAGGTAGCTACAGTACAGATGAGGCAGTGACAGTGGCAGTGTCATGGGAAGTAGTACAAAAGGCAGCAGCGGAGCAGATGAGGGGTAGCAACAACCCGGCATCAGCAGAGCAGAAGATGCTTCAGAGCCAAAGCAGTATGCAACAGGCAAATTGCTAGAACACTTTCGTCGCTAAGAGGGAGTGTTGATTTTTGTAGCATCGGAAAGTGATCTAAGTCTCAAATTTGGTGAGGAGGCTTAGACACCAATATTCCAAAGAACCCAGAAATCGTTTGTGGAAATTTCACTCGGTTCATGTTTTATTAAAATAATTAATTATTTTAATGGAGACCCTAAGTCTAAACTTAGGGAAATTAAATAATTAATAGGTATTAATAAAACAGAGTGTGAATCTTCTAGAGAACGAAGATCAAGTCAAGTTTTAATCTTAGCGATTGATTAAACTTCTAATCTGGGACATTGGTTCTTCAATGAGAAGATTATAAAAGAAGGCTTGAGGGTCATTTGGAAGGCAAGCCGGGCAAGCATTCAATAACCCAAGGGAAGTCAATTCTGAAGTAATAGAATTCGATTTTAGAGGGAGATTTGCAAGGGCGGAGGAAGCAGAGGGCATCAACAGTGTCAGGGCACGAGGGAAGGAGGAGGCAGAGAAGCAGAAAGGAAGCACTTAGGAGCAGTGCAGAGGCCTCACGCAGTAGTGACACAAGCCTATGTTCGCTCTGCACAGAGAAGTACGCAGGAGGTACGCAGAGTGACGTAGGGAGGGCCAGTGAACCCCTTAGGTATCAAAAATTCTTCGAAGGACTGAATAAGAATTATATCAGGTATATCTCGAGAAGTTTTCTCAGTTATTTCTGCTAGACTTTCGTTGTAAAGATTTCACTGTTGAAGATTAATATATAAACTCTCATTCGTTGCACCGGTTTTCTTAGATTGGATTTTTCCGGGGACAATTGTCCAAAAATCACTGTCTATGATTGATTCTTATGCTTGTATTTTTTACTGTTTTGTTCTCTGCATATACTTGAGTAAAACTGCAATAGTGTTTATTTCAAAATTTACTGGTAGAATTCTGTAAATAACTTACTGGAAGAATAAGTAGGAGAAATAAATCTATCGCTGCAGTAGTATTTCAAGATTGAATTTTTCACACAAACGGTTTCTAGGTTCTTTGGAATACTAGTATTTAAGCCTCTACATGAAATTTGAGACTTAGAGCACTTTCTGATGCTGCAAAAATCAACAATAAGTCCACAAGATGACCAAGTTGGTCCTCGGACAAGTCGACCTAAGCCCTCCAAGAGGCACCTACTCGAACCTCCTGGATAGCTATATATAAAGGACAAGTTCGACCTACTTGTGAGCTTATTCAAGTACACAACAAGAAGCATGTTTTTGACCTAGTAAAGGAAGAGAAGGTTGATCCAAAAGAGAAAGAAGAGAAGTCAAAGCCTAAAAGAATATTCCATTTTTGACCGAATTTCTGACCTACAACAACTGCACATGTGGATTGACTTTCTGTGGAAGAGGTCGAACTTCTGAAGTAATTGTGGGACTGAAATTTTCCTATGTTTGGAGCAAATTTGACCAGCATTGACTTTGACTATTGGAGGAAACTTAGAGGAGGGTTTGACTTGGAATCTTTGTGGCAGTTTCGTCTTCGTCTTGAATATCTCATTTTGATCTGATTGTATAAGAGAAGGATTGTTGGATTTTCCCCCCTGTGGATTTTGCCTTGGCTAGCAGCCTAATTTTTGGTGTCTCTTGTCTCTTTGTGATCTCTATATTTTCCTAGAAGATTTAACATTTGTATAATCGTTTGATGAAGAAGACATCCAACATTCACAAGTAATTATCAAGAAAGAGAAATTAGGTGTTAGAACTAAGACTTCACTACACTTGGTTTCTCGACAATGTAGAATGCTCTCATTAAAATGTGATCTCTATATTTTCCTGGAAGATTGAACATTTGTATAATCGTTTGATGAAGAAGACATGATAAGTAATAAGAATACATCCAACATTCACAAGTAATTATCAAGAAAGAGAAAGTAGGTGTTAGACTTCACTACACTTGGTTTCTCAACAATGTAGAGTGCACTCCTTAAAATGCCCCGTAATTAGACCTCTTTGCTAGTGTTTTGTTTATTAACCAAATAATGTGTTGTTCTTAATATACCCATAACGTGTGATCAATTCATCTGTGAAAATGGACCACGAGACAATAGAAACCTTTTTGTGGTTCACAAAGCCAAAAAATTGATCATGTTCTAAACACAAGGATGCAAGAGCTACCTTTTGTAAAAGCTAGCACTCAGAATAGACCAAAGAATTGTTCCCTCTAGAATATCCATGTTATGGGATCTTTACCATGAAACTTTCTCATATCAATATTGGGAATGAATTAAGTAGTGCATGGGTCCTGAGTTAAAACCCTGAAAATGCAAATCCTAAGTGATGAATGACCATGATTCTAGGACTCAATGTTTGTGTTCTCCGAATGTGTTAAAAATCTTCCCATATGTGACTGCGGTTCTATAATTTTGTTCTCTTTATTCTCATGATTTCCTTGGGTCACACAATCACTTTTAGGGAATTTGTCATCTGGGTTATGTAAGAGCATGGTTTCCATAGAATTTTGTAATTGTTACATATTTTGATCCATCAACTTTTCATTTTGTCTTCATCAGCAATCTTTCGATCTATCCATTTTTGCCATTTTATCTTCAATTTTCCATTTCAAGATTTCTTGCAAATGCATCAAAAACAACTTTTTTTTAACACATTACTACCCATGTCATTAAATTGGTTCCTCAATTGGAATTCTTTGTGACCTAAGTTTTCACATTCTTTAGGAGCCATGGATGAGTTTTCTAGAGGTTTAGCAGATGTTGAAGTATTTGCACCACCTCTTGCCATGTTAGCCAAAAATAACATTTACCTCGACTTATCCTCTATTTTCTCCTCACCACACCTTTCAAATCACCTCAAAAAGCTTTTCCAATAAAATATTATGCAAGTTCCAATTTAACATCTTAAAACCCTTATTTGAAGGCTATTCTGCAAGCCAGCCTTAGACCTAATATAACTCTACAATTTCTGCACCTCTGAGTCTGAAATTTCAGTCTATGTTAGCCTAATATGCCTTCTTTGCAATGCCACAGTTTTGACCAAATTCTGATGTGCGAAGAAAATGTTATGGTGACATTCCTATAACTCGTTCATTTTAACCTTTTCAGGAGAGAGAACTTGTACAAACCATCATGTGTCCAATTTAGATCTACTTTTGAAATTTTGACCTAAAATACTATGATTGTACTCTATTCATTACAACTAGTGGCACTCAATTAGGATCGTTCTGGAATTAAATATCATTGCTTTATCTAGAACACTTGTTTGAGACCACTTGTAGGACTAATCAAATCCCAACTTTCACGACATGTGACTTGAAAAGTACAGTGAACCAAAATATGAATTTTTACCATTGGTACTTTGCTATGTTGAGTCATTTTCAGTTTCTACAAGGCTAGATGATCTAGAGTTTGAAGATTTTTTTAGGGCTGCGTGAATTTTTTGAGGGCAAATATAGCCTAATATACAAGGCTAATTTGGACATTGCATATTGTAATTCTATGTGAAATTTAATATATAAAAGTGGTCATTTATATTGATTTGTTGACCATGTTTATGATTGTAATTTTCCTGTGATTTGCTAATGATAGAACTTCATATTTTCAATTTTTTTTATTAGTTTTACGATCTTTAGTTACCTGTTTTTTCTAATATTTTGGGAGTTAAGTTTCCCATGTCCTCCCTATTTCAAAAACCATGTCCATTTCCCGGTTCTGTGAAACTCAAGTGTAAACATTTATTCGAAGTTATCTCTATTTCACATCACTCAAGGTCCTCCTTATACTTGAAGGAACTACATATAATAGAACTTGAATTGAGGTTTCCACAAGGCATCCTAGGTATTTAAATCGGTAACTTTCCAGGTATTTATAATGTGTGGTCAGTGGGAATGTTTTATTGTAAAGGCTACAGTTGCACTAAAAGATAAGACAAAATGTTACTACAAGGATCCAAACTTTTGATGTCCAAATATATTTTTATAAACCCATTTTATATCAACAAAATTTGTATTCAATTGATAAAAGCCCTACTAGTGTGAACATTAATCAATTCATAGCTTCATTCTGTGAAACTTGAGAACTCATCATAGCTACACTGTAGTAATAGAAAAGCAAATATACCCTTCAAACAAAATTTATAAAATAAATAAATTGCACAAGAAAGTGACTACCTGAGAACTTTGGAATGTCAAAATTGGCTGTTGCTTAGGAAATTGGATTGGCAATGTCAAGTGTACCTATAGGAATTCCATTAATTAATACCATATACAAGGAAATTATGAGGAAGGACATCCTACGTTTCACAAAAACCATTTAAGACATGAAGATAAAGCATATCCTATATATCACGAAAGCTTAAATCTATTAAAAAACATGGTGAAAATCCCAAGGAGTTCTTATATACCAATTCATCACATGGACTTAAATGATGTTATACTTGTTGCAAATTTTTGTGCATTATTGTGTGAACATATCACAATAGTAATCATTATTCGGTTTACATAGCTAATATATGTATGTGAAGCACATTTTCTATGATCTTACTACCCTTTTTTATTCCATAATTCTAATACATGTTAAAGGCCAATGTGTATACCTAGTGAATATAACACAGGATAGAAAATCATTATAGAGAATGTTATGTACTATCCCTAAGGAAAATTGACAGTGATAAACAAAGCATTCATAGCAAATGCAATACAAAAATTCACATAAAATTAAACACTCAGAAATACTCCAAAACTTACGCATATATGAGCCATTTTTATTATAATGCAAAGGGGGAACAATATAAGCTTGGAATATATACACCTGGGCTTGCCCAAGGCAAGGTAACAAGACCCAGGTGATGAAAACAACTGCTCCACTGCGAGGAAGATGTTCCCTTCAATGCTCTGCACTAGACCCAAAAATTTGCACTGCTGGCTGGAACAATCTGTTGTTTGGCTCTCCTCCGGTGCTCAGAAAATTCGGGGAAATTAACCCTGGTCTCCCCACAAATAACCCACCAAATCCCAAAAAGAGTTTGGCCTAATTCTGACCTCCGAAATTTGCCCCAATTTCCACGCACTTCTCGAAATGCTGGGCAAATCGACCCCCCCTGGAAATAACACTGTTTGAAAGCCCCCAAAATGGCAGCAGGTCTAGTGAAATTCCCCTCCGGAAGTCTCCACAAGCCTCAACTCACCTCAGCCAACAATTAGCCTTCTCCCAAGCTCCCCACGTGTGGCACGAAAACACTATTGTGCAGGCCCACGCAGTCACTGATGACAAACCAAGGGTACAGAAAACTCCCTCAAAATCGTGCCCAGCTATTACTCCAAATCTCCAACAAATGGTGGCCCAAATCTTACCTGGAAATCCCAATGATTTTGTGGCTCCATAATCAGCTCCTCCGAGATGCGTATTTCCCTTACTGCGCCCAATCTGTTGTAATAATCCCATGAATTGCCTGAACAAAATCCCGAGCTAGCTCCCAATGTAGTGTAGATTACCTCCTTGGGTTAACACTCAAAATCCACCAAAGTTAGGCTAAGATTCTTGCCTGAAAATCTCTTGTGCTGAACAACACTTGCAGACTTGGGTCTCAACTCAAGCGTGCTAGGTGAGTGTAAATGTCAAAGGATAAAAAAAAACCCAAAACGATGAATGCACCTCATATTTAGCCTTGAGTCTCCATTTCCCCTTTTGGGTCCCATACATCGACCTTCCTTGTCTTTTTCCCTCCATGAGTGTGTATTAGCCAAGGGGTGCATATTTCCCTTTGGGGTTGGCCCCCCACCATCCACTATCAATTCGATTTCCCCCCTTTCTTTATGTTGGAGTCTTCTTTTAGCCAAAAATTGCAAGTGGGGCCCCACAACCCAATTTTCCTAAGTTGCAACCCAAAAATGACAAAATTGAACAAAATTGATATTTCACTTAGCAACATTGCTAAGTGGGAATATCACAGTCCTCCCCGCCAAAATGTTGATTGCCCTCAGGCAACTATAATGCTGGGTGCTGAAGTATCTGCTCACCCTCCCAAGAGGCATCCTCATCGAGCAGGTTCTTCCATCTTATCAGAAACTCCCTGATGACTCTACTCCTCAATCTCTTCTCCCTGCTCTCCAAGATAGCCTTAGGCTCAAGAACTAGATTCCCATCACCATCCAATGGAGGTAGCTCAGTAGTTGCTGTCACGTGTTGGCCTAGTACCTTCTTGAGGCACGAAAGATGGAAGACATTATGTATCCTGCTCCTAGACACAAGCTCCAACTCGTATGCCACCTCACCAATCCCCCTGGTCACCCTATAGGGACCATAAAAACGTGGTTGTAGCTTCTCGGCCCCCTTCTCCTTCAGCGTGGACTGCCTATAAGGTTGGAGGTGCAAGAAAACTAAGTCCCCCACCTCAAAATGTCTCTCAACCCTATGCCTGTATGCATACATCTTTTGTTGTTTTTGGGTTGTTTGCAAACTATCCTTGAGAGCCTTAAGAATGTTTTGGTTTTCCTGTATCCAATCCTTGGCCCTTGGGGCCCAACTATCTCCAAAAACAAGGTCAGCAAAAGATAAAGCATCATAGCCATATAAAGCTCAGAAAGGTGACATACCGATGGACATGTGATAGGTAGTATTGTAGAAATACTCCCCCAAGTGTAGTCATCTTGCCCAAACTCGTTGTTGCCCTGTCACGTAGTTCTGCAAATATCCCTCCAGACATTTGTTAACTATATCAGTCTGCCCATCGATCTAGGGGTGGCAGCTGGTACTCAGAGTGAGCTTTATGCCCACCAGCCTGAAGAGCTCCTACCAGAAAGCCCCCATGAAGCAGTTGTCCCTGACACTCACTATGGTCTTTGGGAGACCCTGCAACCAAAAGACCTCCCTGAAAAACAACTCTGCAACCTGCAAAGCAGAGTACCTGGCGGGGAGAGCGAAGAAATAGGCATACTTCGTCAACCTGTCCACCACCACATAAATGCAATCGTAGCCCTGCACAATGGGAAGTCCTGTGATGAAGCCCATAAAATTGCTCTCCCATTTCCCCTTCGGAATAGGGAGCGACTACAATAACTCAACTAGATGGGTCAACTCCCCCTTGTTCCTCTAGAAGGCCTCACACTCCCGCACATTGCTCAACACATCCCCTTGGAGGCCCTTCCACGTGAAACACTCCCTGACTGTCCTGTAGGTCTTTAGGAACCCCTCGTGTCCTGACAACGGTCCTTCATGCGCTGCATGCAGGATTCTTTCCCTCAACTGCAAACCAGGAACCAAATAAATGTGTCCCTTGTAGTAGATGACATCTTCCATCACGTGGTAGTGCTCGTCCCCATGGGTACCCTCCTAGATCTCACACGCCTGTCAATCCTTGGAGTAATCCACCAACAACTGTGCTTTCTAATAATGGTAGATGCTCATGAGGGAAAGTGTCGCATGCCGCCTAGATAGGGCACCTACCACCACATTATTCTTTCCCTTGACATATTCTATGTCAAAATCGTAGGCCTGAATCCTGCTGGCACACTTCTGTTGCCTGTCATTGAGGCCCTTCTGCTCCAAAAAGTGGGGAAGACTATTATGATCAGTCTTCACTTAGTACTTGTTACCAACCAAATACTGTTAGAACTTGGCCAAAGCATGCATGATGGCCAACATCTTCTTGTCATAGATCGAGTACAGCGTCTCGTGACTAAGGAGCTTCCGACTCTCGAAAGCTATAGGGTGGCCCCCTGTGACAATATTGCGCCAATTCCTTGACCTAATGCATCACACTCTAAGGTGAACGACGGTGTAAAATCAGGTAGAGCCAATACCAGACAACTGCTCATCACCTCATCACCTGAGGGGTGTTGCTAGCTGTGAGAATCCCTTTACGAACTTCTTGTAATAGGTGCAAATGCCTACAAACCCCCTCAGCCCGATCACATTCCGAGGAACTGGCTAGTCCCGGATGAGCTCTAATCTTCTCCTCATGCACACGCACTTCATCCTCTCTAATGATATGCCCCAAGTAGAGCATCTCGGTCAACCCAAACTCACACTTGGACAATTTCACATAGAATTGTTGTCCTTCCAAAATAAGAAGCACCTCCTCGAGATGTTGCAGGTGCTCCTCCCACGTCTTGTTGCAGATCAATATATTGTCAAAACGCACCAGTACAAATTTGTGTAATTGCTCGCGAAACACATGGTTCATGCAAGACTGAAAGGTGGCAGGAGCGTTGGTCGGCCCAAAGGGAAAAACCAAGAACGCAAAATGGCAATAGCGACATTTGAACATTGTCTTGGGGATATCCTGATCCCTCTCTCGAATTTGATGGTACCCCAAACATAGATCTATCTTAGAGAAGTACTTGGCTCCTCTAAGCTCATCGATAAGCTCATCTATGCGGGGAATGGGCCTGGTTCTTCAGTGTCTTCTGTTGAGGGCTCTATAGTCAATGCACATCATCAATGTGCCATCCTTCTTCGCCAGGACAACTAATGAAGCGAAGGGACTAGAGTTGGGCCTGATGCGTCCCAATGCTTACAACTCACAAATAGCTCGTTCAATCTCATCCCAATAAGCCAGGGGATGTCGGTATGGGGTTGTGATAACTACCTGCACCCCTAGCTCTAGCTCGATAGTGTGCTCAAACCCCTTATCAGGTGGTCGTCCTGGTGCAATGTCTCCAAACACTGTCGAGTACCTATCTAGAATAGCCTGGATGTCCGAACGCGGTGGTTGGGCCTTGCCCCCTTTATCAGATATCCTCAACTCCATGGCCCACTCTATATCACCACGCCTCAAGTCTGTCTCCATCTTATGCGCTGACACTGTCTGTGGGGGCTATGAGTGCATGCCTCTCAACAAAAAAATCTTCTCGTCAGGTCCCGCAAACTCCATCTCCAACTTTTGCCAGTTAATAGTAACGCGACCAAGGGAGTATAGCCACTGCACACCAAGCACCACGTTGGTGTCTGGGACATCAACCACAAAGAAATGTTCCATCATAAAGTAGTTCCCCATCACCACTGTCATCCCAGGAACGTATCTAGTGCACTGCATAATACTGTCCCTGACACCAAGACCGAGAATCCCTCAAAGGGCTCTGTGTGTATGCCCCTCCTCTCCACCATCTGGGCATCTATGAAATTTTGGGTGGCCCCACTATCTACTAGCACCGAAACACATTTCCCCTGCATCGTGCCTCTAATCCTCAAAGTAAGGTACTTCGACACCCCCCAAAGTGAAGCGATGACACCTGTTGCTAGCAAGAAAGGAGCTCCCCCTGGTGGGGGTGGTGGGCCTCCACGTCCTCCTGCCACCGGTGGCTCATCATCTCCAATGCCTATCTCCTGCTCTGCATCATCCTCTGGCTCCCTGTCAGAAAACACCTCTATGAAATGTGCCTTGCCTTTTGTACACCTACGTCCTAGTGCCCATGGTTCCTAGCAAGTGAAGCACAACTTCCTCCTACGGAGGTCTCTCTGACCCTCATCATTGAGCTGCCCACGCCCCTGAGTAACTAGTTGTGGCGGGGGTCTAGTTTCTCTTCCCCTCTGCTAGAATACAAGTATGGTCTGTATCTGTGCTCTGGTCCTAGGAAGAGCATCCTGCAAGTCCCAGGCTCTACCAACTGCATCCTACAAAGTGGTGGGTCTGTTGGACCTCACCAAGCCCCTCAATGGCTCTGCTAGCCCCTCCAAAAACAAAAAGACCCTCTTGGCCTCCGATAAATCTGGTACCATCACTAATACTCTCAAAAACTCAGAGATATATGTCTCTGCACTACTAGTCTGCTTGAGCCGCGCCAACCCTCCGAAGTGCTCCTCCAAGTCTCTCCTCTCAAAACGTTTAAGCACCATTTGTGTGAAATCCTCATAGGTCATAACTCCTACATGCCCCATCGTGGTCAATTCGTGGAACCACCAATAATGGGCCTCTCCTTCCAAGTGTAAAGTGGCAATCTTGACTGCCTCCACCTCTATCATCTAGTTAAGCTAGAAATAGACATCTAGCTTCTCAACCCACACCTTGGCTGAGCTCTTAGGCGAGCCATCAAAATTTGGAAGGAATAATCTTCCCACCGTATGCTGCAAATCAGTGCCATGCATGTAGCCTCCTCCACTCTGTCCCTTTCTCCTATTTTTGCCCTTAAGTTGGCAGAGGTCTTTGAAGGTGATGACGTCTCTGAAATCAGCCCCATAGGATTGATACTCCACGAAATAGTCTCCCATGGACATGTCCTCCTGCCCCTGCAGCCCTCCAGAGGCTCTAGCACTCGATGCTAATAATGTTAGGATGGTCGATCTGGGTGGTGTGCTAGAGATATGAGGCGTGTTGAGTTGGTTTGTTTTTTAGTGGTGCGAGGTACCCAAACCCTCAACCAAATGAATGTCTCCCTGAATGCCCTAACCCTTGTTGTTATTGTTGTTCTAGTGCCTCAATTTGTCAATAGTCCTAGACATGTTGTGGACTGCCTTCAAGAGATGTTGGGAAAACTCCTCTTCTTTACTCACTTTATCATCCGGGTTGTGCCCCATATCTGGCCCCTCAACTTCCGGTTCAAGGGTTTCTGGACCAGGAGTAATTTGTAGCTGCCTTTCCCTGCTTATGTACCTTTGCCTCCTGTACATTATGTTCTTCCTGTCCTCTGGTGTCATAGACTAATGGCTTTTCCCACAGGTTGAGCCAACACTATGAGCTCTGATACAACTGTAATATCCCTATGGAAAATTGACATGATAAACAAAGCATTCATAGCACAAGCAACACAAAAATTCACATAAAATTAAACACTCAGAAATACTCCAAAAATTGTGCAGAAATTAGTCATTTATATTATAATGCAAATGGGGTACAATACAAGATTGGAATGTATGCACCTTGGCTTGTTGCGTTGGACCTAGAAAATTAAACTGCTAGATGGAATAATCTGTTGCTTGGCCCTCCTCCGGGGCTTAGAAAATTCTGGGAAATTAACCTTGGTCTCCCCACAAATAACCCACCAAACCCCAAAAAGGGTTTGGCCTAGTTTTGATCTCTGAAATTTGCCCCAATTTCCACACACTTCTCCAAATACTGGGAAAATTGACCCCCCTGGAAATAATATTGTTTCAAGGCCCCCAAAATGGCAGCAAAGTCTAGCGAAATTCCCCTTTGGAAGTCCCCACAAACCTCGGCACACCTCAGCCCCCAATCAGCCTTCACACAAGCTCCCCACACGTGGCATGAAAACACTACTGCACAATCCCATGCAATCCCTGATGATGAGCCAAGGGTACAACAAACTCCCTCAAAATCGTGCCTAGCTAGCACTCCAAATCTCCAGCAAATGGTGGCTCAAATCTCTCCTAAAAAGCCCAATGATTTCCCTGCTCCACAATCATCTCCCCCAAGACATGCGCATTTCCCTTATTGCGCCCAGTCTGTTGTAATAATCCCATGAATTGCTTGAACAAACTTCTGGGCTAGCTCCTAATGTAGTGTAGATCACCTCCTTGGGTTGGCGCTCGAAGTCCACCGAAGGTAGGGTGAGATTATCGCCTAAAAATCTCCTGTGCTGAATAACACTTGCAGACTTAGCTCTCAGCTCAAGCGTGATAGGTGAGTGTAAATGTCAAAGGATCAAAAAAAGCCCAAAAATGATGAATGCACCTCCTATTTAGCCCTGAGCCTCCATTTCCCCTTATGGGTCCCATACACCATCCTTAATTGTCTTTTTCCCTCCATGAGTGCGTATTAGCCAAGGGGTGTGTATTTCCCTTTGGGGGTGTCCCCCACCATCCACTAGCAATTTGATTCCCCCTTTTTCCTTATGTTGTAGTCTTCTTTTAGCCCAAAATTGCAAGTGGGGCACCACAACGCACTTTTCCTAAGTTGCAACCCAAAAATGACAAAATTGAACAAAATTGATATTTCACTGAGCAACATTGCTAAGTGGGAATATCACATGTTAGCATTCATGCAGTCCTAAAGAACTAGAGGATTTTAAGATAGAGTTTATCCGAAGGTAGAAGATTAGAACAAATTTTCGATCCCCTAGCACTATCTGAAGTCACCTCAAATCTATTAAAGACTAGGTGAAAAAAGGACTTATCACATACCTTGCTCATAAAGAGCATGAGGTTGTTGTCATCAACAATCATGTATGATCTTGCCTTGGTAGAAGAGTCCAAGAAAACAAAGCATCATATCTACATTGAGGACACTATGATTTTAGCCAGGGTTGATTACTTCTCCAAAAGACAAGTTAAGGAGGCTATGGAAATTGTGAAGACTAACAACTATTTCAAGAGCGATTATGGCCTCAAGCTTAGTTGGACATGGCTTCCTATTCTTCAAAAACCTATCAAATGGCTCCCCTAGGTAAGTCCCTATTAGGTAAGTTTTCTTCAATATGTAATATAATAATGAAAATTAGCTCCTATGAAAAAAATTGGTTTGTAGTTGGTAACCTTTATGCGTGTTTTGCATTTTCCGTTACTCTTATTTCCATTTTTTTTCCCTTGTTTATGTCGTCAATTCTTCTCTTTTGTTAACCTATATTTGATTATTTTTGTGTTTAAGTTCTTTTGTATTCACTTGCTTTGTAGGAGGTTTATTTCTCTTGTTGGATGCTTTGGTTTAGTCTCTATTTTAGTTCGTAGTTGGAATGTCATATTCTTAGGTCTTTTTCAGTACTTTTTATAGCCTTAAGTTTTTGGACATTTTAGTTTTTACTATGCCCTTTTATCCTTTTTAATTATGCTAGTTTCTTTATCCATGCTTGTTTCGTTTGTTTAGTTCAGGTTTATTTCTTCTTTTTAGTCTTTCATATTGTTGATTATTTTACTTGCTTTTTTTTCCTTTTTTACCTAGATTAGGTTTAGTTTAGTCCATTATATTTCTTTTTAATTTATGTTTTCACCTTGTCCTTTAATTGGTTTTTAGTGTTGATGATCCATTAAGGGTATTTTGAGGTCTAAAACGAGCCTCCTAAGGAAAATAACAAAATAATAGTAAAAATAATAAAATTAGAGTTATGAACTTTTAAATGAAAAGAAATAAAATTAATTTTCTTTTATTGTATTTTAGGCTTGTTTCTTTGTAGGTTTACTTAAATGTCAAGTGTAAGCATGTTGGATGTAGAATTAAATTATGCATCAAACGAGAAACCACTCTACATACTTTTGAGGAGACCCACAAAAAAAATGAAAATACATGTTTCTTGAAAAAACACAATTTTTCATATATTTTCAATCTTTTTTGGTGTGGATCTACTCAAAAGTATGCAAAGTGGGTACTCTTTGGATGCAGAATTTAATTCCACATACAATGGGTGCCTACACTTGACATTTGAGTAAACCTATAAGTAGATAAGCCAAAAATACAATTAAAAAAAGTAGTTTTCCTCTTTTCGCTCCAAAAATATTTACCCCAAGGAATCACATCATCATCTTGAACGTCATTGACTTTTTAAAAGTTGATCTTTTAGTACATTTTTTTTGAGGCTCATGCTTTACCTTAAAAACTCCTTAATGATTTTTCTTGTGTTTTTTCATTTTTAATTTTCTAACTCATTTTCTTTTTGAACCAGCCCCTTGATGTTCATTTTTCTTTCAACGTTCTTTTCACATTAATTAGATAATATTAGGCTTAGCATCTATTGCTTCTTTAAGCATTATGGATCTATCCCTCTTGGTTTTTTTAGATAATAGATCAGGTATCATGGATTTGAAACATTCACATTTGTTTATCAAACACAATGAATCCCCAAAACCAACAATAAAAAAATAAAGTTATATAAAGATTCCTTAAAACTGTACCATTATAGAAGGAATTATCACCATCACACACCTCCTATAAGAGAACCCTCTTCCGTGGTCAATGCCACTTATAGTCTATTGAAATATGTAACTAGGTTCGATCTTTATAATATTTAATGCACTATTGATTTCATGTATTTGATGTAAAAGAAACAGAAAATTATTATTATTTTATAGTATGGGTTTCATGCTCAAGGTCAATTTATTTATAGGTCAAAGCACCCATTGTGTGCTTATAGGATTTTTCATAGAGTCAAAGAAGTGAAAGAGTCATTGTCATATGTAAAAGACCCTATTGGGCATCTTGTATCAAGTCAAAAGAACTTATTGTAAGTCAAAAGTGTCAAAAGTCCCTCCAAGACAAAGTTGGCCTAGCAGACAACAAGTTGGCTTGCAAGACGATGAAGTCAGCCTCACTAAGGGCAATTTGAGCCTCGTGGAAAGCTATATGTAAGTGCAATCGGCCTCATTTGAGGAAGACATTCAAGCAAGTTCGATCTAAAAAAAAAAGCAAGGAAAGGGAGTGAAGAAGAAGACAAGGAGACAACAAAAGAACCAAAAAATATGAAATCTCGCCATCATTCTCTCTCACACATGCGAGGAACTAGGGCACCATTTATTTCAACAAATTCAAAATTGCAGTCATCTTAAGAGGCCGAATTTTGGTGACAAAAGGATCAAGTTGGCAAGCCACATCACCTAGAAGAAGAAAGCAAGTCCACTGAAGGGAAAAAGGAGACCTATTTTGCCACATTACTCCAACACGTGCAAAGTTGCAGCGACTATAGGAAGGCCGAAAATTGCAGGTCTGAAAAAGGAAGTGAAAAAGTGTTGCAGGGGTCGAAGTTAAGGACTAAGAGATATCTGACTACAAGTTGACTTTGTTGAAGTTGAAGTACATTGAAAAAAGGTTGACTTGGTTTTGGAAGGGTCTTGGTCTAGAGTCTAAAAGGTCTTGGAATTCGTCATTTGAAGATTCTATAAGAAGAGAAGAATTCTTGTGGGTTTTTCTCTCTAGGAGAGGTTTCGGCCCTACCTAGGAGCCTATATCTTGTGTACTCTTGTTCTATTGATCTTCATAGTTTGGTAGTGTGAAAATTTCTAAACAGAAATACTACTGCAATGTCTTCATTTACTTTTCCTACTTGAATTAAATTACAAGTTAATTTTCTGAATTAACTTGTAATTTAGACAGTGACAGAGGATTCAACAAATGTCCTGAAAAACCCACGCCTAGGACCAAAAATAGCTTTCATTTCCAGAGGATTTTATTACTATGCAAAATCTAAATACAACAATATCTGGGCACAAAAATAGTTCGCCACACAGAGAAATTACACAGTAGTACTACCTCTTTCACTCGGACATAGAAAAGTTGGCTGTTTACACCCTCAAACAGGATTTACAGAACTCGAGCCCTTTATGGCCCACCGGAAAACCTCAATGTTGTCCCTCAGCCCTCTGGGCAGCCTCTCTGGCATGCGTCAGTCTTTGCGCTGCCCTAGAAGAGCCTACATTAGCCTTTTTGCGCTTACGCTGCCCTGACTGGGCCTACATCACCCCTGAAGGGTTGCTGATGCCTCTGCGTTACCTTCTACGTGGCTCTGGCTGAACTGTGTATCTCTGGCTGGTCTCTGCGCTGCGTGGTACATTGCCTCTTTGATATTGTTGTATTCTTTGCGTCAGATCAAATCATCCCTTGCCAATCTCTGCCCCTCACTGCACTGCGAACTCACTTCGAAATTCTTAGCAAACCATGCCCTAAAATTTCAACTTAGCTTCAGTGCTTTGCCAATGTGTGTGTCCTCCAACTGACCCCAAGCCCTTCTCTTATACTTTTCTCATTAGTAAACCAACAACTGTGATCTAATCTCTAATTAACGGCTAAGATTAGAAGCTGTTTTATCCACATCACTTAGATCATTCTCATCACATGTTTAATTTAATTCACTTTAATCTTTTAATTTTCCTAAGTTAGACTTAGGGTCCTTAATTAAAAAGATTAATTATTTGAATAACTATCAAACAAAATGGAATTTCTCCCAACGCTTTCTGGGTCTTGGAGATCTCATGTACTCCAGCTCCTCCACAAAATTTCGGAGCTAGAGCACATCTGATGCTACCCTAAAATCTCAACAGGTAGTTATTTGATTATAAGAATGCTATAATAATCAAGTGAAGAAGAAACTAATTACAAGTACATCAAGTTAAGTAAAAGAACATCACAAGTAATTATCAAAGTAAAGAGAATCACCCTAATCTAGTTGCCCTAGATTTCTCAACATGGCTTCAAAGCTAAGGTGACAAGAATAGGTGGCTTGAAGATCACTCAATTGAAGAAGGATACATAAGGGCCAAATACAAGAAGAAGAGCATCAAGGAGGACTAGTCAACATATCACAAAGACTCTATCATCTTGAAGGAAGAACTCTTGGAAGAAGAAGAAGACCTCAAGAACCCTACCGCCATTCAAAGAAAGAGGGGCTCTACACAATTGAAGTATTTTGGAAGCCTCCACATTCTACATCATTATCCAAAGGGAAGCAAGAAGAGCATTTCAACATCATCAAAGAAATCAAAGTGATCACCCTCATATTGAAGGAAAGAGCATATCTCAAACATCTTAAACAAAGAAGGACATCTAGTGGAAGAAATCATGTTAATTTTGGACAACTAGTCCAAACTCCATGTTGTGACGCTGAGATGAAGATGCCGATATTTTTATTGGATTCCTCTTTCAGAGAGGTGCAAGATTGATCTAAAGACCATCTTGATCCGATGAGCAAAACATTTATTTTGAATTAATTCCACTTATGTGCTAGGTCGGCCAAAATTGTAATGTAGGCTTGAAGCCCCAACAGATGTGTCACACACCCTCACTGATGGATATATATAGGTCAATGCTGCAGGTCATTTTCATTCATCACTCATCACATATGCCCTCTCATCAATTGATTGGTTTGATCACCTTGGAGGCTCTTCTTCTCTCACACGTGGGAAATTGCAGCAAAGGATTTTCTGGTTTTGACCTAGGGTTTTCAGCACAGATTTGACCAGCGTTGACTTTGGTCAACGCATGGTCAAACTAACCTCAAACTCTCCCAAAATTCCAATTTTTCAAGTCTGCATTTTTTGGCACAGAAATCGAGGCTGGACGTTGACTTTGACCCAGCTGCATTGACTTTTGCTACTGTTGTTTTTGCGTTGATCGTTGACTGGACAACGTTGACTTTTGTTGACTTTGGGTTGACCGTTGTAGAGCTGTCCGGGAGGGTTGTGTGACACATTCTGGTTGGCTGACCGTGTAGAGACTTTGCTAGTTGAAGCATCCTGTTGACCGCCATAATGCACCACAACACATATATTTTGCTCATCAAGTTAAGTGTATTTTTGGCTTGTCTTCTATCGATCGATTGGTATGTTCTATTACCATTTTACTTTCTTGTTTATGTGATTGTTGTTTGATATTGGGAATAAAAGTAAAGTTGCATCAAGCATAGAACATCTACTAGTAAGTACTTTATATTTTATGTCTCAATCTACAAACCAAATGACTTATTTCTGCAAGGAAAACAATAAACTTGTTGGGACATCGAACTATCTTGCATGGAAGAAGAGAAAAGATTTAATTCTCACAAACAATGAAGTTATTGAAAACGTCAAGGGCTCAATCTCCAAACCTTCACAAGAGCAATCTCAAGCACTATTAGAGTATATGAATGGAGAAATAACGGCTCAAAGAATCCTCATTGAATCAATCAAGGATTCTCTCATTCCCTATGTAGCAAAGTTGCAGACATCAAAAGAAATCTATGACAAGTTGGTGGAATTGTTCTTTGTAAGTACTGCAGGAGAAATAATATCTTTAAGAACCCAACAGTGTCAGAGCTAGAAATGACCACTCTTGTACTGAATGCACTACCAGATGAAACTTTGTATCAAGCATCTATGGAAAGAAGGACACTACTCCATTCAGTAATTTGTGATCATTATGTAAGATTGAAGAAACCAGATTAAAGGCAAAGAATGATGTTGGATCAAATGAGCAAACACAAGCATATGCAGCTATGACGAGGAGGAAAGAGAAGTTTGGAAAGTTTGAGCCTTGAAAGTAATTTCAAAAGAAAATTGACATGTCTAAGATTCAATGCTATGAATGTAATGAATATGGGCATTTGAAGAGGAATTGTCCTAAACTCAAGAAAGGGAACAAGAAAAGGAAAGAAAGAAGTGAAGCCAATGTGACCGAAGAAGTAGGAGAACCAGAAGAGAAGAAATCAAAGAAGGAAGAAGTGAAAGACCTCTACTATTGAAGGTCTCTCACATAGTTTATTTTCAGTATATAGAAGTTAGCAAGTCATGGCAGGAAGTATTGAGCTGACGTCATAGAAGCATGAAAGGATAGCCAAAGTCACAGCTTATATAGTTAAACCAAGTCATCTAGCAAGATAAAAAGAGAAGACTATCATCACACCTCATCATCATTAGGAAAAAGCATTAGCAAAATAAGGATCATTAAGATCCTCTATCGGAATCTTTCTTAAAAGGTTCACTTCTACTTAGAAGAAGAAAGAGTCTACATTCTACCTAGTGTGGGATCCACAGTTTCGAAGGATGAAGATATGGTGATAGAGAAGTGCAACATGACAATTTAGTTGAAGCATTTTCGTCCTCAAGCAAGAAAAGTGAAGCTACTGAAGGAAGCCTAGTTGATCATATGAAGAAAGAGGTATGCATATTTTGTTAACTTTGACAAATGGATTAAGTCATGTCATCACATAATTGTAGATAGAATGGTTAGAAGGAGAAAGATTGAAGAAGAAAGGACTTTTCCTTCTGAATGATACATGAAGGCATAAATACAATATGCCTCGAACTCTTCTACATAATGACAAGATATAATCAACACTATATGAACTCATGAAGAATACGAGGTGGTAGGCAACAACTGTTCCTATGATGAAGGAACTATGTATTGCAATATCACGGAAGCAGTATATGATGGAGCTGGAAGAAGAAGTTCATAAAGATGGGCATATAGGCACTTGAGATAAGATGAGTAATCAACATCTGATAACAATAAGGATTAGCTATGACATCTCCATGAAGAAGTTATGAAGACTTTGATATGTATGATGAAGAAGAACCTTGATAGTAAATGTCTTGGAGATGGATTTGTACAATATTTAGGATGTTGATGTTGCAAAAGCAGAAGTCATGAGGAAAGGCCATCATGAAGAGATAATTATATTTTTAAATTTCACTTTTTTATTTTTGAAAGCAAGCATCTGGTTGGGTTGGAATGCTACCGAAAGATGTGAAAATTCCTAGATCTAAATGATCTCCAGAATCCTACTGCAACCAGCTGAATTTACTTCTCCTATTTATAAATTACATTACAAAATTATTTCAGATTTCTTCATGAAATATTGAAGCAAATTACTAAAACAAGCTATGCTTAATTACTTATGATTCTGAAGAAAAGGAAATTGAGCAAAGAAATATACACATAGGACACTGTTATTTTTGGACGAAAGTCCCCGGAAAAACCCAATGCGGGAAAATCAGTGCAGCAGATTTGGAGGTTTGATTTTATTAAGTAGTAGCAAATTTTGAATACATCTTTGAATACCACAAAACTAATTCAGTTACAGAGAGAGAAAAACTAGCAGAAATATTATGAGTTTACCTCACTCAAACACTAAAAAAAATCTTGGTTGATCCGGCCACTGGATGAAGTGCCCTTGGCAGGCCTTGCGTTGCCTCTGCGCAATCCCTGCATCAGCATCTTTAGACACTACGTCACCCAGCTAGGTGATCGATCTGCAACACGAAATCACTGCTCTCAGCCTCTCTAAAACTGATTCTTCTGCAAAATCTCGGACTCTTTCTCACCCTCTGTGCTGCCTCTGCATGTCCCTGCATCAACCTCTGCGTGACAGTTGTTGGACCACTCTCTGCCTCTCTCTGTTGATGATTCTCTGGCTGAGAAAATCTCTCTTTGGAAGCTATCCTTGCCCCCCACTGCGCTGGAATCACTTAGATCGAATTCTCCTCTGAGCACTACTCATTTCAGAAAATTGATCACTTAGATTCACTCGGTGCGTCTTTCCAAATGCCCCTCAAGCCTTCCTTTATAGCCTTCTCATTGAGACTTCAACGGCCGAGATTAGATCTCCAATCAACGGCTAAGATTATAACTTGACTTGATTCATGTTCTCTAGAAGGTTCACACTTTGTGTTATTAATACCCCTTAATTATTTAATTTTCCAAAGTTTAAAGTTAGGGTCACATTAAAATAATTAGTTATTTTAATAAAACACATTCTGAGTGGAATTTTCACAAATGATTTCCGGGTTCTTTGGAATACATGTGCCTAAGCCTCTCCACAAATTTTGAGACTTAGAACACTTTCGATGCTTCCAAAAATCAACACTCCCTCTTAGCGAGGAAAGTGTTGTTACAACATGCCTGTTGCACATTGCTCCATGTAATATTAATAATTAGCAGTTTTGCTAATTAGAATAGTAATTTTTGATAAATTTTGATGTTTCTAATGTTTAGGCAGAAATAAGGCGAGTCGGACCCACAATTAATCATTGAGGAAAAACTACAGCCTATTCCTATAGTTCACAAGGAAAAATTGCGGCCTTAGTGGGGTCCATGTGGCCATCATTCGATTTGGAGGCAGCTCCCTAGGGGGCAGCATGGGAGAGGCTCGAACGAGGCAACGCAGTGAATGGATGGATGAGGGGACTGCGTAGTCCATGGTGGGCCCAAGGGAAATTCGGAGGCTCAATTGACAAAAGGAAGTGAAGGCAACTCATTTCCTCATTCATTCAACTTCTATTTTGATTTTCATCTTAACATAGCATGCTTGTGTCGGGTGCCAAGTCTGCAGTGTTGTTTAGCACATGAGATCTTAAGGCGGAGATCTCAACCTCTACCTTGGGAGACTTCGAGTGCCTTCTTAGGAGAGGAGATTCACCATTTTGGAGGAGCATTACACAGAAAAATTTGTAGGAGAAGCTTCACCACTTCAGGGACTACATAGAGGACATAGTGACTGTGTAGTGGGGACATAGTTCAATTGGAGAGTTGGCTCGGGAGGTGAGAAGGAGGAGCATTTGCAGCAGAGGTTTGGTGGGGAAGCTAAGGGCTTCCTAACAGGGGAATTGTCCAACATTAGAGGCATTTTTTCAGTGATTTTCCAACAGAGGAGCTTCAACCAGCTACGCAATGGGTCAAGCCCAACAGGGGCAAATTTCTGAACTAAAGCATTCCACAATTCCTTCACGGGATTTTGTGGGTTTCTTGAGTATAATCTGGTGTCCAAATCCCATAATTTCTTGAGAAAGCATAGCAGGCCCTAGCGGCATATCATTCGGAGCAGTAGTACATTTCTGGCCAGTAACAGCATAGATCAGGAGTAACAGCGCAGGCCAGGAGTAATAGTGCAAAGCAAGAGTAACAGCACAACACCAGAGCCATGCAGAGCCATTTCCAGAAAAAAACATTCCAGCTTGATTCGAGTTGTATTTCAGCCTACCTTGAGCAGGCCCAAGTGCAGACTTTCAGCACCACTATTGTACTCATTCCACTTAATTTAATAAAATGGCTCAACACTTATCTTTGGCTCCATTTTACATGTTTTGATGATGTATTTTCTGTTGCTGTAGTTTTTAGTCTATTTTACTTATATTCCCGATTTGGGATATTACAGTGGTATCAGAGCTCGTAGACTTGGCTAAGCCTATGGAGCACACAGTCTATGACACCAAAAGACAAACAGAATGTGACTTACTTGAGGCAGAGATACAGGAGCAAAGAAATGAGGCTCGAAATCAATCCACATCAGGGTGATAGCATTCTCGAGGTTGTAGAGAGAGACATGGCACACGAGATTGATGAGAGGAATGAGGAGAAGGACTTTACCCACCTTCTTTTGAAATCAGTATAAGACCTCTCCAAGAGGATTGAGGAGATGGGTTAGAGACTTAGTAATGGCATTAAGCGAAATGGAGTTCAAGGGGAATTCCAGATTGGAGAAGGGTCTGACACTTCGCAGCACCAGGCAGACCCTCACACTACTTTGTCGGTCGTACCCTACACTCCACCACAATCCACCATTCCCACGTCCCTAGCTTCAGGAATAGGAGGACAGTAGGAGCCAGAGGAGACTCACAATGGGGAGTTCTTCGTGGAGTATCAATCCTATGGGCTAGAGTTTGGAAGGGCCATTACATTCAATGGAATTTGCCAACTGAAGAATAACAACAAACCCAAAGGTCAGGCCAGAGGAGGAGGGTACACAAAAGGGAATAATTTGCAACATACCATGGGTAAGTTGTTCCTTTTGACATTTGATGGGTCATCAAAGAGCTCAGCCAAAGCATGGGTGGAGACGCTGCATCTCTACTTCCAACTCAATCAGATGACTGAGATAGAGGCCATCGAGGTGGCTGCTTTGCATTTGGAGGGTGAAGCACATGACTGGTGGTTTCATGGGCTGACCACGTTGGGGGCATGGAGGCGTTGTTGATTTATGGTAGCATCAGATAAATTTTAGCCTTGTAATTTTGTATACAGGGTAAGACACATATATTCCATAAAACCCAAAAAGGATTTTTGGAAATTCCACTTAGAGATGGTTTAATTAAATTAATTAATCGTTTTTTAATGTCTTCCTAAGCCTAAACTTAGGGAAACTGATTAATTAAAGGGTATTAATTAAACTAAGTGTGAATCTTCTAGATAAAGTCATGGATCACCTCCAAGTTAATCTTAGCCCTTGATTATGTTTTAATGTTGGTCGTTGAAGGGTCAACAGAAGAATATAAGGAGGGTGAGGTGCCTATGGAAAACACATTGAGCACATTGAGCATTTGGCATTTTTGAGCTTGTGAGAGAGACAACTTTTTGATCAAGATCGAATCACTAAGGCTGGGTTTGCTAAGTGATTTGATTTAATGATCAGTTTCAGAGAGGGGCAGACACAGTAACTGGTCAAGAGGACCACGAGTACATTTCAAAGAGAGGCAGTAGTGACGCAGAGAGAGGCAGCGCAGTCACCTGGAGGGGTGATGCAGTTCCTGAAGGGAATCACACAGAAGTGACGCAGTGCCTTTTGTATTCAGTCCGGAGATAGCTGGAAGCTGGGGTTTCTGAGCCAAGAGGGCCAAAACTCAGTTTCTGATCAGTTTGATCATTTGCAGAGGAGAGGTGACGCGGTTCCAGAGCTTGCCCACACAGGCTTACGTAGTCGCAGCGTAGGCATCACGCAGAGGCAGAGAGGGTCTTCACCAATGCTATTCAGATCAGCCGTGATTTGCAGTGTGAGGTATACCTCACATTTCTTCTGTTGCCTAGATTTTCTCTGAAGGGTGAGCCGGATATTGGCACCCTAGTTTTATTCAAGATTCTGCTGCTTAATAATACAAAACCCTCATATTTGTTGCATCGGTTTTCCCGAGTTGGGTTTTTCCAGGGTCTTAGTCCAAAAATAATTGTGTCAAATGTGGATGTTTTTCATTGTATTTTGTTCAGTTTGTTTCAGCACTTAGATTTATTCCGCAGCATTATTTGTGTAGACTACTTCAGTAATTACTTCGATATCTCACTGTAATGAAATAATTATGAAAAATAATAGGAGAAGTAATTCAGATTTGTTGTAGTAGGAACCCAGATTTAGGATTTTTTACATGGTATCAAAGCTTATTCAAGCTAAAGTGCAAGGGAAACAAGAGTGAACCAGCAGATCAGCGCTAAAGACACTGGGATCTGCATAAGGAGCAGTAGACTCCCCCAGAAATTACGCAGGCCAGGCCAGTCGGGCAAATCCAGCGCAGAAAAGGCTCCCTCTGAGAGAGTTGACAGAGGGGTAAGCTTTTTCAATTGCAGAAGAGGCAACATAGCAAACCAGCGTAACTGAAGAACGCAGTTATTGCACAGCAGTGAGTGTTGGTGCATAAGCGTAAGAAAATTTCTGAAAAACACAGATTGGGGATTTCTTGACCTCAGAGAGTTTTCTTACTCAAAGAAACTCAGCTTTTCTCGTGCAACAGCAGAAGCATTGACTTACTCCTCAAGAAGTGCGTAAGTCTAGCTGAGCAGAGGGCTAGAGGAAGATATGGACAATTGAGGAGCTGATCAACAATGGATTGTGTGACCAAGATAGATTGGAGGGTGCCTCCAACTATGTTATTTGGAAATCAAGGATTCAGTTTCTCCTTGATGAGCATGATCTAAAGGCTCTCATAGACAACGCAATTGTAGAACCACTGGATGCAGCACATCTGATAGCCTTCAAGAAAAACATGGCTAGGGCCAAACGATTGATCCTAAATGGTGTGAAGGATCACATCGTACCTCACATAGCCGCAAAGAACACTACTAGAGAAATGTGGGTAGGGTTGGAAAAGCTATACCAAGGATCTTCCGAGCAGCGGAAGATGTATCTGGAGGAGAAGATGCGTAATACCAGAATGAAGAAGGAAGAGCGTTTTGACTCCTTCCTGTCTAGAATTCAGGATAATTGATATCAGCTTTCAGTAGTGGGATCAACACCCAAAGACTCAGAGCTAGTAAGGCTCACTCTGAACTCTGTTTCAGAAGATTATCAGGTCTTTGTCCAAAGCATTTTGGGCAGAGAAAAGCTTCCAGGATGGGAAGCAATGTGGGCAGCCTTGCAGAAAGAAGAGTTGAGGAGAGATCTCCTCAAAATCCATATTGAGGATGGATGCAGAGGTTCGAAAGTCAAGAAGGAGGAAGAAGATAACACAACCCTTGCAACAAAGGGGCAACAGAGGCAGAAGAAGAAAGATCTACCTAAGATCAAGTGCTTCAAGTGTGGGGAAAGGGGACATTATGCCACACAATGTCCTCTTAAGAAAAAGGATAAAGACGAGAAGTGAGATCCTCAAGCCAGAGCTGCCAAGATTGAGGCAGAAGCAGATTGTGCTATGTTAGCTCATATTCCGAAAGGAGAGAAATGGGCTAACTTGGGGTTGTAGATCCAGAATCTATTAGTGGCAAGACCCTTAAGTATTTCTGAACTCTTGGATCACATGTGAGCTACGGCAGCCTTAAGACAGTAGCAGGATGGGTAGTTGCAGTGGAAGATGAGAAGACAATGCAATGACTAGCAGTACTAGAGCCTGATTAGCGCAAAGAGGGAGCAACAGCATCAGCAATTGAGCAGCAGCAACACAGTGCACACTGGTGCAGTGCAGTGCTCATGCAGTGCAGAGCAGCAACAACGTAGTATTTTCAGAGAGCTAGTGCAGAAGATAGCAACAATCAGTCTTATTTTTCAGATGCAGTTTTACTTGTCCAATTTCGGATGTTTTTCTATTGCAATTAGCAATAGTGCAGCAGTAGTTGAGCAGCAGCAGCAGCAGCAGATGAGCAGCAACAACGCAGTGATACAACATAGTGCAGATAGTGCAGAGCAGTGCTCACGCTGTGCAGCAGCATAGTTGCAGAATTCAGAGGGAGTTGCAGTACAGTAGCAATTCGCAACAACATGTAGAGTCAGCAACAGTACGGATGCAACATTTTTGTTCAGTGTTGGTGAGTAGCATCAACAACACAACAACAGATGTTCCAGAGGTCAGAGCAGCACATTGAGTTGTCTTGGTAGAGCACTTTCCTTGCTAAGAGGGAGTGTTGATTTATGGTAGCATCGGATGTGCTCTTGCCTTGTAATTTTGTATACAGGCTAAGACACATGTATTCCATAAAACCCAAAAAGGATTTTAGGAAATTCCACTTAGAGATGGTTTAATTAAATTAATTAATTGTTTTTTAATGTTTTTCTAAGTCGAAACTTAGGGAAACTGATTAATTAAAGGGTATTAATTAAGCTAAGTGTGAATCTTCTAGATAAAGTCATGGATCACCTCCAAGTTAATCTTAGCCCTTGATTATGTTTTAATCTTGGTCGTTGAAGGGTCAACGGAAGAATACAAGGAGGGTGAGGGGCCTATGGAAAACACATTGAGCATTTGGCATTTTCGAGCTTGTGAGAGAGACACAACTTTTTGATCAAGATCGAATCACTAGGGCTGGGTTTGCTAGGTGATTTGATTCAGTGATTAGTCTCAGAGAGGGGAAAATGCAGTAACTGGTCAAGAGGACCAGGAGAACATTTCAGAGAGAGGCAACAGTGACACAGAGAGAGGCGGCGTAGTCAATTGGAGAGGTGACGCAGTTCTTGAAGGGAATCATGCAGAAGTGACGTAGTGCCTTTTGTAATCAGTCCGGAGATAGCTGGAAGTTGGGGTTTCTGAGCCAGGAGGGCCAAAACTCAGTTCCTGATCAGCTTGATCATTTGCAGAGGAGAGATGACACAGTTCCAAAGCTTGCCCACACCGGCTTACGTAGTTGCAGCGTAGGCATCATGCAGAGGCAGAGAGGGGCTTCACCAGCGCTGTTCAGATCAACCAAGATTTGCAGAGTGAGGTATACCTCACATTTCTTCTGTTGCCTAGATTTTCTCTGAAGGGTGAGCTAGATATTGGCACCCTAGTTCTACTCAAGATTCTGCTGCTTAATAATACAAAACCCTTAGATCTGTTGCACCGGTTTTCCCGAGTTGGGTTTTTCCGGGGACTTAGTCCAAAAATAACTGTGTCAAATGTGGATGTTTTTCATTGCATTTTGTTCAGTTTGTTTCAGCACTTAGATTTATTCCGCATCATTATTTGTGTAGACTGCTTCAGCAATTACTTCGATATTTCACTGTAATGAAATAATTATGAAAAATAATAGAAGTAATTCAAATTTGTTGCAGTAGGAATCCAGATTTAGGATTTTTGACATGCATGACAGCATAAGATGAGTTCACCAGGAGGATGTTGGAGCAATTTGAGAGGAAAGTTCTAGAGGAATACTTTGGAGAGTTGACAAAGCTCAAGCAGACCGAGAATGCAGAGGCCTATATTTCGGAGTTCCTGAGGTTGTAAGTGATGGTTCCAGACTTGTTAAGAGTCTCGGAGGATCTATATGTTTGTAGAGGGCTTAGCAGAACCATTTCGGGGGTTACTGAGATTGCGCAGATCCACTACCTTGCATGGCGCAGTTGGGAGAGCAAGAGATTTGCAGGATGCTCTACCCAGAGCTCGAGCACCCCAGCCAGCTAGGCCAGTTTTCCAGCAGAGGGGAAGAGATACGAGAGCCCCACCACCGAGGGGTAACCAAGGCCCAGGGCAATTGTATGATGAGACTCTGAGAGATCTTAGGAGGAAGAAGTTGTGCTTCACTTGCCACGAGCCATGGGCATCAGGCCACAGGTGTGCAAGAGGAAAGGCACACTACATAGAGGTCTTTTCAGACAGTGACGAGGACGAAGATGCATTCTTTGAGATGGAAGGTGAGGACAACACAACACCCAGGGAAGATGGACCTCCACCTCCACCCGCACCAACAACTCGAGGATCAGCGTTTGCACCATTAGGATGGGTCATGGCATCACTTCATGGGGTGCCCAAGTACCTGGCCTTGAGGATCCGAGGTGTTGTACAGGGAGAGCGTGTTTTAGTGCTTGTAATATTCCTTTTTTTGGTGTCACTTATGACAGGGTTAAGATCGACTTCCAGTGTTGGGAGCAGACAAGTCACAAATACAGGTTGGTGTCATCAGCGGGCCCAGTAGCTTTCTAGAGGATTTGTGAGGAGTTTCTATGAGGACCGGTGGCATTCGCTTGATATATTCCATCATCCGCACCGTTGTCCTTTTGTTCCGGTGCATTCCGACAACTTTCGGAAAACTAAATTATTTTTGGGCTTAGCTCAATTAACTACGCTCAAGGTGGCATTCTGTGAGGAATACACGATAGAACACCTTATAGTGTAATAGCTCGTTGGAACCAGGACGAGAATACCTACATGATGGGGTGGTTGGACATGAGTTTCAGCGACCTGAGGAGACATGGTAGCCAATTTACTCTTTCTGGCATTAAAAAGAATATTTTAATTGGAAAATAAGAGGGAAAAGTGCTCCATGATTAAAATAATAATAAAATAAGGCTCTAGAAGGATCCATGAGATCTATAAAAGAAAAGGAGTAGGCCATTGAGGAATATCTTGGATTGGATCATTTTCTTGTGTGAGAGGTTTGAGAACTTGGTTCTCTACTCCATTGGTAGCCACAGGACGGAAACCCTCGGGTGTGTTGTCGAGTGTTGGACGAAAACCCAACTCTCTTTGAGGAGACCTCATTCAGGAGTTTCACAAAGCTTCAGGGATATTGGAGTGAGGATCATTCAGATCCTCAATTGGTGCTTCATTAATTTTCAATTGATTCAGTGGTAGCAATTCAATTTTGGAGGCCAACGCAGTGCAGCAAATCCTTGAGGCCGGATTATATCTCAGCTATGTATGCTATTTATCTTTCCCGCCTGTAAACCCTAGTTTATGTTATAATAAAACTGAGATTATTTACTGCATCATTGTGTTATGGAATTGTGTGAACTTCATATGTTTTATTTTACATGGCAATCTTATGTTAGATGGATGACAATTTTATGGGGAATTTGGAGTTAAGCGAATTTCTGCAAATTTAATTAAAATATCCCGTTTTGGATATTATAGTGCTTGTGGACAGTGGGGCCACGCACAACTTCATAGATGCACAAATGGTGCGTAGGAGGGGTATCAAGACAGAGGAGTTAGAGGGGTTCTCTGTGCTTGTGCCAAGGGACTGAACCATGCAATGCACTACTTATGTCCCAGCGCTGACAATGACTATGGGGAGCTACTCCCTGACCGACCACTTCTTTGTGGTTGACATTCCGAACACCAACATGGTGTTAGGAGCCCAGTGGCTCTACGCACTTGGCAGAGTCACCATTGATTGGCTGGATGGCAAGCCAGTGATGATGAGAGGCATGTATTCGTACCCATTGCATACAATTTTTGCGCATAGGATGGAAGCCGACTTGAGGTGTTGGGATATAGAGTGGGTTGTCAAGTTGAGAGTCTCAGAAGCTGGTGGAGCAGCAAAGCCACCACACCCAGATATACATGCCATTCTTGACAGATACTCCACAGTTTTCAGGGACATACCGCTAGGGCAACCACCTGACCAGGGTTTCAAGCACACCATCGAGCTGGAGCAGGGGATCTAGCCTGTGATCACTACACTGTATAGGCATCCTAAGGCCTATCGAGATGAGATTAAGAGGGTTATACACGAGCTCCTAGCATTGGGTCATATCTGGCCGAGTTTCAGCCCTTTTGCTTCATCAGTTGTACTCGTGAAGAAGAAGGACGGTACACTGAGGATGTGTATCGATTACAGGGCTCTGAACAAGAAGACGATGAAGAACCACTACCCCATCCCACGGATTGATGAGTTGATGGATGAGTTAAGGCGAGCCAAGTTCTTCTCCAAGATAGATATGAGGTCAGGATACCATCAGATACAAGTTAGGGACCAAGATGTCCCTAAGACAGTGTTCAGGTGCCACTATGGGCACTTTGAGTTTCTGGTGATGCCCTTTAGGCTAACCAATGCTCCTGCTACCTTCTAGTCATGCATGAACCATGTGTTTCGCGGGCAGCTGAGGAAGTTCGTGTTGGTATTCTTTGATGACATACTGATTTACAGCGAAACTTGGGAGGAGCACCTACAACATGTGGAGACAGTGCTTCGCATATTGGAGGAACAACAGTTCCATGCAAAGTTGTCCAAATGTGAGTTTGGGCTAACAAAGATGCTCTACTTGGGGCACCTTATAAGCACTGAGGGAGTGAGGGTGCATGAGGTGAAAATTAGGGCCATTCAGGAATGGCCAGAGCCCTAAAATGTCACCGATTTGAGGGGGTTTGTGGGTATTTGCACCTACTACAGGAAATTTGTGAAGGGATTCTCACAGCTGGCAGCGCCCCTCACAGATTTGACAAAGGGGGCTTTCACTTGGTCCTCTACTGCACAAGAGGCATTTGATGGCCTCAAACAGATTATGATTAGTTGTCCGATCCTTGCACTTCTAGATTTCACCAAGCCTTTCATTTTGGAGTGCGATGCATCTGGTGAAGGAGTGGGGATCGTACTGATGCAGGAGGTGCATCCCATAGCCTTTGAGAGCCGGAAACTCTTGCCTCATGAGAGGCTTTACCCCATTTATGACAAGGAGATGTTGGTCATCATGCATGTGCTAGCTAAGTTCAGACAATACTTGGTGGGGAACCGGTTCCGGGTCAGGACAAATCGCAACAGCCCCCAGTTTTTCTTAGAGAAGAGACAACCTCGGGAGAGGCAGCAGAAGTGGGTCAGTAAGATCCAAGCTTACAACTTCGACATCGAGTATGTCAAGGGAAAGCATAACGTAGTGGCAGATGCGTTTTCGAGGAACCCAACGTCCCTCTCCCTGATGAGTATCGAGGTAGATTGGAAGGTCCAATTATTGGTCGAATACTCAAAGGATCGATTTGCATGTGAGGTCTTGGATGGGCAGGTAACAGATGACAAATACTGGGTCATGGATGAGGTGATTTATTACCGGGACCAGATCTATTTTACAGCCAACTCAAAGTTGCGGGAGAAGATTTTGCATGCAGCCCACGACTCACCTCTATCCGGGCACCAAGGGTACACCAAGACTTATCGGACCATTAGAGAGAGGTTCTCATCGAAGGGCCTCAAGGAGGAAGTTCTGAGACATGTCTGGGAGTGCGAGGTTTGCTAGAGGAACAAAGGGGAGTTGACCCATCCGGCGGGTTTGCTACAGCCACTCCCTATCCCTGAAGGAAGGTGGGAGAGTATTTCAATGGGTTTCATTACCGGGTTGCCCACGATGGAGGGAAAACACTGTAATTTTGTGGTGGTGGACAGATTGACGAAGTACGCACACTTCTTCGTCATTTCAGCCCAATTCACGGCCTCTCAGGTGGCCAAGTTGTTTTTCAGGGATATTTTCAGATTGCATGGTCTTCCCAAGACCATTGTCAGTGGTTGAGATAGCAAGTTCATGGGGGGATTTTGGCAGGAGCTATTCCGACTAGTGGGCACCGAACTTACCCCGAGCACAAGCTACCATCCACAGACAGATGGGTAGACCGAAATAGTCAACAAGTGGCTAGAGGGCTACTTGCAGAACTATGTCACAGGGTAGCAGAAGGCTTGGTTGCGCTGGTTGCACTTGGGGCTATACTACTACAACACTACATTTTACATGTCCATCGGTATGTCTCCATTTTATGCTTTGTATGGCTATAATGCAATGACTTTTGCTGATGTTATGTTTGGAGCTAGAAAGGCCCGTAGGACCAAAGACTGGATCCAAGAGAGCCAAGACATTCTCAGGGCTCTCAAGGATAACTTGGCAACAGCCCAGAATCAGCAGAAGATATATGCAGACCGAGGTCGTGTGGAGAGGCAGTTTCATGTGGGGGACTTGTTTTACCTTCGCCTTCAATCTTATAAACAGTCCATGCTAAAGCAGAAGAGGGCCAAGAAGCTCAAACCCTGCTTCTATCGGCCATACAGAGTCATCTGGAAGGTGGGAGAGGTACCATATGAGTTAGAGTTGCCGCAACAAGCCGAATACATAATATCTTCCATGTGTCTTGCCTGAAGAATGCGTTTGGAGAAAAGGAGACAACAGCCACCGACTTGCCTCCCACTAATGATGAGGGGCACTTGGTGTAATATTCCAAATTAGCAGTCAGTTAATTGAAATATTAAATTTTTGCTAATTTCGCTTTTTCTAATGTTAGGCAGGAATAAAGTGGGTAAGGGACCCACAAATAATAGCTAAGCAGCAAAGAGTACTTTCCCTATAGTTCCAAAGGAAATATTGTGGCTTTAGTGGGGTCCATGTGGTCAGCCATCAATTGGAGGTAGTATCCTAGGTGGTCGCATGGGAGAGGCACGATGATGGTAGCGTAGTGGTAGGCCAGATGAAGGGGCAGCGCAATCCTTGGTGGGCCCAAAGGAACATTGGAGGCTGAATTGACAAAAGGGAAGAAGAGCAGCTCATTTGCTCATTCATCTATCTATGATTTTGTTGTTTTCATTGACTGAGCACGCTTGAGTTGTTTAGCCAAGTCTGCAGTGTTGTTCAGCACAGAGATCTTCAAGCAGAGATCTAAACCTTTGCCTCGGGGGACTTCGAGTACCCGCTCAGGAGAGGAGATTCATCAATTTTGTGAGAATATTGCAAAGAGACATCAACAACAACATTCAGTCCCTTCAGGACAGCGCAGTGGCAGCCTAGATTGCGTAGCAATTGCGCAGTCCAGCCAAGAGGAAGTGTGGGAAGTGGAGCAGCAGTGAGGAGTCAATCAGAGGATTTGGAGGGGAGGCTTGCTACCTCCTACCAAGAATTTTAGCAATGATTTGGAGACATTTTCCAACAGTTCTAGTCAGGAGATCAATTTCCCCAGCAAAGCAGCATGCCAAACCAAGATTTTTGGAAACCCTTCGCAAGTTTTTGTGGGTATTTTGAGGAGAGTCTGGTGTCCAATTCCTGGAATTTTCTGAGCACAAGAGCTAGGCCAAACTGCAAACAGAACTCGGCCAAAAACAATAGCTTCTAGGACTGGCAGCGTAGAGGGAGAGCCACACAGAGCACATTTCAGCAGACATTTTGGTCGGGTTTAGAGCTGATCTTTAGCCTGCCTAGAGCAGGCCCAGGTGCTATCTTTTCAGCACCATCTTGTACACTTTCCGACTAATATAATAAAATGGCTCAACGTTTGTTTTTGGCCCCAATTCATGTGTTTTGATGGTCTATTTATTTTGCTGTAGTTTTTAGTCTATTTTGTTCTATATTATTGTTAACTCCCAATTTGGGATATTACAATGGTATTAGAGCCCATAGACTTAGCTCATCCTATGGAGCACGCAGTCTATGACATGGGAGGATAGACAGAACATCACCTAACGGAGACAAAGATACAGAAGCAGGGAAAGAATGCTTGAGATCATATCCGACCAAATTGACAACGTTCCGGTGGTATAAGGAAGAGAAAAGGCACCAATGGCAGAGGAAAGAGATGAGGGGAAGGACTTTGCTCAACTCCTTTTCAAATCAGTGCAAGACATCGGCAAGAGGATTGAAGAGATGGGGCAGAAGCTTGGCGAAGACAATAAGCCAAAGGGAATTCAAGGGGAATTCCAGGTTGGGGAAGGATTCAACACTTCACATCACCCACCCGATCCTCACACTACACAGCAGGTGGTGTCACACACTCCACCATGGTCTACTATCCCAACATTTCTAGCTTCAGGAGCGGGAGGTCCACAAGAGACGAAGGTGGCTCACTATGGGGATTATTTTGCGGTATATCAGTCCTGTGGAAGGGAGTTTGGAGATGCTCTCACCTTCAATGAGTTTTGTCAGCTGAAGAACAATAACAGACCCAGGGTCCAAGCTAGAGGGGGATGGTACATGCAGGGCAATGACCTGCAGCGTATTGTGGGAAAGCTTTTCCTACCAGCTTTTGGTGGGTCATCAAAAAGTTCAGCCAAAGCATGGGTGGAGAAGCTGGACATCTATTTCCAACTTAACCAGATGACGGAGGTGGAGGCCATCAAGGTGGCTATGCTGCAACTAGAGGGAGAAGCCCATGACTGGTGGTTCCATGGGATGACCACGTTGGGCCACTCAAAAGTGACAACATACAATGATTTTATCAGGAGGGTATTGGAAAGGTTTGATCGAAAGGATCTGGAGGAGCACTTCGTGGAGCTAGCCAATCTCAAGCAGACAGGAAACCCGGAGACCTACATTTCAAAGTTCCTGAGACTCTCGGTGATGGTTCCAAATCTATCGGAACTAAGGAGGATTTACATCTTTATAGACAGTCTGACAGAGACTTTGCATGGGCTAGTGAGGTCTACTCGGCCCACTATGTTGCAGGACACAGTTGGGAGGACCAGGGATTTGCATGATGCACTATCAAGGACAAAGGTCCCCATACCCAACAGACCAGCTTTCCAGCAGAGAGGGATGGACACGAGAGCTCCACCTCGAGAGGGAACCAGGGCCGAGAGCCATTGGATGATGAGACCCAAAGAGATTTGAGGTGGAAGAAGCTCTGCTTCACCTGCCAAGAGCCGTGGGCACCAGGTCATAGGTGTGTCGGAGGGAAGGCACACTACATTGAGGTCTTCTCCAATAATAAGGGAGAAGAGGAGACATTCTTTGAGATGGCAGGAAATGTCGGCATAGGAGCACCAGAGAAGAATCCTCCACCACCACCTCCTCCAGCAGCAGGAGGATCAACGTTTGCACCTACCAGAGGGGTCCTTGCATCTTTGTGAGGGGTACCCAAGTACCTAACACTGAGGGTCCGGGGGATAGTTCAGGGACAACGTGTCTCCGTGCTAGTAGATAGTGGGGCTACGCACAACTTCATCGATGCCTAGATGGTGCAGAGAAGGGGCATATAGACGAAGAGCTTTGATGGGTTTTCTATGCTAGTTCCAGGGGCCAGGACCATGCAGCAATGCATGTGTAATGTTCCAGCTTTGACAGTGACCATGGGGGCATACTCCTCGACAGACCATTTTTTTGTGGTCGACATTCCAGACACCAACATGGTGTTGGGGGTCCAGTAGCTCATCACCCTTGGTAGGGTCACCACTAATTGGCAGATACTGGAGATGGAGTTCTTGGATAAGAAGAGCAGGAAATAGGTGATGCTCAAGGGCATGCATACATACCCCCCTCAGACAGTTTCTGCGCATAGGATGGTGGCAGATTTTCAGCGGGGAGACATAGAGTGGCCAGTTAATTTGAGGATTTCAGATGCAGGTGTTTCAGGCCAGCCCATGCACCCCGATATACAAGCCCTCCGAGAACATTATTCCACGATCTTCGGGGACATTCCACCAGGACAGCCACCTGATAGGTGATTTGAGCACACCATCGAGTTGGTGCCTGGCATTCAGGCCATGATCTCTACTTCATATAGGCACCCCAAGGCCTACCGTGACGAGATTGAGAGAGATATCCATGAGCTCTTGGCTTTGGGGCACATCAGGCCCAACTCTAGTCCTTTCGCTTCTTTAGTTGCTTTGGTGAAGAAGAAGAATGGGATCTTGAGGATGTCCATTGATTACAGGGCCCTGAACAAAAAGAAGAAGAAGAACCGCTACCCCATCCCGCGGATAGATGAGCTGATGGATGAGTTGAGGGGAGCTAAGTTCTTCTCCAAGATAGATCTGAGATCGGGGTACCACCAAATTCGCGTGAGGGGCAAGGATTTCCCCAAGACAGCGTCCAGGTGCCATTATGGGCACTTTGAGTTTTTAGTGATACCCTTTGGGCTAACCAATGCTCCAGCCACCTTCCAGTCATGCATGAACCACATTGTTCAGGGCCAGCTGCGGAAGTTCGTGCTAGACTTTTTTGACAACATTCCGATATACAACTGGACATGGGAGGAGCACTTCCAACATGTGGAGACAGTGTTGTGTATTCTGGAGGAGCATAAATTTTATGCTAAGTTGTCCGAGTGCGACTTCGGCTTGATTGAGATGCTATACTTCGGCCACATCATAGGTGAGGATGGTGTGCGAGTGCATGAGGAGAAGATTAAGGCTATCAGAGATTGGCCGGAGCCCAAGAATGTCACGGAGCTGAGAGGTTTTGTGGGCATCTGTACTTATTACCGAAAGTTTGTGAGGGGTTTCTCTCGATTAGTTGCACCCCTCACAGACTTAACCTGGAAGGGAGCATTTACCTGGACTCCCACAACGCAGGAGCCTTTTAATCGCCTCAAACAGGTGATGCGTAGCTTCCCAATACTTGCACTCCCTAATTTTACCAAGCCCTTGGTCTTGGAGTGCGATGCATCCAGAGTAGGAGTTGGGGCAGTGTTGATGCAGGACGAACACCCCATCGCTTTCGAGAGCCGGAAGCTCTTGCCTCATGAGAGGCACTACCCCATATACAATAAGGAAATTCTGGCCATCATGCATGCCTTGGCCAAGTTCAGACAGTACCTAGTGGGGAACCAGTTCAAGGTCAAGACTGATCACAACAGCTTATGGTACTTCCTGGAGCAGAAACAATTGCAGGAGAGACAGCAAAAGTGGGTCAATAACATCCAAGCTTATGACTTTGACATTGAGTATGTCAAAGGGAAGAACAATGTGGTTGTTGATGGCTTGTCTCGGAGACCAGCGTCCCTCTCCCTGATGAGCATAGATGAAAATTGGAAGGCGCAGTTATTAGTGGAATACTCAAAGGATCAATTTAAATGTGAGGTATTGGATGGGCAAGTGACAGATGACTGGTATCGGGTGATGGACGAGGTCATCTATTATCGAGATTGGATCTTTCTGACGGCCAAGTCCCGGTTGAGGGAGAATATCTTGCATGCAACACATGACTCTCCACTGTCAGAGCACCAGGGGTTCACTAAGACCTAGAGAGCCATCAAAGAGAGGTTCACCTGGAAGGGCCTCAAGGAGGACGTACTTCGGCATGTCCGAGAGTGCGTAGTCTGTCAGAGGAATAAGGGAGAGTTGAACCATCCAGTCGGTTGTTGCAGTCGCTTCCCATTCCAGAGGGAAACTGGGAGAGCATCTCGCTGGACTTTATCACGGGGCTTCCCATGACGCAAGGCAAGGACTGCATCTTCGTCGTAGTTGGCCGGTTGACAAAGTTTGCACACTTCTTTTCTATTTCCGCTCAGTATACAGCTTCACAGGTGGCTAAGTTGTTCTTCAGAGACATTTTTCGGTTACATGGTCTCCCCAAGACCATAGTTAGCGACCGGGACAACAGATTCATAAGAGGTTTTTGGCAGGAGCTATTCCGATTAGTGGGCACAGAGCTCACACCCAGCATGAGTTACCATCCGCAAACCGACGAGCAGACAGAGATAGTGAGCAAGTGGCTAGAAGGCTACTTGCGAAACTACGTTATAGGGCAGCAGAAGGCCTGGTTGCGTTGGCTACACTTGGGGGAGTATTGCTACAATACCACTTTCCATATGTCCATTGGTATGTCCCCTTTTCGTATTTTATATGGTTATGATGCATTGACGTTTGCCAATGCTATGTTTGGGGCCAGTAAGGCCCCTAGGGCCAAAGACTGGATCCAGGCGAGTCGGGACATCCTCAGGGCTCTCAAGGACAACTTGAGGACTGCATAGAATCAACAGAAGATGTACACAAATTAGGGCCGCGTGGAGAGGCAGTTTGAGGTGGGTGACTTGGTGTACCTTAGACTTCAGCCATACAGGGAGTCTACACTAAAGCAGAAGGGAAATGAGAGGCTCAAACCTCGCTTCTATGGGTCGTGCCGGGTTGTCAACGGGTTGGAGAGGTGGCATATGAGTTGAAGTTGCCACAAGGGAGTCGGATCCACAATATTTTCCATGTGTCATGCTTGAAGAAGACTTTGGGATAGCAGGTGACAGCAGCGACTGAGCTCCCTCCTATAGATGATGAGGGACATTTAGTGCTACAGCCCGAGGCCATCTTGGACACTAGGGAGAGGCACTTGAGGAGAAAGGTGGTGAAGGAGTACCCGATCAGATGGAGGAACCTTCTGGATGAGGATGCCACTTGGGAGGGGGAGAAGATTCTTGAGCACCCATCTTTGCAGTTGCTTGAGGACAAGCAACTTTTGGCGAGGAGGACTGTAATATTCCAAATTAGCAGTCAGCTAATTGGATTATTAATTTTTGGCTAATTTTTCTTTTTCTAATGCTAGGCAGGAATAAAGTGGGTAAGGGACCCACAAATAATAGCTAAGAAGCAAAAAGTACTTTCCCTATAGTTCCTAAGGAAATATTGCTGCTTTTGTGGGGTCCATGTGGCCAACCATCGAATGGAGGAAGAGTCCTAGGTGGTTGTGTGGGAGAGGCACGATGATGGCAGCGCAGTGGTAGGCCGGATGAAGGGGCAACCCAGTTGTTGGTGGACCCAAGAGAACGTTGGAGGCTGAATTCACAAAAGGGAACAAGAGCAACTCATTTGTTCATTCATCTATCTATGATTTCTCTGTCTTCATTAATTGAGCATGCTTGAGCTATTTAGCCAAGTCTACAGTGTTGTTCAGCACAAAGATCTTCAAGCGGAGATCTCAACCTCTACCTCGGGGGACTTCGAGTGCCTGCTCAGGAGAAGAGATTCATCAATTTTGTGAGGAGATTGCAGAGAGACATCAACAGCAACACGCAATCCCTTCAGGATAGCGCAGTGGCATCCCAGGCCACACAGTGATTGCGCAGTCCAGCCAAGAGGAAGCATGGGAAGTGGAGCAACAATGAGGAGTCAACTGGAGGATTTGGAGGGGAGGCTAGCAACCGGGGATTTTGGCAGTGATTTGGAGACATTTTCTAGCAGTTCTAGTCAGGAGATCAATTTCCCCAGCAGAGCAACGTGCTAAGCCCAAAGGGGCCAATTTCCGGGTTCAAGATTTATGGAAACCCTTCGCAGGTTTTTGTGGGTATTTTGAGGAGAGTCTGGTGTCCAATTTCCAGAATTTTCTGAGCAAGGGAGCTAGGCCAAACCGCAAATAGAACTCAGCCAGCAACAACAATTACTAGGACTGGCAGCGCAGAGGGAGAGCCACGCAAAACACATTTCAGTAGACATTTTGGCCAGGTTTAGAGCTGATCTTTTGCCTGCCTAGAGCAAGCCCAGGTGCTATCTTTCCAACCAATATAATGAAATGGCTCAGCACTAAGCAGTTGTTTTCGGCTCCAATTCATGTGTTTTGATGGTGTGTTTATTTTATTGTAGTTTTTAGTCTATTTTGTTCTATATTACTGTTAAATCCCAATTTGGGATATTACACTTGGTGCTCCAACCAGACGCTATTATTGATACCTGGGAGAGGCATTTGCAGAGCAGGGTGGTGAAGGAGTATTTGATTCGGTGGAGGAATCTCCCAGATGATAACACCAATTGGAAGGGCGAGCAAATCCTCTGGCACCCATCACTTCAGTTGCTTGAAGGCAAGCAACTTCTTCGCGAGGAGGATTGTAATATTGCTAATTAGCAGTTTTGCTAATTAGATATTAATTTTTGATAAATTTTGATGTTTCTAATGTTTAGGTAGAAATAAGGTGGGTCGAGGCTCACAATTAATAATTGACGAAAAGCTACAGCCTATTCCTATAGTTCACAAGGAAAAATTGCGGCATTACTAGGGTCCATGTGGCCAGCGTTCGATTTGGAGGCAGCTCCCTAGGTGGCAGTGTGGGAGAGTCTCGAAGAAGGAGCGCAATGAGTGGCTGGATAAGGAGACTACGCAGTCCATGGTGGGCCTAAGGGAACGTTGGAGGCTCAATTGACAAAAGGAAGTGAAGGTAACTCATTTCCTCATTCATTCAACTTCTATTTTGATTATCATCTTGACATAGCACGCTTGTGCCGAGTCCAAGTCTGCACTGTTGTTTAGCACACGAGATCTTAAGGCAAAGATCTCACTCTCTACCTCGGGGGACTTCAAGTGCCTGCTTAGTAGAGGAGATTCACCATTTTGGAGGAGCATTACACAGACAAATCTATAGGAGAAGTTTCACCACTTTCGGGACTACGTAGAGGACGTAGTGACTGCGTAGTGGGGATGTAGTTCAGTTGGAGAGTTGGTCCGGGAAGTGAGTAGTAGGAGCATTTGTAGTGGAGGTTTGGGGGGGAAGCTAAGGGCTTCCTAACTGGGGAATTGTCCATCATCAGAGGCATTTTTACAGTGATTTTTCCAGCAGAGGAGCTTCAGCCAGTTGTGCAATGGGTCAAGCCCAACAGGGGCAAATTTGTGAACTCAAGCATTCCACAATTCCATCACGGGTTTTTGTGGGTTTCTTGAGTAGAGTCTGGTGTCCAAATGCTGGAATTTTTTGAGCAAATGTAGCACGCATATCACTCAGAGCAGTAGCAACATTTCTGGCTAGTAACAACGTAGATCAGGAGTAGCAGCGCAAAGCCAGATTAATAGCGCAAAATAGGAGTAACAATGCATACCAGGAGTAACAACGCAGAGCAAGAGTAATAGCGCAGCACCAGAGCCACGCAGAGCCATTTCAAGAAAAACATTCCAGCTTGATTCATGTTGTATTTTAGCCTGCCTTGAGCAGGCCCAGGTGCAAACTTCCCAGCACCACTATTGTACTCATTCCACTTAATTTAATAAAATGGCTCAACCCTTATCTTTGGCTCCAGTTTACATGTTTTGATGGTGTATTTTCTATTGCTATAGTTTCTAGTCTATTTTGCTTAATATTACTATCTATTCCCGATTTGGGATATTACACTCTGACCCTGAAGCATCCTCTGCATTGTTGATGTCTGACAATTTGTCCACCAATGACTGTGTTGCTGTTGTCACTGTACTGTTGCCCTTGACACTGCCACTGCCAATTCTAAATCCATACTACAACTCCCTCTCAAGTGTTGCATCTACAATGCTGCTAGCACTGCCACTACTAACACTACATCTACACTGCAACTCAGTTGCTGAGAGAAGCAACTGAAACCTTCCAAAAACTAAACAAGCGTTCAGTGGATGCACCCCGGTGCTAAAGATCTGATTGTTGCTAGTCCCATGCTGCCCTCTGAAGCCACTACGTTGTTGAAGCTATTACACTATGTCTCTACGCACTGCTACCTCTCTGCTCTGCGTTGCTCATTTTCTGGCGCTGCTAACCATTGCATCTGTTGCTCCATCACTCTTTCGCTCCCACTGAAAACTCCTCCATCCCGCTATTACTGATCATGGGCTCTCATAGCAAGGTGATGATCCATGAGGTGGGTTCCTCAAGGATCCTTCCCAACTAAAGTTCAAGGTGAACTACAGTTCCATGTCACCCCATCTCCCTCCTAGAGATGCATGGGCACTCATGGCACACTCATCCTCCTCGATCTTCGCAGCTGCAACCTTTGGATTGTGCTTCTCATCATTGTCCCTTTTTCTTCAAAGGACACTGTGATGCATAGTGACCCATCTTGCCACATCTGAAACACTTCACCTTGGAGGTGTGCTTCTTGCGTCTCGGTTTCCCTTGCTACCCTTTCGATGCAAGGGTTGCATTCTCCTCGTCCAGATTTTTCAATCCACTCCCAATGTTATCGTCAAGTTTACACTTGACTGGATCTCTTCTCAGCGCCTCCTCCTAAAGAGCTTCCCACATCGCCTCCCAACTCGATAGTGTCGCCTTGCCCAAGATACTTTGGACAAAAACTTGCCACTCCTCAATGACCGCATTAAGGGCTAGCCTCACCATAGTTGTAGCAGATGGGGTAGATCCCACGACCACCAATTGGTAACGAATTTCCTGAAGTCTCGTTAGGAATGGAACAATGCACTCCCCCTTCTGCATCAGGATCATCCGAAGCTTCTGCTCCAGGTACATCTTTCGTTGCTCGGAATTTCCTTTGTATAGCACGGCCAAGGCCTCCCATATCTCCCTGGCTGTGTTCTTGCCAGCTATATTAGAGACTTTATGATCCTTGACAGCATCAAGGATAAGTCTCTTGGCCTTTGGCATATTGGACTTGTACCTTTTATTCTGGTCCAGATCTGTAGGCACAACAACCACGTTGTCTACAAACGCCTTGAGATCATACTCGTCTAGAAGGAATCTGATTCTTTCCTTACAAATCACGTAGCTGGAGGATCCCTCCAACCGATCCTGATCTCTAAGTCTGTGAGCTGCCATCTCAGTCGAAAATTGTCGAACTGCCCCTCTTTCTCCCTATTGCATAACTTATAGGCTGGCTTACGCACTCCCTAATGGCGTTGGTAAGTCTGTTGCCCCTCTGCTACCCAACAAACGAGAAAAACTGAAATCCTCGGCAAGGAACTCACTGAGGAAGCATTTCCTCACTATGTGCTCTTCTTCTTCGTCCAATGCTTCTCTGCCCAACAATTGTTTGCATAAAAACAGCATCCCTCTGGCTTTGCATGGAGGCTCTGCGCTGCTCCCTTTGCCTCGGCAAGATCTTGATCCAAAAGTCTTACCTACTCACTTAGAGAGAGACCACCTCAAAAATTCAACCCTTCTGGCTAGAACTGTGCAATCTCTTTGGGGATTCGATCTGTTGATGCAGCAATTCGGCCTTCACTTCAGTGCTAGATCTTCTCTTCCTGTTTCCCATCAAACTTTGCTCTAATACCATGTGAAAATTCCTAGATCTAAATGATCTCCAGAATCCTACTGCAACCAGCTGAATTTACTTCTCCTATTTGTAGATTACATTACAGAATTACTTCAGATTTATTCATGAAATATTGAAGCAAAGTACTGAAGTGGCCTACACTTAATTACTTATGATTCTGAAATAAGGAAACTGAGCAAAGAAAAATATACACATAGGACACCGTTATTTTTGGATAAAAGTCCCCGAAAAAACCCAATGTGGGAAAACCGGTGCTGTAGATCTGAGGGTTTGATTTTATTAAGCAGTAGAAAATTCTGAATACATCTTTGAATACCACAAAGGTAATTCAGTTACAGAGAGAAATACTGGCAGAAAGATTGTGAGATTTACCTCACTCAATCACTGAAAAAAAATCTCGACTGATCCAATCACTGGATGAAGTGCCCCTGGCAGGCCTTGCGTTGCCTCTGCGCCAGTGTTAATAATATCGGTATCGGCAAAATATTGGTGAGGGTCCAGAAAACATCTTATCAACAATATCGGCGAAAATATCGTAAATATTGGCAAGCATAAAAAATGCATAATATATTCAGATTTTTAAACATATAAAGCAATAACAACATGAAATAAACACATTGACACACAAATATGAAGAAAGCACTGATATATATGATGTAGTAAATGTAAAATAAAAATGATATATCAAAGGCGATACCAAATCCTGTTGATCCCTGATAATTGTCCAATCAAGATCTCAAATGTGGAGAACCAATACAAAATAACATCACATATATAAAAGTATGTCATCATCATGAGTTATATGTAGCAAAACAAATAAAACTAGCGACTACATATCTGAGATAAGTTCCTTCTCCCTAGCAACTATCTTTCTGTCCTTCTCATCAATTGCTTCAAGAGCTTTTTGTATAAGTTCCACACTAGAAACTGTACAAGGTATAACGTCATATCCAGGGAGTCTAGCCAGATGGTATTTCAATCGTGTAACCCCACTTGCCATCTTGGTCCCACACAATTTGCATAATAGACATGCCCGATTTGTCCCATCTTCAATCTCCCCATACTCACAAAATGGGTCAAAAGGATTTTGGAATATTTGCAGTGAACTAATTCAAATTTCAAACCTAGGGCACCAAAAAAAAAAAATTGACATTAAACACCCATACACAAAAAATGCCAATAAGAGGGTGCATAAGAAAGTTAAAAAAAAATGAAGCTTGTTGTCCAAATATGGAGAAAACACTTGCATTAGCTCATGGGCATGAAAATCATAGCAAATGGAAAAAAAATAAAGAAACAAAATCTTGTAGGCAAAGAGGCAAGTTGTAATATCCCAAATGAGGATTAACAGTAATAAAAGTGCAAATAGACAAGTAACTACAACAAAAATACAAACACCATTAAAACACACAAACTGGAGCCAAAATCACTATTGAGCCATTTTATTAATATATTGAGAAAGAGTACAATTGAGGTGCTAGAAATTTTGCACCTGGGCCAGCTCAAGGCATGCTTGAAGAACAAAAAATCTGTGTGGCTCAGTGTCTACGCTGCGTAGCCCATAAATGTTGTTGTTGATTATCTTCAGACTGCTGGTTGGGATCCTTCCTCTGCTCAGAAAACTCTGAGCTTTAACCCCGAACTCTACTCACCAAACCCACAAAAAACCACAAAGGAATTGGCCAAATGTTGACCCCAGAATTTCGCCCCAATTTCCTCTAGCTCCTCTAGCTGTTGGTTGCGTTAGGATCTTTGTTTGAAGCTTCAAACCTGCCTAGAGTATTCTGTCGAATTAATCTTGGCTTCTCCTCAATAAATCGAGAAAAACCCAGAAAGGGTTTGCCCAAAGCTTGACTTCAAAATTTGGCCCTCTGGGGCTTGGCTCACTGTGCTACTAGGTAAATCGAACCTTTGGATGAATCTGCTGGAAAATGCCTCCGGAGAGATACCAAAATCCCTGGTAGGAGGTTGCTAACCTCCTGTACAAATCTTCTGCTGAAACTCCACTGCTCTTTACACTCCCGGCGCCCACACCGAACTGAACTGCGCAATCATTATGCAGTCTACTCTACCTCTGCGCAGTCCTGAAGGGGCTACGCTCTTCCTGTAGCTGTTGTTGTGCAATTCCCTCACAAAAATGCATAACTCCTCTCCTGAGCGGGCACTCGAAGTCCCCCAAGGTAGAGGTTGAGATCTCCACTTGAAGATCTCATGTGCTAAATAGCACTGCAGACTTGGCTCTCCGACTCAAGTGTGCTTCAGTCAAAATGACCAAGACTAATAAGATGAATGAATGAATGACCAAATGAGCCTTCCCTTCTTCCTTTTGTCCATTGAGGCCGAACATATTCCTTGGGTCCCACCTTGGCCTGCACTGCCTCTCCTTGGCCAATCACGTGATGTCTTCCTCTAGCCAATCCCATGTTGTCCTTTTCGTGCCTCTTCTACATTGCCACTTAAGGCCAACTCGACCCCACCACTAGAGTCGCAATTTTCCCATAGGGACTTTAGGAAAAGACTTTATTTGGCCTAATTATTAATTGTGGGTCCCCTACCCATTTTACTTCCGCCCAACATTACGATTTGCCAAAATTAATACAAGTTAATATCCCAATTAGCTAACTGCTAATCTGGGGATATTACACAAGCAAGCATAACCTTAAATCTATGAAAACAATCATTAACATAGGGGTTTTTAAGAACATACCTATTAATGGAAAAAATGAAGTTTGTCTCATTGTTCTTCAATCTTTGATCAATAAAAAATTCTTAGTTGATGGTGATAATGGTAGTTTGATTCTCAATCCCTCCTTGCCAACCACCAAACAGCTCTTCCCCTTCTTTCTCCAAGCCTCACAAACAAAAATGACAAAAAAAAAGACCAAATTCCCTCTTCAAGTCACGGCCCAAGAGTGCCTGGCAATATTTCTTATCGTCGTGCCATATTTTCCCGAAGTATCGGCGATATTTCAGAAATACTACAATATTTTTGGGAGAGAAAATATCACGATATTTTCTCGGCGATATTTTGGCTCACCAAAAACATCGCAATATTTCTGAATATCGTCGATATTTCGGCGATATTATCAACACTGCTCTACGCAGTCGCTGTGTCAGCCTCTCTAGGAATTGCGTCACCTAGCTAGGTGATTGATCTGCAGCCTAGAATCACTGTTCTCAGCCTCCCGTTTCACACCCCTGTTCCCAGCTTCTGAAACTGATTCTTCTGCAAAATATCGGACTCCTTCTCAACCTCTGCGCTGCCTCTGTGTGGCCCTGCATCAGCCTCTGCATGAGAGTTGCTGGATCACTCTCTGCGTCTCTCCACTGATGATTCTCTGGTTGAGAAAATCTCTCTCCGGAAGTTATCCCTACCCCTCACTGCACTGGAATCACTTAGATCGAATTCTCCTCTAAGCACTGCTCACTTCAAAAAATCGATTACTTAGATTCACTCGGTGTGTCTTTCCAAATGACCCTCAAGCCTTCCTTTACAGCCTTCTCGTTGTGACTTCAACGGTAGAGATTAGATCTCCAATCAACGGCTAAGATTATAACTTAACTTGATCCAGGTTCTCTAGAAGATTCACACTCTGTTTTATTAATACCCTTTATTTATTTAATTTTCCTAAGTTTAAACTTAGGGTCACATTAAAATAATTAATTATTTTAATAAAACACATTATGAGTGGAATTTTCACAAACAATGTCTAGGTTCTTGGAATACATGTGCCTAAGACTCTTGTTAATTTTGGACAACTACGTCCAAACTGCATGATGTGATGCTCAGATGACGATGCCAATATTTTTATTGGGTTCCTCTTTCGGAGAGGTGCAAGATCGATCTAAAGATCATCTTGATCAGATGAGCAGAACATGTATTTCGAATTATACCACATGTGCAAGGTCGGTCTGTTTTATCCCACATGCATAAGAGATGTGTCACACACCCCCAAAGATGCCTATATATTGGAGAGACTTGGAGTTCATTACACACACAATGTGTGGAGGCATTTTCTTCTCTCTTTATGGTGATGGAGCTGCGTTCTTGGTGTTGCGTCTTTGTGGAGTATTCTTGTCTGGATTGTCTTGGGGTTGTGTGACATATGTGGGTGGCTGACCTTATGAAGACTTTGCTGGTTGAAGCATCTTGTTGATCGTCATAATGCCACCATTCTCTATCTCCATTTTGGCTTGTCTTCCATGTTGGAAATACTGAGAGGGGGGTGAATTAGTATTTCTTTTTAATTGTTATTTTTACCAGTTAGATCACTTATATTTAGAACATAAAATGAACAATAAGAATAAATGCTTTTATTAATTTCTTCTTTACAATAAATCAAGTATAATATATGTAGGGCTCCAACCCTAGATGAAGACACCAATCTTCAGTCTCCCAGGCTCCAAACTATATTTTCCAAGCACCGACTTGGACTTCCAAGGCTCCAACCTTGTCAATTCTGAGGCACCAACCTCAAGGGCTCCAACCCTATATCTGGTACAGGCTCCAACCTCTTGAGAACTCCTATCCTCTAGGGCTCCAACCCTATCTTCCAAGGCACCAACCTTATCTCTATGAAGCTCCAACCTCCTGCTTCAATTCGTCAAGATATATTTGGTTATACTTCACGGCTCCCAATGTCTTCTTCAACAAGCTCTGTCAATATTCACTTAGTCTTCATTGTAGTCTCCACATTACGTCATCAATGACAACCTTTTCTTCTTAGAAGGTGTCACCACTGCTCTTCATTGTACCCAAACAATTTCTCGAAGTTACCTCATGATCACATCATGGTCTTCAAGACTTCCATCAATGCTTGATGATGTCATAAGCTGTCTTCAATCAATTGCACAAGTTCTGCACAAGGTTTTCCAAACAGCTTCAAGTACAAGGATTACTCCAAACTCTTCTTCAAGGCTTCAAATCTGCTCAAATATATCTTTGAATAGACTTTAAGATGTTCCTTAAATTCTCTTCTAAGGATGCTCCAAGTGTCTCGAAGTCTTCTCTACACTTCAGCTCCAAGGATGTCTTTAGTCTGCTCTAAAGATGTTAGTGGGTTGCTCCAAAAGATCTTTTTCAACAGGCTAGGTTGCTTCAAACAATGTTGCTCCCAAGTGTGACGTCAAAAGGTGCTCCAAGATTTGCTACAAGTCAACACAAAGGTTCTTAAAGGGCTGCTCCAATTCTGCCCTGACAAGCTTTTAAGTCTGCTCAAGAGATATTCTAAAGGCTATCCCAGTAATGGCTTCCAAGGCACTTCAATACTGCTTTAAGATGTCATCTTTAAGAGCCCTTCAAAATCTGCTCCAAGGTGCTTTCAAAGCTGCTCTAAGGTACTCAATACAATCCTCAAGATTGCCTGTTCCAAGGCTGCTCCACAAATATTCTTCAAGAGCTGTTTCTCAAAAGGGAACTGCGTAAACACTTGTTTTAACCTTTCAACTAAGGTCTGCAACTTTCAAAAGAACTTCAAGGTATATCTTAAATGCTGTAAGGAAACTCCACAATTTTCCTTGAACTCGGTCTAGTTTTGCTGTAGTGCTACAGGTCTGCTGCTCAAAAAAAAATTACTCTGTCCAGATGTCACTAAATCTGCAATCTCAAGTTTGAATCTCTTTAAGCATGTGCATGAAATGTCTATAATCTAAACAATTTATCTGCATGGGTTAATCTCTCGTCTAAGATTTGTAAGAGCTGAGAGAACCTCGAAGAAACCAATGTTACAACCATTTGATGCAGAAGAAATTTTATAAAGCTGGGAAACTATTAGCGTGGCCTAATTTCTTCAAGTGATCATGGCACCTTATTTTTGAGCGTGGGTCCTGTATATTAATTCTTGAAGGCCGTAAGTGTTAGCCCCATTAAATTTAATAAGGTGGAGAAACATTATCACCAAACTATTTGGCCAAGGGTTTAAATTATTGAGAGGGTCGAAGTCGCCAATGCCGAGTCACATAGCAACTAAAGTCGAATCCATCCCGAAGCCGAGATCAATTTCTTCAGCAAACCCAGAATCACTTTTATTTGATGGGTTTACAGGTTGAATTCATATTCGAGGGAGGTCAAGTCTATGGTTGAATGTTGGACGTGAAGCAAATTCCCCAAGGCCGAGTTGGTATTTTTTGAGGGACTATTCTCATTACAGTTATTGACTGAAGGGACTAGTGGTTTGTTTTACCCATTCAAAGGGTAGCTTGAATACCCAATCAATTTTTTTGGGGCACATATTACCGTGGTCGAGTCTCCTTCCTTCCTGGGCTGCATATTATTTGAAGACTAGATAGTATGGACTCTAGGATGTGAAATATCGTCACAGGCGGGCCAAGTTATGTGTTGGGGTATGAACTAACCTTCAAGAGGCCGCATTCTATTTCTGAGCATAAACACAAGTTTTGGGAGTCGCATTAAGGTGGTCGAAGCGTGCAAGTGTGTAGCTTTCAGAGACTGTGTTGGACGATGTGCAATAGTGGTATGGAATAGCGCGCAACATGGCTCTTTCCCTCTCTATATCTGAGCAGTATATGCCCTCTACCACGACTTGAAGCAGCATCTTCTCTGTCTGCTAGCAGCCAATGTATGCCAATATTGAAGGTCATAGTCATTTGCCCATTACTGACCAATTTTCTGAAGTAGCAAAGAACATAATTTGAGGGGCGAATCAGATTGTGCTTAGAATGTCCATCAGTCTATTGCACAGGTTTTTTATCCACAGCTTGTGCACAAGCCCGAGTTGCATCAAACATAAGTTCAAATTTTCTCTGGGACAAGGCAGATTGCAGGTGATTTGTATTTTTGTTGGAGATTACTTACATCATCATCTCAAATCTTTGGTAGCAGGTCGAGTTCAGAGGAATCTCAACTGCTGTAGCAATCTTTCTTGGATAAGCCAAGTGCAAGGTACCACAGGAGTCTGAGATTTCCAGGCATTATATCTAATTGCCCTCTTATTAGTGGAGCAAGTTCTAGGTATGCATCAGAATTTTTCTTGTAATTCTCCAAAGCAGAGAATTTAAAGGGTTGAATTGCAGCAGTATAAAGGAAGGTCGGGTGCACTGTCGTTGATTACATTTCCAGAATTAAAATATCATTGGGTTGTGTTATCCATGCTTATCATCTGAGCAGTATTGGTGGAGAGCTTCGGTGAATTTCTAGCAAGGCAACCATAACAAATTTCGCGCATGAGATTAAATATCTTTCCTGAAGGGACATGCTATCTCCTAAAAGTTTGCTTGCTACAGGTGGAAAAACCTAATCTGGTGCTTGGAAGTCACTTATTCCTCCATGTGCAGATCACTTATTTTGCAGAGGTTCATTCTTGTTTAGGCTGAGATTAGGAGACTATCGCTGGTTATATTACCTACAGGAATGAAGTTTGGAATATATATGGATTGTTGGTTGTATTAGCTCACTACAAGAGCAGAAGAAAAAAAATGAGCTGGTTGTGCATTCACATCAGCATATAAAAGGAGTTATGTAGCATGTATTGGCCCTAGCAGTGTGTCAAATCAGAGCAACAAAAGGGGTCGAAGTCATTTTTCTCTGTTGTTATGTATTCCAAGGTGCAGTTTTGAGTTGGAGCTTCCCTGCAGCTCAAATGACCAGGTTCATCTTACCCAATCAAATTTCTTTATACAACATAGTGAATGTAAAAGAATCATTTTATTGCTACTAATGTGATAAGAATCAGCCTTGTGTAATTCTGAGTAAATAGATATATTAATTGGATGCTTTGATACTATTCCGTATGAACATTTCTGAAGATGAGACTGTAAATAAACTCCTACAACGGTGTGTAAAGACAATAGGTTGTCAGTGAGAATTTTATATCACATACCCAACAATTGCTGAAATTTACAGTCCAACTTTTTACTAAAGCACCTTGCTGAGAAATTCAACAAACTCGGAAAAACAGTGACCTCATTACCACAAACATTCCTGTCATCATTGAGTTGAACCATGGAAGAACTCCTAAACAAATTGAAAAGATTAAACAATGCAGAAGTTAATTCCTTGAAACAGAACAACAGACCCTTCTCCAAGAAGGTACATAATTTGCTCCAACAAAGACATCCGAGAGACTTACAAAAAGAAAAAGAAGTTGGAAATTGGCTTTATGCACTTGGGATGGACTTAAAGAGTGGAAGATTAGAAAATGACTTTCCCATATTGGAGAAACTGGAATCCTATCTTTCAAAGGTAGAGCAATCTGATTGGAGTTTAAACTGGGCTTTGGAACCATCTATGCTTGCATTGGTACAAGCCAAATTCTTGGAACATCCAAGTGAGAGAGTCAAGCTTATAGCTGCCTCTTGTTTTAATGATATTTTGAGGATAGTAGCACCCTTTCCTCCCTACAATGATGATGTTATGAAGAGAATTATCAGATTAATGGTAGAGACTTTTCAAGAATTGGACAACAGTGCAGGATCTACATTTGGGAAGAAGCTTAAGGTTTTATGAAACATGGACATGACCATTGGATGTTGATTTATGGTAGCATCAGATGTGCTCCAGCCTTGTAATTGTGTATACAGGCTAAGACACATGTATTCCATAATACCCAGAAAGGATTTTGGAAAATTCCACTTAGAGATGGTTTGTTGAAATTTGGTACCGGAGGACAGGTGGTTCCCTAAGGCTTTGATCTTTGGCCTAGGGAAAAGTGTCCAAAAGAATTTAATTTTTCTCCTAAAGTAACTTTATAATTTTTTATAAAGTTAAATCTAATTTAAAAGTGACTTAAGTGATAAAGTTACTAAAGTGACTTTATAAAGTTATAAAGTCAAGTCTAATTTTAGAGTGACTTTAATAAAGTCAATATAAAATTAGAAAGGAAAAAGTGACTTTGGAAATAAAAGACTAAGTGGGTCTTTATTAAAGTGGGGTGAATTAAAAAATAGAAAGTGAGATTTAAATGAGCATTTAATCTCAGCCCTAGATCTCAATCTATCTCAGCCATTGGATTTAGGGATTCCTCAAAAGTCACTTAGGGTTAGGTTAAAGGAGGAAAATGAGGAAAAGGTCATTCATTCTTTCATGAGCAGATTGGGAGAAGGAGAGAAAGAGAGCAAGGGAGATTTCTGGGCAGTGAGGAGAAGGAGGCAGCAGCTTGGCACACATTCCAAGGCAGCATTTCAGCAAGACATTTCAGCAGACAAGTGCAGCAGATTTAGCAAACAGCAGGCTGATTTTTGCACGGTTTCCTAGGCAGGGAGGCCGTACAGCAGGGCCGTACAGCAGCCGTACAGCAGTATTTGGCACATAAATCGAGGCAGCTAGTCGCTGTACCGTAAAGCAGAGTTTTGCTGCATTTTTGGCACGAATTTCGAGGTCCGTACAACAGCATTTATTGCTGTTTTGGCACAGATTTCAAGGTGGCCGTACAGCTGCATTTATTGCAGATTTCTGGGCACGCAAATCGAGAAATCCGTACAGCATTTATTGTTGTTCCTGTTTTGCTGTTTGTGCATTTTCCGAGGCGGTGGTTAAGCACGGAAAAAGAGATAAGTTGTAAAAGTCTATTTGCTGATTATTTATTTTGCTGAATATTTCTATCACTGTAAAAAGCATTTTTCCAGAAATAAGAAGGAGCTTTCGAACTGGTTTTCCCCAAGAGTTGTAGGGGTTTTTCCAGGGTCACCTTGACCAAAAATACTGAGTTATGATGTGTTGAATGACTGTTTGTTACTGCTGTTATTTTATTTCTGCATTTACAGCATTCTGAAAAAATTTCCAGAATTTGTGTTTTCAGCAAAATTTATTTTCCAGTTATTAAATGTATGGATATGGGAAAGGGCATTTAATTATTTTGAGTAATAAGGTGAAAACTGAAAACCGGGGCGGGAAATAGAATTTTCTACATGGCACGTATAATACCTTCGAAGAGCGTCAGATGTTAAAGGGGAGGAAATAAGGGAAATAATTACGCCATGATTTTCACTGGGGAAATTCTTAAAGAAGCTGATTTTCAAAGAAACAAGTTACTTTTATCTTTACTATGCTAGTTAGTTATTTTTTCAGTTTTAGGACAACAGGATGTCTTTGGGACTGAGGGTGGAGGATAGGTTGGATGGGCATTCCAATTACAGCATTTGGAAGGAGAGAATGCAGAGTATCTTTGAGGAGGCAGAAGTCTGGGACATTATGGTGCATACCACACAGAACCCTGTGAATGTGCCTACCGATGCTACTCAGTTGGCAGCATATAACAAGAAGAACAACAAGGGTAAGAGATTGATTCTAGATGGAATCAAAGACCATTGCATTCCTCATGTGAGAGGGAAGAGAAATGCTCATGAGATGTGGACAGCATTGTCCAATCTCTACCAGAGTACCAATGAGAACCGGAAAATGGTCCTGAAGGAGAAGATGAAGACCATTAAGATGGGCAATGATACTGCAGCTGGATATCTCACAAAGATTACTAATGTGAGAGATGAGTTGGTAGCGATTGGAGAGGCCATTCCACCCACTGAGTTGGTGCGGATTGCAGTGAATGGTCTCCCCCGTTCATGGATGAACTTTGCTAATGGAGTTTGTGCACGTGAGACCCTTCCCACATGGGAGAGGTTTTGGGATGATTGCATTTAGACAGAGATCAGGAAAGGTCAGCTTGGGGCAGCCAAGCCAGTTGAGCAGGATGAGGATGTAGCACTGTTGGCAGGACGCAAGAAAGGCAAAGGGAAGAAGCATGCTTCCACAAGCAATGGTGGGGGCAAAGGCAAAGGTAAAGGTAAACAGGATAACTCACAGAAGGACTATTCCAAAGTGAAGTGTTGGAATTGTCAAAAGATGGGACACTATGCAGTTGTGTGTCCGGAGAAGAAGAAGAAGAAGGGGAAGAACCAGAGCATGGCAACTTCAGCAGAGGTTGAGGACTTTGCAGATCATTTTGACCGGGAGTTTAGGTTCATTGCGTGTGAGTCCTCTAGTGCGGGATTATCTGCCATAGAGGTTCAAAGGGAGCATGCATTTCCCTCGATTAGCGGAGCATCTTCGGGTATCTGGTATGTGGACAGTGGGGCTTCACGTCACATGACAAGAGTCCGTGAGTACTTCTCAGAGCTTTCAGAGAGTGGCACTGATGTAGAGGTAGTACTCGGTGATGACAGAGTTGTTAGAGCAGTCGGTGTGGGAACATTGACATTTCAGAGGGAGTCCAAACCTCCCTTGAAGGTGTCAGAGGTTCTTTATGTGCCAAGGATGAGGAAGAACCTCATATCCGTCTCAGCTTTGGAGGATAGAGGATATGAGGTACTGTTCAGGGGAGGACAGGTGTTGATGTATCCCAGGGGCACTCCAGCTGATTCAGCTAGAGTGATAGGTGTATGCCATGCAAAGGTGTACAAGTTTGCATTTCAGTCCCTTTTGGCATTGAGCAGTAGTACCGACAGCAGAGCTAGCAGTTCTGAGCAGTGTGAGATTTGGCACCGCAAGATGGGGCACATGTATCATGGAGCCTTGAGGACTTTGCGGGAGATCACTACAGGTGTGCCAGATTTCAGTACTGATCACTTTGATACTTGCAGAGGATGTGCGATGGGCAAGTTTGCCAAATCCCCTTTTCCCAACAGTGACAGCAGAGCGACTGGGATACTTGATTTGATTCATTCCGATGTGAGCGGTCGGATGTCTCATGTTTCCTTGAGTGGATATGAGTACTATGTGTTGTTCATTGATGATCACTCCAGGAGGACCTGGATTTATTTCTTGAAGACCAAGAGTGAGGTCTTCAAGCGATTTCAGGAGTTCAGAGCTCTTGTGGAGACACAGACAGGTCGGAAGATCAAGTCCCTGAGGTCGGACAATGGGGGAGAGTACACCCTTGGAGAGTTTGTTGACTATTGTGCGGAGGTAGGCATTAGGAGGGAGTTCACTGTTCCTTACAACCCCCAGCAGAACGGGGTTGCGGAGAGGAAGAACAGATCCATCGGAGGGGCTGCCAAAGCCATGTTACATGATCAGGGGTTGCCATTGTTTTTGTGGGCAAAGGCCTGCAACACAGCTGTTTACTTGCAGAACAGGAGTCCGCATCGTGCCTTGGGGCACATGACTCCGGAGGAGGCTTTTTCTGGGAAGAAGCCTGATATTGGTCATCTTCGTATCTTTGGGTGCATTACATACTCCTACATATCCAAGGAGAAGAGGACCAAACTAGAGCCCACCGCAGAGAAGGGTATCTTTGTGGGCTACAGTGAGACCTCCAAGGCCTTTCGGATTTACATTCCTGCACAGAGGAAAGTTGTTGTCAGGCGGGATGTGAAGTTCGAGGAGGACAGGGCCCTTAGGAGGTCACGGGAGTTAGAGACCGGACTCGCCTGCACTTTCGCCAGCCAGCTGAGTCACCGTGCAGGTGGATCCAAAGGGACCTGGATCAGGAGGGATCCGGAGGAACATCTATGACGATGTCGGGTCCGGGCTGCTGGGGAGTGGCTCAGCAGAGTCGAGGGGTGGTGCTATGGGCGCACGCAGCGTGCTCACGTGCGCTCACTGGGAGTCCACTCGAGGACGCTCACACTACATTCTCAAAGATTCATGTGTTCAAAAAGTGTGCGTGAGGACAACAAATAGGACAGACAACAGAGTTCGCCTCGATGTTGAGGAGGAGGAGTTTTATTCTCCGCCGGGAGAAGTGCACTCAGGGAAGAGGAAGCCCAAGTGGCTTCAGGACACCTTGAGAGATGCCACATCTGTTGCTGAGCCTAAGAGGCCGGTCAGAGAGAGCAGACCACCTGAGAGGTTTTGTAGCTATATGGCAATGGCTACCAGCATCCTTGACTCTAAGCCTTCTAGCTATGAGGAGGCAGCTAGCCAGCAGGTCTGGAGAGAGGCCATGCAGGAGGAGTATTCTTCTATCACGAAGAATGATGTTTGGGAGGTGGTGCCGAGGCCTGAGGGCAAATCCGTGGTTACTTCCAGATGGCTTTACAAGGTAAAGCATGCTGCAGATGGCAGCATTGAGAAATTCAAAGCGAGGTTTGTGGCTAGAGGGTTCTCCCAAGTAGAGGGAGTTGATTATGAGGAGACCTTCGCTCCCGTGGCTCGATATACTTCGATTCGCTCCATTATATCGATAGCAGCAGAGATGGGTTGGAAGATCCACCAGATGGATGTGAAGACCGCATTTCTCAATGGCTTCATACAAGAGGAGGTGTACATTGAGCAGCCACACGGCTTTGAGGTGCATGGGAAGGAGTCCCATGTGTGCAGACTGAAGAAGGCCCTTTATGGCCTGAAGCAAGCTCCCAGAGCTTGGTACTCCAGGATAGATACTTACTTGCAGAAGATGGGTTTCACAAAGAGTGAGGCAGATCCGAACCTTTTCTATATTGTGATAGGTGAGGAGCCTCTCATTCTGGTGCTGTATGTGGATGACTTGGTCATTACAGGTGCAGAGACTCATAGAGCACTGCAAGAGAGATCTTGCGGCGGAGTTTGAGATGAAGGACATCGGCTTGATGCATTACTTTTTGGGTTTGGAGGTGTGGCAGGAGGAGGGGCATTTCTTCCTGGGACAGGGGAAGCATATTGTGGACATCCTTGGCAGATTCCACATGGAGGATTGTAGACCCATGTCGACACCGATGATCACCAACTGGAAGAAGCTTCATGCTTCGGATTCCGAGTTGGTGAATCCCACATTGTACAGACAGCTGATTGGTTCCTTGATGTATTTGGTCAACACTAGACCAGATATTTGTTTTGCAGTCAACACGATGAGTCAGTTTATGTGTGAGCCTAGGAAGGTTCACTGGGTGGCCGCAAAACACATTTTGCGATACTTGCAGGGGACAGTGGATTATGGTCTGGACTACAGGCAGGGGGATGGAGTGAGATTGGCAAGTTACACTGATTCTGATTGGGCAGGTTGTGCTTCTGATAGGAAGAGCACTTCAGGGTGCTGTTTTGGGTTGGGTTCAGCAGTAGTGTCATGGTTCAGCCGAAAGCAGCAGTCAGTAGCATTGAGTTCAGCGGAAGCAGAGTATATGGCAGCCAGTCTAGCTAGTTGTGAGGCCATCCGGCTTCGCAAGATGTTGTTTGGCTTATTTGGTCAGCCGTTGAGACCTTCAGTGATTTACTGTGATAATCAGAGTTGCATTAAACTCACTGAGAGAATCCAGTATTTCATGACAGGTCAAAGCATATCGGGATCAAATATCATTTCATCAGAGACTATGTTCAGAAAGGAGCTGTGAAGCATGAGTATATTCCCACTGATGAGCAGGTTGCAGATATTCTTACCAAAGCCTTACTACGGGGCAAGCATGTCTACTTTAGAGACAAGATGGGTGTGGTGAGGAACACCTTCCTCGGTAAGAGGGAGTGTTGAAATTTGGTACCGGAGGACAGGTGGTTCCCTAAGGCTTTGATCTTTGGCCTAGGGAAAAGTGTCCAAAAGAATTTAATTTTTCTCCTAAAGTCACTTTATAATTTTTTATAAAGTTAAATCTAATTTAAAAGTGACTTAAGTGATAAAGTTACTAAAGTGACTTTATAAAGTTATAAAGTCAAGTCTAATTTTAAAGTGACTTAATAAAGTCAATATAAAATTAGAAAGGAAAAAGTGACTTTGGAAATAAAAGACTAAGTGGGTCTTTATTAAAGTGGGGTGAATTAAAAAATAGAAAGTGAGATTTAAATGAGCATTTAATCTCAGCCCTAGATCTCAATCTATTTCAGCCATTGGATTTAAGGATTCCCCAAAAGTCACTTAGGGTTAGGTTAAAGGAGGAAAAGGAGGAAAAGGTCATTCATTCTTTCATGAGCAGATTGGGAGAAGGAGAGCAAGAGAGCAAGGGATATTTCTGGGCAGTGAGGAGAAGGAGGCAGCAGCTTGGCACGCATTCCAAGGCAGCATTTCAGCAAGACATTTCAGCAAGACAAGTGCAGCAGATTTAGCAAACAGCAGGCTGATTTTTGCCCGGTTTCCTAGGCAGGGAGGCCGTATAGCAAGGCCGTACAGCAGGGCCGTACAGCAGGCCGTACAGCAGCCGTACAGCAGTATTTGGCATAGAAATCGAGGCAGCTAGGGGCTGTACCGTACAGCTGAGTTTTGCAGCATTTTTGGCACGATTTTCGAGGTCCGTACAGCAGCATTTATTGTTGTTTTGGCACAGATTTCAAGGTGGCCGTACAGCTGCATTTATTGCAGATTTCTGGGCACACAAATCGAGAAATCCGTACAGCATTTATTGCTGTTCCTGTTTTGTTGTTTGTGCGTTTTCCGAGGCGGTGGTTAAGCACGGAAAAAGAGATAAGTTGTAAAAGTCTGTTTGCTGATTATTTATTTTGCTGAATATTTCTATCACTGTAAAAAGCATTTTTCCAGAAATAAGAAGGAGCTTTCGAACTGGTTTTCCCCAAGAGTTGTAGGGGGTTTTTCCAGGGTCACCTTGACCAAAAATTACCGAGTTATGATGTGTTGAATGACTGTTTGTTACTGCTGTTATTTTATTTCTGCATTTTCAGCATTCTGAAAAATTTCCAGAATTTGTGTTTTCAGCAAATTTATTTTCCAGTTTATTAAATGTATGGATATGGGAAAGGGCATTTAATTATTTTGGAGTAATAAGGTGAAAACTGAAAACCGGGGTGGGAAACTATAAATTTCTACATGGTTTAATTAAAATAATTACTCGTTTTTTAATGTTTTCCTAAGTCTAAACTTAGCGAAACTGATTAATTAAAAGGGTATTAATTAAACAAAGTGTGAATCTTCTAGATAAAGTCATGGATCACTTCCAAGTTAATCTTAGCCCTTGATTATGTTTTAATCTTGGTCGTTGAAGGGTCAACGGAAAAATATAAGGAGGGTGAGGGGCCTATGGAAATTACATTGAGCATTTGACATTTTCGAGCTTGTGAGAGAGATAACTTTTTGATCAAGATCAAATCACTAGGGTTGGGTTTGCTAAGTGATTTGATTCAATGGTCAGTTTCAGAGAGGGGTAGATGCAGTAATTGGTCAAGGGGACCAAGAGTACAATTCAGAGAGAGGCAGCAGTCACGCAAAGAGAGGTAGCGCAATCACCTGGAGGGGTGACGCAGTTCCTGAAGGGAATCACGCAGAAGTGACACAGTGCATTTTGTATTCAATCTGGAGATCGCTGGAAGTTGGGGTTTCTGAGCTAGGAGGGCCAAAACTCAGTTTCAAATCAGCTTTGATCAGTTGCAGAGGAGAGGTGACGTAGTTCTTCAGCTTGCCCACGTAGGCTTACGCAATTGCAGCGTAGGCACCACGCAGAGGTAGAGAGGGGCTTCACCAGCGCTATTTAGATTAGTCGAGGACTTGCAGAGTGAGGTATATCTCACATTTCTTCTGTTGCCAAGATTTTCTCTGAAGGGTGAGCTGGATATTGGCACCCTAGTTGTCCTCAAGATTTTGCTGCTTAATAATATAAAACCCTCAGATCTACTGCACCAGTTTTCCTGAGTTGGGTTTTTCCGGGGACTTAGTCCAAAAATCACTGTGTCAAATGTGGATGTTTTTCATTGTATTTTGTTCAGTTTGTTTCAGCACTTAGATTTATTCCACAGCATTATTTGTGTAGTCTGCTTCAGTAATTACTTCGATATTTCATTGTAATGAAATAATTATGAAAAATAATAGAAGTTATTTAGATTTGTTATAGTAGGAATCCAAATTTAGGATTTTTCACATGGTATAAGAGCTTATTCAAGCTAAAGTGCAAGAGAAACAAGAGTAAACCAGCAGATCAGTGCTGAAGAGACTGGGATCTGCGTAAGCAATAGCAGACTCCCCTAGAAATTACGCAGTCCAGGCCACGAGTGCGATCCAATGCAGAAAAGGCTCCCTCTGAGAGAGTTGACAGAGGGGTAAGCTTTCTCAGTTGCAGGAGAGCCAACATAGCAGACCAGCGTAGCTAAAGGACGCAGTAGCTACACAGCAGTGAGTGCTGATGTATAAGCGTAAAAAAATTTCTGAAAATCACAGTTGGGGATTTCTTGACCTCAGAGAGTTTCTTACTCAAAGAAACTCAGTTTTTCCAATGCAGCAGCAGAAGCATTGACTTACTCCCCAAGGAATGCGTAAGTCTAGCTGAGCAGAGGGTTAAAAAAAGATATCGACAGTTGAGGAGATGGCCAGCAATGGATTGCGTGACCAAGATAGATTGGAGGGTGCCTCCAACTATTGTATTTGGAAGTCAAGGATTCAATTCCTCCTTGATGAGCATGATCAAAAGGCCCTCATTGACAGCGCTATTGCAGAGCCACTGGATGTAGCACATTTGAGAGCCTTCAAGAAGAATATGGCAAGAGTCAAACGATTGATCCTAGATGGTGTGAAGGATCACATCGTACCTCACATAGCAGCAAAGAACACTGCTAGAGAAATGTGGGTAGGGCTGCAAAAGCTATACCAAGAATCTTCCAAGCAGCAGAAGATGTATCTAGAGGAGAAGATGCGTAATACCAGGATGAAGAAGGGAGAGCGTTTTGACTCCTTCCTATCTAGAATTCAGGATAACCGAGACCAACTATAAGCAATGTGATAAGCACCTAAAGACTCAGAGCTGGTAAGGCTCACTCTGAATTTTGTTTCAAAAGACTATCAAGTCTTTGTCCAGAGCATTCTTGGCAGGGAAAAGCTTCCAGGATGGGAAGTGATGTGGGCAGCATTGTAGCAAGAAGAGCTGAGGAGAGATCTCCTCAAAATCAATATAGATGATGGCAGCGGTAGTTCAAAAGTCAAGGAGGAAGAAGATAACACAACCCTTGCATCAAAGGAGCAACAAAGGCAAAAGAAGAAAGATTTGTCCAAGATCAAGTGCTTCAGGTGTGGGGAAATGGGACATTATGCCACACAATGTTCTCTTAAGAAAAAGGACAAGGAGGAGAAGCAAGATCCTCAAGCCGGAGCTGCCAAGATTGAGGCAGAAGCTAATTGTGCTATGTTAGCTCATATTCCGAAAGGATAGAAATGGGCTGACTTGGAGTTGTAGATCTAGAATCTACAGGAGGCAAGATCCTTTAGTATTTCCGAACTCTTGGATCACATGCAAGCTACGGCAGCCTTAAGACAGTAGCAGGATGGACAATTGCAGCGAAAGATGAAGAGACAATGTAGTAGCTAGCAATACTAGACCCTGATCAGCGCAGAAAGGGAGCAGCAGCAGCAACAGCGCAGTGCACAATGGGGCAGCGCAGTGCAGTGAAGTGCTCACATAGTGATGAGCAGTGATAGCGCAGCATTTTTCAGAGAGCTAGTGCAGAAGTTAGCAACAAACAGTCTTATTATCCAAGATGTAATTTTACTTGTCCAATTTCGGATGTTTTTATGTTGCAATTAGCAACAGTGTAGCAATGCAGCAGCAGCAGTAGTAGAGTGGCAACAGCGGCAGATGAGAAGAAGCAATGCAGTGCACAAGTGGTACAGCGCAGTGAAAAGTAGTGCTCACGCAGTGCAAAGCAGTGCTCACGCAATTTAGCAACATAGTTGCAGAATTCAGAGGGAGTTGCAGTACAGTGGCAGTTGGCAGCAACATCCAGAGTCAACAGCAGTACGGATGCAGCATGTGTGTAGTGTTGGTGAGAAGCATCAACAACACAACAGTAGATGTTCCAAAAGTCAGAGTAGCAAATTGAGTTGTCTTGCTAGAGCACTTTCCTCGCTAAGAGGGAGTGTTGATTTATGGTAGCATCGGATGTGCTCTAGCCTTGTAATTTTTTATATAGGCTAAGACACATGTATTCCATAATACCCAGAAAGGATTTTGGAAAATTCCACTTAGAGATGGTTTAATTAAAATAATTAATCATTTTTTAATGTTTTCCTAAGTCTAAACTTAGGGAAACTGATTAATTAAAAGGGTATTAATTAAACTAAGTGTGAATCTTCTAGATAAAGTCATGGATCACCTCCAAGTTAATCTTAGCCCTTGATTATGTTTTAATATTGGCTTTTGAAGGGTCAATGGAAGAATATAAGGAGGGTGAGAGGCCTATGGAAATTACATTGAGCATTTGGCATTTTCGAGCTTGTGAGAGAGACACAGCTTTTTGATCAAGATCGAATCACTATGGCTGGGTTTGCTAAGTGATTTGATTCGGTGATCAGTTTCAGAGAAGGGCAGATGTCGTAACCGGTCAAGAGGACCAGGAGTATATTTCAGAGAGAGGCAACACCAGGAGTATATTTCAGAGAGAGGCAACAGTGACGCAGAGAGAGGCAACACAGACACCTAGAGGGGTGACGCAGTTCCTGAAGGGAATCACGTAGAAGTGATGCAATGCCTTTTGTATACAGTCCAGAGATAGCTGGAAGATGGGGTTTCTGAGCCAGGAGGGCCAAAACTCAGTTTCAGATCAGCCTTGATCAGTTGCAGAGGAGAGGTGACGTATTTCTTCAGCTTGCGCACGCAGGCTTACGCAGTTGCAGCGTAGGCATCATGCAGAGGCAGAGAGGGGCTTCACCAACGCTATTTAGATCAGCAATGGACTTGAAGAGTGAGGTATATCTCACATTTCTTCTGTTGCCAAGATTTTCTTTGAACGGTGAGCCGGATATTGGTACCCTAGTTGAACTTAAGATTTCGCTGCTTAATAATATAAAACCCTCAGATCTGTTGCACCGGTTTTCTCGAGTTGGGTTTTCCGGGGACTTAGTCCAAAAATAACTGTGTCAAATGTGAATGTTTTTCACTGTATTTTGTTCAGTTTGTTTCAGCACTTAGACTTATTCCGCAACATTATTTGTGTAAACTGCTTCAGTAATTACTTTGATATTTCACTGTAATGAAATAATTATGAAAAATAATAGGAGAAATAATTCAGATTTGTTGCAGTAGGAATCCAGATTTAGGATTTTTCACAAGTAGCACCCTTTCCTCCCTACAATGATGATGCCATGACCAAGACTTATGAGGTCATGTTTGATCTTGAGTGTGATGGCTTGATTCTACAAATGTTCCAATGCTTCTTCAGCATTAGGAGACATCATCCTGACACAATCATAACACACATGCATTCCATTCTGTTGTCATGTATGAGAGACCAGGATACCATTTGCTAGGAGGTGCAGACTAGGTTGTTGAGCATTTGGAGGAGGGAGCAGTTGGTCTCACCTGCTGCTTATGAGCTACCCTAAGGGCTGGTTGAGCAGAACGTTGGCCTATTCAGGAGACAGTTGACCAGGGAGGAGTTGCCCCAGTTGGGACGATCAGACAGCAAGAACGAGTCGAGGAGGAAGGGACTTTGCTTCATTTGCAAAGAACCTTGGGGACCTAACCACTCATGCTTGAGAGATGCAGTTGAGGTGGCAGAGGTAGAGCAGGAAGACATTCCTTCTGTATGTCAGGATGAGGACTCTTCTTCGAATGAGTCCATGGGGTCATATGAGGATGCTTCTAGGAAGCATGAGCAGTCATTTGGAGTTGATGACCGTAGGACGGATTTGTCTTCCAACGTGCACGGTAAGCAGTGAGGGGACTCTACGGGAGATACTCAGGGTGATGAGTCACTTGTCACAAATCAGCCGGAGCAGCATATGATGGAGCATGATTCAGCAGAGGAGGAGACTATGCACATCATGCATGATAGTCCTTTGGGGGAGAGCCAGATGGAGACTCACATTGAACCTATGATGTATATGTGAATAACCTTGGGGTCAGCCATTGAGGAGGAGCAGTGAGATGCACAGACATCGAGTACGGTGACAATAGTTGTAGATCCATATCCTCTGGAGATGTGGGAGGTTGATGGTATAGTTTTGCAGGGGGCTAGTAGAGAGCAGGAGCATGACATTCCTGATCAGGAGAGGGAGGAGCTATTGGAGATGGTAGAGCATCCATCTTTGGGCCGACACACTAATGAGGTGCGAATAGATGCACATGCAGTCAGCAGAGTTGCAATACTTTCAGGGAGTAGCACTCTCCAGGAGTACAACGATGGGGCTTGCAGCATATCTTACGCACTTTGGCCCATTATAGAGAGCGGGGCCTTCTTCTACAGGCAGATCTCGTCGGCAGACAAGACGGGGTAGCACGATTTGAGTATGGACTGGCAACCTCACACCAGACTTGTTCTGTATATAGGGAGCATAGCGGAGCAGGGACCTTTAGACATGACAGATGCGGCATCTTCCAATTGCCAGTGGGGCATAGGTCGACAGTTCTTCAGCATTCCATCCCGACTTCAGGAGAGCAGGGTTAGCATGAGATCAAGTAAGGAGTTGGACTGGAGAGAGGTGATGAGTTGGTATGCAGTTGGTGGGGTAGCTTATACAGTCAGAGCCAATGTTGCAAGAAACGTCCCCCCCCCCCCCCCCCCCGCCTCCAACCCCCGAAACGTGGTCTCAGACTTCGAACCGTACCCGATCCGTCCCCGGAACGTTTCGGAAAAAAAAAAAAAAAAAAAAAAAAAAATTTGTGTTTCCTAGTTTTTTGGAACCATACGGTAGACCTGCATTTCATACAGTGGATCGTTGTACGGAAGCGGCATGATTCTTGTACGGATCGCGAGCAGTTTCGTACAACGTCGTATGGATCCGACTAACATAGCTCAGAAAAGCAATTTTTTTGATTTTTGATTTTTATTTTTGTCTTTGGTTGGGTTAGAAGGTGAGTTAGTGTTGAGTTAGGGATAGGATGAAAAATATATAAGCTCTCTTTTACCTCAGATGTTTATGAGATGCTCCCTCATGGTAATGTTAAATTCTTAAAAGTAAAAGTGACATTCTCATTCCTTTTACTTAAATTTTTAACATTACCATGAAATGACTCAAGATGTTTGAGAGTGGTTCCAACCTGATCAGACTTCATATCGAGAAAATAGAATTTCATATCCTATTCAAAATTCAATAGACTTAACAGTTTTCAGGAATTCAGGATCAATGGTATGGTGGCATTTCATTAGATTATATCATGTATGAGGGTATGTGATTAGCATTTAATCAAGAGCACCAAGCCCTATATGTACCCTAGTGTTGGTGGTGTTAATTTTTGAACTTCTTTGTCATGTTGTTAGCAAAAAATTACATTTCAATCAAGTCAAAATAATCAATCAAGCATGTTAAGTTCTTTCTACCATATTTTAAGGCTTACATTAGGTGGTTTGATCAAAATTGGGCAATTTTGACTAATGTCCCTAGATAATCGAGGTAGAGGCAAAGGCTAGACAAGAGGAGAAGAATCTAGATTATTAATGGTTGACGCATCTAAATGGTTGATGCTCAAATAATTAATCATTAATGTACAATGTATGTCATATCTATCTTGATTTATGTACAAATATGCATGCTTCCATATCTTCTACAATTAATTTGGTATTTTGAATGTTTTTTAATATAAATGCAAAAAAATAAAAATAAAAAATATATATATAGCAGACGCTTCCGAGACGCTTCGCTTCCTAGTTTTTTGGAAATGACACTTCCGCGTCCCCACTTCATCCCCACTTCGTGCAACGTTGGTCAGAGCTGCAGCACAACAGGAGCCATTGAGCATTGATGCTTGTTGGCAAACTTCGCTTCGTGGGGCAGCAGCTATAGCCAGAGGCAGTGTGCAATCTGAGCCGTGGGACTTGGACGATGAATAGGCATGGTGGCGTTGGGATCTGGGAGGATTGACTGATGATAGGTGCAATGAGAGATCAGTTTGGGAACCCGACATTGAGGGGTCTGTTCTGGATGACGTGACACAGGAGCACAACAACACCCAGGGGTTTGTATGGGATCCAAGCATTGGGTCCCAGTTGCATCGGGCCAACAGGGTGGCTCACATATTTGGATTGCTAGAAGGCAAGAAATCTTGGGGCGGAAGGTCTGTAATATTCCTTTTTTTTGGTGTCACCTATGACAGGGTTAGGATGGACTTCTAGAGTTAGGAGCAGATAGGCCACGGGTACAGGTTGGTGTCATCAGTGGGACCAAGGGCTTTTTGGAGGAGTATTGAGGAGTTTCTATGAGGTCGGGTGGCATTCGCTTGATATATTCCATCATCCGAGCAATTTGCCTTTCGTTCTTGTGCATTCCGACAACTTTCAGAAAACTGAGTTATTTTTGGGCTTAACTCAATTAATTACGCTCATAGTGGCATTTCGAGAGGAACAAATGATAGAAGACCTTAATGTAATAGCTCGTTGGAACCGGGACGAGGATACCTACATGATGGGACGGTTGGACATGCATTTTAGTGACCTGAGGAGACATGGAAGCCGATTTACTCTTTCCTGCATTAAAAATGAATATTTTAATAAGAGGGGAAAGTGCTCCATGAATAAAATAGTAATAAAATAAGGCTCTAGAAAGATCCAAGAGATCTATAAAAGAAAAGGAGGAGGCCATTGAGGGATATCTTGGATTAGATCACTTTCTTGTGTGGGAGGTTTGAGAACTTGGTTCTCTACTCTATTGGTAGCCCTAGGATGGACACCCTCGGGTGATTTGTGAGTGTTGGACGGAAATTGAACTCTCTTTGAGGAGACTTCATATCAAAATTTTCGTGGAGCTTTAGAGATATTGGAGTGAGGATCATTCAGAGCTTCAACAGGTGTTTCAGTGGATTCAGTGGTAGCTATTGTTGGAGGAAGAGTGCAACAGTTCAGTTGGAGGCCAGCGCAGTGCAGCAACTTTTCTTGAGGCCAATTATATTTCAGTTATCTCTGCTATCTCTCTCATTTTAGCATGTAACCCCAGTATTATAATAAAGTTGAGTGATTTCCTACAGTATGGTGTTATAGATTTGCATGTACTTGTATGTTTATTTTACATGGCAATCTTCTGTTAAATGCATGTTGATGTTAACTTGAAAAATGAATTGTCATTTCCTTCTAGCATGTTCTTCATGGTCAAAAAAAGAAAGTGTAAGCAATATTTTACAAGCCATTGAAAGAAGAAAATTTATATTTTGTAATTTTTGAAGGCTCCATAAGTGCAAGTCGGCCCTTCTAGATAGTCAAGTCATCGGTTTGCCCTCATTGGCGCCTGTTGACCACTGGAGTGGCACCTGATGATTATATGAAAACTCCATGCCCAAGGATGAGCCAAAGGACACTTGTACCATCGGATATCATCAGTTCAATAGAGTTTTTAAACTCTACTTCTCTTGTACCCAGATTCCACGCCCTACGGGGAATTGTAATAAGTGATGCTAATAATGATGAATTTGAGTCGGTATTGAGTTTATAACAGGCCTAGGTGACTTGGGACCTTGCCAACAAGTGAGTATTACTCCTGAGAAATTTTTTTCACTTGGTTAATTGAGTTTTTCCCTCCAAATTTACCTCAAAGCCAGAGTATGGCTGAATGGTGAGACCTTGGGTAAGTCCTAGAGTCTAGAGTCAATGTATATTACCATACTAGATCACGCAAGAAATTTCATGGAATTTGGTTAGGTCTAGGTAGTGAATTTTTAATTTTTTAGATTTCCCGCAAGTCGAAAATTGCAATAAAATTGTAATTGAATTGTAATAAGTGTTGCCTGGAGAAGTTGTATGGGGTATGAGTAATCAAAATTACACTTCTCACCCTTAACTTTCTACTATGACACACTTTGAGGGGTTAAAAATGTGTTTTGAACCCTCAAAACCCACTTTTCCTAGGTTTAGTGGGAAATCTAGCAATTAATTAAGCCAGAAATTAAATAAATGGAGAAAAATAAATATCAACACATGTTAAATGAGGTGGAAATGGGGTAGAAAATTATGGAGGAGTTAAAGTGAAGTCACAAGGTGATGTGGACTCCTAAAATCAAGGAAATGGCATGTGCTCAAATAAACTCAAATTTCTAGCATTAAATGAGAGCTGCTTACTTGGAAATTCGAATTTGTAAAGTTAATGTTCATTTGGGAGGATTTGGAAGAATATTTGGTGGAGATTTTTGTGGGAAATTGTCCCCACATGGGTTACCACCCATATACACTTGTCATTCCTTCATAAAATTCAAATTTGGCACATAAGAGAAGAAGAAAATGATGTCCACTTACCAGAATCTGATTTTTACACTTGGCAATGGAGCCACTTATCAAATTCGAATTTGCCTTGTTATCTACTCCCTCTCACCACTTGGCATTTGGTTCTTCATTGGGATTTGCTCCCAACTTTCTATATAATGGAGCCATGGGCTCTCATATTGTATCCTTTGCAACGAGCTATTGTGCGTGGGAAAGCTCTGCTTCTATGTACTTGTGTTCTTCATATATATAAAAAAAAATTGGGGTTCATTCATGATTGTTATTCCATTGGAGCATTGCTTGGATCATTGATGGTATATCTCTACTTGTGCCATTGATTTATATTTCATTTTGCTCATATGCTTTTGTTGAATTGTAGATGTAAAGCTATCTTACATTTACAATTGGTTATTTGATGTGCTCTAGGCTAGAAAACTCTATCTATTTTCATACAAATTCTAGAGTTCTCTTGCCATTGTTTATTGATTTAATCCATATGAGTTAATGTTTGTTGGAAGTTTTGTAGAGGATCATTGTTGAATCAACTAGCAAGCGTGAGGGGAAGTCTTCAAGAGACCAACCCACTCTTGGTATTGTTTTCAAGGAGCTCTCATCATTGTTTGAATTTCATAGAACTAATTTTTTTGAAAGTACTTGTTCTTGCAGGGTTCTCATTCACATAGTCTATGTGCATGAATCAAAATATTAGAAAATTCATTTACATCTTTTAATTGTGCTTTCATTTCATTATGTAGCTATTCAAGAGCTTCTCATAAGCTAGACAAGCGATGGGGATCTTTTCCCATCACTTGATTTAGCCTTTGTATATTATTTTGTAGCATTTTCACATACTTACATGCTTTCTTTTCACACTAACTTTGGTTTTATTTATGCAGCTCTAACATTCTTGTTTGTAGGTTCTCTCTAGCTTCAAGTTGCATTTCAAGGAGGGAGTGGGCATTAGGAGGGCGTGTGGAAGAAAGCTAGGTCATACACCACTTTGGAGTTTGTATTCTCTAATTGTAGAACTCCTTCATCTCTTTTTGAGGCTCCCATACTTGAAGGGGTTTCCTTCTTGTTTCAATATTTCACAATGTATTCTCTCATCGATTCTTTGGGAAGCCCTCCAAGAGGCTCTAACCTCATTGTAACACCATAATAATAAAAAATTATGTTTTTGTTTTGGAAGCGTGGGTTTTACCCATTGGCATCCCTATCTCTCCATTTCAAGGAGAGAATTTGTAGATGGATTGACTTATTGGTGTTGACATTTCTATTTTCTTTCGCATCGCATATGCATGCTCTAATTGGGAAGTAACACAAATCGCATTTCTTTTTCCTCAAGGTTGCTTCACAAATTTTAAGTTTTCATTTCTCATCATAGTAGCTACAAATTTCAAGTTACATTTCCATTTTTGCAAGAAATTTACTTTCGTTTTGTGCAAACTTCTTCATTATTTTGTTTTAGCAAACTTTGATATACTTGGCTTGGCTATTGTCTAAATCATCTATGCTTTATGGTTGTGCAATATTTCCATTTTGAAACAAATTCGAAGTATTGTGTATATGGGCAATTTATCTTTCAATATAATCGTTTACTTCCATGTCAAGCAAGTTTTCTTTCATTTTCTCAAATTAAGAGTTCCTTTCGCAAGGCTATTTTGAATACAAATCTTGAGTTGCAATTTATTTTACATGCAAATTAATTTTTCATAAGCATCAAGCTTTTAGTTGGTCATCGATTTATCATAAGTCAAAGCAAATACTTTCACTTCACAATCTCATATGTTATGACGCTTATGCAATCTTGTGTTTTAGAGCATATTTAATTAAAGCATCTCTATTTTTTACATAGCACTTGCAAACTTACTTGCATATCATAGTACGCATTCTAACTTAGTTGCATATATAAAATTCACCTCCACGCATAAGCTTGGTTGATAGAAATTATAGGGAAAAAGGCTTTCTTGGAAAGGTCTTCCATTTGGTACGAAGGTAAAAGCATGTGACCCTACAGTTATGAAGGTGGCTTGTCCCCTTGTAGGAACGAAGGCACTCGCTGGCTCGTAAGACTCGGGGGACGAGTATCGTTAATGACACCCTTGTGTCATCACCCCCTCTTTCTTACAGTCACCCCAATTTTTACCCCCTTGGTAAGAGCACAAGAGGAGAATTCTCACCTAGATTAGGCATTTTAGATTAAAAGTAACCAAGATTAATTGCATCAAAATCTAGTGTAATTGCATCTCATGCTAATGCACATCATGGTTTTACTTGCAAATTGTTTATTCATCTTGTCATTGTTGAAATTAAGTACTTTGTTGTGGCTAATACTTTTTTATCTACATTTTGTAAGCAGAACACTAATTGTTTCATTTTGAGAAAGATAGTTTCTCATGCTTTGATTCAGGAATCTATTTATCTTGAAAGCATTTACAATATCTTGTGCTACCATTTTCTTGTTTCACTTTTCCATTTGAAATCATTTTACTTCATTTAAGCAAATACATTTTCATTTCAAAGGGCAATACTTTGAAGGCATTGGTTTTCATATGCTTTATGCTTATTTAAATTATGTATTGATGGTTATTGCTCATATGACTTTTTGCTTATAAATCTTAAGAAACAATCTATTTAACTCTAGCAACTTTCCTAGAAACTCACATCATTTAACTTAGTTTTCCATTTAGGGACCACCTCTCTTAGCTAACCTAGCAGATAGCTTAAATGGAGAGAGTTGGGATTAGTGTGACAGCCCCTTCTCTAAGATCCTTGCCACCAACTTCTGTGACATAGATCCAAGCTCTGTGACATAGATCTGAGCTCTGTGGTGGCAAATTTGAGCTCTGTGACATAGATATGAGCTTTGTGGGGGCCAATCTGAGCTCTGTGACAAAGATTCAAGTTCTATGGTGGAAGATCTGAGCTTTTAGGGGCAGATCTGAATTGTTTCTTTCTTATCAGTCCGAGATCTATTATTGGTTGAAGTTTGAGCTCAAGAAAGGGTACATTCCAGTTGTGTGAGAGGATCAACCTCTCATTTGCTATCTTTGTTGGACATTCAGTTGTGGAAACCTTGCATTTGTGGAAGTCTTCTTGGGTCAGTATAGTCCTTGTCTTGATGTATTTTGAAGGATCTCTCTAAGAAGGATTTGGTTGGGTTGTCCCCTTGTGAGGTTTTGTCGTGGTCTTGGACCTAATTTCTGGTGTCTCTTATTGTGCATTGTGATCTCTACTTTTTCCTTACTACTATTGGTTAATTTCTGAAGTATAATTATTTATTGATGGAAGAATAAATTTAAAAGTAGCACTGCTAACCTCACATTTATATCTAAAGTTCAAAAAATATTGCTTGTACTGCATTGTACTTGGATTTCCAACATGAAGGATAGTGAAAAGGATGAGCTAGCTCGTCAAGTTCTCAAGATTGACCAATACCTTGCCATTAGGGAGAAGACTTAGGATGAGGAAATCAAGGATTTTATTGCATTCTCCTCCTCCTCACCCTCTAACACATACTTTTGACCACATACTGCATCTTGATGTTCAGGCCTCACTAGCCTCAACAAGTGTTTCGCCTCATGAACATGAGTCCTTAGTTGAAGAATACCAAGGGTCAACTTCATAAACTATTTAATCAACCATAGTAAAACCCAGAAGATTAATCGAGGGCTAACAGAAAAACAAAAAGAGCAGTTAGTTAAGTTATTGCAAAAGCACACTGATGCTTTTGCATGGACTTTCTCAATGATGACTCTGTGCTCAAATAATTGGGGACATTACACAGAAACACCAATAACATTTATCAAATGTTGGTTTCTAACATTTGCCCAACCATCTGATACAATGGATACTCCAAAATTTTCCCACTCATCTGTAAACCGCAGCAAAGCTCTATGAACTTTTGATCTTTCTGTATCTAATAAAATAGTTCTAGTTTTCTCATAGTTGGGACTCTTATATCCTTTAGGGGCATCATTAATGCCTTTTACCAAATCATGCCGATATGGAGAGCGAGCACATTGAACGACACACCACAAGCAAAAAGATATTGCACAATTTTTGCATCCACCTCATCACTCCCACTAATATTAAGAAAATTTGTTATTATTCTTCTAAATTCAAAGGTTAAGTTCCCTGAGGAGATGAGGTGAGTGGCCACCAAATTTAGAGGCCACATTTGTACTTGCATCATATTGAAGTTTTTGTTTCTTGGTAGCAAGTGCAACAAGTTTTCTTTGTGCAGCTTCCTCTATTTGGATGTATTTTTTCCTTTGCTCCATTACTACATTTTGCAAAATATTGACCCCTACACCTTTATTTTCATCAAATGGCAGTTTCCCACGAAGATGCCTCCTCAAACGGGTATATGGGCCACTATAAGGTTTTCCATTATGACAATCATGAGCGCAACGAAATTTGACACTTACACCACCTTTCCACCCTCAACTATTGTCACAAAAGGCCACAAGGATGTTAGTTAATCTTTTGGACTTGCCCATTTCATTTGAGACAACACTTTATCATCTTCCCTTTGAGACCCTTCCTATAAATTTTTGTAGATGTTCTATGCTTGATGCAACATTACTGTTTATCCCCAATATCAGTCAGCAATCACATAAACAAGAAAGTAAAATGCAAATAGAACATACCAGTGGATCGACAGAAGACAAGCCAAAAATATATGTGTGTTTGTGCGTTACAGCGATCAACAAGATGCTTCAACCAGCAAAGTCTCAATATGGTCAGCCAACCAGAAGTGTCACACAACCCTCACAGACAGCCAGATCAGTCAACCCAAAGTCAACGAAAGTCAATGTTGTCCCAGTCAATTCAAACAGCAACAGCAAGAAAGTCAACACAGCCAAATCAAAGTCAACGTCTAGCTCAGTTTTTGTGCCCAAAAATGCGGATTGATGAGATCAAAGTTTTGGGAGAGTTTCGGGTCAATTTGACCAAGTGTTGACCAAAGTCAACGCTAGTCAATTTCTGCGCTGGAAACCCTAGATAGTCTGAAAACCCTAGCTGCTGCTTTTTCCCACATGTGAGTGAAGAAGAGACTCCAATAGATGGTCGAACCAATCAGATGAGGAAAGAGAATGTGATGTGATGGATGAGTGAAAATGACCTCCAAAGTTGACCTATTTATATCCACAGTGAAGGTGTGTGACACAACTGCTGGGGCTTCAAGCCTACATTTCATTTAAGGCTGACTTGCACATATTTTGAATAAATTCAAAATAAATGTTCTGCTCATTGGATCAAGAGGATCTTTAGATCGATCTTGCACCTCTCCGAAAGAGGAATCCAATAAAAATGTTGGCATCTTCATCTGAGCATCACAACGTGGAGTTTGGGCCTACTTGTCCAAAATTAACACTCCCTCTCAACTAGGGAGAACTCCATCCACCTGTGCCATCCAAACATCGTGCGTCATCCCGTCGTAACTTGCTTTGCTCGCTTCTTTATTTCAAAACAGATGTGGGCCAATCACAAAGACATGATTCCCGGCTGACAAATCCAGCCTAGAGGTCCAAAACCTCTATAGTACTCAAAGAGTCACATACCAACCCGAAGTAGGTTTACCTGACCCAAAGTCAGTTGGAGGTCCAAACCCTCACTAGACTTGATCGCAGATCAAGTGGTTGGACCGTGCCATCCTAGATGTTATGAATATTTTATTAATTATTAGTTAGATATAGTTATATTAGGTTTTATTAACTGAAAGGGCATGATCAAAGATCATGCCTCTTCGCCAAGGGACACCTTGAGGCTATATTTAAAGCCTAGGCGATCCCTCATTGTAATCATCTTTCATCTTCATCATTAATAATATATATTTATCAAGTTTACTAGAGTTTTTACACTCCATTGGTATCGGAGCCATCACTCTTTTGGGATCTGTGTGATCACCCAGGAATTACAGAATTCCAGAACTGCAATTCCAGATTGCAGATTTTTTATCAGTGCTGGTGGCAGCGTTTGTTTAAAATTTTTTACCCAACCCCTTCTGGTCTCTCACTCCCTCTCTACCTTTGCTCACCAACCCTGATTCCCAACTCCCTCACGTAAAAAAATAAATAAATAAATAATTTTTTACAACCCACTTAACCCCCTCACATTCCTTACCCTCCCCTTTCACACTCAACGCTCTTCCCAAACCATTCTACGCATCCTACCCCTCACCACCCAACACTCAAACAACGCCCTCGGCGTACACTCCATTGGTATCAATTCAGTGCAAATTTCAGAGAAGATTTTTCGGTGAAGATCACAGATATATCTCTGTTTTTGGACAAGAAAGATAAGGGAGATCGAACCATGTTACAGCAGTAAACAAGCTCAGACTATATTGCAGATTTCTGAAGCTCATTGCAGACCTGTGGAACTGCAAAATTCAGATTACAGTGACCTGCAATTTCAGACAGCACTTCAGGCCTTGTGGGCAGCCATCTCAGGCCTGCACTGCGGCCTTTTCTGTGGCCTCTCTGGAGCAGTTAAATCAGTGCCTCAGACACTCTCGGACCTGTGGACAGAACTCGCTCCTTTTGACTCTCAAATTTGATTGTAGTGGGCAGAAGACAGTCCCGTGATAACTCAGTTTGAAAAACTCGGAGCTGTGGTGTAGTATATTGAACCTGTGACAGAAAGCACACGTAGAAAAATAGAGCCTGTTTGCTGAGTTCACAGAAATCTAAGGCTGTTTTTAATGTTGGCAAATATTTAACGGGCTTTGCAACACAAAATTGAAATAAAAAAAAAAAACGAACCAGAGTTGCATGAAACACAAATAATCCTCCGCTACGATCCAAAATTTCGAAACAGCTGAGAGAAATATAATACGACATTAACGCGGTGTGTATTTTATAGATCTCCGACTGTACAACCCGGCACATCATTCCCTTACCCGCAGCCATTTTCTCTTCCACCTGCCCTACCTTCCGCGTCCCTCACGCACTGTCGACATCCCTCCCACACTGCACCGCCGTCTTTTCTCTGTTGGGACAGTTCTCTGTCGTGGCCATTACAACGGCAGCAAATAAAAATTACGTGCAAATCGTGATCAGGTAGCAGTTGAAAAAAACAAATCGATTTGTTAAATTATATGCACAGTGTGTCATTTAAACCGAACGACACATTTTAAAAAGAACAGCGTGTCAAACGGACGAGCAATTCAGAAACAGGGTGTCGTTTAAACGGGCTGCATCGATATATTAATAAATCGAATTGTTAAAATTATATGAACAGGAAATCGATTAACTCCAGATTGGCGGCGTATTTTAAATTCGGAACGGGCACAGTCTAAATACGATTTTTTTTAATTATATAAAATATATAATATATAATTCAAATTGATAATTATATATATATATTATAATTATATAATTTATTTATATATATATTATAATTTTCATATAATAATTATACAATTAGATTATATATATTATATAATTTTTAATTAAAAATTATATATATAATAATAATTATATAGTTTTAAAAAAAAATTATTATTAATTAATTAATTAATTCAAAAAAAAAAAAATTAATTAATTAAATATTAATTAATTAATTTTAAAGAAAAAGGATGAGAGAAACTGGCAGAAAATATCTCCCACCTCATACGTGTTCAGTATGTCCTTATCAATGATGATGGTTGATCAGATAAAAAGGCAAATATGGCTTAAACAAATGGAGGCTAAGGACAATGAGAACAAAATATTGCAGAAATTTAATGCCATCATGAACAATATGACAGAACTCTTCAGTAAGCTAAATGATAAAATAGATAAGTTAAGTCAGACACAATCGCCAATATCTCCTAACAGGGAACAAAATCATCAAATCAATTCCGCAGATTCAGGGAACTCCGAAAAGCATCAGGAAAAAACTGATTCCCCACATCACCATGAAGATACAGATGTTTGTAAACAACAAAATGTTCCATCCCCAGAATTGAACGGAACATGTGAAGCGACAAACACATCCAAAGCCACTGATATAACGACAGAAGCTGTTGAGGCCTTCGGTGATGAAGCACATATGGTTGTTAAGAAGGAAGCGTTTGATGATGAGAAGAAGTTGCATCAAACAATAATTGTTGGTAACTTACCTTTAAATCTAAAAAGGAATCACAAAAAATCACCGGAAGAACAAGGAATAGTTGGGAAACATGAAAAAGTATTCCAAGATCTACCCATAAAAGTGTCTTCCAATAGGAAAATCAAACATTCAATAGAAGTCAAGACAGTATCCAACTCTGTCGATATCAGATCTTTTCACTATCCACATCACCAACAGATGGAGCTCGAGAAGATGCTTCACGATCTTTTTAAAATGTGGGAAGCAAGAGCTCATCGCTTGAGAAAACCAGACATTCGTCAACATTGTCCATCATTACGTATGCTTTGAGGACAAAGCATCTTAAGAGAGGGGCAATGTTATGAATATTTTATTAATTATTAGTTAGATATAGTTATATTAGGTTTTATTAATTGAAAGGGCATGATCAAAGATCATGCCTCTTCGCCAAGGGACACCTTGAGGCTATATTTAAAGCCTAGGCGATCCCTCATTGTAATCATCTTTCATCTTCATCATTAATAATATATATTTATCAAGTTTACCAGAGTTTTTACACTCCACTAGACATAGAGAGTACGGCAATCTCTGATGCGTCCATCAGTCTTTGCTACTAGTCTCTAGCTTTTCCCACCTCACTGGCCAAATGAGAGGTACTTCCCATGAGTCCGAGACTCAAATGGGTAGGATGCATACAGGGCACAAATCATGAGATGTGAACCAACTCAATCATCATAACAGTGGGGCAGAAGCACCACAAGGTTCGGCAAGCCTAGCCCGGTGTGTGCTTATAGCTCCGAGAAGCTATCCCCAAAGCCCCCCAGAGCTCCAACAGCTCATCGTCCAACAGGACCCTCAGTATAGGGAAGTTCCACGATACCAATATTCTTACGCAAGGTTAGGAACTTGACCTTCCCCAAGGGCTTTGTGAGAATATCCGCGACTTGCTCATCAGTTCCTATATGATCGAGCCTTACGGCGCCTCGCTGTACCATATTCCGGATAAAGTGGTACCTAATATCAATATGCTTGGATCAATCGTGGAACACGGGATTCTCGGCAACCGAATCCCACTCTGGTTATCACAGAGTATCACGATGGTATCTAGCACATGCTCGAATAGCTCACTGAAGAGCTTTCGCAACCAAACTGCTTCACAACAGGCCATACTCGCTGCAATGTACAACCTTCTTGGTGCTCAAAGCCACCGACTTCTGCTTCCGTTCATCCATGATATCGAAGCAGACCCAAGTGTGAAGCAGCATCCTGATGTGCTCTTGCAATCCACCACACTGCCAGTCCAATCGACATCAGTATATCCATGGAGTGTCATGCTCCCGACAATGTATCTCAGCCCATGGTTTATCGTGCCCCGAAGATATATCAACAGATTCTTGGCACCAACCCAATGAATTGGATGAGGTTCAACCATATGTTGACTCAAAGTGTTCATTGCAAAACATATGTACAGATGGGTGTTCACTAAGAATATCAGGGTCCCTACGAGTTGACGATACTCAGTAGGATTTGCTAGCACAGGCCCAGTAGCGCTGCCACTCAACTTCTTAAAGTTGAGCTCCATCGGTGTCGACACGGACTTACAGTCCACCATTCCAAATCTTTCCAGAAGCTTCACACTATATTTTCCTTCATCTCGAACTCAACAGTGAGCTCCCTCTTACATTGATGAATGAGAGGGTCAACACCTGTCAGGAAGAGGTTGTCCACATACAGCACCAGAATGAGAGGCTTCTCTCTATCAACCTTGAAGTAAAGGTTCGGATCAGCATTACTACAAGTGAAGCCCAGCTTCATCAGGTAGCTATCTATCTTCTCGTACCAAGCTCTAGGTGCTTGCTTCAGCCAATAGAGGGCTTTCTTCAACTTGCAGACATGGGTGTCTCGATTCTGGACTTTGAACCCCAGAGGTTGCTCCACATACACCTCTTCCTTTATCGCACCATGCAGAAATGCGGTCTTCACATCCATCTGATGAAGATTCCATCTTTGTGTAGCAGCAAGGGCTATGATAGATCGAATGGTGGTATATCGGGCCACAAGTGCAAATATATCATCATAGTCTACGCCTTCCTTTTAAGAGAAGCCTCGGGCAACGAATCTTGCCTTGAATTTTTCAGCACTTCCATCAGATCCATGCTTGATCTTATAGAGCCATTTCGAAGTGACAACTGCTTTGTCCTCCAGTCTTGGAACCACATCCCAGATATCATTCTTCATTATGGACTCATATTCAATGTGCATAGCATCCTTCCAGACATGATGCTTTACGGCTTCTTCAAAAGATCCAGGCTCAGATTGTACGATAGTACTCATGGTTGCTAGATACCCTTGGTATCTATTCGGCTTCTTGCTTTCACGGAATGTCCCCCTTGGGGACATATGTCTCTCGGCATCCTCGAGAGTGTCCCTGAGCCATGATGATCTCTTCCTCATTGAAGGAGGTGGATCAATAGGGTCCATCAGTCCTTCAACATCGGGCATCGTCTCATCCTTCGATTCTTCTTGACTTACAGGCCTTTCTTCATGATTTTCCTCAAATCTCGGAAGATTGATTACTTTCTGCAGGGAAGCATCTTCGTCAAAGGTAACACCGTGGCATATCTCCACTTCCCTTTGACCAGGCAGATAAACTCTATAGGCCTTCGAAGTTTCGTTATAGACCACAAACATTCCTTTCTTCCCAGAAGCATCCAGCTTGCTCCTCTTCTCCTTCGGTACATGAAAATAAACAGGACATCCAAAAACTCTAAAATGTGAGACGTCAGGTTTCTTACCAGAGAAAACCTCTTCGAGAGTTTTGGAGTCCAGAGCGGAATGCGGGCATCGGTTTTGTATGTAAACAGCGGTGTTCGCAGCTTCTCCCCACAGAAACTTCAAAAGACCTTGTTCACATATCATGGCACGAGCAGCTTCCACAATGGTCTTGTTCATTCTTTCAGCAACGCCATTTTGCTCAGGAGTATAGACAGTTGTGGTCTCCCTCTTGATGCTAGCTTTTTTGCAAAAGTTCTTGAACTCGTTCGTCTCATATTCAGTGCCATTATCGGTCCTCAATATCTTGATCTTCTTCCCTGTTGAATTTTCCACCACGACTTTGAAGGTACGAAACCACATGAAAGCCTCATCCTTCTTCTTCAAGAAGTATATCCATGTTTTGCGAGAGAAGTCATCTATGAACATCATATAATAAGAACATCCTCCCAAGGATGTCACGAGCAGCATACCAGACAGATCAAAATGTACTAATTGCAAAACATCAGATGTCTTTGTGACACTTGAGGGGAAAGGTCCCCTTGTATGCTTTCCTTCGGCACAACCCTGACATACACCTTCATGGTCATTTGTGAACTCGGGCATCCCCGTCACCACCTTCCTTGCTTCGAGAAGGGCTTCATAGTGAAGGTGTCCAAACCTCCGATGCCATAGTTCAGTCTGTCAGATAGTATCACATGTCATTGCTCCCAGTGGACTTCCTCCAACTTGGTAGAGTGTATCTGTAGAAATTTCTGAATCTTAATTATTATGCAGAAATTATTTTTGTTAATCCGGTTAAGCTTCTCCTACTTATACAAGTTATCAACAGAATAAATTCAAGTTAACATCAAAGCAAAACACATAACAAATCTCTAACAATTCAAATCTAGAATAACCACATGCACACATAGACAAAGTGACAGTTATTTCTGGACAAACTGTCCCCGGAAAAACCCAATGTGGGAAAACCGGTTTCTGGCTGCTGGAGGGCTCTATTATTAAGAATATTTCTGAATACACAACTCTGGGTTCCAGATCTGGAAAACCCTACAGAGAAAACTCTAGATCTGCAACACCTAGCTGATCTAAGACCAAAAATACTGACTAATCCACACCCTCAAACGGGATTTACAGAATTAGCCAGATCTAAGCCTAGAAACCCTAGATCTGCCCCTGAAAGACACTGCATCAACCTCTGAAGGCCTCCAAATGATCAGTGTTGTTACTGGAAGGGACTGCGTTACCCCAGTTTGGGTGACGCAGTCACTACACTGCCCTTAAGGGTCTCTACGTAACTCTTGAAGGGTTTCCTGAAAATCACGCTATCCTTGCTGCTGCTGTTGTCTGCTGCTGCCTTCCTCTACGTTGTCTTTCCTGATCTCTTCTTTGCTTCTTCTGTATTCTAGACCGCGGGATCAAATCATCCCCTTGGTCTAAATTCCCCTCTCTGCAACTGTAACACCTAACAATTCTTAGCAACCCCGCACTAGAATTTCAGCTTAGCTTTAATGCTCTGCCTCTGTGTGTCTTACAAATGACCCCAAGCCTTTCCTTTATTCTTTTCTCATTGACAAATCAACGACCAAGATTAAATCTTTAATCAATGGCTAAGATTAAAAGAAAGCTTGATCTGTGTGACTTAAGACAATTTCATCACATGTTTAATTAAATTCATTTTAATTATTTTATTTTCCTAAGTTTTAACTTAGGAAATACATTAAAATAATTAATTAATTTAATATCTCCTAAACAAGATGAAATTTCCCAAATCCATTTCTGGGTCTTGTAGATCAGGTGAACTCTAGTCCTTCCTCAAAATTTGGGACCTAGAGCACAACTGATGCTACCCCAAATACACAAAATCTCAACACTCCCTCTTAGCAACAAGGGTGTGCTCTAGCAATACATCACACTTATGCATTACAAGATTTTGGGCAATGGTTTTGTGCTACTGAAGCTTGGCCTCCTGCCACTCAACTCTGCACTGTTGTTGTCGTTCTGTAATGCTGCCCATGACTCTGCCACTGCCACTGCAACCATTGTATTGCAGCTCCATCTCAATATGTTGCATCTGAGCTGCTCATAGCACTGCCACTACTGATCTGTTGCACTACAACTTCAGTTGTTGAGAGAAACAACTGAATACCCGGCCCAATCTTTGACAGACAAGTCAGATGGGCTGCATCCTTATCACTGAAGCTCCATAGGCTACAGATTTGTGTTGGCATCTAAAGAACGATGCATAGCTACAGCTCTGCCTACGTAATCAGACTCCCTCTGCACTACTGAAGTCACATAAGCTCCTTGTGATGAAATCTATCACGCTGCTGTTGCACTGCGTTGTCCCTCTGAAGCTCACTGCGCTGCTGTAGCTCTGCACTGCGTAAGCAGTACTGCACTGCGTTGTTGAAGTCACATTAGCCTCTGCACTGGTACTACTTCTACGCTTTTGCCGCTATGCTCTGCGCTGCTCCTCCCAGCCTCCAGATTTGCCTCTTCTTATGCCTCATCTGTGATCTATGCACCCACTGCTCCACTTGTCCCGCTACTGTCTTAAGGCTTTCGTAGCTTGCTTGTGATCCAAGAGATGAGCTGCTCAAGGATCTCGCCTTACTTCCATGTAGCTCATCTACATGTCCATGTCACCCCACCTATGTGGTTCATGAGCACTCATGGCTACATCAACTCCTGACCCATCATCTGCCACAGCTGCCTTGGAAGAAGATGCTTCCTTGTCCTTCTTCTTTTCTGGACAATGGCTGGAAAAATGTCCCATTTCGCCACACTGGAAGCACTTGAACTTATAAAGATCCTTCTTCTTCTTCGGTTGCTTCTTTGATGCCAAGGCTGCATCTTCCTCCTCTGTTGGAAATACTGAGAGGGGGGTGAATCAGTATTTCTTTTCAATTGTTAATTTACCAGTTAGATCACCTATATCTAGAACACAAAATGAACAATAAGAATAAATGCTTTTATTAATTTCTTCTTTCCAATAAATCAAGTACAATATATGTAGGGCTCCAACCCTAGAGGAAAACACCAATCTTCAATCTCCCAGGCTCCAACCTGTATTTGCCAAGCACCGACTTGGACTTCCAAGGCTTCAACGTTGTCAATTCTGAGGCACCAACCTCAAGGGCTCCAACCCTATATCTGGTACAGGCTCCAACCCGGTCTCTTGAGGTCTCCTATCCTCTAGGGCTCCAACCCTATCTTCCAAGGCACCAACCATGTCTCTATGAGGCTCCAACCTCCTGCTTCAATTCGTCAAGATATATGTGGTTATACTTCATGGCTCCCAATGTCTTCTTCAACGAGCCCTGTCAATATTCACTTAGTCTTCATTGTAGTCTCCACATTACGTCATCAATGACAACCTTTTCTTCTTAGAAGGTGTCACCACTGCTCTTCATCGTACCCAAACAATTTCTACAAGTTACCTCATGATGACATCAATGCATCAATAATATCTCCAACACCTTCAAGGTGTCTTCAATAGGCAGCCCAAGTTCCGCACCTGCTTTAAGCCTCTTCAAGGGCTTCTTCAAGAACTCTCCAAGGGAGTCTTCACAAGGTGCTCCAAGAGTGTCTTCACACGGTGCTCCAAATGGCCTGCTACTTAAGGTTGTCTTCACAAAATGTCTTCAATATGTTGCATAAGTTTGCACTTATCAACAAGTCAAATCTACACACTGGACTTCAAGAGACCTCAAACAATACTAGAGATTCTCCAAGAATCAACGCTCCTTCAATAGTTGCTTCAAGATGTCTTCAATAGGTCTCCATAAGTCTTCTAAAGGTGACTCCAAAATCTGTCACAATTCTGCCTTGGGACTGCTCCAGATATGATGCCCAAAACCACCGTTCAAGCATTGACCAATGACTAGTATTAATGTTGGAACAAGCCACACCAGAAACTTCATACTTTCCTTAGACTGCTCCACAAATTCGAGTTATAATGGTGACTATCCAAGCTTCTCCACGCAATCACAGGGTTGTGTCTCTTATGTGACTATTCCAAAATCTTTACTTTGTTTTAGGACTGTTCTTGCTGCAATATAAGTCTGGTCCTGGTTAGGGCTTGTAACTAACTGATGCAACCCCTTCTCCTACCTTCCAGACCTCCTCCAAGGCTGCGGTTTTGCTGTCCCTTGCTTCTTGTGTTTAGGGCTACCTTCTAGGATGAATTCAGGCTTAGATTAGGCCTGTCAGCCTTTTCCAAACTGCCCAGAACTCCTCTAGATTTCTGCGGTCTGCTACAGCAATCCTTAACACCCTTTTTCTATACCACAGATCCAAGTTTCTGAGTTTGACAGTGTAGCAGCAACAGGTCTGAATACAACAATTGCCCAAAACAGTCTATGTCTTTTATCTTCCTCAGCCCCCTTCACACTTCTGCGTTTTTCTGATTTTCTGTGTTTTTTTCACCGAAATTCTTGACCCAAAGGAGGGAGTACGAACCTATATATACATATTTTCGATTGGAATGAGGGGACATGACTTTTTGGAGGGAAGCCGACTTGAGAGAGAAAGTGTAGGTCAGCTCACTGCTAAATATAATTTCCTTAACTTAAAAAAATCAATATCTTTCAAACCGCTTGGAGTTTCGGGCTGAGTAATAGCTCATTGGAAAGGCAAAATTATTCTCTTCAAGATGGTGTAGGTCCCATGTTGAAAGATTACCTCTAAGGTTGGAAAAAATATTTTTCTTTATGACTGTCCTTAAATTATTTAGTGTAGAAAATGATCAAGACCGTATGGCTTCTTTGTTTAGCTTCTCCATTATTTGGCTTCTTCATCATCATAGGAACATGTAAGACATCCTTGTCATCATGATAGTGTCCAGCAATCTGTATCATCCATGTCATCACATAATTGTGTAGTGATATGTTATAGTGCAGCATCATTAGGAGAACTTCAAAATAGTATTCCAACCTTCAAATGATATCTTCCACGTTATCATCTATTCTTTCAACCTTCATCAAGTGCCATCATCAATTGTGGTTATTCATTTAGTGTATGACATCATCAAGTGTATGACTCCATATGTCATCAAAGGTCAAGGTCTAGATCATCAAGGCATATGCAACATTATAGCTAGTTCAAGGACTTCTTAGGACTTCTTCATTAGTGGTTTGACATCTTCATGAGTTGACCTTTTCATTGATGGCATCCTTAGCACTTAGGGATTGCATGAAGTTCATTGACATCACAAGAATATTTGCCATCTTAGCTATTGACATCAATGACAACCTTGATTAACAATCTCCCCCTTTGTCATTGATGGCAATATTCTCGCCCTTCCAACATTCTCTCCCCCTTTGACATCAATGGTGCCCAAGTACTCCCCCTATCAAGTTGCTTCTTGCCATGTTGCTTCTTCATGTTTCCTTCATCAATGATAGTTCTCCATGTAAGATATGTTGCTCCCCCTGTCATGGTGCTCTTCTTTAATGTACTTGCTCCCCCTAAGTTGTATGCATGGTCTTTTTTTTATGTGATGAACCAACTCCCCGTGCGTGCATAACCTCCTTCAGCTTCAAGAAAGATTTTTGCCTTGTGATCGGGTGGAAGAAGTCAATATTGGAATCATGTTCTTCAATGGAGTTGCTCTTGAGAGATGATCTATCAAAGGATGAATGTCCATGGGTGACTCATCAAAGATTTCATAGGGCTCATTCATGGATAACTTCTAGAATATCAATGATGACTTTATCAAGTCAACAACATGTGTTGTTCGCTGGAGTGTTCAAGAGACTTCCGAATTCAACTTGTTTCCTTCTCCACACTTGTGTAACTTTCTTCTCTGGCATGGTTCTAGCTTGTGCAGGGGCCCAAGTCAAGTTACAATCACGTGCCATATGTCCAATGTTATGGCAATTGAAACACTCTATCTTGTTCATGAATAAAAAATCATGACTTCTTCTTGCAAAATTGCTTCGAGGAGATTGATGGGGACCATTATATTTGTCTTTGTGATATGCCCTACAATCTTTTGCCACGTGCCCAAAGTTTGTACAAGAATAGCAATATCCAAGAAATATACTTTGGTACCTGGGTGATGAAGAGTTCCTTGAAATACTCTTGAAGTCTTTTTGCCTTGGGATTCTTTGATGATATTCATTGCCTTTTGTATTCTTGACACCATATGCAAGTCTCCTTAGCGTAGAATTTCTTCCATTGTTGTCTTGATTCTTCTCCTTGCCTTTGTTGGAACTGAGAGCATCAACATTTCTTTCTAGGTTCCTCACATCTTTGTTGTTTGAAGCATTATCATTCTTGCTTGACGATTCACCTGCATAGCCAAGACCTGATTTATCAAGGGGAGACCTTTGCTGACTTAGGATGTCATCTAGGGTTTGAGAGCTTTTCAAGTTTTTATTCAGCAATTCAACTTCCTTTTCAAGAAAGACAATTTCTCCTTTCAACTTTTCACAATCTTCATCTTTCATAAGTAGTTGCTTCTTCATTTCTTCCATCATCCTTGTTGCTTCATGTGCTTCGATTTTAAGGGAGATGATATTTGATTTCATTTTGAAGATTTCTTCATTCTCCTTTGCTAGACTGCTCTCCATTTCTTCTTTTGTTCTTGTAGCTTCACATGTTTCGGCCTTGAGAAGATTGATGTCTGATTTCAGTTTCAAGATTTCTTCATCCTTTTCGTCTAGTTGGCCTATCATGGTGTTTCTCTCCTTTTTTGCTCCATTAACTTGTCCTTCTATGAATGCCAAAGTTTCCATCACCTTCTCAGCTCCTTGTGCTTGTTTCCTTGCTTCTTCTAGTTGAGATCTAAGAGAGGAGACCTCTTCCTTGTATTGACCAATCTTTGCTTCAAGATTGTTCAAACTCTTAAGTCTTTGTTCAAGGTGACTTGACAAAGTTTCTTCCCTTTTCTTTGCCTTATCCAATTGATTTGTCATAGATATGACTTCTTCATGATGCTTTCTTTTATTTTGATGAAATTCCTCTTTAAGTTTGGCGAGCTCCTCATCTCTTTCTTGTACTTGAAGCTTGACAAAGTCAACTTCCTTCCTTGTCTTGCCTTGGTTACCATCTTGTATTTTCTTCTCAAGTTCCTCATTTTCATTTTTCAAACTGTTAATATCTTCCATGGAAGCCATAAGTTTATTCAAGAGATCTTCTTCAAAGTCTTCTTTGTTCTCTTCATCTTCTAGGTTTTCTTTAGCCTTGTTGTCATCTCTCTTATTTTCAGCTTCCTTGACGAATTATGGACTTCTTTCTTGTTTTCGATCATCTTCTTGACTAGAGACCATTGTCAACGCTCCTTTTGAGTGAAGATCATGAAGTTTGTCCCATATGACTTTTGCTGACGAACATTTTTCAAAATTGGCCTTCATAGAATTTGGTAAACCATTCAAAATTGCCATCATTGCTCTTGTCTTGTACTCCTTGGATTCTTCGTTCATCGTGTCATTAGTAATTATTGATTTCCAAACTTCAATTCCTTGAGTCTTCAAGAAATTCCTCATTCTTGCCACCCATATATCAAAATTTCCATTGAACAATGGAGCCTTCGCAAATTGATTTACTTCAATTTCAATGTTTGAGGAAGACACATCTTTAGGAGAATTGGAGACTTTCTTCCTTGGCTTTGCCATTTGTGTTCTAATGATCAACCTTCAAGTTGTTAGGCTTTGAGTGAAGGCACTGCCTCTGATACCAATTGTTGGAAATACTTTGAGGGGGGTGAATCAGTATTTCTTTTCTATTGTTAATTTTACCAGTTAGATCACCTATATCTAGAACACAAAATGAACAATAAGAATAAATGCTTTTATTAATTTCTTCTTTCCAATAAATCAAGTACAATATATGTAGGGCTCCAACCCTAGATGAAGACACCAATATTCAATCTCCCAAGCTCCAACCTGTCTTTGCCAAGCACCGACTTGGACTTCCAAGACTCCAACCTTGTCAATTCCGAGGCACCAACCTCAAGGGCTCTAACCCTATATCTGTACAGGCTCCAACCTGGTCTCTTGAGGACTCCTATCCTCTAGGGCTCCAACCCTATCTTCCAAGGCACCAACCTTGTCTCTATGAGGCTCCAACCTCCTGCTTCAATTCGTCAAGATATATTTGGTTATACTTCACAGCTCCCAATGTCTTCTTCAACGAGCCCTGTCAATATTCACTTAGTCTTCATTGTAGTCTCCACATTACGTCATCAATGACAACCTTTTCTTCTTAGAAGGTGTCACCACTGCTCTTCATCGTACCCAAACAATTTCTCCAAGTTACCTCATGATGACATCAATGCATCAATAATATCTCCAACAACTTCAAGGTGTCTTCAATAGGCAGCCCAAGTTCTGCACCTGCTTTAAGCCTCTTCAAGGGCTTCTTCAAGAACTCTCCAAGGGAGTCTTCACAAGGTGCTCCAAGAGTGTCTTCACACGGTGCTCCAAATGGCCTGCTACTTAAGGTTGTCTTCACAAAATGTCTTCAATATGTTTCCCAAGTTTGCACTTATCAACAAGTCAAATCTACACACTGGACTTCAAGAGACCTCAAACAGTACTAGAGATTCTCCAAGAATCAATGCTCCTTCAATAGCTGCTTCAAGATGTCTTCACTAGGTCTCCATATGTCTTCTAAAGGTGACTCCAAAATCTATCACGATTCTGCCTCGGGACTGCTCCAGATATGATTCCCAAAACCACTGTTCAAGCATTGACCAATGACTAGTATTAATGTTGGAACAAGCCACACCAGAAACTTCACACTTTCCTTAGACTGCTCCACAAATTCGAGCTATAATGGTGATTGTCCAAGCTTCTCCACGCAGACACAGGGTTGTGTCTCTTATGTGACTAGTCCAAAATCTTTACTTTGTTTTAGGACTGTTCTTGCTGCAATATAAGTCTGGAACTGGTTAGGGCTTGTAACTAACTAATGCAACCCCTTCTCGTACCTTCCAGACCTCCTCTAAGGCTGCGCTCTTGTTGTCCCTTGCTTCTTGTGTTTAGGGCTACCTTCTAGGATGAATTTAGGGTTAGATTAGGCCTATCAGCCTTTTCCAAACTGCCCAGAACTCCTCTAGATTTCTGAGGTCTGCTACAGCAATCCTTAACACCCTTTTTCTATACCATAGATCCAAGTTTATGAGTTTGACAGTGTAGTAGCAACAGGTTTAAATACAACAATTTCCCAAAATAGTCTATGTCTTTTATCTTCCTCAGCCCCCTTCACACTTATACGTTTTCCTGATTTTCTATGTTTTTTTCACCGAAATTCTTGACCCAAAGGAGGGAGTATGAAACTATATATACAGATTTTCGATTGGAATGAGGGGACGTGACTTTTTGGAGGAGGCCAACTTGAGAGAGAAAGTGTAGGTCGGCTCACTGCTAAATATAATTTCCTTAACTTAAAAAAATCAATATCTGTCAAACCGCTTGGAGTTTCGGGCTGAGTAATAGCTCGTTGGAAAGGCAAAATTATGCTCTTCAAGATGGTGTAGGTCCCATGTTGAAAGATTGCCTCTAAGGTTGGAAAAAATATTTTTCTTTGTGACTATCCTTAAATTATTTAGTGTAGAAAATGATTAGGATAGTATGGCTTCTTTGTTTGGCTTCTCCATTGTTTGTCTTCTCCATTATTTGGCTTCTTCATCATCATAGGAACATGTAAGACATCCTTGTCATCATGATAGTGTCCAGCAATGTGTATCATGCATGTCACCACATAATTGTGCAGTGATATGTTATAGTGCAGCATCAGTAGGAGAACTTCAAAATAATCTTCCAACCTTCAAATGATATCTTCCATGTTATCATCTATTCTTTCAACCTTCATCAAGTGCCATCATCAATTGTGGTCATTTATTTAGTGTATGACATCATCAAGTGTATGACTCCATATGTCATTAAAGGTTAAGGTCTAGATCATCAAGGCATATGCAACATTATAGCTAGTTCAAGGACTTCTTAGGACTTCTTCATTAGTGGTTTGACATCTTCATGGGTTGACCTTTTCATTGATGGCATCCTTAGCACTTAGGGATTGCATGAGGTTCATTGACATCACAAGAATATTTTCCATCTCAGCTATTGACATCAATGACAACCTTGATTAGCACTCCTCTTCCTTCTTTACTTTGCTCAACGCAGGGCTAGGCTGCTACTTGGCGAACCTTCGTAGGTCTTCTTGCCGCAGGATCGACCATAAGCTGTCCCAATCTGGGAGGTCTACTCTGCCCAAGATACTTTATACAAAGATTTCCCACTCATCCATGACTTCATTAAGGGCAGTCCTGACTATCACTGCATCATTTACGGTTTCACCCATTGCAGTCAGTTGATCCCTGATTGACTACAATCTTCAGGTTGCAGTCAGCTGATCCCTGATTGACTGCAATCTGAAGAGGAAATGCTCGAAGTCTTCTCCCTTGGTCATCATGAATGACATCATTTGGGCCTCCAACAACATCTTTCTTTGGACTGATTTTCCCTCATATAGGGAAGTTAAGGCCTTCCACATCTCATTCGTTGTCCTCTTCTCAGCTATGTGTGGCACAATATGAACCTTGATACTGTCCATTATCAGCCGCTTGGCATGCCTAGCAGCTTCTCTATGCTTCCGTAGTAGATTTGCATCTGTCGACGTGGCCAAGTTCTGCTCTACATGATCTCTTAGACCATATGCCTCTAGCACAATCAGGATCCTAGCTTTCCATACCGAAAAGTTTGAGAGACCCTCTAGCCTATCCTGATCACGCAGTCCATGAGGAGCCATCTGCTCAGCATGTGTCGGAGCTCCTCTTCTCTATGCTAGAGATCTTGGATCTAGGGTTCTTTTCGAATTGTGAACCCCCTGCTCCCTCTAACACTTGATTTCCCTCCTTGGAAATCTACCAAATCAAATATGATTAAGCTTCTTCTTTGATCCTCTTACCAAACTGCAAGTTTCCTTTGGCAAGAAACTCTCTGAGAAACCGATCTCTTCCCAAACTTTTTCACTTGTGCTGAGGTTAAAAATCTAAAAACTTCAGAAGTTTAACCCCACCAGCTCTTCTGAATTTCTGCAACTTTTCTATAGACTTTTTTTCTGGATTTGACAGATTCAGATCTGAATCACACTGGCTGGCTTCAAACCTAACCAGCATTGTTTCTGAGCTACCCCTGTGCAGTAATTGCGTGGGCTTGCTAGGACACAACACTGGACAGCGTCACCCTTCCCTTTGCGTGAATCTCCTCTTGAAAATTGCGTTGTCCCTTCAGATCTTCTTTTCTGTTGCCTTTCTAGCTGCTTTCTATAGCTAGATCCTTCAGATGCTTCAGCTGATGACCCTTCTAAATCTGCAATTTCTTTGATACCATGTAGAAATTTATGAATCTTAATTCTTATGCAGAAATTATTTATGTTAATCCAGTTAAGCTTCTCCTCCTTATACAAGTTATCAATTGAATAAATTCAAGTTAACATCAAAGCAAAACACATAACAGATCTCTACCAATTCAGATCTAGAACAAGCACATGCACACATAGACAAAGTGACAGTTATTTCTAGACAAACTGTCCCCGGAAAAACCCAATGTGGGAAAACTGGCCTCTGGCTGCTGGAGGGCTCTATTATTAAGGATATTTCTGAATACACAACTCTGGGTTCTAGATCTGGAAAACCCTACAGAGAAAACTCTAGATCTGCAGCACCTAGCTTATCTAAGACCAAAAATACTAACTGATCCACACCCTCAAATGGGATTTACAGAACTCAGCCAGATCTAGGCCTAGAAACCCTAGATTTGCCCTGAAAGACACTGCGTCAGCCTCTGAAGGCCTCCAAATGCTCAGCGCTATCACTGGAAGGGACTGCATTACCCCAGTTTGGGTGACGCAGTCACTATGCTGCTCCTAAGGGTCTTTGCATAACCGCTGAAGGGTTTCCTGGAAATCACGCTGTCCTTTTTGTTGTTGTTGCTGCTGTTGTTGCTGCCGTCTGCAACTGCTGCTGCCTTCCTCTGCGTTGTCTTTCCTGATCTCTTCTCTTCTTCTTGTGTATTCTAGACCCCGGGACCAAATCATCCCCTTGGTCTAAATTCCCCTCTACACAACTAAAACACTTGAGAATTCTTAGCAACCCCGCCATAGAATCTCAGCTTAGCTTCAGTGCTCTGCCTTTGTGTGTCTTACAAATGACCCCAAGCCTTTCCTTTATACTTTTCTCGTTGACAAATCAACGGCCAAGATTAAATCTTTAATTAATGGCTAAGATTAAAAAAAATCTTGATCTGTGTGACTTAAGACAATTTCATCACATGTTTAATTAAATTCACTTTAATTATTTTATTTTCTTAAGTTTTAACTTAGGAAATACATTAAAATAAATAATTAATTTAATATCTCCTAAACTAGATGAAATTTCCCAAATCTATTTCTAGGTCATGTAGTTCAAGTGAACTCTAGTCCTTCCTCAAAATTTGGGACCTAGAGCACAACTGATGCTACCCCAAATACACAAAATCTCAAAAGTATCAACTCTAAACCTAATTGTGATAGCTTCCTTGAAACTCTTCTTCCAGATACACACCTTCCCATCAATGAATGCCACATTGAAACCTCTGTCTTCCATGGCCAAAATAGACACAAGGTTCTTCTTCAAATCAGGTACATATAGTACATATTGCAATCGGAGGACTTGACCTTGAGACAAGTGGAGGGTCACAATCCCTGTCCCTTTCACGGGATATGTGGCATTATCTCCAAGGATAATTTATAGATTAACATCCTTCTCAACCATGTCAGAAAGTGCTTCCTTGAACCCAGTGATGTACCTTGAGGCACCACTATCTATCAAGCAGACATCCATAGTGTCGGGTGGAGATGCAGCAAAGAGGGCAAATATAAGAATGAATTCATTTCTTTTATCATCAACAACATTTGATTCCGTATACCTGGAATTTCTCGACCTTTTGTAAGGTTGCACATTTCCACCAGAGGAAGCCTTCCTCTTTCCTTTGAACCTGTTGTTCCTTTGATTGCCATTCCTCCAGTTGTTGTTGTTGTCATCATCATCAGGAGAATGCTTCTTGTAAGGATATTCTCTAGCATAGTGACCAGGCTTGTGACAAGTGTAACATTTACCTTTCCTCCCTTGGGCCCCTGCTCTTCCTTTGTTCCTCGGACCACCAAAGTTCTTCTTCTTAGCACGGGCAGTGAAGGCAGCATTTCCTTCATTTTCATATTTCTTCATCCTTGTCTCTTCTTATACACATATCGGTAGTACTTCGTCAAAGTCAACTATGACATTGTTATTGAGAATGGTAGTGTTGAATACACGCCATTCAGATGAGAGGCCTCCAAGTGCAGTGAGAACCATCTCTCGATCAGCTATTGTCTCCCCAATAGCCAGAAGATTATTCTTGATTTCAGTCAGCTTCAGAAAATATGATTGAACGGATTCATCCCTGCCTTTCTTCAGATTCTTCAATTGGTTCTTGAAGAATAGGACTTGATTTGCATTGTTGGCCTTGAACATGTTGACCAACTTATCATACATCTCCTTGGATGTGCCCAACTTAGAGATGTAGGCAACCAGACTCTTATGAATTGAGTCCCTGATCATCAGCTTTTCGTTGATTTCCCCCTCTTATACTTTGACTTGTTGGCAGCAGGTGCAGTGGATGGAGGCTCTTGGATTTTACCATGCACATAGTCCATGACATCTTGGTCTTCCAACATAAGATCCAATGTTATCTTCCAGGCATGGAAGACTTCCTTCCTAGTCAATTTGTCATCAGCTTTAAAGCCATTGTAGTTTGAGGTACCCATACTCTTCTTCAGTGATTGCTACAAACTTGGGCTTTGTCTTCACCTCAGCTCTGTTACCATGTAAATTTTTGTAGATGTTCTATGCTTGATGCAACTTTACTTTTTATCCAATCACATAAACAAGAAAGTAACATGCAAATAGAACATACCAGTGGATCGATAAAAGACAAGCCAAAAATATGTGTGTTGGTGCATTACGGCGGTCAGTAGGATGCTTCAACCAGCAAAGTCTCAATATGGTCAGCCAACCAGAAGTGTCACACAACCCTCACGGACAGCTAGATCAGTCAACAAAATTCAACGTTTTCCTAGTCAACGTTCAACGCAAACATCAACAGCAAGAAAGTCAACGCAGCCAAGTCAAGTCAACGTCCAGCCTCGATTTTTGTGCCAAAAAATGCAGATTGATGAGATCAAAGTTTTGGAAGAGTTTTGGGTCAATTTGACCAAGCGTTGACCAAAGTCAACATTGGTCAATTTCTGCGTTGGAAACCCTAGACAGTCTGAAACCCTAGCTACTGCTTTTTCCCAAGTGTGAGTGAAGAAGAGACTCCAATAAATGATCTAACCAATCAGATGAGGAGAGAGAATGTGATGTGATGGATGAGTGAAAATGACCTCCAACGTTGACCTATTTATATCCATCAGTGAGGGTGTGTGACACAACTGTTGGGGCTTCAAGCCTACATTTCATTTCAAGTTGACCTGCACATATTTTGAATAATTTTAAAATAAATGTTCTGCTCATCGGATCAAGATGATCTTTAGATCAATCTTGCATCTCTCTGAAAGAGGAATCCAATAAAAATATTGGCATCTTCATCTGAGCATCACAACATGGAGTTTGGACCTAGCTGTCCAAAATTAACACTTCCTCATCTTCATACATTGGTTCAGCAGTGTGACCACTATCCTCTTCCATTCTTCCCTTTGATGCCTACCCCCCACCAACACCATGAAGACCATAAATGGAATGAGCACCCAAAAGAACACCATTTCCTCCCCTGATTAGATGGACAACTGTAACGAACAAAGTTCGTATACTCAAGGAATGCTCTGATACCAATGTAATGAACAAAGTTTGTATATTCAGAGGAATGCTCTGATACCAATATATCGAACAAGTTTTGTATGCTCAGAGGAATACTTAGAATATCTGGTATATAAGAATGCCCATCATGGGACAAATAATATATTATATAAGAATATTTGAATATAAGTGAGATGATTACAAATGAGGGTGAGGGTTTGCTTATATACCTAGGCAGGCACCCCTTCACAAACAGTCATGTCCCTAGAACATGCCTCTTCAATACTAACTATTAGCTAATTAATCATTAATTATGATTATTATTTTTTACATTATTTTTTATTATTTTTCTATAAATTATATTCATAACATTGGCTTCCTCTTCAAAAATTTATCCTCAAAGTTTATTGCTTGACAGGGCATGTCATCTATTTCTTTGTCTTTTAATCTTTTTGTATCTTTCAGAGTTCTTCGAATTGTCATCTTCGTTGATACATGATGATAGGATCGTTGGAGTGATAAATAAAATTGTTGAACTGAGAAGGGATCTGACCATCCTAAATTAATCCTCTGTGGAATTTTGTGATTGTTGGAAACTTGCGATGAATTGTTATAATGGGACTGGATTGTGCAAACTCCAATGTTCTGTGGAACATAAGTTCGTTGTTTATGTTTTGAGTGATACAGATTCGTAAATTGATTGAGATGTCTGTTCTTGTGATTCAGATGTAGATAAGGATTTCTTTTGGTTTGACTTTTGCTTATCATGTGTGTGGCAACTTCATGATTTACTTCAGTTACTATTATGCTGAGCTGGTTACAAAATCTTCATTTGGAATTTTCATTGTCTGAACTAGAACATCAGAGTGTGTTTTTTCTTCAATCGGCTTGTCTTCTTCTTGAGTTGTGATATTTACTAAATCAGTATTCATTCCTTTACTATTGTGTTGAGTTGGTTACAAAATCTTCATTTGGAATTTTCATTGTCTGAACTAGAACATCAGAGTGCGTTTTTTCTTCAATTGGCTTGTCTTCTTCTTGAATTGTGATATTTACTAAATCAGTATTCATTCCTTTCTCTTCAACTTGAATTTCTACAATTGAAGATTTTAACGCTTCCTTCTCAATAAGTTGTTGCACTTTGTTTAACAACAACTTCTTGTCCATCTTAAGCTTCTTAATTTGCATTAGTAATTTTTCACTATGGTCTTTAAGTCGAGAAACTTATTAATTTTTGTCAGTGGTGATCTTATCAACTTATCTTCGCATATTTTGCAATACTTTTTTACCTTCTTGAAAAATTACTTTTGAAATATCTTGTATGTCTTCTAGTGTTACTGACCTTGGCTTCAATGTAACATCATGTAGTGTTATTTTTTTCTTTTTGTATGAAAATGCCAAAAACTTATTTTTCGTATTTAGGATGAAAGACCCTAGTGATTCCATCCAAGGTGAACCCAAAATAATATCACCTTGATCCTCCCACAAGGATCGAACAGAGAATTTTGATATAAAAATATAATCTCCAGTGTTTAATTGTAAATTGCAATGTTGCACGACTCGTACTCATATAAGCCTTGTTTGACTATTGACCCGATGACCCATATAAGACTAGGGAATAACCCGTAGAAGACTTGAGGACTCATATAAGCCTCGGCAAAATTGTCCCTCCACATGATCTCCAAAAAAAAAAAAAAAAAAAATTTAAAAATTGAATTTTGAAGGTCTCTACGGGTCTTATGTGGGTCCTATGCGGGTCATATGTAGTTCTTCGCAGGTTCAATGCGGGTTTTGGCAGGTACGGATATAAACAGCGGGTTCTATGCGAGTGACCCATCTCGCTATAAAACCTGTCAAAACCAACCGGTGCTCGCGGGTCTTATAAGACTGGTAAATCAGATATGTCATATTGTTAATCTCCAGTGTTTAATTGTAAATCGCAATGTTGCACGAGTCGTACTCATATAAGCCTTGTCTGACTATTGACCCGGTGACCCATATAAGACTAGGGAATGACCCATAGAAGACTTGAGAACTGAGATAAGCCTTGGCAAAATTGTCCCTTCACATGATCTCCAAAAAAAAAATTTAATTTTAAAAAATTTAATTTTGAAGGTCTCCACGAGTCTTATGTGGGTCCTATGCGAGTCATATGCAGTTCTTCGCAGGTTCAATGCGGGTAGCCAAGTTTTATGCGGGTTTTGGTGGGTACGGATATAAACAGCGGGTTATATGCGAGTGACCCATCTCGCTATAAAACCTGTCAAAACCAACGAGTACTTGCGAGTCTTATAAGACTGGTAAATCAGATATGTCATATTGTTTTCTATCCCAGTGGTCTACATTTTCAATTACATTTGACTTGAGAATCACCAATTGGTTAGCAAGGTTAGAGTTCATATAAATTTTTTCCTTCGGTAGGAAAGATAGAAATAATAACATTTTTTCTTGCAAAAGTCCCTTTAATTTTGAATAGCACTAGAGCAGTGTTGCGTGACGTTCCTAAAAATCTCCCTTCCTTCAATTTTGAATTAGACTTCATTGCTTTCTCTTCAGTGATTGACTCCATTTGCATTTGTCAATAAAAATGATACTTTGATCAAAATGTTTATATATTCATGTGCAAGTGACCACTTTATCAAAATGTAACAAGGTCCTTTTAATATGACTATATAAAAATGTTTAATTTCCCTTTTAATATAAAATTTTCTCCTTTATCCTTTAGATTATATATATATATATATATATATATCCCTTTAAAATATAATACTTCTCTTTTTTACTTATTTTTATCTTTTTTAATTTAACCCTTATATTTAAAAATTTCCCTCAAAAGTGTTTGATATTTCAACTATATTGGTCTCACATTAAAATCACTTTAATACTAAATAATCCAATATGCCCAGCGAATGTTACCTAACGTCACGGCCCTTAGATTTGGAAATAATTGAAATTATTTGACCCACACTTTTTTCCAATGGTATCAAAATACCTATCATTGCAGTTGTCCATTCCTACAGGGCAACACAGTTTTATGCAGATATGCCTACGAGTTCGTATAGAATGCAACAAGTGACAATGGCTTACCCTACGAGTTCGAATAAGACGCAGCACGTGACAATGATGAGCAGATGGGTGCTTCTAAAAAATTCTATGGTGAATTAACTTGTGTATGGTGTGGAGGTGTCTGGCAGATGAGCAAGGTCAGGGATTGCGTGCCCACAATGTTGGTCTTAAATGATAGCTTGTGATCGCTTCTTTGCAATGGTAGTTGGTCATAGGAGTTGTGAGAGGTAAGTTGCAGGCAAATTCTATTTGGTACCGACAATAGTCAGCGAAGGAAGGGTAGCGATGACAGTGTGGCTTGTCGGTGTTGTTCGATGGTGACTTGTTAATTTTGGGCAGCTAGGTCCAAACTCCATGTTGTGATGCTCAGATGACGATGCCAATATTTTTATTGGATTCCTCTTTCAGAGAGGTACAAGACCGATCTAAAGATCACCTTGATCGGATGAGCAAAATATGTATTTTAAATTTATTCCACATGTGCAAGGTCGGCCTGATTTATCCCACATGCATAAGAGATGTGTCACACACCCCCATAAATGACTATAGGAGAGACTTGGAGCTCATTTTACACACACACATTTTTGGAGGAATTCTCTTCTCTCACAGATGGTGCAGCGATTAGGGTTTCTCATGATGATGCGGTTAGGGCTTCTTGGTGCAGTGTCTTGATGGAGCGTTCTTGATGAGACGTCTTAGGGTTGTGTGACACATTGGGTTCGCTGACCTTATGGAGACTTTGTTGGTTGAAGCATCCTTCTGATCATCATAACGCAACCATTCTTTATCTCTGTTTTTGGCTTGTCTTCCATCGATCTATTGGTATGTTCTATCTGCATCTTACTTGCATGTGATTGAGCCCTAGAAGTATAAAGTAAATTTGCATCTAGCGTAGAACATCTTCAGAAATTTACATGGTATTAGAGCAAGGAGAAGACAAAGCCCATCTTGTGGAGAATCTAGGGCCAATGAGGGTGTTGTAAGCTACAGCAAGGCTGTGTGGTAGGCCGCAGGCCATACCACCACATCAACAGATAGTGTGGGCTGATTTAGGACTGTTTTATGCCCTAACCTTCAGCATGTAGAAGCCTTCTCAAAACAGCGTGGGAGAGGTCTATGTTGGAGCTCGAGGAGCTATAAGTGACAGTGGATGCTTGTTTGGGTTTGTTTTGGAGGAGGTCGTAGCTACAGCAAGCTGTTATGCTAGGCCGCAGGCCATAGCAAGCAGCTGGAGGCAGCATTAAGGCATGTCAAGAGAGGACAAGACCTTTAGGAGGCAGAGTGGCATGAGTGGAGTCTCTCCAAGGTGGACCGCAACCCTAGAAGGGCTTATTTGCTCACTGTGTGGAGGATTAAGGGTTGTGTTGTGAGCCATAATTAGAATTGCAGGAGCAGCAGTGTAAACAGTTGACAACTTCACTGGTTGTGGGAGACTACTTGTGCACTTGTTAGGGTTGTATCCAAGCTAATTTCCACTGTAATTTTTGTCCCTATATCTATGGAACTTTGCTCAAGATTTGTATGAATCCTTGCTGAAGTGGAAGGCAATTTTGGGCAAGTTCATCTCTGAAATTTGTTTGGGTTTAGCCGCAATTGGAAGAGGCCTTGTAAGGAGCAGATTGGGACAACATGGAGGAGGCTTATCTGCATAGAAGAGAGGTTGATTGTTGTAGATACAACGTGCCTCTTCTAGGTTTGTTTTAGGCCTCATTTAAGGACTGTCCCAAGCTCGGACTTGCTGGAACAGAGGCCGCTGGAAGAGGAGCTATTTGTGGACTATTTTGAGGATTGCACGTGGAGAAGGAAGGTGGATTGGGTTTGTTGTAAGGGAGCCGCAGTGGACTGTGGTAGGCCGCAGGCCTAGCCACTCCAAACAGGCCAGCATGGATTCTTTAAAGGTTGTCACATGCCCTGAACAACAGCCCATACATAGGGCACCTTGTCTTGCATAGGCCGCAGCTAGAAGGAGGTTGTCCAATGGCTGGTTAGTGATTGGTGTAGCCTGCAAATTTCCCTAACCAGAATAGTTAATTACAGCAGTGTACAGACTTCAGACCTGTGGTAAGAATATTTGAGGAGGTATAACAACTCGATGCAGTAATAATCATCTCAGACCAGTCTCATAACTGGAAGCTCCTACACCTATAGCTTCACTCTCTCGGACCTGTGATAAAAGGCTCAATTTACAGACCACAGACCAGTGAACAAACAATTTTTTGAGGCTCGAATTACAGCCCTTGTTGGACATCGAAATCTCAGACTTATTGAACAAGTGTTCACTGTGGAGAAGTATTTAAAGAACTTGGATTGCAGTAGTGTAGTGGGCTGTCACCTCTAAAACCTCGGAAAAGTGTCCTCACCTCAGGTTGCAGCTCGGACAGTTATCATTCAAGAGGCTTGGATTTCAAGCTCAGTTGAAGGCTCAAAATTGGACAAGAACAGTGTAGTATTGCGGTTTCATAATAGTGTTGTGGAGAGGCTCAAAAGTGCTCGGACCTATGGTGATACTGATGACTTCAAACCTATCAGATTTAACACCTGTTGAAGGCTCGAACAATAAAATAAAAGAACAGTAAGCTCAATAAGACTATAATATTTGAGGTCAGTTTGTTCTGTTGCTAGGGACAGCCACCTGTAGGGTGACTTGTGTGGGTTATCTTAAGGGCTGAGCGTAAAGGAGGAGTGTCTCTCCCAACTTGAGACCTTAAGGAGGATCGATTTTTATGATCCTTCCAAGGCTGAGTTTTGCCCAGATTGAAGGATAAGTTTCTATTTTTCATGCCTTGAAGCAGAGGGTCGAGACCCTGAAAAAGATGACAATAAGTTATGTTTTTATCTCTATGATAGGGTCACAGACCCTCAATAGAATTGTGCACCAGCTCTATGGTATTGTCTGATCCAAGAGAGAGGCAGATTTATTGAGGAAATTTGTCCTTTAACGTTGAAGCAGCTCAATTATTATGTGAAGGCAGACTTGTTGGGTTGATATTTGAGCCATAAGTACAGTGCTTGGAAATCTACTGCAAGAAGGCAAATGCATTGAAAGACAAAAGAAGAGGTATGTAAAATTGGTTCTTACATGGAAAGTTTGTTAAAGTATGTCTACCATTGAATGTTGTCTAAGGAAATCTAAGGATAATATCAATGGTTGGTCGATGAGCCTTAGAATAGTGACATATGGCAAAGTATATATGACCTCACTGTATATGGCAGAGTCTATATGAACTTTGATTTGTGGTATCTTCAGAGATATATGGAAAATATATATATAACCATGAAGTTTGATATCTTCAGTACTATATGGCAGTATGACAGTGATGAATATGATAGTGATGTGTATGATAATATTATGGCAACACTGTAATCAGTGATATGACAATGTATGATACCTGTCAAGATGTATGATAGATGTATTACAGCATATGGCCCCAAAGGGGGACATTTTGTGAAAGCAAGAAGCCGAATAGATACCAAGGATATCTAGCAACCATGAGTACAATCGTACAATCTAAGCCTGGATCATTTGAAGAAGTCGTTAAGCATCAAGTTTGGAAGGATGCTTTGCTCGAAGAATACGAGTCCATTATGAAAAATGATGTCTAGGATGTGATCTCAAGACCGGAGGACAAAGCTGTTGTCACCTCGAAATGCCTCGTTAAGATCAAGCATGGATCTGATGGTAAAAGTTCAAGGCAAGATTCGTTGCCCGAGGCTTCTCTCAAAGGAAGGCATAGATATTGATGATATATTTGCACCTGTGATCTATTATTGACCTTGCTGCCACGCAAGGATGGAGTCTCCATCAGATGGATGTGAAGACCGCTTTTTCTGCAGGGTTCGACAAAGGAAGAGGTGTATGTGGAGCAACCTTTGGGGTTCGAAGTCCAAGATAGAGACTCTCATGTATGCAGGTTGAAGAAAGCCCTCTATGGGTTGAAGAAAGCCCTCTATGGGTTGAAGCAAGCCCCCGGGGCTTGATACGAGAGGATAGATAGCTACTTGATGAAGCTGGGCTTCATTCGAAGTAATGTTGATCCAAACCTTTACATCAAGGTTGATAGAGTAAAGCCTCTCATTTTGTTTCTCTACGTGGACGATCTCTTCCTGACAGGTGTTGACCCTCTCATTCATCAGTGTAAGAGGGAGCTCGCTTCCGAGTTCGAGATGAAAGACCTAGGACTGATGCATTACTAGGCTTGGAGGCTGGCAGAGACTTGGCAAGATTTATTATGAAGCTACTTGAGAACTTTGGTATGGTGAACTGTAAGTCCGTGTCGTCACCGATGGAACTCAACTTTAAGAAGTTGAGTGGAAATGTTGTTGTGCCCGTGCTAGCAAATCCTACCGAGTATCGACAACTCGTAGGGGCCCTGATGTTCTTAGGGAACATCCGTCCAGACGTATGTTGTGCAGTGAACACTTTGAGTCAACACATGGTTGATCCTCATAACATTCACTGGGTTGGTGCCAAGAAACTCTTAACATATCTCTGGCGCACAATAGACCATGGGCTGAGATACAATGCCGGGAGTCTAAGACTCTGTGGATATACTGATGCCAATTGGGCTGGCAGTGTGGTGGATCGCAAGAGCACATTTGGATGTTGCTTCACACTTGGGTCTGCTTCGAGCAGGAAGCAAAATTCGGTAGGCTTGAGCATCGCTGAGGCTTAATACATTGCAGCGTGTATGGCCTGTTGTGAAGCCTCTTGGTTGCGAAAGCTCTTCAGTGAGTTGTTCGAGCATGTGCGAGATGCCACCGTTATCCTTTGTGATAACCAAAGGGGGATTCGTTTGTCAGAGAATCTCGTGCTCCACGATCGATCCAAGCATATTGATATCTAGTACCATTTTATCCGAGATATGGTACAGTGGAGTGTAAAAACTCTAGTAAACTTGAATAAGTATATATTATTAATGATGAAGATGAAAGATGGTTACAATGAGGGATCGCCTAGGCTTTAAATATAGCCGCAAGGTGTCCCTTGGCGAAGAGGCATGATGTTTGATCATGCCCTTCCACATTAATAACTTAAGATAACTAAATCTAATTAATAACTAATAAAATATACATAACATTGCCCCTCTCTTAAAGATGCTTTGTCCTCAAAGCATACGTAACGATGGACAATGTTGACGAACGCCTGGGTTTCTTGAGCGGTGGGCTCTTGCTTCCCACATTTTAAAAAGATCGTGAAGCATCTTCTCGAGCTCCATCTGTTGGTGATGTGGATAGTGAAAAGATCTAAGATTGACAGAGTTGGATAATGTCTTGACTTCTATTGGATGTTTGATTTTCCTATCGGAAGGCACTTTTATGGGTAGATCTTGGAATATTTTTTCATGTTTCCCAACTATTCCTTGTTCTTCTGGTGATTTTTTGTGATTCCTTTTTAGATTTAGAGGTAAGTTACCAACAATTATCGTTCGATGCAACTTCTTCTCATCACCAAACGCTTCCTTCTTAACAACCATATGTGCTTCATCACCGAAGGCCTCAACGGCTTCTGGCGCTATATCAGTGGCATCGGATGTGTTTGTCGCTTCACATGTTTCGTTCAATTCTGGGGATGGAACATTTTGTTGTTTATAAACCTCTGTATCTTCATGGTGATGTGGGGAATCGGTTTTTTCCTGATGCTCTTCTGAGTTCCCTGAATCTGCGGAATTGTTTTGTTGATTTTGTTCCATGTTAGGAACTATTGGTTTTTGCATTAGATCTAACTTGTCGATGATGGCATTAAATTTCTGCAATATTTTGTTCTCATTGTCCTTAGCCTCCATTTGTTTTAGCCATATTTGCCTTTTTATCTAATCAACCGTCATCATTGATAAAGACATACTGAACATGTTATTTTTCTGCCAGTTTCTCTTTTTCTTCTTTTTTTTTTTCAAATTAATTAATTAATATTTAATTAATTAATTAAATTAATAATTTTTTTTTAATATAATAATAATAAATTTTTTTTTAAATTATATAATTATATATATATAATTATTAATTGAAAATTATATAATATAAATAAATTATATAATTATAAATATATATATAATTATCAATTGAAAACTATATAATATATAAATAAGTATATAATTACAATATATATTTATATAATGACCAATTGAAAACTATATGATATATGATTTATATAATTTCAAAAAAAAAATAAAACTTATATAAGCGTGGTCTTTAATCTAACCCTTCGATTTATTTTTCTAAATCGACTTTAATTTTTGAGTGGGCACACCCCCGGACACAATGGTTCACGTCCAAACCAAAGAATTTAAAAAACGTGCTTTTTCTCTGTTTGCAGCCGAAGCCTTGTCTGCGGCTACGGGATAGGAACTCAGAAGAGCAGTGGCTCGAGAAGCCGGCGGAATGGAGATAATTTCAAAAAAATACGTTTTTATAAACAGAAGTTCTGGCCAGCCGTCACCACTGTTTCACAGTTTGAAACGTAATTTTTTTTTAAATAGACGCCCTTTCTATTGGTTAATTGTTGTGGCACAGCACCGGCAGCTCTGATGTGGACAACACCCATCTGACGTGGACAGCTCTGACGCTGGGTTAATAAGATCACACCGGTTAATTTAGACGCTGGGTTAATTTAGACGTGAACAGCACTCGTCACCAAAATGTCAACCGGTTCACACGAATGATGTATCGTTCCACTGTGTCGCGGAATATATTTATATATATTTATGCAGCGGAAGAAACGGTCAACGACGAAACACCCGGATCGAAGCAGTGACACGACGACAGCGTGGACCAGACGCACCAGTCGAGGAACCGATCAATCGCACAGAACAGTCTATGACTATGGCTACGAGTAGAGGATGGTCAGTGCGCCAATGCGAACAGGGGGTAAGTGGGTTGTGCGCCGGTGGGAAGGGCCGAGGGGAATGGTAACGCGTAAGGAGGAACGGTGAGAGAATAATGGTTAACGAAATACAGTCATAAGGTACGATGATAATGGAGAATGATGTCTCAACAAAATGTGGTTGACAACAAAATAACACAGCAGAAAAAAATATTAGGACGGTGAACACACGGGCAGAAATGGGATTGGAATGAATGGAGAACACGCGTAGGTTGCAGGGATAATCGACCGCGGAGTGAGTGCTGGTGTGGCAGAGTACGTAGGGAATAGTGGTTGGTGAGCGTAGGGGGAATTAATTCTTTAACCTTTCTGCACTTGGTAAGAAGGAAAATTTCTGGAATTTCCTTCGAAATTCTTTAATCTGATGATCACACAGATCCAGAAGAGCGATGGCTCCAATACCAATGGAGTGTAAAAACTCTGGTAAACTTGAATAAGTATATATTATTAATGATGAAGATGAAAGATGGTTACAATGAGGGATCGCCTAGGCTTTAAATATAGCCTCAAGGTGTCCCTTGGCGAAGAGGCATGATGTTTGATCATGCCCTTCCACATTAATAACTTAAGATAACTAAATCTAATTAATAACTAATAAAATATACATAACATACAGTGAGGCGCCGTAAGGCTCGATCATATAGGAACTGATGAGCAGGTTGCGGATATTCTCACAAAGCCCTTGGGGAAGGTCATGTTCTTAACCTTCCGTGAGAATCTTGGAATCGTGGAACGACCCTATTTGGAGAGTCATGTTGGATGATGAGCTCTGAGAGCTCCAGGGGGGCTTTGGGGATAGCTTCTTGGAGCTATAAAAAACAACAAGGCTAGGCTTGTCGAACCTTGTTGGTGTGCTTCTGCCCCACCGTGATGATATTGAGTTGGTTTACCTCTCTTTGATCTGTGCCCCGTATGCATCCTACCCATGGAGTACCAAACTCATGGGAAGTACCTCTCATTTGGAAAATGAGGTGGGAAATGTGGATAGAGACCAATAGCAAGACCGATGGACGCATCGGAGATTGTCGTACTCTCTATATCTAGAATGGCACGTGTCCAACCACTTGATCTGGGATCAAGTCAAGTGAGGTTTCGGACCTCCAACTGACTTCGGGTCAATTAAACTAACTTCTGGTTAGTATATGACTCTTTTGTGTCCAAGAGAGGTTTCGGACCTCCAACTGATTTCGGGTCAGTTAAACTAACTTCGGGTTAGTATGAGACTCCTTTGAGTCCTATAGAGGTTTCGGACCTCTGAGTTGATTTTGTCAGCCGGGAGTGATGTCTTTGTGACTCACCTTTTGTTCTGAAATAAAGAGCCACCAAAGCAAGTTACGGCGGGATGACGCACGATGCTTGGATGGCACTGATGGATGGAGTTCTCCCTAGTTGAGAGGGAGTGTTAATTTTGGGCAACTAGGTCCAAACTCCATGTTGTGATGCTCAGATGACAATGCCAATATTTTTATTGGATTCCTCTTTCGAAGAGGTGCAAGATCGATCTAAAGATCATCTTGATCGGATGAACAGAACATGTATTTTGAATTTATTCCACATGTGCAAGGTCGGCCTGATTTATCCCACATGCATAATAGATGTGTCACACACCCCCACAGATGACTATATATTGGAGAGACTTGGAGTTCATTTTACACACATTTTTGGAGGCATTCTCTTCTCTCATGGATGGTGCAGCGATTAGGGTTTCTCATGATGATGCGGTTAGGGCATCTTGGTGCAGTGTCTTGATGGGGCGTTCTTGATGAGACGTCTTGGGGTTGTGTGACACATTGGGTTGACTGACCTTATGGAGACTTTGCTAGTTGAAGCATCCTGCTGACCGTCCTAACGCTACCATTCTTCATCTCTGTTTTTGGCTTGTCTTCCATCAATCTATTGGTATGTTCTATCTGCATCTTACTTGCCGGTTCAAATGATAGCTAAGTTGAATGGTGGGATGACGGACTATCGTGGTTGTGATACACCTTACGACTTTGTACGGTCTGAGTAGCACGTGGTTGGTTGTGGTAGCTTATGTGTTGAGATTTTTGAGTGTTGGGGTAGCATCAAATGTGCTCTAGCTCCCAAACTTTGTGAAGGGACTAGAGTACATGAGATCTCCAAGACGTAGAAAGAGAGTTGAGAAATTCCATCTTGTTTAAGAGAAAATTAATTAATTAATATTTTTAATTAAGGACCCTAAGTCTAACTCAGGAAAATTAAAAGATTAAAGGTAATTAATTTAAACATGTGATGGAAATGACTTGAGTCACACGGATCAAGCTTTCTTTTAATCTTAGCCATCGATTCAAGATTAAATCATGGTCATTGATTTCCCAACGAGAAAAGTATAAAGGAAAGGCTTGGGGTCAATTGGAGAACACACACAATGGCAGAGCACTGAGACTAAGTTGGAATTCTAGGGCGTGGTTTGTGTAAGAAATTAAATCACTCATTAAAACACACATAAAAATACCTTAGACAAAACATTGGCGGAAAAGGCCTGAGAGCCTTACAGCATTCCTCACATATTCTTTTTATTAAAAGAATGTAATAATACAAATAAATAGATGAGGAAGTTGTCTCAAGATAGTGCGTCTATCTTGGACAACTTGGTTGAGAAAATATCTCAACCACACACACTAAACTAGGAGCTAAGTTAGGTAGGCCTAAACTAACTCCTAATCAAGAGGAACTAACATAATCTAGAAAATTAGGCATAAAATTCTAATTTTCAATATTTAATTAATTTTAATTTATTTTGGATTTATAATTGTTTATGAGAAAGAGGCTAACATTCCCCCCCCAATGATAAATCCAAAATAAGAACTAGGAACCATCTTCCAAGTTCTCATGCTGAAATTGATGCTCCTCAAAAACACTGCCTGAAAAACCGCCAAAGTTGGATGCCGAAAAAACTGCAATCTGAAGAGACCATGAGTAAGTTGCATGTTTGATTCATCTCTGAATTTCGCTTGACAACTTCAACACGTGCCAAGCTGCAAAAGGATCCATCTGTCCTTTGCTTGCAATCAGCATCCTTTGTCCACTGCCAAAAAATTTGATGACGCCCACTAGCGAATTTGCTTGTCCACTGACAAAATGTTGAAGACGCCCACTCGCTGATGATGTTGATGATGTCAAAAAACAACTCACTGTTGATTTTGTTGATGCTATCGAAAATTGTTCATTGTCGATGCCCAATGGCTTCTTGGATGTTTGAATGCCCACTGGCTACTGAAGATACCTACTGGTTGCTGAAGATGCCCACTGGCTGCTGAAAATGCCCACTAGTTGCTTCTGCTGATGTTGTCAAAACTTTTAGTCTGACAACCACCGTCAATTTCATTAACATATTCCCCCCTTTGTCAGCTGAAAGGAGAGACAATCCTCTGCAAATTATTCAGGTGTAGGAGTGTTGCACTAGTTTACTCCCCTGTTCAACTGCACAAAAGTACCATCGTCATTTGACTATCGACTGCAACAGGTGTGATTGAATTCGGTTGTAGAACATACACAATCTTTTGACGATTGACGACCATTCCCAAGGATCAATCCATTCATAATTGATCTTCAATCTAGCTGGTTGGTTTTGGTTTGCAGCATTTCTCGGATGAATGATTATGCTCGCCACAACGGCGACAAGGATGGAGATCGAAACAATGATCTTCCATATGACCTGCTCTTTGATAATGTGAGCATTTTGGTTTGACTGCAACTTCGGTTTGCATGCATGTTGATTTGTTTGCAACTTTCGCAGAATTTGTTGATGTGATTTGTTCAAGAAAGTTTGCACTGATGAACTTGATGGGCTTTGAATAATCTGGGATATGTAAGTTGTCGGCATCTTTGACATATCCTAATCCTCTTCGATTTCTGTTACTTTGAATTTCTTCCCATGGCTTGATGATCGGCTTGGAAGAAAGTTGAACTTGAACAACTTTGACACTTGAAGCTGTTTGGATGAATAGCTTATCATCTTTATCTGTAGGGTTCAAAGACTCAGAAGCATCACTCTTCTCTTGCAACTCATTTCTTTGTAGTTGCGAGTCCAGTTGAAGGAACTCAATCGTTTCATTTGTCTGTTGTAGATGCCTTGAAATGTCAGCAAGAGTTGATTTGTTGATTTGCACCATATCTTCAGCACTTGATAGGATCAAATTGTGAAGAACTTGTAATAGCTGGAGGTGTTGCGCCATGTGAACTCGCTCGCCTGAATTCAGGCTCGCTTGTCTTGAACTTGTTGGATTAAATTCACTCGCTTGATTTGAATGAGACGCTCGCTTGCTTTGGAATTTGCTTGATCTCTTGCTTGCTAAAACTTGTTTTGCTTGTTTCACGCTCACTGGAACTCACGCTCACTTGTTGTAGATTTCAACTTGCTTGATTGTTTGTTTGAATATTACATTTACTTGCGTTAGAGTTGAACTCACTTGTTGCTTTGATTGTTGTTTCAATGAACTTCACGCTAGCTCGCTTGATGTTGTAAACTTTGTACTTGATTGTGCTTATTGGCAAAAGGATGTCAAACACTGTCGAAAATGCACCCAAAATACAAATGACAAGTTCAAATAATATGACACAGTTGAAGACTTACTTGACTTAATTGTCTTAGTTTGACCACCTTATCAATTCAAATTGGGGTGTCGGTTTCAACCGAGAATGCACCCTGATAATACAACTCAGTCAAAAAGCGTTTGTCTGCAAGTGATACAAAAAATGTTTGTTGATGTCGTCTTGTCTTGGAATGCTTGATGTGCAATCCTTTACTTGATTATTTTGAGTACAGGATGTGGAATATGGTTGTAGAAGACCTCTTTATCAACTTGATGATGTGTTGCACAAATGCATGTGATTGTTTGTGCTTTTGTACTTATGTTTGATTACATGCTTGATGACTTTAAGCTTGCTTATGTGCATGTAGTTGTTTAATTTGTTGTGTACCATATTACAAAGAGTGTCAAAAAAAATGGACACATGTCGCACACACATTCACTACACATGGTGTACCTAAGATCCCCTTATTCAATTTCGGGTGGATCTAGGACACGATCACCAAAAAATTATATATTTATTAAGTATTGAGTACATAAGAAATCTCCACCTTCAAGTAATGAAAATGCCAAGTTGGCAACTTTTTGAAACAACTCGCCTTCAAAATCTAGATGTTCACTGACTGAAAGTCTCAAAAGAAATACAACATTGAATTTCTTGTTTTAAAAAAATATCCACTTATCACTCCAATTTGACAAAAAAAAGTTAAACTTATCACTCCGAATTTACAAAATATACCTTATTTCTCCAAAAAAAAAAAAAAATTAAAAACGACCTTATTACAATCTTCCCCTTATAACTCCCAAAGATCACTCATTAAAAAACACACCTTATTTCTCCACCTTATCCCTCCTTTAAAATTCACTTTACTACAAAAAAAACACACCTGATTTCTCCACAATACATTACAAAAATCACTCATTATCACTCCACTACATAAAGTTTCTACTTTATGATACCTTTTTTTAAAATGCTTTTACATACATTCTTTTAAATTATTAAAAGAATTTAATGAACCTTATGAAATCACATAAAAGTGATATGTTTCCTTTTAGATTTTATAGTTTATGCATGTAAAAGCACCATACACCATTCGATGCATGTTATTAGTTTGATAGAAAAAGTGAGAGGGTATGTAACCATTCTTGACTTCTGAGTCGTGATAAACAAATTAATCAATGATTCCATTGAGTGTGAGAGTAATTTTGATGAGCTTTGAGCTCTACGCCCACACACTTTAAATTGAACTCCACGCAGGTGCTCTTTTGACACTCGGCTTCACCATACACAACTACGTTCATAATCCATCATGGCTCCACGATGTTGTCTTTCTTCCACGAGGCCTCACAAATTTTCTACGCAGGTATTTCACGTTGGTCTCACGCTGGTCTCAAAGAAAATTCAAAAGCACTTGCATGGTTGGATTGACTAGAGTTCACTTGGCTCCTTCTGCTCAATTTTTCTTCCTCAGCCCGCAAATTTAGCTTTGAAGTATGGGAAGCATTACCACCCAGATGGATCTGACTGCAACACAAGTTATTGCAGACCATGCCATGGGAATGATTGATGATAGATGGACACAGTCAACGAGAGGCAACTCAACAAAGTTGTTATTCACACACTTTGCAACATCCACCAATCAACGTGAGGTCGGTTGAGAATCAATGGGAGATCATTATAAATAGCAAGGCCAACGAAATCTATGTAGCTTACCCAACAATTCAAATTTGCATGTCAGACGAAAATGGCTGCACTTCATGGCTCCATCATCAATCTAGACGAATCTTCACTAGATCGCTATTCTCACAGGATTTTATGTATTCCATGCTTAATTATACTCTAGATCGAACAAAGAAATCCATCTAATATGGAAACTAAGGCTATCTACCATGCAAAAAAATAATCTTCTGACCTCTGAGTCGATTTTGAGCATATTTTACGGAAATCATCCAACAAATTGTTGAGGAATCACGATTATTGCCATACAATTTGATTCGATTATTCAAAGAACTACCCTTGTGCCATGACGACTCGCTTCAACAATGCATATTCTTTGTCCCCCATCATTAAATTGAAACAAATCGATTCTGCTAATCATCCATGCATAGTGTTTCCCAATATCTGAGACTGGACTTTCTTCAATGCGAGACATACACCACACAACTGTTGTAGCAAACGATCCCGGTGAAATTTTGCTCTAGGGGTTGATTATGATTGTTGAGCCAGCTTGTCGAGTTCTAATCCGTGGATATTTATGATCTGCAAGGCGCTTGGCAGTGTTGTATCAAGCTGCCAATCAAATCGCATCTCGACCTTTGCATGCTGAGTGATGCAACAAACCTCTAATCAAAGGCATGGGTTCTTGCGTATTTTGCTGGATAACAGACCGTATTTGCCTCTCCTGCGATGGTTGTGGTGGCTCGTGCACACAGCAACAGGGATCCTTCTTAGCTGCATGATGCACGCAGGAAGCCGCAGCTTATTCACCACGGTCAACAGACCCTTCGACACACGGCACACCCTTCGGTGGTAGGAGAAATACGAGATCCCCCACAATCACCAACTCATCCACTCACGCAAAAGAACACTAGTAACGCAGCACTCTACTGCTCATGCCCTCTAGAGCGTAGATCTGAATGTTGTTGTTCCTTACGCAGATGGGATCACCGACTAAATCCTCAATCCATGATCCGAGCTCTACCTCTCGGCCTTCCTCACGCAGATATGACAACCCACGCGATTTGCCAGAAACTGATTTGAATGTAGACAAAACTTATACACAAATCACCACACTACGTTGCGCACTCTGCTTCACACTTTCCATTCCACACTATAGGACTGAAGCACTGAATTTGCGACATGCACCCATAAATCTCACCGCAGCACTGATACCACATGTGAGAAATTAAATCACTCATTAAAACACACATAAAAATACCTTAGACAAAACATTGGCGGAAAAGGCCTGAGAGCGTTATGGCATTCCTCACATATTCTTTATTATTAAAAGAATGTAATAATACAAATAAATAGATGAGGAAGTTGTCTCAAGATAGTGCATCTATCTTGGACAACTTGGTTGAAAAAATATCTCAACCACACACACTAAACTAGCAGCTAAGTTAGGTAGGCCTAAACTAACTCCTAATCAAGAAGAACTAACATAATCTAGAAAATTAAGCATAAAATCCTAATTTTCAATATTTAATTAATTTTAATTAATTTTGGATTTATAATTGTTTATGAGAAAGAGGCTAACATTTTGCTAAGAATTTCCAGAAGTGTTTCAGCTACAGCGAGGGGTAGTATTGGCGAGAGTGATGATCTGATCCTAGGCCAAGAGTGCATCAACAGGCAGAGAAGCAGCAGCCAGAGCAACGTAGAGGGAGCAACAGTTGTGCAACGCAGAGGGCTTCAGGTGCTACGCAGGCCCAGAAAGGGCAGCGCAGAGGTAGCAGGAGGCCAGCAAGGGTGACACAGGCCCTTACTGAACAACGCAAGGGCAACCACAGCCTAGCAGAGCTGACGCAAAGGGCTTCAGAGCAGCACTGGGGTTTCTGAAGACCGAAAAAGGCTGAGTTCTGTAAATTCCTTTGAGGGTGTGAATCAGTCAGATTTTTCTCTCTGGAACAGAGGTATTGCTGTAGATTTTGTATTTCTCTATTGGGTTAACCAGTAAGGTGCCTAAATTTGTTGTACTTAGAATCTATTTAATGATAAAGACCCTCCAGCAACCAGAAGACTGGCTTTCCTGCGTTGGGTTTTTCCGGGGATAGTTGTCAAGAAAATCCTGTGTCACTTTGTCATTGTGCATGTATTCAGTGTAGATTGTTAATGTGTTTACTTCGATGTCAATGCTGAATATTTCAGATTAATAACATGTCTAAGTAGGAGAAGTAAATCAAGATTTAACAGTAGGGTTTCTACGTAAGTAATATTCAGAAATTTTCACATTATGGACACTGGTCAATAGCTTTGGGGCCACGATGCAACTTATATATAACAATTTTTTTATATATATATATTTTTGTTATATAATTTTTTCCTATATAATGTTTTTGTTTTTTTTTGTTAAGTACTGGTTTTTTAATATAACTTTTTTTTTAAAGGTTTTTTTTAATAATTTTCTTTTTCTTCCTTAAATATAGATGCTCTTTTTTTTTTCAACCCCTTTTTTTTATTATATATTCTTCCCTTTTTTCTTCTTTTTAATTTTTTTAGTATAAATTTATAAAAAAAAAAAATTTTTTTTTTTTAAATGGCCAAGGGCCTAACGACAAAATTGGAGAAACACCCAAACAGTATGGCGAAACGCTTGAATCACGAAAGCAACAAAGTCGAAAACAAGTTGATGACCAAAGGCCAAATCAAACTAGCTCTATGCAGCAGTTGAGCAGCCAGGGGATCGCACTGCTCCGATACCAATGTAACGAACAAAGTTTGTATACTCAGAGGAATGCTCTAATACCAATGTAACGAACAAAGTTTGTATGCTCATAGTGTTGATTTCTGGTAGCATCGGATGTGTTCTAAGTCTCAAATTTTGCAAGGAGGCTTAGACACATGTATTCCAAAGAACCCAAAAAGTGTTTCTGGAAATTTCACTCAAATTATGTTTTATGGAAATAATTAATTATTTTTAATAGGACCCTAAGTCTAAACTTAGGAAATTAAAATAATTAAAAGATATTATGTAAAAAAGAGTGTGAATCTTCTAGAAAAGACAAAGATCAAGTCAAGTTAGTCTTAGTCATTGATTAACGATTTAATCTCAGTCGTTGAAGTCTCAATGAGAAGATTATAAGGACTTGATGGGGCATTTAGAAAACACATCGAATACACCGAGAGGCCGATAGAGTCTAGAGATCGAATTTCTCAAGTGTGCAGTGCTAAGGAGAAGTTAGATCGAGAAGATTCTTACAGAGAGGGACAACAATAGATCTGGTTGGAGGTTTTCCTGAGCCGAGAATACATCACAGAGGAGACAGAGAGTAGTACGCAGAGCCAATGCAGAGCCAGCAAAGGCAGTGCAGCAGCCTTGAGGAGATCCGAGATTCAACTGAGGATCAGTCGGATCTAGTGCCGGAGTGCCTGGGTGTGAGACCATAGGGGGCCATAGATCAATATCCAGCCAACAGAAGAACCAGCAAGCAGAGGTGACACAGTCCCCACACAGAGTGACGCAGAGACCATGCAAAGGCAGTGTAGTGCTCATCAGCTCAGAGTTTGGTCAGTTCGGATATCCCAAAGTCAGTGTGAGGTAATCCTCACTGGCTCATTTTTCAGTCAGATTCTCTGTGTGCATGGCTAGTAAGGCATCCCAGATTGTATGCGAATCTTCTGCATAATAAAACAAACCCTCAGTTGTTGGGTTTTTCCCGGGACATTAGTCCAAAAATAACGGTGTCGTGTGTCTATTGTTTATTCTTGCTCAGATCTTGTTTCCGCACTTATTTATTTTCCGCAGTATAATTTTGTGAAGATTGTAATGTATGGGTTTCGATATTTACTGTACAACACAGTAAATAATTTGTTCAGTAATCAACAAATAGAAGAACTCTCATCAGTTGTTGCAATAGGATTGCGAGTAGCAGATTTTTCACATGGTATCAGAGCTTGTTTAGCAGTGCAGGAGGAGTGAGAGAGCAGACCAGAAGGATCCAGCGTTGAAGAAGAAGCAAGAGATCAAAGAGTTGTGTAAGTAACAAATCGATTTCCCCAGTGATTGCGCTATCCAAGCCAGGAGGGCTAGATCTGCAAGGAAATCTCTATCTGAGTGAGCCAACAGAGAGGTAAGATCCTCCAGTTTGCAACTTGTCAAAGGCAGAGGGAGCAACGCAGAAGATTTAGCGCAGATCAATAGCTAGTGGGACGCAGTTTTCAGTGTAGCAACAGTTGCTGGTGCAGAAAGTGACAGAAGAGAGAGACGAAGACACATTTGGGGGATTTCTGACCTCAGAGAGTTTCTTGCCCAAGACTCTCTGATTTTCCGTGCAGAAGCAGTGAGATCGTGATTTATTTGGCTTGCTCCAGTAGGGAGTGTGTAGAGCCAGTTGCACGGAGGGTTAGACACAGCAAATCGACATTTGATTGGGTGAGATGGTAGCCAGTGGGTTGCGAGATCAGGATCAGTTGGAGGGTGCCTCCAACTATGTAATATAGAAGGCAACGATTTCATTCCTTCTAGATGAGCATGACCTCAAGACCTTCATCGACAGTACATTGGTTGAACTTGTAGATGTCACATAATTGAGAGCCATCAAGAAGAACATGGCAAAATCCAAATGGTTGATCTTCAACGGGGTGAAGGATCATATTGTCTCACATATTTCCAGCAAAGGGACTGCAAAGGAAATGTGGGATGCATTGGCCACATTGTATTAGGGGTCTTCCGAGCAGAGGAAGATGTTTTTGGAGGAAAAGATGCGACTACTAGGAGGCAGAAGGTAAAAAGCGTTGATCCATTCCTTGCAAAACTTCAGGAGGACCAAGATCAGCTGGCAGTTGTAGGACTAGCTTCTCAGGCCACAGAGTTGGTCAGATTGGCCCTAAATTCAGTGTCCGAAGACTATCAGGTCTTTGTCCAGTGTATCCTGGGCAGAGAGAAGTTGTCGGACTCGAAAGGAATGTGGGAAATTCTTCAGCAGGAAGAGATGAGGATAGATCTACTCAAATGCAAACTTGGTGGCAGCGCAGTAGTGGATCAATGCCCAAGGAGGAGGAGGAGAATGCAGTCCTTGCATCAAAGGGGCAAAAGGAGCAACGGAGATGAAAGAAGGATGTCTCAAAGATTAAATGCTTCTAGTGTGACGAGCTGGGACATTACGCTACACAGTGTCCTCTCAAGAAGGACAAAGATGAGAAGCATGATCCTCAGTCTACAACTGCAAAGATCGAGGAGGAGGAATTCGCCATGATTGCCCATATCTCACCAAGGGAATGTTGGGGTGATATGGAATTGTAGCTCGAAAAAGTTGCAGATTGGGCGAGATACTTAAGGAGTCCACCTCTGAGCAGCGCAAAGTAAATTTTGCAGCAGTGAAGGAAAGCACAGTGCAAAGTCAGCAGCAGCGCATCAGCTTTAGAGGGACAGCGCAGATACTAGCAGCAGTCAGATCTTCAATATGAGATGCATCCTACTGAACACTAATTCAGATTTTGGATGTTTTTTGTTGCAGTGGCACTTGGCAGCAATATGTAGGGTCAACAGCAGCATGGATGCAGCAGTGCAGTGTTGGTGGGCAGCAATTTCAGACATCAGCAGCGCAAAGGGAGATGTTGCAGAATCAAAGCAGTACTTCAGCTAAATGCATTGCTAGAGTACACTCCTCGCTAAGAGGGAGTGTTGATTTCTGGTAGCATTGGATGTCATCTAAGTTTCAAATTTTGAAGCGAGGCTTAAGCACATGTATTCCAAAGAACCCAGAAAGTGTTTTTGGAAATTCCACTCAGAATATGTTTTATGGAAATAATTATTTATTTTTAATGGGACCATAAGTCTAAACTTAGAAAATTAAAATGATAAAAGGATATTAATTAAAACAGAGTGTGAATATTCTAGAAAAGACAAAGATCAAGTCAAGTTAATCTTAGTCATTGATTAACGATTTAACCTCAGTCGTTGAAGTCTCAACGAGAAGATTACAAGGACTTGATGGGGCATTTGGAAAACACACAGAATACACCGAGAGACCGACAAAGTCTAGAGATCGAATTTCTCAAGTGAGCAGTGCTTAGGAGAAGTTAGATCGAGAAGATTCTTGCAGAGAGGGGCAGTGATAGATCTAGTTGGAGATTTTCCTAAACCGGGAATACATCACAGAGGAGACAGAGAGTAGTACACAAACAGGTATCATAGTAGCTACGCAGAGCGAGCTATACAGCCTTGAGGAGATCCTCGATTTAGCTGAGGATCAGTCAGATCTAGTGCCGGAGTGACCAAAGGGGGCTAAAGATCAGATCCAACCAGCAAAAGAGCCAGCAAGCAGAGCTGACGCAATCCCCACGCAGATTGACGCAGAGACTGCACAAAGGCAGCATAGGGCTCATCAGCTCAGAGTTTGGTCAATTAGGATTTTCCAGTGTCAGTGTGAGGTAATCCTCACTAGCTCTTTGTCTCTTTGTTACACAGCAATTTGTCACCGTCCCTGCAATTCCCCGTCCCGCACATTGGAGGGCTTATTCCGTGACCTGTGAGAAGTGGCATGATCTGAAAACACTTGTATGGCATCCCCCTAGACATGGACTTTCATTCCCCTGAAGACAACTCCTTGTGAAAAACCCTAAAAATAGCCTTTTTATCCTTGGCGCGACTGCTCAGTGTTATACTCGTGCCAATGGGGAAAATCCTCCAAAGAGGGCACGCCAACTGGCGCACTGTCTCAGTGTTCTACCCGCGCCAGGCTTATTAAGGAGTGTTTTTTAAAAAAAGAGGCGAAGTTTCGATTACAACAACTTCGTGGATGAGTCATGAGGAGTGGTTTCGACTGAATAACCACGCTCTTCCTCCTTTGGCTTTTTGTTTCCACCTTATGGGGAACCTCCCAAGGGATAAGGCCTCCCTTCCACTATTGTAGGGATCCCAACATCCTCCTCTTCTCTATAAATATAGCCTTCATCCATTGATGAAGGGGCTGAAAGGCTGAATGGCTGAATGGTTGAACATGGCTGAATAGCTGAAGGGCTGAATGGTTTAGTCTCCAAGAGCCTTCATAGCCTAAAGAATGCTGCAATAATCCTCATAGTGCTAAATCAGTAGCAAGGAGATTGACGATCGAAGAGAGAGGCTTGTCCCCATTCCCGACAAGCTTTACTGAGACGTATTCCGCTGACGACCCGCCGAAGGAAGATTCACCGTCAGAGCCAGGTTGTATATTCCTTTGTATGAATTAATGATAAGCGACTTTGGTTGTGGTTCCACTCGTATTGTTCATCATGATCATGAGTTGTGTCTTCTCTGACTAATACATAATTGCATATATCGGGTTTTACGCTTGTGTTTGTCGTGTTTCTTGTGTGTGCAGGTGTTCGATCGCGGCAAGCGAGAGGATTGTGATCTGCTGGAGCAAGGAAACGAGAGCGCCATCTTCTCTACAAACAACAGTGTTGGACTTGAGGTAGGCCTTCATCGCAAGTTGGTCTATTGCAATTAGGAACTTGCATCTTAGCGTGGTACGATTGTTGCTAGACCCGATCTGGGCTAGTAGGGATCGCCTCTGTCCGCAGAGGGGATTTACCTCTACAACAAATTGGCGACTCCACTGGGGAGCGAACCCAGAATCTCAACTTCTCTTGAACATATCGGCGACACGATAGTGGATTTGGCAGTATTTGACATCAAAAGATCAGAGGTCATGATGGCGAGTCAAAGAGCAGATGAGAGGTCAAAAGGGATCACCCAAACCCACGGAGGTCAAAAGGGATTACCATGCTGGGGGCATGCTTAACTTTTTCAAGCATAGTTTGTTTCCATTTCAAGCTTGTGAAAAAATGAAACCGGTTTCAAGCATAGTTTATCTTTGTTTCAAGCTTGTGTAAAAATGAAACCAACTTCACGTAGAGTTTTTTGATTTCAAGCTTGTGTAAAAATGAAACCATTCCCATTTTACCTCTTTGTGATTGACTGACTGCTAAGTCACCTGATACGGGGATACGGGGATACAGAGATTCGAAGTATCGGATACGGGTACGGTGACCCCGGAACAGGATACTTCTGGGATACGTTACGTTATATATTATTTTATTAAAAATATATATATATATTAAAAAATATATATATTAATATATTAAAAATTAGATATTTTTTGCACAAATTCATACAAAATTCATTGATTCAAACATAGATATTAGATACTCATGAGTCATACATCATCATTGATACTATAATACAAATTACAATGATACATTGATACACCATACATGATACAATCATCAAATTTACTCAGAAAGACAAGATTGAAGATAGTAAGATACTGTAGTTTTTTCATTAAGTCATCAGAATCAAAATTTGTTACATAAGAACACTGCCAATGGCAAATAGAAATACAAAATACAAAATCAATTACAGTCTACAAGACTACAAGCCTGAAGCCTCAATGATTCAGAGTCATCAATCCTCATAATCAGCATTACTGTCCAAATCCTGATCATCATGCTCACCACTGCTCTCCTCTGCCTCTGATGCATCCTCCTCCTCTATCATCTCTGCATCTTCTGGTGTGGAGGATGACCCCTCTAATCCATCATCAAATCTGACAGGCTCTAGCACTGGCGCATTGAGATCCAAGTTGGCCAATGCCAACTCAACACTGCTGTCCAGACCCATATCATCAGGAAAGACATCCCACATCTTTGTCTTTCCCTTCAACCACTCCTCCCTCTGCCTGTAGATGAGACGAAGGTTGGTGTGCACATACACCATTGTCTCTGCCCTGGACTGCTCAAGCCTGCTCTTCTTCACACTATGCAAATTCCCATATGTGCTCCAATTCCTCTAACAACAAGAGGATGAAGTCACCTTAGAGAGGAGCCTCATGGCTAACTGCTGTAGAGGAGGGCTTGTTGCCCCATGAGTTGCCCACCAAGAATGGGGCTTCTTAGTCCCCCTGTCTCGAATCAAATCATAGCCTCCAAATCGCCCCCTGCCAGTGGAAAAATCTGCAAAGGCATCCTCCACCTCATCAAGGGATGCCCTATCCTGAAAAATCCTCCTCAATGCATCTTTCCTCCCCTGTGAGATTTCAACATCCATGTGAGGAGGGAATCTGCGAGAAGGTCCACCATTCAGCCACTCATGGCTGTAGTATTTTGGATTCAAGGAGTGAGCCAAACAATGTAAAGGTGTGCAATTCTTGTCCCATCTGCTGACAAGAATATCCTATATGACGGTGAAGAAGGCCTCAGGTGATGTCTCATACTCTGGGCACTCACTCTGTAAAATAATGGTCCTCACAGACTCAATCATGGAATCCCATCCCTCATAAACCTCTCCTAGGATGGGTTGGTCTGTATCTGCAAATCTGAGCAAGGAAATGATAGGCTCCATGATTTGAATAATTATATCTACCTTCTCCCACCATATATCATCCAACACTATGTCCTTCACCTTCTTTGAGGCTGCTTGATCCATCTTTCTCCAAAAAGACCAAAACTCTGAAATAACCATAGACCCAAGAGCGGTCTTGACCTCCCTCAACCTCTTCAACATGATGAATGAAGAGGCAAACCGTGTATCTGTAATCTTCAACAATGATAGATTGTTGTACTCCTTGTAGATAGTGAGGGCATTTGTATGGTTTGTTACAAAGTTGCGGATATGTCGTGCATCCTCAATAGTGGCTCCAATCAAAAGCACATCAGAAGCAATAGATTTCAGTGCCAAGTTCAATGAATGGACAATGCAAGGTGTCCAAAATACTTGTGGATATTTTGCTTCCACAATCATGCCAGCAGTCTTGCAAACAGGTGCATTATCTGTAATGATTTGCACACAACAATCCACACCTACACTTTCAATAACTTTGAGAAATAACTCACCCATATATTGTGCATCCTTGTACTCTCCAAATGCATCCACTGCTTTCAAGAAAACTGCGCCATTCGTGGATGACACCATAAAGTTAATGAGTGGGTGGCGTGCTGGATCTGTCCATCCATCAGAAACAATGCTAACCCCAGATGTTGGCCATGCTGATTTAATAGGCTCAAGCATTTTGTCCACCTCTTTCTTTTCCTTTGTCAACAATGTGGTTCTAAGCTTCTCTGACCCAGGAGGCACATACCCTGATGGAGCCCCATGACAAAGAGCTCGACACATCTCAATAAATAGAGGTGACCGTGCAACATTAAAGGATATGAAGTTCTGATAGAAAAAAAATGCAATGGTGAGGTCAAGCTCTTCCCTTTTCTCTTTTTGGAAAATCTTGTCCATTGGACCAACTGCAATTGCCTTTCTCTTTGCTAATTCTCCCCTGCTAGAAGTCTCAAAAGGGAACTTGCTGCTGCTTTTCCTCAAGAATGGAAGGGGGTCATCAGTCTTGGATTTTTTTGATTTTGCTGCCACATTTGCCTCACCAATACTCGCCTCTTTCTCCAATTTCTTCTTATCTGGCAATTCAATTGCTGTACAACATTTAACGCCACAACCTGGAATACCCAACAAATGAGCTTTCACACGGAAATATGTGCCATTGAAATGGCCATTGCAAAAATTGCATTTCCATGTACAATTTCCTCCTCCCTTTTTTGTTGCCCCTTCCTCTCTTGTTGCATATTTCCACAATGGGTATTTGGGGTCAACAATTTGTTTTCCCTGCACATTTGAAGCTACTGTTGCAGCCCCACTTCCAATGGATGGAATACTTGCAGACTGTGATGAACGAGGGACAGAAGGGGCATCTCCAATGGAGACATTCTTCCCCTTTCTTTGCCCCTGTCTTGCTGCCTTTGATTGAGCCATAAATACTGTAAAAAATAAACAAAAACAACTAAATATATAAAACATATGCACATGCAAACACTAACAACAAACTAAATGCAAAATATAGAGGGAAAATACACTTATCGGATGCTCGAATCTCTTCGAAAGAACACACTTGCTCCTTGCTCACACTAGCTCTCCTTCTCACTTCACAAATGAAACACAAATGAAATGGATGAGAAAATAACAAGGAAAAACCGCACGTTATAAAAAAAATCGTGCGATTTTGCTTGCCGCGGGCCTGGCCGTACTCGACAGGACAGGCCACGGCGTATCCGACGGGGTACGGTCGGGATACGACGTGTCCCTTTTCGGATACGCCGTATCCCGACCGTACCCTGTACAGATACGTCGTGTCCTTCGAATTGGGGCCGAATCCGATACGTAGAGGTGTCCGACACGGAGATTCAGGGATACGAGGGCATTTTAGGAGTATCCGGTTACTTAGACTGACTGTGACCTTCATCCTTTGGTTGTTTGCCCGTTTCTATCGATTTTACATTCTATCCCTAGGGCATCTAGGTGCTATTGTGTGTCGAGCCTCCAGTGGGAGTTTTTGGTTTCTATCTGTTCAGTCAACTTTGTGATTGCTTCTCTGCATTCATTTGGTGGTTTTTTATCGTTTTATTGCGTTATTTGAGTGATTGGTTTCTTCTTCATTCGAATTCCGCTTTGTCTCGCTTTGAGCCTAGATTACATGGTTCACTTGAGTCTTGGAGATTCTGCTTGAAGTGGTGAGTTTGGTCTTGGTTGGGAGAAATTCTTTGTTGACAAAGTGTTTGGAACAACGATTGCATTCTTAGTATTTGTTTACATCTCTTTTGCATTCATCCTTCATTAAGGAGATTTGCGTTCTTTTAGTTTTCGTCTCATAGTTTGCTTTTCGTTAAAATGCATTAGATCACATTGCATTGAAAAGTATTTTTTGAGATTCATCATTGAACTTAGATCACATTTTTTAATGATTGAAAACTAGAAATCGCTTTGATTGCATTCTCTTTTATTAAAAGCATGCATTAAGTAGATTCTCATTTCATCGAAAAATGCATTGAGTGCATTCTTATAATTTGAAAAGGAAAAGGAAATTGTGCATAGATTACAATTGCATAGTTTTCGGAAAAAAGGGTTTTGCATAGATTACATTGCATTATTCGCATCGTTGAATGTTTGAAATTACTTTTGGATAGTGAAAGTCATCTAGTTTGGAAAAGATTTCGTTTGCAGTGTTGTTGTTTGTTGCATCATTGTTTGAAACTCTTCCCTTAACTAGATAGCATTCATCGAATTGAAAGATTTCTTTTCTCATATAGCTGCATATAGGAGATTGTCAAATGACATACAGTAGGGCCTTGAAACCGAAACACAATTGAAGATCAACCATAAAATTTATTCAATCAACCTAAGGAAGCATTGGAACATTAACGAAATATTTAGAGGTCTAGGCTAGAGACGTGTTCCGGCGTCGTTAAACCTAGTAGCTGTCGTTTGCCTCTTGGCTTTAGACAGCACTAGTACGAACTTGTGCTCCCCCGTACCGTCGCATATATAAAGGGAGACCCCACTAGGTTGCTATCCTTTATCCGTAGGAAGCCAAGTCTGTCGCCTTATACCCGTGATACACCGGACACAGCATTCGGGGAGATTGCATGCACGTACGTTAAGTCCTTGGTTGATTTCTCCTTCATTTTGAAACCAAGGTGTATATTGCAGTTCACGGTTATTTGGTACACCCTTTGCCTAGCATTCCTGAGCAGTCATTTTGATCTTATCTGACTCCTTAAATTTGAAAAGATCATCAAGCGCTTGTCCTTTCAAGCTTGTTTCCAATCTGAAAGTGATAGAGTCACCTTTTGCCTGTTACTCAACTCTTAAAAGATGAAACGGCAGAGTTTTGTTTCGATGTTTTAAAATTAACTGCCCACGAAATATTCCTGGTTAAAGTTAGTTTCCTTAGGGTGTTGTTTTGAAGATCGTTTCTGAAGGCAACTTTTCCGGAGTACACCAACCAAGGAATCCCCTCCGATGGGAATCTGGGTCTTTTTCCTCCTTTTGGAAATGTTGGTGCTCCTTATATGGCAACGTTGTCCCTTCCTGGGTTAACTGTTGGGTTGCCTGTTTGGTTGTTTTCAACCTCTGTGGTCCCAAATGTCTCGGCTACTGTTCAATTAGTTCCTCCGCCTGAGCAACGTCATGCTGATTCCAAGGTGGACCTCTCCCCTTCTACGCCTGTTTCTGCGTCCTCCTCTTCTACTTCGTCTGGTGAAAGTCTGGATTCAAGTAACTAGGTGGCTAAGAAGAAGAAGAAGAAGAAGGTAGATAAAGGAGAGGCTAGCTCGGCGGCTATTGCGCCGAAGAAGCCTTCCATTGATAAACCTTCCAACCCTCCACGGAAAGTCAAGTTCCCTTACATGTTGTGCATGGGAGACCATCTTCTTTGACACTGCCTTGGCATTCCCAAGGTGCTCGAAGTATGGTCCAACAGTCGCCTGCCGTTGCCTTTGGCTTTTGGGAGTCAGGTTGGGGGCACGTCTTCAGCTGGTGTTGGTAAGGCTACTAAGAAGCAGGGTAAGATTACTAATCCCTGTAAGTTGTGTGAAGGGCACCATGCCATTCACCTTTGTCCGTATATGGATGAAGCCAAGCGAGTTTTGGACAACTCAACCGGTTCTACACCATGCCTCCCAGCTGGTTATAATCGGCTTTCTTTGAGTCCTACACCAGTTGATTCAACGATTGGTCAAGAGTCATCCTTGGTCGATCCTGCTCCCCCGGAAATTCAAATTCAGGAATCCGTTCCCGACCAACCATTGGTCATGGGATCAGTTGAGTTGGCCCCGTCTGCAATGCACCAGGTCTTTTCCGTTGAGAGTGGATCTCACACCCCTCAGGTTCTTCTTGTTTCTTCAGATTCTTCAAACTTGGAGAAAGATTCTCCTGTCCCTATATCTCAAGAAGCTGCTCCTCCGCCTCCCGTGATAGAGGAGGATTCTCCTCCCGCCTTCGAGATGGAGGTCGTGGAGGATGCTCCTTCTTCTTCCATAACACCAGGGGAAGACCATCTCAGTTCGATGGTAGCCCCTCTGAGTAGTTTGGTCACTTCCTTTGACTGGAGTCGATTTGCAGCATACCGCCTTCCGTCTTATGTGCCTTTTGAGATAACGGTACAAACTTTTGGTATGGTCGTACCCAGCACCATTATAGACGAAGGCGCGTCTGTTAGTGTTTTATCCTCAATTACTTGGCAAGCTTTTGGCTCGCCGCCGATTGCGCCTGTTACACAAAATCTGTTGGCATTTAACAGAAGAACTAGTCAACCGTTAGGGATCCTTCCAAGGTTACCTATTACTTTGGGAGGTAAAACCATCCATATGGACATGATGGTTGTTCCAAGCCCCTTGGATTTCAATCTACTCTTGGGGCGCGATTACACCTATGCCATGGGAGCGCTCGTCTCCTCCCTTTTTCGTGTGGTCTGTTTTCCACATGAAGGACGGATCGTGACCATTGTTCAACTTGTGTTCTTTGGTCTTGATGTGGCATCTGGCCCGCCATCATCCCTTCCTGGTTTTTATCCACCTGTTGTATCTGCCCCACCGCAGGTCAACTATGTGGCTACCTACCCCATGCCTGTACTTAGTGATGATGCCATCATGCGTCGCGTGCTGGGGGCATTGGATCCTGACTTTCAAGATGTTTTCCTTCCATCAGGAGTGGAACTCTTCGAAGCGATGACTTCTTATTCATCATGATGAGTCGTCTTCGGAGCATAGTTCTTTTCCTTGTGTCAAGCTCCTTAAAAAATGAAACAAGCTCGTCGGAGCATGGTTCCTTCCCTATGTCAAGCTCCTTAAAAAATGAAACCAGGTTCCCGGAGCAGAGTTCCTTGTCTTGTGTCAAGCTCCTTAAAAAATAAAACAAGGTTGTCGGAGCAGAGTTCCTTGTCTTGTGTCAAGCTCCCTAAACCATGAAACAAGGTGTTCTGAGGATAGTTCTTTTAATGTGTCAACCTCGTTAAAACAATGAAACACGTTCCCATTTAATTCGAGTCTTTGATAAGATCTCGTAAAATCCCAGTCGAGTCTTTCTCTTGATCTCATAACTTGAACCTTCACTCCATCTGCCTTTCATATGGACTGAAGCTTGGGGGGCATGTACCTCGAATTGAGTCACCATGCTGGGGGCATGCTTAACTTTTTCAAGCATAGTTTGTTTCCATTTCAAGCTTGTGTAAAAATGAAACCGGTTTTAAGCATAGTTTATCTTTGTTTCAAGCTTGTGTAAAAATGAAACCAACTTCAAGCAAAGTTTTTTGATTTCAAGCTTGTGTAAAAATGAAACCATTCCCATTTTACCTCTTGTGATTGCCATTTTATCAGCCTGTTTTTGCCAGATGAGCCTTGGTTTTCTCACTCCATCGTCACTATCTGCTAGGCCGATCATATGCCTTCACTTGGTTGTTTTACCCGTTCTTGAGGAACCGCTGCGATGAGTGGTCTTGTTAACCAGCCTCTTAACCTTTACTTGTTCTGAGCAGTTCCAGCATTACCGAAACCAATTGCTACCCTTTATACCACTCGTTCCTCCAGGAGAAGTCAACTTTTAGCTCTTTTCTAACTCTCTAAACATGAAAAGATTGTCGAGTCCCTTGTCGTTTCGATCTCGTTAAAGTGGTTGCGAAACGACATCTACCCAGTATACGTTTACCCCTTTTTCGGGCTGGGATAGATTACTTACGAAAAAGGAATACCCTAGCCTATCGCAACTAGGAGTTTTCTCAGACAGTTTTCTACCTTTTCGGATTTGAGGAACTATTTACGAAAAGGGACCGTTGGAGTTTACTTTTCCGCTGTCTTTTCAAACTCTCTAAACATGAAAAGACGCTGAGTTCTTCCTTTGTCAGACTCGTTAAACCATGATGACATCGGATTCAGTCGTAATGACGATATTCGAGTTTCTCCTTCCTAGGGCTCGTTAAATGTACTAGGATGGATTCATCCGAAGGACGAATTTATATGACAAGCATATGGTATCCTCTTCAAGCTTGTGTAAAACTAAAGAGGTACTCGTCAGAAATGGTGGGGGAAAATGGAACCAGTATCATCGTCGTGTCGGCAGTATGTCGCTCTTGAACATGGTACTTGTCTGCATTCGTGTCGGGTTGGGGACATCTCATCTCGTTTTCCACTTGCCTCTGTGGGTTTGGGTGATCCCTTTTGACTTCTCATTTGCTCTTTGACTCGTCATCATGACCTCTGATCTTTTGATGTCAAATACTGCCAAATCCACTATCGTGCTGCCGATATGTTCAAGAGAAGTTGACCTCTGCAAAATTTCAACCTTCCTCTGATTCTCGTCTGATCTTGATTCACAAAGACATTATGTTCCTCTGTCTCGCGTCGTTGATGTGGGAAACACTATGGCCCACCTTCGATCAAGGTCACTTCTTGTCGACATCAGCTCATTATCCGGGAAGCTAATCTAGAGACTCCTTTCTGGTACCTTGGAGCCTGCATGCCTCAATGGCAGGTTCTTCGCGTTCAACGTGAGGTTTTCATCATTGGCCTCCGATCGAGTGATTCTACGGGTGTTCGACGCCAGCTCACTGATTCACATGTCGTAGATTGTACCTATAGTAACTGGAGGACCATTGTCATTATTGGTGGTACCTCTCGCGTCTGTTAACAGCTTTCATCATTGGCTGGTAATCAGGCGATGTTCTTGCATGTTCGACTTCAGCTCACTTATTCACATGCTTGAACTTGTACTTTGTTCGGGACGAGATGGAGCACAAGACCCTGGATTTTGTCTGTTGGAATCCAGGCTGCATTTTGTGGATTATTATGATTGGTTACATGACTCACTGATTGGATGGCTACGACCATACCTGAGTCTCTTTATCGATCCTCACTGGATGGCTGCGTCCATGCCTTGGATCTGGATTCTTGTATACTCTGTTATGGATGGCTGCGCCCATACCACAAATATATCATGTATTTGGAATATCAGTTGTACTTCTCTACGCAAGTTTTCCGACGGCAGTGTTTTCAGTTGGACACGTTCTCGTAAAACATTTCACCCCTCTCTCTCTTTCGGGCCTCATGCTTTAGGCGGCATCTGTTACACAGCAATTTGTCACCGTCCCTGCAATTCCCCGTCCCACACATTGGAGGGCTTATTTCGTGACCTGTGAGCAGTGGCATGATCTAAAAACACTTGTATGGCATCCCCCTAGAGATGGACTTTCATTCCCCTGAAGACAACTCCTTGTGAAAAACCCTAAAAATAGCCTTTTTATCCTTGGCGCGACTGCTCAGTGTTATACCCGTGCCAATGGGGGAAATCCTCCAAAGAGGGCACGCCAACTGGCGCACTGTCTCAATGTTGTACCCGCGCCAAGCTTATTAAGGAGTGTTTTTTAAAAAAAGATGCGAAGTTTCGATTACAACAACTTCGTGGATGAGTCATGAGGAGTGGTTTCGACTGAATAACCACGGTCTTCCTCCTTTGGCTTTTTGTTTCCACCTTATGGGGAACCTCCCAAGGGATAAGGCCTCCCTTCCACTATTGTAGGGATCCCAACCTCCTCCTCTTCTCTATAAATATAGCCTTCATCTATTGATGAAGGGGCTGAAAGGCTGAATGGCTGAATGGTTGAACATGGCTGAATAGCTGAAGGGCTGAATGGTTTAGTCTCCAAGAGCCTTCATAGCCTAAAGAATGTTGCAATAATCCTCATAGTGCTAAATCAGTAGCAAGGAGATTGACGATCGAAGAGAGAGGCTTGTCCCCATTCCCAACAAGCTTTACTGAGACGTATTCCGCTAACAACCCACCAAAGGAAGATTCAGCGTCAGAGACAGGTTGTATTTTCCTTTGTATGAATTAATGATAAGCGACTTTGGTTATGGTTCCACTCGTATTGTTCATCATGATCATGAGTTGTGTCTTCTCTAACTGATACATAATTGCATATATCGGGTTTTACCGTTTACGCTTGTGTTTGTCGTGTTTCTTGTGTGTGCAAGTGTTCAATCGCGGCGAGCGAGAGGATTGTGATTTGTTGGAGCAAGGAAACGGGAGCGCCATCTTCTCTACAAACAACAGCGTTGGACTTGAGGTAGGCCTTCATCGCAAGTTGGTCTATTGCAATTAGGAACTTGCACCTTAGCATGGTACGATTGTTGCTAGACCCGATCTGGGCTAGTAGGGATCGCCTCTGTCTGCAGAGGGGATTTACCTCTACAACACTCTTAGATTCTCTGTGTGGATGGCCAATAAAGCATCCCAGATTATATTTGGATCTTTTGCATGATAAAACAAACCCTCAGTTGTTGCATTGTTTTTCCCGCATTGGGTTTCCCTGGGACATTAGTCCAAAAATAATGGTGTCGTGTGTCTATTGTTTATTCTTGCTGAGATCTTGTTTCTGCACTTATTTATTTTCCGCGGTTTAATTTTGTGAAGGTTGTAGTGTATAGGTTTCAATATCTTCTGTAGAACACAGTGAATAATTTGTTCAGTAATCAACAAATAGAAGAATTCTCATTAGTTGTTGTAGTAGGATTCCGAGTAGTGGAATTTCCACACAGAGGAATGCTTTGATACCAGTGTAACGAACAAGGTTTGTATGCTCAGAGAAATACTCAAAATATCTAGTATATAAGAATGTCCATCATGGGACAGATAATATATTATATAAAAATATTTGAATACAAGTGAGATGATTACAAATGAGGGTGAGGGCCTTCCTATATACCTAGGCAGGTACCCCTTCACAAACGATCATGTCCTTAGAACATGCCCCTTCAATACTAACTATTAGTTAATTAACCATTAATATGATTATTATTATTTACATTATTTTTTTATTATTTTGTTATAAATTATATTCATAACAACCTGCAATAGAATAAGGGAGAAGCAGGAATGGAAAAGAGTAGGAGAAAAAAAGAAGAAAAAACTGTAACTTTTCGTAGATGTTCTATGCTTGATGCAACTTTACTTTTATAATCGATATCAAACAGCAATCACATAAACAAAAAAGTAAAATGTTGATAGAACATACCAATAGATCGACAAAAGACAAGCCAAAAATACATTTAACTTGATCAACAAAATATGTGTTGTGGTGCGTTACGGCAGTCAATAGGATGCTTCAACCAGCAAAGTCTCTACATGGTCAGCCAACAAGAATGTGTCACACAACCCTCTCAAACAGCTCTACAACGGTCAACCCAAAGTCAACAAAAGTCAACATTGTCCAGTCAACAGTGAACGCAAAACAACAGCAACAAAAAGTCAATGCAGCTAGGTCGAAGTCAACATCCAGCCTCTATTTCTGTGCCAAAAAATGCGGACTGCAGAAATCAGAATTTTGGGAGAGTTTGAGGTCAGTTTGACCATGAGTTGACCAAAGTCAACATTGGTCAAATCTGCGCTGAAAACACTAGGTCAAAACCAGAAAAACCTTCGCTGCAATTTCCCACGTGTGAGAGCAGAAGAGCCTCCAAGATGATGATCGAACCAATCAGATGATGAGAGAGAAGGTGTGATAAGTGATGATGAAAATGACCTCCAACATTGACCTATATATATCCATCAGTGAGGGTGTGTGACACATCTGTTGGGGCTTCAAGCCTACATTACAATTCTGGCCAACCTTGCACATAAGTGGAATTAATTAAAAATAAATGTTCTGCTAATCGGATCAAGATGATCTTTAGATCGATCTTGCACCTCTCCGAAAGAGGAATCCAATAAAAATATTGGCATCTTCATCTGAGCATCACAACATGGAGTTTGGACCTAGTTGTCCAAAATTAACATTCCCTCTCAACTAGGGAGAACTCCATCCACCTGTGCCATCCAAACATCGTGCGTCATCCCGCCGTTGCTTGGCTGGATTTCAGAACAAAAAGGTGAGTCACAAAGACATCACTCTCGGGCCTCGACTGACAAATTCAGCTCAGAGGTCACATACCAACCCAAAGTTGGTTTTACTGACCCAAAGTCAGTTCGAGGTTCGAAACCTCACTTGGACTCAAGAGAGTCATATACTAACCCGAATTTAGTTTAACTGACCCGAAGTTAGTTGGAGGTTCGAAACCTCACTAGACTTGATCCCAGATCAGGTGGTTGGACACGTGCCATCCTAGACATAGAGAGTACAGCAATCTCCGATGCGTCCATCGGTTTGTGCTTCTGGTCTCTAGCTTTTCCCACCTCATTGGCCAAATGAGAGGTACTTCCCATGAGTCTGGGACCCCATGGGTAGGATGCATACGGGGCACAGATCAGAGAGAGGTGAACCAACTCAATATCATAACCGTGGGGCAGAAGCAAACCAACAAAGTTCGACAAGCCTAGCCCTGTGGTTGCTTATAGCTACAAGAAGTTATCCCCAAAGCCCCCTAGAGCTCCTAGAGCTCATCATCTAATAGGACCCTCAGAATAGGGTCATTCCACGATTCCAAGATTCTCACGGAAGGTTAGGAACATGACCTTCCCCAAGGGCTCTATGAGAATATTCACGAGCTACTCATCAATTCCTATATGATCGAGCCTTACGGCGCCTCGTTGTACCATATCTCGAATAAAATGGTACCAGACATCAACATGCTTGGATCGATCGTGGAACACGGGATTCTCTGACAAACGAATCCCCTTCTGGTTATCACAAAGGATAACGGTGGCATCTAGCACATGCTCGAACAGCTCACTGAAGAGCTTTCGTAATCAAGTGGCTTCACAACAGGCCATACACGCTGCAACGTATTTGGTCTCAGTGGTGCTTAAAGCTACCGACTTCTGCTTCCTGCTCGAAGCAGACCCAAGTGTGAAGCGGCATCCAGGTATGCTCTTGCGATCCACCACACTGCCAGCCCAATCGACATCAGTATATCCACGGAGTGTCATGCTCCCGGCAGTGTATCTCAGCCCATTGTCTATCCTGCCCCAGAGATATCTCAAGAGTTTCTTGGCACCAACCCAGTGAATGTTATGAGGATCAACCATGTGTTGACTCAAAGTGTTCACAACACAACATACGTCCGGACGGATGTTCCCTAAGAACATCAGAGCCCCTACGAGTTGACGATACTCGATAGGATTTGCTAGCACGGGCCTAGCAGCACTACCACTCAACTTCTTAAAGTTCAGCTCCATCGATGTCGACACGGACTTACAGTCCAAGTCTCTACCAAACCTCCAGGCCTAGGATGTAATGCATCAATCCTAGGTCCTTCATCTCGAACTCAAAAGCGAGCTCCCTCTTACACTGATGAAAAAGAGGGTCAGCACCTGTCAGGAAGAGGTCGCCCACAAACAGCACCAAAATGAGAGGCTTTTCTCTATCAACCTTGAAGTAAAGGTTCCAGCTTCATCAGGTAGCTATCTATCCTCTCGTACAAAGCCCTGGGGGCTTACTTCAACCCATAGAGGGCTTTCTTCAACCTACAAACATGGGTGTCTCGATCCTGGACTTCGAACCCCAGAGGTTGCTCCATGTACACCTCTTCCTTTATCGCACCATGCAAAAATGTGGTCTTCACGTCCATCTGATGAAGATTCCATCCTTGCGTAACAGCAAGGGCTATGATAGATCAGATGGTGGTATATCGAGCCACAGGTGCAAATATATCATCAGAATCTACGCCTTCCTTTTGAGAGAAGCCGTGGGCAACGAATCTTGCCTTGAACTTTTCAGTACTACCATCAGATCCATTCTTGATCTTATAGAGCCATTTCGAGGTGACAATTGCTTTGTCCTCCAGTCTCTGGGACCACATCCCCGACATCATTCTTCATAATGGACTCGATATTCTTCGTGCATATCATCCTTCCAAACTTGATGCTTTACGACTTCTTCAAAGGATCCAGGCTCAGATTGTACAATTGTACTCATGGCTGCTAGATACCCTTGGTATCTATTCGGCTTCTTGCTTTCACGGAATGTCCCCCTTGGGGCCATATGTCTCTCGCCATCCTCGAGAGTATCCCTGAGCCATGATGGTCTTCTCTTCATTGAAGGAGGTGGATCAATAGGGTCCATCGGTCCTTCAACATCGCGCATCATCTCATCCTTCGGTTCTTCCTAATTTCCAGACCTTACTTCATGATCTTCCTCAGAGCTTGGAAGATTTATCACTTTCCTGAGGGAAGCATCTTCATCTAAGTTAACATCGTGGCAAATTTCCACTTCTCTTTCAGCACAACCCTTACATACACCTTCAAGATCATTTTTGAATTTGGGCATCTCTGTCACCATCTTCCTTGCTTCGGGAAGGGCTTTGTAATGAAGGTGTCCAAACCTCAGGTACCATAGTTGGGTTTGACAGATAGTATCACATGTCATCGCCCCCAGTGGACTTCCTCCAACCTGGTAGAGTGCATCAACTCTAAACCCAATGGTGATAGCTTCCTTGAAACTCTTCTTCTAGATGTGTACCTTCCCATCGACGAATGCCACATTGAAACCTTTGTCTTCCATAGCCAAAATAGACACAAGGTTCTTCTTCAAATCAGGTACATATAGTACATCTTGCAAGCGGAGGACTTGACCTTGAGATAAGTGGAGGGTCACAGTCCCTATCCCTTTCACGGGATATGTGGCATTGTCTCCAAGGATAATTTTCAAATTAGTATCTTTCTCAACCAAATCAAAAAGTGCTTCCTTAAACCCAGTGAGGTGCCTTGAGGCACCACTATCAATCAACCAGACATCCTTAGTGTCGGGTGGAGATGTAGCAGAGAGGGCAGATACAAGAATGAATTCATTTTCTTTATCATCAACAACATTAGATTCCTCATAACTGGAATTTCTTGACCTTTTGAAAGGTTGTCCATTTCCATTGCCAGAGGGAGCCTTCCTCTTTTCTTTGAACCTGTTGTTCCTTTGATTGTCATTTCCCCTGTTGTTGTTGTCATCATCCCTAGGAGAATCCTTCTTGTTAGGGCATTCTCTAGCATAGTGGTCGATCTTGTTACATGTGTAACATTTTCCTTTCTTTCCATGGGCCCCTGCTCTTCCATGGTTCCTCAGACCACCATTGTTCTTCTTCTTATAGCACGAGCGGTGAAGGCGGCATTACCTTCATTTTCATATTCCTTCATTCTTGTTTCCTCTTGTAAGCATCTCGATAATACTTTGTCAAAATCATGTATCACAATGTTATTGAGAATGGTAGTATTGAATACATGCCATTCGGAGGAGAGACCTCCAAGTGCGGTGAGAACCATTTCTCGATCGGCTATTGTCTCCCTAATGGCCAGAAGATTATTTCTGATTTCAATCAACTTCGGAAAATAAGATTGAAAGGATTCATCCCTACCTTTCTTCAGATTCTTCAGTTGGTTCTTAAAGAAGAGGACTTAATTTGCATTGTTGGCCTTGAACATGTTGACCAACTTATCATACATCTCCTTGGATGTGTGTAGCTCAGAGATGTAGGCAACCAGACCCTTATGAATTGAATCCTGGATCATCAACTTTGCTTTGATTTCCCCCTTCCTATATTTTGACTTGGTGGCAGCAGGTGCAGATGATGGAGGCTCTTGGATTTTACCCTACACATAGTCCATGACATCTTGGTCTTCCAACATTAGATCCAAAGTCATCTTCGAGGCATGAAGTCTTCCTTCCTAGTCAACTTGTCATCAGCTTTGAAGCCATTATAGTTTAAGGTACCCATGGGTCCTTGACAAATGCTCCTCCTTTAGTGATTGCTCTCAATACAAACTTGGGCTTTGTCTTCACCTTTGCTCTGATTCCATGTAAATTTTCGTAGATGTTCTATGCTTGATGCAACTTTACTTTTATACCCGATATCAAACAGCAATCACATAAACAAGAAAGTAAAATGCTGATAGAACATACTAATAGATCGACAGAAGACAAGTCAAAAATACACTTAACTTGATCAGCAAAATATGTGTTGTGGTGCGTTACGGCGGTCAACAAGATGCTTCAACCAACAAAGTCTCTACATGGTCAGCCAACCAGAATGTGTCACACAACCCTCTAGGACAGCTCTACAACGGTCAACCCAAAGTCAACAAAAGTCAACGTTGTCCAGTCAACGGTCAACGCAAAACAACATCAGCAAAAAGTCAACGCAGCCAAGTCAAAGTCAACGTCCAGCCTTGATTTCTGTGCCAAAAAATGCGGACTGCAGAAATTAGAATTTTGGGAGAGTTTGAGATCAGTTTGACCATGAGTTGACCAAAGTCAACGCTAGTCAAATCTGCGTTGAAAACCCTAGATCAAAACCAGAAAAAACCTTTGCTGCAATTTCCCATGTGTGAGAGAAGAAGAGCCTCCAAGATGATGAGAGAGAATGTGTGATGAGTGATGATGAAAACGACCTTCAACGTTGACCTATTTATATCCATCAGTGAGGGTGTGTGACACATCTGTTGGGGCTTCAAGCCTACATTACAATTCTGGCCGACCTTGCACATAAGTGGAATTAATTAAAAATAAATGTTCTGCTAATCGGATCAAGATGATCTTTAGATCGATCTAGTACCTCTCCGAAAGAGAAATCCAATAAAAATATTGGCATCTTCATCTGAGCATCACAACATGGAGTTTGGACCTAGTTGTCCAAAATTAACAAAAACAGTATGAAAAAATACAAGAAAATGAGCAAGTTGGAGTTTTCTCTTGCCTCTTCAACTCTTGAGAAGTTGAGGTCAAGGTTTCTTGGGAGCGAGAGCAAGGAGCGACATATAGCTCACGGATCGGGAGCGAATTTTTATATAGTATGTATTTTTATATATATTGATGCATTTATGTCAACAAAAGCATGTGGAATGATGAATTAGTTATAAAAGGCATAAAAACATGGATTAAACCATATAACATCAATGATCTAGTAGTTACAATCTCCATCAACCACAGGTCCACAAATTACAAGTTTTGATTTATATAGCATATAAGGGTGCACATAACCAAAATAGCATCAAGTGCAATCCATCTTTGAACCGAAAATACATCAACAAACAGGCTCTAGATGGCCTCTAACATTCAAAAAAATCATGCTACAACAAATACCTACGTATCATCAAAATCATTGCCTATCTTGGGATCTTTGTCATTAATATCACCCTCTAAGCATTAACATAACATAGAAAAGACGTAGCATGTCAAGTCAAGATTTTGTTTGAGTCATGGGTAAATTTTTAGCAGGGTCATGATAGAGGAATTCGCAACCAATGTCACTAACACCAAGGTACATAGAGGGATTGGTGTTCTTGATTAAATGCAGGTTCCATACCCTAGTACATGACAAAATCCAATGGAAACATCGCAATCCCCCCAATCCTAAAATCCTGAAAAAGTGATAAGTTTGTTGGATTTTGAGTGAAATCTGAAATTCTACTTTCTCCATATGAAATCCATTGAGGTCGGAACCACTATCAAACATCCTGAGTCATGGTAATGTTAAAAACTTAAGTAAAATGATGAAAATGAAAAATATAGGAGAATGTCACTTTTTCTTTAAGAATTTAACATTACCATGAATTGCATATCAATACTAGGAGGATAGGCTTGATCATTAGGCTGCCCTACTCAACAATTCTTGTTTCTTTGAAAAAAAATTGTGTTTGGAATGTGTTTGCAAAAAAAAATTTAGGACCGCGCTTCGGGAGCGGGTTCGGGGGGGGGGAGGGGGGGGGGGGTTGTTGCTCCCCCGCAACCCTGGTTGAGGTAGATGGCAGCCTTTCTCTACTCCTCCAATATCCTCTTTCTCTTCTCCTCCAAGCTCTCCTTTGCCCTATCCTCCAAGCTGTCACAAATCTTTTCTCTTCTTTTTCCTCCTCCTCCAAACTCAAGATGGAATGATTAGAATTAAAAAAAAAGGGAGGGGTAAGAGGCCTTTTAACCTCACTCCCCCTCCCTTCTCAACCCTAAAACAGATTAATGCACCTTAATTTACTATAGGTCCCACCCATGGATTAGCCAAAAGAAATTAAAAAAGTCACCCCGCAGAAGTATAGGTGTGCCCGGCAAAAGCGGTCGTGAAGCTTTCCGAAAGTGTGCTTGAAGCAGTGTGGTCGTGCTTTTATGCGTGTTTTGCAAATTCAGAAGCTTCTTTCTTCTGATTTTCCAGGGAGCGAATTTTTGCAAGTAGAAGCACACTTCAGAAAATTGACTCACACTTCGAGGGTGAGCTTCTAAGATGCTTCGTTTCGAAGTGCAGATCCTGCCCTGAACCAGGGGGGTGGTTCCTGCAACATTGGTCAGGACAACACTATAAGACAGTGATGTGTAGTAAAACGTGTATTGCTCCTTATAGGAAAAACAAAACATAATTGATATGAATGAACTATTAACTAAATCTTTTGACACATATCTTCCCGTGTATGTTAAATATTTCTAACAAAATTCATGTTGAGCAGTCTAAAGCAGTCTTTTTAAATATACCCATAAAGAAACCACCATGTATATAACGAAAGGCTACCTACCCCTAGTTGGTTAATTATAGAAGCTCCCAATAGGCATCCCTGCATGCTGGTATAACTTACTATAATAACTTTCCCATGTATTTCTAGTTAAACTTTAGCATCAAATGATTTCTTCATAGTCAACATACTTGACACTAACTATTTACTTTTAATGTCCCCATTCGCTTAGGAGATATAAGAGGAAGATTCCACTAGCCTAATTAAGTTCTCGTAGGCTAGGACGGGAAAATTAATCAAGGGAACACAACTCGCCTAGGAGAACACATTATAAAAGCGAAGTGGAGAAAAGGGGAACATGGGTTCTAGGCTAACAAAAAGTCACTTTTTAATTATAAAGTGAGAAAACCCACTAAAATGACCTTATTAAAATAAAAGGTAAAAATGTGACAAAAGGGTCAAGTGAGATGTAAAAAGAGGGAAATGTGGAGTCTCTCCTCATTCTTGCATTTTGATCACTTGGAAAATAGATTTTGGAGAGCTCTAGAGAAGAGAGACTACGGTTTTTGAAAACCCTCATTCTGGTTGTTGGTTTGGTGTAGAAACTATACACCCTAGCTAGTATTGGCGCCGAGTCACACTCAGATTCCGACATTGTGCTTCATTGTTGATGGAGAAGAAGGCCATGGTAGAAAAGAAGTAATTTTAGAGGTGTTATGAGTTGATTTTATAAGTCATCTTTTGGTATTCCTTATTCTCTTTTTGCAGACCAAGAAGCATTTATCTTGGAAGCCGAGTTATCACTGCCTTGCTGGAGTATTGGGCCAAGTTTATTTCTACTGTTGGGTGGCAGAGTTCTGAGCTATGTTGAGCTGAGTTTACACATAAAAAAATAGGCTGAGATCCTCTCCTTCTTGCTGGCCAAGAACCTTTGCTTTTCTGGGCATATCTTTCATCTATCAAAGGCTGAGTTTAGTGTTCTGCTGTTCAATGGTCAATTTTTGTGTCATATATATCAGTTCAGAGGAGCTGTGTGCCATTGTTTCAGGGGCCCAAGGTTACTACTCTTTGGTGTCTGAGTTTTGTACCTCAAAGGCTGAGTTGGACTGTTGTTTGGGAAGATTCTCTATATCAGACTTGAAGCTGAGTGTTTTCTGTGTATTAAACACCTACATCCGAAGTGTTTGACGAAAGTGTGCTGCCATCTACTCATGTACTTTTCCTTCATATTGCTGTTGAATATATTTATCAATGGTATGTACAAATTCTGAGTTCATTATAAATTGAATGCTGCTGTTGTGAAGTATCTCTGGGTACCTATATATCACTGTGCATGTTTATTTAAAAATAAAATACAAAGAAAATGCACCTACAGCCATATACAAGCAAACTGTTTAACAAACTACCTCAGTGACAAAATTAAACATACTACCTCAGTGAGATATTCCTAGGGGGGTATCTTATGTTACTTGAGAATAAGTTGACTCCATGCTGCGCACATGTTCTCTTGGTAAAAGAAGAATGAAAATGAAGTATTCCCATTTGCCTTCTGAATTAGCCATTCTCAGTGAAAATGAAAATGGTAGAAGTTATGTATGCTTTGAAAGATGATTACCTCATCACTGTTAACCATGTTCAATTGTATGATAATTATTAATATTTTTACGTGTAGGGCTGACCAATTATGTATGGCATAAATGTGAAAGAGCACAGAAATCTTGCCCACAGGATTAACCTATTTATGACTTCTTCGAAAGTTACATAATAAAGCTCTGATAATCTTAAAATTCCCATGTACCATACCAGAAAGGAGAAGTTCCCTGATGCAGCAAGGATGGACACCCTCCTGCAAAACACCTGATAAAGCTAGCAATTATAACCTTGGCTAATAGAAATTTTAAGACGGTAAAAGTTAGAAATGTTTGTTCAAAGAAACTGAATAGAAAACCATACTGTTTCTGCCTCCAATGGTCTTCCAAAATGTGGAACTAAAGCCTCAATGAATAATCTCCGTGAATTGACTGATGCAATAGCTTCTGACACCTGTCATATATATTTTCGATCAAAATATAGTCTCCAAAATTCAAATAGATCTGATTTAAAATAAAAGAAGAATTAAAAGAGTAACTGAACAAAAGCTGGACAGCATAAAAAAGGTGATGCCATCCATTCAGAAAAGTCAAGAATTTGATCATATAGAAAGTACTATCATACAACAGAAAACAAATAATCTGAAATATGATATTGGGTGTTCTATGACTGTAAGGAAACTGCCTTCATTTTTTAAGCCTATAATGCCCATATTAGTGATGTGCGACATAATGATATTAAACCGTTGTATTAGCAGTTTTGAGCATTCGCATCATATTTTGTTATCTATCTACATTTGCGTCTAAGTCATAAGAAGAAATATTCAACTAAAATGGACTTGGAACACTTCCGAATGGCAAGATATCCCTGAACATTTTATGAAAAAATAATGAGAGCCAAGTATATAATTTTGTAAGTAAATTATCCAAAAAAAATATGGTATAGATGTGGGCATTGAACAGCTATAGTGGGACCAATGAGCAGAGAGGTTCATGGTAACTGACCAATAATTTAATGGTCATAAAAAGGTCAGAACATGCAAAGTTTGTAAACAGAATTATTTATAAAACTGCAAAATTGAAACATTGACTTATTAAAGAGATGTCAAATTCCATTTTTAGAAGTGTCGATGGAAAGGATGAATGCAGTGTCCAAAATTTTTGAGTTATATATTAGATTGTGACCAGACTATATTTTAGAATGTATTTGGGTTCAACCAAAAGATGACTAGGGTTGACCAGACCTAATGTGTAGATGTGGATCTTCAAACGATTAACACTTTGTGTTGTCATTTGCGTATGGAAGCAAATGCTGAGAATGTTATCATGTAACTTGGCAGTTACGTTAATGTGTTGAATTAATGTTATGAATAAAATATATAGAAAATAATGTAAAAAATAATGATCATAAATATTGATAATTAATTAGTAATTAGTACTAAAGTGGCATGTCTAATGGGGCATTACCTTCCGTAAAGAGGCACCTGCCTAGGTATATAAGTGGGCCTCATTTGTAACATTAATCATTATTCTCATTCATATTTTCTAATAAATATTCTTGTATCTCAATGGATATCTACATATTCCAAGTCTTATGGAGTATATAACTTGAGGTATGAACTTTGTTCATTCCATTTGGTATCAAAGCAGTTCGATCTTCTGGCCGCCCACCATAGAGCCAGTCTGATCCAGGTCTATGACCGTTGAAAGTCCTCAACCTTGTCGCCATCATAGTTGAAGTGTTTCGTTACAAATTGGGAGATTCTCCATTTTCGCCAATTGGCCCTTGGCCATAAACAAAAAAAAAGTTAAAAAAAAAAAAAAAATATATATATATATATATATATATATATATATATTAAGAAGAGCATATTAAGAAAAAAAATTAAAAATAAAGTCAAGAATATATTAAAATAAAATAATAAAATAAAATCAATTAAAAAAAAAATCAAAAATCAAAATATTAAAAAAAAAAACATTATATTAAATAAAACAAGAAAATTAAAATAAATTCCCCGTCGTTTACTCCTCCCGCTGCCCTGCCGCCGAGCTGCCACTGTCATTCCTCTGTGTCGCTGCTCCTTGCCATCTTCGCCATGTTCTAGTATCCACTCCATTCTTTGCAATGGCCGCAAGGTTCTACATCTCAGAGAAACCCACCCACTTTTCGATACCACTGTCCTGGTAAGAACCACCCATGTATACCATCATGTGACTAGCATGCCATCACCACCATTCGACCTTCCTATATCACTGCATCTGAATGCCAAACGTTGCAGTCAGCATCTCCTTGACCGTAACCACTACCCGCACATCACTGTCGGAGCATCCATTGACTCCGACTTCAAACGTTGCTGCTTTCCATAGCCTGTCTCTGCATTCTGCTGACCTTGTCACCATTATCAATCCGCCTAGTCGCTTGACTCCGCCCCGTTGCCGTCGTCGCCATTTTTTGCGCTCGACTTATACTCACCGCATGTCACGGATCCAACTATTAAAATCGCGGCAAACTCAAGACAGAATCTGAATCATTAAGAAAGTTTGTGGGTTTTCTGCAGTGGAACTGAGTTACACTTTACGTCCAACCTGGTAAATTGGAGTTAAAACCCGCTTCAAAAAAACTAGGCTAGGACTCTGCTAATTCTTAGACCCTCGAACTGCTTCAAGTGAAATTTGCCTCAGAGTGACCTGCGTCCAGCATCAAATACAAGGAAAGAGAAACACGTCTTCGTTTTCCACAGGGTCAGTCCAAAGTCATTCGTTGATCCAACGAATTTCTGAGAGATTCGATTGCAGAGCATCCGAGGGAAAAATCTGGTCCAGTCGTGTGTCGACACTGCAACCTGCTGCAACTACCTTTTCCCTCCACCGCGGCCACCATGGTTCACACCCACCAATTGTTCAAATCTAACAGTTCAATCTGGTTCATTTTCATCACCGCGAAGCTTGAGCAGATTCATTACCACAGTTCCTACGAATTGGCACGACTCTTCATAACAAATATCAAGAAAAAATTAATTTAATTAATCCAACTGTCTGACAAAGAAAATTTAGCAAGTTAATGGATTCAAAATTATATTGTTAAAGTATATACGAAGAACACCCAGCGAACGGAAGCATGGAAAAAAATATAGATATTTGGAAAAAACTATTAAAGTATTAAGTTTGAAAGAAAATTATTGGTTTAAAAAGATTCATAAAAAGTATATACTTTGATAAAATAATATATAGAGTATATTAAGTTATTAAAAAAAAAAGAGAGAAGAGAACCACATTTTTTTATAAAGGTAAAGGTGCTACTTTTAAGACCCCGAGTTCACCTCGGAATTGAGTCTAAACAAATGGAGTCTAGTTCGGAATTGAAGGAAGATTTCTGGAAATTTCACGTAATTATCCTTCAGTGTTATTTAGAATTATGCTTCACGAGACGAGAAGACAGTGGAGACCGAAAAAGAGCTCAATGTTGATTTTTGTAGCATCGGAAAGTGATCTAAGTCTCAAAATTTGTGAGGAGGATTGGACACCAGTATTCTAAAGAACCCCGAAATTTTTCATAGAAATTCCATTCAGTTTATGTTTTATTAAAATAATTAATTATTTTAATGAGGACCGTAAGTCTAAACTTAGGGAAATTAGATAATTAAAGGGTATTAATAAAAAAGAGTGTGAATCTTCTAGAGAACGAAGATCAAGTCAAGTTTTAATCTTATCCATTGATTAGACTTCTAATCTAGGTCGTCGATTTTTCAATGAAGAGATTATAAAAGAAGACTTGAGGGACATTTGGAAAGCACGCTGAGCAAACATCCAGTAACCCGAGGGAAGTCGATTCTGAAGGAATAGAATTCAATTTCAAAAGGATATTCGCAAGGCGGAGGAAGCAATGGGCATCAACAGTGTCAAGGCGCATGGGGAGAAGCATGCAGAAGGGCAGAGAGGAAGCACTCAAGAGCAGCGCAGAGGCCTCATGCAGAGTGACACAAGAAGGATCAGTGAGACCCTCGAGTGTTGGAAATTCTCTGGAGGTCCGGAGAAGAATTATCTCAGGTGTATCTCAAGAAGTTTCTCAGTTATTTCTGCCAATCTTTCCTTGTAAAGAATTTACTACTAAAGATTAATATATAAACCCTCATATGTTGCACCGATTTTCCCACATTGGGTTTTTCTGGGGACAATTGTCCAAAAATAATTGTGTCATTGGGATTGATTCTTATGCTTGCATTTTTACTGTTTTGTTCTCTATATGTACTTGACTGATTACTCCAGTAGTGTTTATTTCAAAATTTACTAGAAGAATTCTGTAAATAACTTATCGTGAAATAAGTAGGAGAAATAAATCTATCACTGCAGCGGAATTTCAAGATTGAAATTTTCACATGGTATCAGAGCCAAGATTGAGTAACAGGAATAGAGACCTTGCGATGGAACGAAGACCAGAAGTTGTTGCAGCAGCAACTCGGAAGGGTTCACGAAGTTCTCTAGAGAAAAGGGAAAGCATGAAAGAACAAATGGATCACGATACCTCTGTATTGGCTTCCAGAATGGAAGAAGAGTTTGCTTGCGTATCAAGCTCTGCTTCTCCAGACGTCTGGTATATTGACAGTGGGGCTTCTGCACATATGACGAGAGTACGAGAATGTCTCTCAAGCTACCGAGAAGAGCAGATGAACTTTCAGATCTCCATGGGCAATAAGGCGAAGTGTACCCCTGTTGGAAGAGGTGCCATAGTGTTTCAAACCAAAGATGACAATACGCTTCGTACCACCAATGTGTTGCATGTGTGCCTGGTTTGGGGATGAACTTACTATCGGTGTCTCAGCTTCAAAACAAGGGCTATGACGTTTACTTCATTGGCAAAAGAGTATATGTCAAACACCCAAATTGGAAGAGGAAGGCACAAATCGGAGTCAGGAGCAATAAACTATATAAGTTACAGCTCGAATCTCCAATGGCACTGATAGGCAACAATGATGAGAAGGATTTGAATGAACTATGGCATAGGAGAATGGGGCACTTACACCATGGGGCTTTGAGAATTCTCAAGAAGACCGTCACAAAAGTTCCAAAATTAAGCACCAAGCGAGATGGCATTTGCAGAGGGTGTGTACTAGGGAAGTACATCAAGGCATCCTACCCCAGGAGCAGCAATAGGGCTAAGAGTGTGTTGGGATTAATACATTCGGACATCTGCAGACCAATGTCCACTAGATCTCTTAGTGGTGCCGAATATTTCATCACCTTTATTGATGACCATTCCAAGAAGACTTGGATCTACTTTCTGAAGACCAAGGATGAAGTCTTTGATTAATTCAAGGAGTTTAAGGCTCTGATTGAGAATCTGACAGGAAAGCAGATAAAGATATTGCGATCAGACAATGGTGGAGAATGTGAAAAATCCTAAATCTAGATTCCTACTACAACAAATATGAATTACTTCTCCTATTATGTTTCATAATTATTTCATTACAGTGAAATATCGAAGTAATCACTGAAGCAGCCTACAAAAGTAATGTTGCAGAATAAATCTAAGTGCTGAAACAAACTGAACAAAATACAATGAAAAACATCCACATTTGACACAGCTATTTTGGGACTAAGTCCCCGAAAAAACCCAACTCGAGAAAACCGGGGTAGTGGATCTGAGGGTTTTGTATTATTAAGCAGCAGAATCTTGAGTACAACTAGGGTGCCAATATCTGGCTCACCCTTCAAAGAAAATCTCGACAACAGAAGAAATGTGAGATATACCTCACTCTGCAAGTCCTTGGCTGATCCGAAACAGCGCTGGTGAAGCCCCTCTATGCCTCTGCGTGATGCCTACGCTACTACTGCATAAGCCTATGTGGGCAAGCTGAAGAACTGCGTCACTTCTCCTCTGCAAATGATCAAGCTGATCTGAAACTGATTTTTGGCCCTCTTGGCTCAGAAATCCCAGCTTCCAACCATCTCCAGACTAAATCTAGAAGGCACTGCATCACTTCTGCGTGATTCCCTTCAAGAACTGCGTCACCCCTCCAAATGATTGTGCTACCTCTACTATGTCACTACTGCCTCTCTCTCTAAAATGTACTCCTACTCCTCCTGACCAATCACTGCATCTGCCCCTCTCTGAAACTAATCACTAGATCAAAATCACTTAGCCAACCCTGCCCTAGTGATTCGATCTTGATCAAAAAGTTGTCTCTCTCACAAGCTCAAAAATGCCAAATGCTCAATGTGATTTCCATAGGCCCCTCACCCTCCTTCTTATAATCCTTCGTTGACCCTTGAACGTCCAAGATTAAAACAAAATCAAGGGCTAAGATTAACTGGGAGATGATCCATGACTTTATCTAGAAGATTCACACTTAGTTTTATTAATACCCTTTAATTAATCAGTTTCCCTAAGTTTGGACTTAGGAAAACATTAAAAAACAATTCATTAATTTAATTAAACCATCTCTAAGTGGAATTTTCCAAAATCCTTTCTGAGTATTATGGAATACATGTATCTTAGCCTATATACAAAATTACAAGGCTAGAGCACATCCGATGCTACCATAAATCAACACTCCCTCTTAGCGAGAAAAGTGCTCTAGCAATACAACTCTATGTGCTGCTCTGACTTCTGTAACATCTGTTGTTGTGTTGTTGATGTTGCTCACCAACACTACACAAATGTTGCATCTGTACTGTTGTTGATTCTGCATGTTGCTGCCAACTTCCATTGTATTGCAACACCCTCTGAATTCTACAACCATGTTGTTGCACTGCGTGAGCACTACGCTGCACCACTGTGCACTACGATGTTGTTGCTCCACTGCTGCTCAACTACTGTTGCTGCTGCATTGTTTCTAATTGCAACAGAAAAACATCCAAAATTGGACAAGTAAAAGTGCATCTTGGATAATAAGACTGTCTGCTGCTAACTTCTACACTAGCTCTCTAAATATGCTGCATTGTTGCTGCTCTGCACTGGGCTACACCACTGTGCACTACGTTGGTGCTGCTCTATTGCTATTGTTGTTGCTCCCTCTCTGTGTTGATCAGGCTCTAGTACTGCTAGCCACTGCATTGTTTCTCCATCTTTCGCTACAATTGTCCATCCTACTACTATCTTAAGGCTCCCGTAGCTTGTATGTGATCCAAGAGTTCGGAGATACTCAAGGATCCTGCCTCTTCATCTTCCATTGCAACTGTCCATCCTGCTACTGTCTTAAGGCTGTCGTAGCTCGCATGTGATCCAAGAGTTTGAAAATACTCAAGGATCCTGCCTCCTGTAGATTCTAGATCTACAACTCCAAGTCAGCCCACTTCCCTCCTTTTGGAATATGAGCTAACATAGCACCATCAACTTCTGCCTCAATCTTGGCAGCTTTGGCTTGAGAATCTTCCTTCTCCTCCTTGTCCTTTTTCTTAAGAGGACATTGTGTGGCATAATGTCCCATTTCCCCACACCTGAAGCACTTGATCTTGGATAGATCTTCTTCTTCTGCCTTTGTTGCCCCTTTGATGCAAGTGTTGTGTTTTCTTCCTCCTCCTTGACTTTTGAACCACTGCTACCATCCTCAATATGGATTTTGAAGAGATCTCTCCTAAGCTCTTCTTGTTGCAAGGCTGCCCACATCCATTCCCATGCTGGAAGTTTTTCTCTGAACAGAATGCTCTGGGCAAAGACCTGATTGTCTTCTGAAAGAGAGTTTAGAGTGAACCTTACTAGCTTTGAATCTCTAGGTGTTGATCCCACTGCTGACAGCTGGTCTCGGTTATCCTATCTTCGAGACAGGAAAGAGTCAAAATGCTCTCCCCTCTTCATCCTGGTATTATGCATCTTCTCCTCCAGATACATCTTCTGCTGCTCAGAAGATCCTTGATATAGCTTTTCCAGCCCTACCCACATCTCTCTAGCAGTGTTCTTTGCTCCTATGTGGGGTATGATGTGATCCTTCAAACCATCTAGGATCAATCCTTTGGCTCTTGCCATGTTCTTCTTGAAGGCTCTCAGATGTGCTACATCCAACGGCTCTGCAACAGTGCCGTCAATGAGGGCCTTTAGATCATGCTCATCGAGGAGAAACTGAATCCTTGACTTGCAAATAACATAGTTGGAGGCACCCTCCAATCTATATTGGTCACGCAATCCATCGCTGGCCATCTCCTCAACTGTCGATTTCTCCCTCTAACCCTCTGCTAAGCTAGACTTACGCACTCCTTGAGGAGTAATTCAATGCTTCTGCTGCTGCACAGGAAAAACTGAGTCTCTGAGAAAGAGAACTCTCTGAGGTCAAGAAATCCCGAACTGTGTTTTTCAAAAAATTTCTAACGCCTATGCACCAGCACTCACTGTTGTGCAGCTACTGCATCCTTCAGCGACGTTGGTCTGCTACGCTGGTCTACTGCGCTACCCTTTCTGCAACTGAAAAAGCTAACCCCTCTGTCAACTATCTCAGAGGGAGCTTTCTCTGCACTGGATTGCCCTCCTGGCTTACACTGCATAACTGGCGGGGTAATCTGTTGTTGCTTACGCAGCACCCAGTTTCTTCAGCTCTGATCTATTGGTTCACTCTTGTTTCTCCTGCACTTCAGCTTGAATAAGCTCTGATACCATGTGAAAAATCCTAAATCTGGATTCCTACTGTAACAAATCTGAATTACTTCTCCTATTATGTTTCATAATTATTTCATTACAGTGAAATATCGAAGTAATTACTGAAGTAGTCTACACAAGTAACGTTGCAGAATAAATCTAAGTGTTGAAACAAACTAAACAAAATACAATGAAAAATATCCACATTTGCCATAGTTATTTTTGGAGTAAGTCCCTGAAAATACCCAACTCGGGAAAATCGGTGCAGCAGATCTGAGGGTTTTGTATTATTAAGCAGCAGAATCTTGAGTACAACTAGGGTGCCAATATCCAGCTCACCCTTCAGAGAAAATCCTGGCAACAGAAGAAATGTGAGATACACCTCACTCTGCAAGTCCTTGGCTGATCCGTAATAGTGCTGGTGAAGCCCCTCTATGCCTCAGTGTGATGCCTACGCCGCTACTGTGTAAGCCTGCGTGGGCAAGCTAAAGAACTGCATCACCTCTCCTCTGCAAATGATCAAGCTGATCTAAAACTGAGTTTTGGCCCTCCTGGCTCAGAAACCCGAGCTTCCAGCTATCTCCGGACTGAATCTAGAAGGCACTGCATCACTTCTGCGTGATTCCCTTCGAGAACTGCGTCACCCCTCCAAATGACTGCGTTGCCTCTATTGCGTCACTGCTACCACTCTTTCTGAAATGTACTCCTGGCCCTCCTGACCAGTTACTGCATCTACCCCTCTCTGAAACTGAGCACTAGATCGAAATCACTTAGCCAACCCTGCCCTACTGATTCGATCTTGATCAAAAAGTTGTCTCTCTCACAAGCTCGAAAATGCCAAATGCTCAATGTGATTTCCATAGGCCCCTCACCCTCCTTATATCCTTCGTTGACCCTTCAACGGCCAAGATTAAAACATAATCAAGGGCTAAGATTAGCTGGGAGAGGATCCATGACTTTATCTAAAAAATTCACATTTAGTTTAATTAATACCCTTTAATTAATCAGTTTCCCTAAGTTTAGACTTAGGAAAACATTAAAAAACAATTAATTAATTTAATTAAACCATCTCTAAGTGGAATTTTCCAAAATCCTTTCTAGGTATTATGGAATACATGTGTCTTAGCCTATATGCAAAATTACAAGGCTAGAGCACATTCGATACTACCATAAATCAACAGAGAATACATTGATAAAGACTTCACAGTGTTATGTGTAAGGGAAGGCATCAGAAGAGAGTGCACCACTCCATATAATCCGAAGCAGAATAGAATCACAGAAACGAAGAAAAGAACTATTGTCGAGGTTGCAAGAGCAATGTTGTATGATCAAGACATGCCCAAATTTTTGTGGGTTGGAGCTTGCAATACAAATGTATATGTTAAGAACAGGATTCCTCACAGCGCATTTGGTAAGATCACTCCAGAAAGGGTCTTAACTGGCAAGAAGCCAAAAGTAAACCACTTCTGAATCTTTGGCAATGCGGCATATTGTCATGTACCCGAAGAGAAGAAGAAATTAGATAAAACTGCGGAAAAGGGATATCTGGTGGGATATAGCGAGAATGCGAAGGCTTATAGAATCTACAATCCTCAGAGCAGGAAGATGTAGTGCGACGAGATGTAAATTTCATGGAGGAAAGAGCTTTCAGAAAATCCCGGGAGATGCCTTCCACAACGCAGACTGAAGAGGATCTGCTAGTCTAGCCATTACGACCAGCAGAGGCTAGCTCGAGTGCTTCTCCAAGGCAAAAGGATCCAAGGGATTCATCTCCCGAAGATTTGCAGGACAAGGAGCAAGTAGATCCACCCACTACTAGTGGTAGGAAGAGCAGGGAATTACGACAAATTCTGAGGTACACAAAGGAGTTTGTCGGAGCCCATAGAAATGAGAATAGGCAGTGCAGGCAACTAGACAGATACCAATCCTTGGTAGCCCAGGTTGGGGAACCCTTTAGTTTTCAAGCGGCAGCTCAGCAGCAGGTGTGGGTGCAATGGTGGAAGAGTACAGTTCCATCATGACAAATGATGTCTGGCAAGTAGTTCCTAGGCCTCAGGACAGATCAATTGTGGGTTCGAGATGGATCTACAAGATCAAATACGTTGCAAATGGAAGTGTAGAAAAATATAAAGCCAAGTTTACGACAAAGGGGTACGCTCAGAAGGAAGGGATAGACTATGAAGAGACCTTCGCCCCAGTAGCCAGATATACTTCGATTAGATCTGTGATATCCCTCGCTGCACAAATGGGGTGGGAGTGGGACATTCACCAGAAAGATGTCAAGACTACATTATCGAATGGGGTGATAGAAGAAGAAGTATATATCGAACAACCAGAGGGCTTTGAGACGCATGAGCAAAAGACTCGTGTGTAGGTTTAAGAAAGCCTTGTATGGACTTAAGCAATCCCCTAGAGCTTGGTATGGTCGAAATGAATGCTACTTATAGAAAATGGGATTTGTCAAGAGTGACGCAGATCCCAATCTCTACTGTTAGAGAGTAGGGAATGAGCCTCTGATACTGGTGTTGTACGTAGATGATTCATTCTTAACAGGATCATCTAGGCTCATCAACGACTGCAAGGAGAATTTAGCTGCAAAAATCGACATCAAGGATCTGGGGCTGATGCATTATTTTCTGGGGTTGGAATTTTGGCAGTAGAAGGGTGAGATCTTCCTTGGTCAAGGGATATATGCTACATAAATCTTGAAGAGATTCCAAATGCAGGATTGTAGACCCATGGCTACTCCAATGATCACCAATTGGAAGAAGATTGATAAGTCCAAAGATGATGAAGGTGGTCCTACATTGTATAGGCAGCTCATAGGGTCCCTGATGTATCTGGTCAACATTACGCCAGACATTTGTTATGTTGTCAACACCCTCAGTCAGTTCATGGTGGAACCTAGAAGGGCACATTGGGCAGCAACCAAGCATGTTCTCTGATATCTGCAGGGAACGGTCGAGCTTGGATTGAGATACACCCGATGTAATGACATCAGATTGAGTGGATTCACTAACGCAGATTGGGCTGGAAGCCCAGTAGATCGAAAAAAGTACCAACGGGTACTATTTCAATGTTGGATCAGGAATGACTTTGTAATATCCCAAATGGGGATTAACAGTAATAAAGCTGCCAATAGATAAGTAACTACAGTAAAAATGCAAACACCATTAAAACATACAAACTGGAGCCAAAATCACTGTTGAGCCATTTTATTAATTTGCTAGAAATGAGTACAATGGAGATATTGGAGTGAAGGCACCTGGGCTTGCACAAGGCAAGCTAGAGAAGCCCTCTGAACCAATGCTGAAATCCCCCAATGATGGTACGTTGTATGGCTATAGCTTTGCGCTGGAATCTGCTAGAAATGTTGCTGCTGCTCCCGAAAACATGTCGCTAGGACCTGCTACACTACTCAGAAAACTCTGGGACTTTAGCGCCGAACTATTCTCAAGAAACCCACAAAACCCCACGAAGGAATTGGCCAAATGTTGACCCCAGATTTTCGGCCCAATTTCCTGTAGCTCCTCTAGCTGCTAGCTGAGTTAGGATCTCTTTTTGACACCTCAAATCTGCCCAGAAAATTCTGCCAAATTAGTCTTGGCTTCTCCTCAATAAACCCAGAAAAACCCAGGAAGGGTTTGCCCAAAGCTTGATCTCGAAAGTTGGCACTCTTGGGCTTAGCTCACTACACTGCTGGGTAAATCGATCCTCCTATAAATCCTGCTGCTGGAAGTCTCCAAAATGCCACAAAAATCCCTGTAAGGAAGCTCCAATCCTCCCCACCAAATCTCAGCTGCAACTCCCTCTCTTCTCACCTCCTGTAACAACCAAATCCTCTTTGCACTGTGTCCTCCCCTACGCAGTCTCCTCCTCTGCGCAGTCCAGAACTGGCTACGCTTCATCCTAATGCCACTGATGGAAATTCTCCTCACAAGGTGTGGAATTCCTCTCCTGAGCGGGCACCTGAAGTCCCCCGAGGTAAAGGTTGAGATCTCTGCTTGAAGATCTCATGTGCTAAACAGCACTGCAGACTTGGCTCTACGGCTCAAGCGTGTTCTGTCAAAATAACAAGAAGAAAATAGTTGAATAAATGAATGTCGAATGAGCCTTCTCTTTTTCATTTTATCCATTGAGACCCAATGTATGTCTTGGGTCCCACCTTGACCTGCATTGCCTCTGCTTGGCCAATCACGCATTGCCTTCCTCTAGCCAATCTCATGTTGTCCTTTTCATGCCTCTTCTACACTGCCACCTAAGGCCCACTCGACCCCATCACTAGAGCCTCAATTTTCCATTAGGGACTTCAAGAAAAGACTTTATTTGGCCTAATTATTAATTGTGGGTCCCCTACCCACTTTATTTCCACCCAACATTAGGATTTGCCAAAATTAACTGTACTACATCCCACTACTCCGATCAAGCACTTGGGACATTATACCCTCCCCAAAATCACTGCTATCTCATAATGTGTTGGAATAAGCATCTTCTAAATTTAGTGCTCCCCACTCACATCGCAAGTTGTGCTGTGGATCCTGATGCCTCACCGAATCATCCCTAACCTTTGCATCCCCAGATAAGGACAGACCCCCAATACCCGGATCCGACCATCATGTCCAGCCACGTATCTTCTCAGCTCCACTCACCATACCGTTAGAACTAAGCCCTCTAACATCGTGAGTAGGGAATCATTGGAATGTAAATGTCATGCCCAAATATCATGAAGCCTCTACCAAGTAGTCTGTCCTGTGAACTCCAAGAGAAACTGAAGACACCACTAACTCCTCAGAGATAAGCATCCCGCCAGATGAGCCCCACTTGATCATGACCCTGAGAAACAACATGATAAGTCTGCCTCACCATGCAATGGAGGTCTTAGTGCTCCCCCGTGTGTCAAACCCAAGGTTCGATCACCGTCTTCTCTATCCCTGCTCATCAAAAAGTGTAGTGATCCACCTACCCAACAGACCCCTGGATCCCCCAACCTTACTAGGAGCTCACAACTCCCACTCACCGCGAGATGCCACTGCATAGCGCTGCTACCTGCTAGAACCCATCTGGCCCTCATCTCTAACCCCTGTATGTATCCCCTGGGTGGACCCCAAGTATCAGGAGTATGTCCCACGCATGCGTACCTGCCCTGCTCCTGCCAGACCATGTCATGATATCCGATATCCCAACTCCTGTTGATACACCTGGATACTGCTCGGAATCTGGGTACCCTCCTGTAGGCGAAGTCTACCGTCCACCGTCCCTCAAATGTGAGCTCAGGGGTGGAACATATGCTACGTTGGCAATCAACCATGCCATCCCTAAGCCTAGACTCATCAACTCTCGCACCTACCAAGTGTCTCAACAAGAGAGTCTCCTCCCGGCTGAGAGAGTCTCCTCCCGGCTCATGACAAGAGGTATCTCATCCAACTGTCTAGGGTGAGCCTCCCATGCCCTGTTGCCTGAATGGAAAGTGTCAAGGGGCACCCTGCGACCATAAGAAACACTAGAGGATGATGGGTATGTATGTCCCAAAGGGTGTGACCAAGAGTGTGGAATTTTCACTATAAAAATTATTACTGCAGTAATTGATTTATTTCACCTACTTATTTGATAAGTTACTTACAAATGCTTCAGTAAATTTTGAAATAAATACAGCTGTAGTACTTCACTCTAATCAAAAGCAGAATAACAAATATAACACATATAGCACAATAGAAGCAACCACATGAACACAATTATCTTTGGACAATTATCCCTGGAAAAACCCAATGTGGGAAATCCGGTGCAGCAGATGAGGGTTTCTACTTATCTTCAGCAGAGAAAAGATCTTTTACAGAAGTTCTGATGAGCAAAATAAAATAGCATACACCTGATGTGAATTTCCGGACAATCCAAAAGAATTCCCGACACACAAGATGACCTCCTACACCCTCTGCGTCAATCTGTGTAGCCTCTCTGCACAGTCCCTTCCTGGACTGCGTAAGCCTACGTGGAGGGCTAGTGCTGCTACTCAACGCTGCCTTCCCTGTATCCTTTTGCTTTTTTTCTTCTCCTTTTGCTAACTTCTCCCTCCTTCTGTCTCTGCAACCTCGACTCTAAAAACTCACCCACTGAAATCGAATTCTCTTGCTTCAGAATCGATTTCTTTCAGGTACTGAGAATGTGCCCAGCCTTATTTCCAAATGACCCTCAAGCCTTCTCTTATAGTCTTCTCGTTGATGAATCAACGGCCCAGATTATATCCTTGAACAATGGCTCAGATTAAAAGATGACTTGATCTTCGTTTTCTAGAAGATTCACACTCTGCTAAATTAACACCCTTTAATTATTTAATTTCCCTGAGTTTAGACTTAGGGATCACATTAAAAAAATTAATTATTTTAAAAAAGCAAAATCCGCGTGGAATTTCTACAAACGATTTCTAGGTTCTCTGGAATACTGTTGTCCAAGCCTCTCCTCAAAATTTGAGACCTGGAACACTTTCCGATGCTATAAAAATCAACACCCCCTCTTAGTGAGGAAAGTGTTCAAGCAAGGTACCAATTGTACCGCTTTGATTCTAAAGCATCTAATGCACTGTTGATGTCCTGGCTGCTGCCTCTCAACTCTGCGCTGCTACCCTCTGTACTGCTGCCTGTGACACTATCTCTGACACTGTCTCATCCGTACTGCAGCTCCCTCTGTCTTTGTAGACCGCTCGTTCCTTTTCTGAAAGGGGTTCTCAACCATCCCCATCTTTTCTCTGAAGTAAGTAAACATAATCTTACTCGGTGCCTTGGTGAGGATATTTGCCACATGTTCGCTTGTAGGAGTGTACCTCAACTGCACAGCTCCCCGTTGAATGTAGTCTCTGATGAAGTGGCACCGAATGTTAATGTGCTTCGACCGGTCATGAAACACAGGATTCTCAGAGAGCTTGATGCAACTCAGATTATCACACATAATTCTGGTCGGTTCCATCCTTTTCTTGAGTAAGTTCAAGAGCAATTCACAAATCCATATGACCTTGCACGAAGTTGTGCTTTCTCTGGGGGCTTGTTTTAGACCGTACAAGGCTTTCTTAAGCCTACAAACATGAGTCTTTTGCTCATGTGTCTCAAAGCCCTCTAGTTGTTCTATGTACACTTCCTCTTCTATCACCCAATTCAAGAACGTTATCTTGACATCCATCTAGTGAATCTCCCATCCCATTTGTGCAGCTAGAGAGATGACGAATCTAATTGAAGTGTATCGAGCTACTGGGGTGAAGGTTTCCTCATAATCGATCCCTTCTTTCTGTGCATACCCCTTAGCCACAAATCTGGCCTTGAACTTCTCTATGTTGTCGTCTGCAACATACTTGATCTTGTAGATCCACCTCGATCCTACAATTGATCTGTCCTGTGGCCTACAGACTACTTCCCATACATCGTTGGTCATGATGGAGCTATACTCCTCCACCATGGCATCTACCCACACCTGAAGCTGAGTTGCCTCCCGAAACTAGAGGGTTCTCCGACCTGTGCTACCAGTGCCTGGTATCTGTCAAGTTGCCTCCGTACCCTCTTCCCGTCTCTAGGGGCTCCAAAAAATTCCTCTGCATTCCTCAGAATTTGTTGGAGCTCTCTGCTCAGTCTTCCACTTGTGGTGGGTGGTCTTACTTGCTCTCCTGCCAGATCTTCTTCGAAGGAACTCTCTTCAGAATCCTTGTGTCGTGGAGAGGCACTCGACCCATCCTCTGTAGAGTGTAGAGGTTGTACTAGTAGATCCTCCTCAATCTACGTATCTGTAGTCATTTCCCAAGATCTTTTGAAGGCTCTCTCCTCCATGAATTTGACGTCCCACCTTACTACGATCTTCCTATTTTCCGAAATATAGATGCAATAAGCCTTCGCATTTTCACTATAACCCACAACATAACCCTTCTATGTAGTCTGATCCAACTTCTTCCTCTTCTCATCTGGTATGTGGCAATACACCATACTGCCAAATATCTTGATATGGCTCACCTCAGGTTTGCTGCCTGTGAACACACTCTCAGGAGTTACCTTCCCCAATGCTCTATGGGGCACCCTGTTCTGCACATACACTGTTGTATTGTAGGCTTCTGCGCACAAGAACTTGGGCATGTCTTGGTCATATAGCATTGCCCTTACAGCTTCTACAATGGTCTTGTTATTCCTTTCTGCAACTCCATTCTGCTCTGGATTGTATGGAGTTGTCCATTCTCTCTTGATGCCTTCCCTTGCATAGAAACTGGTGAAGTCCTTATGGATATACTCTCCACCATTATCTGAACACGGCTACTTGATCTTCTTTCCGGCTGAATTTTCTACCAGTGCCTTGAAGTCTTTGAAACGCTCAAAGACTTCATCTTTGGTTTTGAGAAAGTAGAATCAAGTTTTTTTGGAATGGTCATCCATAAAGGTAGCAAAATACTTTGCACCACTGAGAGCAGTCGTGGACATGGGACCGTAGATGTCTGAGTGTATCAATTCCAATATGCTCTTGGCCCTACTGCTGCTTCTTGGAAATGTTGCCTTGGCATACTTCCCTAGTACGCACCCCCTGCAGACTTCATCTCTCCTCCTGCCGAGTTCTGGAGCTCATATGACAGTTTTCTTGAGAATCTTCAACGCTCCATGATGTAAATGCCCCATCTTTCTATGCCATAATTCATTCATATCCCTTTCGTCCGTACTGTCAATTAGTGCCATTGGGGAGTCAAGCTGGAGCTTATATAACTTATGGCTCCTTACTCCAATTTGTGCCTTTCCCTTCCAGCTAGGGTGTTTGACATAAACTTTATTTCCAATAAAGTATATGTCATACCCTTTGTTCTAGAGCTGAGACACCGTGAGTAAATTCATCCCCAAACCCGATACATGCAAAACGTTTGTAGCCCGAATCTTGTTGTCGACTTCTATCTGAAATATTATGGTACCTCTTCCAACGGGGGTACAATTGGCCTTGTTTCCCATTGTGATCTGAAAATTCATCTGCTCTTCTTGGTAGCTAGAAAAACATTCTCGAGCTCCTGTCATATGAGCAAATGCTCCACTGTCAATGTACCAAACTCCTAGAGAGGTCATGCTTGACACACGAGCGAAATCCTCCTCTAGTTTGGATGCCAGAACAGATATTTCATACTCCCTCTGCTTCTCTATGTGCTCTGAGGCACTACATGAGTCCTTCTGAGTTGTGTCACTGTCGAATCGTCATTCCATTGCAGAACCCCCTTTTCTGTCTTTTGCCTTCTGCTCTAATACCATGTGAAATTTTCACTATGAAAATTATTACTGCAGTAATTGATTTATTTCACTTACTTATTTGATAAGTTATTTACAGATGCTTCAATAAATTTTGAAATAAATACAGCTACAACACTTCACTCTTATCAAAAGCAGAATAACAAATATAACACATATAGCACAATAGAAGCAACGACATGAACACAGTGATTTTTGGACAATTGTCCCCGAAAAAACCCAATGTGGGAAAACCGGTGTAGCAGATGAGGGTTTGTATTTATCTTCAGCAGAGAAAAGATCTTTTACAGAAGTTCTGACGAGCAAAATAAAATAGCATACACCTGATATGAATTTTCCGGACAATCCGGAAGAATTCCCGACACACGGGATGACCTCCTGCACCCTCTGCGTCAATCTGTGTAGCCTCTCTGCGCAGACCCTTCCCGGACTGCGTAAGCCTGCGTGGAAGGCTAGTGTTGCTGCTCAACGATGCCCTCCCTGCATCCTTCTGCCTTTCTTCTTCTCTTTCTGCTGACTTCTCCCTCCTTCTATCCCTGCAACCCCGCCTCTACAAACTCACCCACTGAAATCGAATTCTCTTGCTTCAGAATTGATTTCCTTCAGGTATTGAGAATGCGCCCACCTTTATTTCCAAATGACCATCAAGCCTTCTCTTATAGCCTCATCGTTGATGAATCAACAACCCAGATTATATCCTTAATCAATGGCTCAGATTAAAAGATGACTTGATCTTTGTTTTCTAGAAGACTCACACTCTTCTTAATTAATACCCTTTAATTATTTTTATTCCCTAAGTTTAGACATAGGGATCACATTAAAATAATTAATTATTTTAATAAAGCAAAATCTTAGTGGAATTTCCACAAACGATTTTTGGGTTCTCTGGAATACTCTTGTCCAAACCTCTCCTCGAGATTTGAGACCTGGAACACTTTACGACGCTATAAAAATCAACAAAGTCTACCTGAATGCTCAAGAGTAATCCTCTAGGTGACACTCTCTCTGCCTCAGCTCTGCAGATAACACCCTCGTAGCCCTGTCTCCGCTAAACGTGGCGTCTTCAAATGCTCAACAAGATCCTCATCGATGTTAGGTAAGCTGCATCCCATGGTACACCTACTGCTCCTGTCCATATGTCTCTTTGGAGGCAATGCTCCAAGAGCCCACTGCTCTGCATCATGTGTCACTGCATACCACCAAGTATCACCGCACTCCTAGACCTGCCACTGAATGTCGCAACCTACCCCTGTACACCAATGGATACCCTCAGCAACAGCTATACCGTCCTATACCGTCATGTATCCATCCTACGTCACCGCACCTGTCACTCCCCGCATGTACTCAATGCGATGGGAAGCACTCCTACTCAAAAACGCAGTCCGACATACTACAACACACCCCCATGCATCTCCATGCCCATCTATAGACCACTGCCCAATGATGGATGCTCCTACACATCCCAGGGCGTGATGACCTAAGGTTGTATCCATATGCATCAGCCCATACTCGATCGGTACCATCACCTCCACTGTCACATCACCATACTCTCCAATGAGTGGATTGCCCTTCAAAATCCTCCCTGAGGGACCCAAGAAGTGAATCTTCCTAGGTACCAGTAGCAATGCCAATCCTACTCTGCTCCTTCATGCCCTTTGTGCCCCACACAAATGCGAAGAATCCCTAGCTCCATACAAGGCACTGTCTAGTGGCCTACCAATGCCCCCTCCTCTGTCAAACTCCTGCCAGAGTATGTTGATCATCTCGTGATCCTGTGTACAATCCTCGTACCAAGACAACTCAAGAAGTTTGTACCTAAACTAGTTGGACACTAGTGTTGGCTGAAACTCCCCTAGTGAATGTGCATGCTCAACTGCTAGGTCAACTGTACCCTCCAGGTCATATTCAACCAGCATACGTGGGAAGTGATAGGTAGTCCCACCTGGATCCCAATACCAGTCTGGGCTTCTGGTAACCCTAGTGCCTGGAAGCTCCTGCTGAGCTACACCTCGGTGCATCACCATCTCCATAACCCACTCCCTCGAGTACCAACTCAAAATCTCTCGCCATCCAACCCCAAGAGAGGGATCGAATGCATGAACTCCTACACCTAAAGCAACCCTAACATGCAGATGTTGCACCCTGTGCAACTCAGGTCGTATCATCCCGCTATCCAAGCCAATGCATGAGATTTGACTAGGTAGCTCCATCTCTCTCTCTCCAATGGCCAAAGGTGACCCAACCGTGCTGCTAGCCCCATCGATGTATGCCTGAAGGGTGTTGCTGCGACGTTCCAATGTGCCCTCTAGTTGTACCGTAAGTTGTTGCAGTTGAATCATCACAAGTGACTCGTCATCTTGAATATCTCCCATAGAGTCCCCTGATACCACATGCATACTGGAATACGAACCCGGCCTACTATCATCAACTCTGCATGACTACTCATGCTCCCCAGAAGCATCCTCATATGACCCCATGGACTCATCCAAAGAAGAGTCCTCATCCTGACATACAAAAGGAATGTCCTCCTGCTCTACCTCTATTTCTCTTAGTGCCTCATCAAAGGTGGATACATCTCCTGGCACCTCACCCATCTGCTGCATGTGGTTGTCACCCAAAAACTCAGACACGACTCTAGTCATCACCTCAATGGATGGCTCTACTGGGGTGGGCTCTACTCTCTCCTCTAAGATGTCAACCGACATGGTCAAGGACGTCTCCAGCAAGGGTGAGTCCTGCGTCACACTAGGTGTACCTACGAGCTCTCCACAATCATGTGTGCCCTCATCCTCCAAGTGCGAGGTAGCCATTTTGATGGCTTCCTCCTCTGTTATTTGGTCAAGCTTAAAAGAGCTATCCAACTTTTCCACCCAATCCCAAGCCGTGCAATCAATGGATCCATCATACGTGGGAAAAGGTGTCCTCCCAATGGTACGCTGCAACACTGAACTCTGCGTCCTAGACCCCCCACTGTTCCTTCCTTCTTCATCCCGCCTAAGATGGCAGTAATCTCTGAAGGAAAAAGCCGCTCATAAGTTTTCCCCCATGGACTGCCATTCTCGGAAATAATCTCCCATGGGTATATAATCATGTTGCCTACATTGCTCACTGAGTACTGGATGTAAAAATGTAGGCATCGTGATCCTAGTTGGCCTACTGATGGCTGGCAGGTGAGTGGCTGGTAAAGAGTGGTCACATTGTTGTGAGACCCCTGAAGTCTCCCCAATTAGGAACTCGTGATGGATCCTCTTATCCCTATTTTGTTGCTTGAGTCCTTCAACATTCCCTTCTGTTCTTTGGCTAAATCATTTAGAGCCTTTAAGATGCTACCAAATGTTGATTCCCCTTTGCTCCTTGACTCCCCCATATTTGCCACCTCTACTGCCTACCCTCCTTGTTCAAAGGAAAAGATCCCCACGGCCGAGCCAAGAACAAAGCTCTGATACCACTGTAATATCCCAAATGGGGATTAACAGTAATAAAAGTGCCAAAAGACAAGTAACTACAACAAAAATGCAAACACCATTAAAACACACAAACTGGAGCCAAAATCATTGTTGACCCATTTTATTAATTTGCTAGAAATGAGTACAATGGAGGTGTTGGAGAGAAGGCACCTAGGCTTGCTCAAGGCAAGCTAGAGAAGCCCTCTGAATCAATGTTGAAATCCCCCACTGATGGTACATTGTATGGCTATAGCTCTGTGCTGCAATCTGTCAAAAATGATGTTGCTACTCCCGAAGAAATGATGCTAGGGCCTGCTACACTGCTCAGAAAACTTTGGGACTTTAACCCCAGACTCTACACAAGAAACCCACAAAACCCCACGAAGGAATTGGCCAAATGTTGACCCCGGAATTTCGGCCCATTTTCCCCTAACTCTCTCAGCTGCTAGCTGAGTTAGGATCTCTGTTTGACACCTGAAATCTGTCCAGAAAATTCTACCAAATTAATCTTGGGTTCTCCTCAATAAACCCAGAAAATCCCAGAAAGGGTTTGCCCAAAGATTGACCCCGAAAATTGGCCCTCTTAGGCTTAGCTCACTGCGCTGCTGGGTAAATCAATCCACCGGTAAATCCTGCTGCTAGAAATCTCCAAAATGCCACGAAATCCCTATTAGGAATCTCCAAGCCTCCCCACCAAATCTCAGCTACAACTCCCTCTCTTCTCACCTCCTGGAACAACCAAATCCTCTATGCATTGCGTCCTACCCTACGCAGTCTCCTCCTCCTCTACGTAGTCTAGAACTGGCTACGCTTCCTCCTAATGCTGCTGATGGAAATTCTCCTCAAAAGGTGTGGAACTCCTCTCCTGTACAGGCACTCGAAGTCCCCTGAGGTAGTGTCATGAATATAATTCATAACAAATAGAATAAATACAAATAAATGTAAATAATAATAATCAAATGATGATTATCTTAAATAGTCGTTAGTTAAGTGAAAAGGCATGTCTAAAAGATATGCCCAATCATGAAAGGCTACCTGCCTAGGTATATAAACAGGGCCTCATTGTAACATTTCTCATCACTTATATATTTGATATATTAATAATTACTATTACAAAATACCTCTTGTGTATTTTTACTTTCAAGTCAACAAGCTATCAGTTTTGTTGCTCCAGTGGTATCAAAGCCTTGTCGCACAATATAATCTTACGAGCCTATGAACGTAGTTTACCATACAATATACCATTACGTGTAGATCCTGAAGAAATTGAGCAGATTAGAAAATTTCAAGAAAAGCTCAAGCAATTAGAAAAAGCATGTGCAGAAGTTACAGCGAGTTTTAAAAAGAATTATATGGAAATCGATAATAAGGAAGATGATGATGATAGCAACAGTAAAGAAACAGAACAAGAAGAAGCTGATATAGATCAAGATAAGGAGCCAGATGAAGTTGGTCTTGACGTGGATAAGGATTATAAAAATCAGGATGATTCAGATAAAGATAATGTGGAAGAAGGCTATCTTCAGAAACAAGAAGATGAACAATATAAGAACAATAGTGACAGCCTAATTAGAAGAACAATTAGACTATATGAAAACCAAAGCTTCATGAACATGAATATGAATGCTTACCCACCTCATACTTCCTCCTTCCTACTACACAACAATGATGCTGATAGTGATAGCAACCACAGAAGCAGTGTTGCAGACAGTGACAGCAACCACAGAAGAATTGCCGCAGAATTAAGAATAAATGAATATGGAACTAACCTTAACACTATCATTGAGGCTTACCCTCCTTTTCCCTCCACCTTCTTACTGCCCAACAACAACCATGATGGCAATAGCAACACCAACAACAGAAGTAGCGGAATTTCAAGACTAAATGGAAGTAGAAACCCTCTTATCCCTTCATCCTCCTTACTGCACAACCTTAATGGCAATGCTAATGATGGCAGCAACATCAATATCAACAGAATTCAAAGAAGATACAGACTGAATGGAAATGAAAATGACAGACATGAATGTTGCTGCTACATTTCCTCCTTATCCCTCCTTACTGCTCCATAATAATAATGGCTTGAACAGAAATAGACCACCATTAACACTGAATGCCAATGGAAACAACAGTAATTATATAAGTCTTCCCCTTCCGAATGTTGTTGGAGATTCCAGTAGTGCATTGCACACACAATGCAAATAACAATTCCAATCTTTTGAAGCGGGCCTTTGATATTGTATCTTCCCAAATACAGGTTCAGCAACCCTTGTGCTTCGAATGCATGCAGGTTATGTCTAAAAATATCAGTAGAGAACTTGAAGATATTAATCGGGACACCAAGGCTTATGAAGCATGTCTTAAACGCCTTGAAGAGGAGTACCCCAGTGGTCTTAGTGAGGCCAATTTTCTTCAAGAGGAAGAAAAGAAATTAAAAGCAGCAATAGAGGAAATTGAAAAACAGTGCATGGATTTCAGACATCAACTTCAGGACCTGGAACTAAAGTCAAAAAGATTTGCAGAACAAGATAAGAAGTTTTGGCACAAATTCAATGGCTACAGTTTGCAGCTAACTACACACCAGGAAGAAAGAGAACACGGTCTGAGCCCAAACCCAAAAAAAGAACGTTGTCTAAGCCCAATACCAGAAAAAGAATACAAGGTGGCATAAGAGAAACCTGTTGGGTTGCACATTGTGGAGGTGGATTCATTTTTCTGACTCGACGGTGGAAGCTGCACATCGCGACGGGGAGTGCATTGAGATGTATATGGCGAAGGCGTCATTTTCGTGTTGATGTTTACTGGTGATGAGACAGGGGTCATTTTCGGTTTGAATAATACCAACGACAAGGTTGGGATTGCGGACTTGCGAAGTCAAACCGCTTTGTCTCGTCCGCTATCGATATGTCGCTGCAAATAACGTGCCGAGTTTTTTGTTTAAGTGCCACAGGTCAAAGGATGCAACATTCTGGTCCGAGCTCGACGGTCGATTCAATTCGACGTTAAAATATATAATTATATAAAACTTATATCACAAATTATATAATTATATAATTACAATTTAATTAATTATTTATATAATTTAATTGATTAATTTAATTTAATTATTACAGAGCTTTTCGGAGAAGAAGGCAATGTTATGAATATAATTCATAACAAATAGAATAAATAAATAAAAAGTAAATAGTAATAATCAAATGATGATTATCTTAAATAGTCGATAGTTAAGTGAAAAGGCATGTCTAAAAGACATGCCCAGTCATGAAAGGCTACCTCCCTAGGTGTGTAAGCAAGGTCTCATTGTAACATTTCTCATCACTTATACATTTTATATATTAATAAATTATTATTACAAAATACTCTTGCATTTTTACTCTCAAGTCAACAAGCTATCAGTTTTGTTGCTCCAGGTAGAGGTTGAGATCTCCCCTTGAAGATCTCGTGTGCTAAACAGCACTGTAGACTTGGCTCTCCGACTCAAGCGTGCTCTGTCAAAATGACAAGAAGAAAATAGTTGAATGAAGGAATGTCGAATGAGCCTTCCCTTCTTCCTTTTATCCATTGAGGCTCAACATATGCCTTGGGTCCCACCTTGACCTACGTTGCCTCTCCTTGGCCAATCACGTGTTGCCTTCCTCTAGCCAATCTCAAACTGTCCTTTTCGTGCCTCTTCTACACTGCCACCTAAGGCCAACTCGACCACACCACTAGAGCCTCAATTTTCCCTTGGGGACTTTAGGAAAAGACTTTATTTGGCCTAATTATTAATTGTGGGTCCCCTACCCACTTTATTTCCACCCAACATTAGGATTTGCCAAAATTAATCAAAATTAATATCCCAATTAGCTTACTGCTAATTTGGGGACATTACAGACTTCCTAGTGCAGCAGGAAACAGAAATTCGTGGCTCTGAGCTCAGCTGAGGCGGAATATATGGCAGCAAGCACTGCTTTGTGTGAAGTCATATAGCTTAGGAAGCTTTTTGTGAATCTACTCAAGGAAAAGATGGAAGCGACCAACATTCTATGTGATAATCAGAGTTGCATCAAGCTCTCTGAAAATCTTGTGTTTCATGATCAGTCGAAGCACATTAACATCAGGTGTCATTTCATCAGAGACTATGTCCAAAGGGGAGTTGTACAGTTGTAGTACACTCCGACAGGAGAATAGGTGGCGGCCATTCTCACTAAGGCTCTGGGAAAGACAAAGTTTTTTTACTTCAGAGAGATGGGGATGATCAAGAATCTATTTCAGTCGCAGAAGTGGACAGGTGCAGATTTAAGAGAGAGCTGCAGTACAGATGAGGCAGTGACTGTGGCAGAGTCATGGGCAGCAGTACAGAGTGCAACAGTGCAGCAAAAGAGGGGCAACAGCAGTCAAGGCATCAACAGTGCAGAGGGTGCTTCAAAGACAGAGCAATATGCAGCAGACAAATTGCTAGAACGCTTTCCTTGCTAAGGGAGTGTTGATTTTTGTAGCATCGAAAAGTGATTTAAGTCTCAAAATTTGTGAGGAGGCTTGGACAATAGTATTCTAAAGAACCCAGAAATCGTTCGTGGAAATTTTGCTCAGTTTATATTTTATTAAAATAATTAATTACTTTAATGAGGACCCTAAGTCTAAACTTAGAGAAATTAAATAATTAAAGAGTATTAATAAAACATAGTGTGAATCTTCAAGAGAACGAAGATCAAGTCAAGTTTTAATCTTACCCATTGATTAGACTTCTAATCTAGGTTGCTAATTCGTCAATGAAGAGATTATAAAAGAAGACTTGAGGGCCATTTTGAAAGCAAGTTGGGAAAACATCCAGTAATCCGAGGGAAGTCGATTATGAAGGAATAGAATTCAATTTCAAGGGGAGATTTGTAGGGAGGAGGAAGCAGAGGGCATCAGCAGTGTCAGGGCTTGAGAGGAGAATGACGCAGAAAGGCAGAGGGGCAGCACTCAGGAGCAACACAGAGGCCTCACGCAGTGGTGATGTAGTCTCATGCTGTATTTGCGTAGAGAAGCACGCAGGAGTGACGCAGGAAGGTCCAGTGAGTCCCTCAGGTGTCAGAAATTCTCTAGAGGTCCGAAGAAGAATTGTTTCAGGTGTATCTAAAGAAGTTTCTTAGTTATTTCTGCCACTCTTTCCTTGTAAAGAATTTACTGCTCAAGATTAATATATAAACCCTCATCTGCTGCACCAGTTTTCCCACATTGGGTTTTTCCGGGGACAACTGTCCAAAAATAAGTAATTGTGATCGATTCACATGCTTGCATTTTTACTGTTATGTTCTCTATATGTACATGATTGATTACTGCAATAGTATTTATTTCAAAATTTACTGGAAGAATTCTGTAAATAACTCATCGTGAAATAAGTAGGAGAAATAAATCTATCACTGCAATAGAATTTCAGGATTGAAATTTTCACACTCAAGCATTTTCATCAACATGCTTTGAGGACAAAGCTTTTTGAAGAGGAAGGCAATGTTATGAATAAAATATATAGAAGATAATGTAAAAGATAATAATCATAAATAATGATAATTAATTAGTAATTAATACTAAAGAGGCATGTCTGATGGGACATGAACTTCTGTAAAGAGGCCCCTGCCTAGGTATATAAGTGAGCCTCATTTGTAACATTGATCATCATTCTCATTCATATTTTCTAATATATATTCTTGTATCTCAATGGAGATCTACATATTCCAAGTCTTTTGGAGTATTTAACTTGAGGTACGAACTTTGTTCGCCCCAATTAACCTGTAGAGCATGCATGCATATATTTTGGGTGTCACCATTGCAGGTTAGTGATAAAACTTACAAAGTCCAGAGGTATTGATGCCTTGAGGTAAGATTGGTTAATGATTACTCGCAATAATTTGTATGACAAAGGAGGGAATTTTTTATTTCCACATAGGTTGAACACCTTAAGTGTAATGTCTCCAATTTTGTGAGTGCGGAAATTTCCTTCCTACTTGCCTAACTATCTTCCTTAGGCTAGCAAGAGGGAAATTACCAAGGAGTTTTGCCCAATTTTGCTGATATTTTGTAAAAGGCTAATTATAATTAATGAAAAGGGATAAATCTTATTTTATTAGAAAAAGGAGGCAAAAGGTCACTTAGTGGAAAGTGGCCCCCGCCAATAAAATAATACTAAAAAAGGAATCTAGAAGCTTGGAGAAGACTCAGTGAAAAGTTATAAAAGGAGAGTGGACTCATTTGCTAATCATTATGTTCCATCATTTCTCATTGCTATTGTAGAGAAGCTCAAGCAAGTTTTAGCCTTGGGGATTTCAAGCGAAATCCTCACACTAGTTTCAGCGGATCTCTTGCCACCCTAGCTAGTCTCTCTCCTTCTTCAGAGGACATTATTGCCACCCTAGTTGGATTTTTTCCAATGTTAAACCTGAAGATATAACCAAGTTTGTTCTCAGAGGAACTTCAGTATTGTGGAGTAAATTTGTTATTGCAAGAAGGCAAGGTTTCTCATTGCAAGAGGTTGAAGTTTTTCAGTGCTACATTATCCTTCAAGGGCTGATCTACTCTTCTCCAAAATGGTCAAATATCTATTGCCAAGAGGGTTGAATTCTGAACGATCTATTGGCAAGGCAGTGTTATCTCAGTGCCCAAGAGAAGTGTTGGGGTTTAGTTATTGTTTCCAAGGGTGTTCGCACAGCCTTATTCATTCAGCATTTTCTAGTGGTTGTTACCACATCAAGAGGACCGAATTCATTCAGGAAATAAAGAGGGCGAATTGGATCCACAATACTTCTCGCTCAGCCTAGCATATCAGGGTTTTACTTCATAAGTTCATACTATTTGCACCAAAGGCTGAACAAACTACAGCAACTATTTGTCTTTGAAGCAGGGTTTCTACCAAAGAAGTGAAGACTGATTTATTTAATGCATTTCCAGAATTTTGTGCCCAAGATTACCTTCAGTATTTGGGCTGAACTTGAGGCTGAATTCATTTTAATTAGTAAGCCAAAATTCATTGTTTTGAGGAATGATATTTCCACATATAGTCTCAGATTTGAGCTTACTTCTAGTGCCGCGAATTTTTCAGAATTTGTTTGGGCCTGTTGACCACTCTGTGTCAACAACCCCATAGCAGTACACCCCCATTTTTGCAAATGGGATTCATCATGTTCGAGGTGTTTACGCCATTCAGATTTCATCATCAGTCAACAATTTTGTAAATGATGTAAACCCATTCTACATGTTTATGATGTAAATGATTTGAGTAAGACCATCATGTATGTAATAACCTAGGTAAGCCTAGTATTTTGGTGACGATTTCTATTCTAGGAGGTTTTCTGTCTCACTGATTCATTTGTGTTTCTCGACACAAGTGATCGACAGAGTTTTTTCCTCCAGCCTCATCCCAAAGCTAGGGTGGATTTTGTCATCAAGATACTATGTGAGTCTTAATGTTTTCTATCGAGTCTATGTAAAAGTAGTTTGGGAATAATCCTAGCTAATTGGCTAGGTTATTTTATTACAAATCACTTGGTCTACTAGATCATTTTTTGAATCGCAGAATTGGGTAAGCTATTTGAGGGTCTATTCCAAATGGGCTTTCCCCCTTCATGTGTCAAAATGTATTTATCTTATGTAAAAAGGGTTGGAAAAATAATTAAATCTCCTCTCAATCAATTAATTAAATTTTCTGGCCAATTTAAATTAAAAATCCTAAGCCGGCAATTTAATTAATTTTAAGTCTTAGGTAAATTAAATTATTTGAAGGCAAAATCCATGGGTCCCTAAAAAATAAATTTTTAAAGGTCCCAAGCCAAGGGAATATTCAGAATTGCACGAAATTTTGGACCCTTGGGCCTTGGTGGTTAAGTCAAAGTCAAATTTCTGAGGTAATTAACTCAAAAATATTATTTTTGGGTTAATTAAAAGGGAATCAAATGATAAATTCGAATTTCCACAAAAATTTATAATTTCTACGGGCGAAATTAAAAAATGATTAGATCTTTTTAAACAGTCGAGATTACTTTGACATGGATCAACTGAACTAACTGTTGGAGATTTTTATCTTTTAAATTAGAGGTCTTTGTTAGTCTTTCAGTGATCCGATCTCTTGATCGTGTATTTGCTCTTGAAACTCTCCTGTAATATCTTTTGGAATAATACAAAACAAAGCCTTTGGGGTTTTATTTTGATGGTGGTGTTCATCTTCAACATTTTATAGTAAACTTGTTTTTTATATTCTGTTGGTGATTATTTTAACGAAATGTTGATTAATGGCTCTTGTAGAGTAATCTATTGCACAGGTATCTTGCTTAAGTTACTGGATTTAGGGTAAGAATATTAATTGGATTAAGTTTGCAGCGATCTCTAATTCTCGAAAATTTTATCTTTTATCTTATTTCTCTATTGATTTAATAGTTTAATTTTAAGTGTGCAGAAAACTTTTGGATTTAGAATTCGCAGTTTGGGAAAGTCCTCGGCTGGACCAGCTAACTCTCAAAGAGATAAGATTTGAAGAGCACTCCGAATCTAATTCCCCAAGTTTATCTTAAGTTCTCCTCTTGCAGGGTTTCTCTAGAGTTTGTGCCTAAATAAAAAAATTATCTTAACTTTTTATTGAATTTAACGTTAGATCTAACTAGTAAGAACCTTAGATCTTCAGATCTGGAAGCGAAGTCAGACTTATGCTCCTCAGATCTGATAAATCTGCAACTCTTGTGCATAGATCTGTAAATATAATGTATAGATATGTAATTTACATGTGTAGATTTGAAGTTTTGTAACATAATTTTGAAATTTAACATGTGGGTTTTTAGGATTTTTGTACATATTGGATATTGGGTTTTTCTCTTTTCACTTGTGCAGGATTAGATCTGAAAAATCAACTAAGAAAATCTTCAGATCTGAGCCAAATCTAGACCCTGGAGGGCAAGATCTGGGCTCAATATTTGTTTGCGGAAATAGATCTGAAAAATCAGTCAAGGAAATCTTCGGATCTGAGCCAAATCTAGACCCTAAAGAGCAAGATCTGGGCTCAATATTTATTTGCAGGAATTAATCTGAAAAATCAACCAAAGAAATCTTCAGATCTGAGCCAAATCTAGACCCTTGAGGACGTATAGGCTTTTGAGGGTATTTTTGCAGGATTTTGGTCTAAAAAATTCTAATTTTCAAGCGGCAACATTATCCCAAAATTTCAAGAATTTTCAACGGTGAGATCTTCATAGCCTTGGGCTAAGGGTTTAATCTCCAAACCCTTATTTTCTGCAAAATTTATTACAGCAAACAAATCACAAATAATCAGCCCCTAAAAACACATTTTATATGGTCAAAATTGTTTAGAATTGCAAAATCTTCATTTTCGGAATTTTTGGCCATTTGGGCATCTTTAATTTCACTTAAATATGACTTTGAAGCTTGCTGGAAATTACTACATAACTGTAAAAAATCAGATCTGAAAATTTCTGATGCATATCCTAAATAAGGTCCATAAAATCTTAATTTTTAGTTTTCGGCAAAACTTACTATTTTTAGAAATAGTGGGGATCATTTTCAGCATTTTTAGTTTGCTCATTTGTTATCAAATTATTGTTGTTACAAACTTATAAGTTCTAAAAATATTACTGAATCCAACTCTCTTAAAGCCTTAAAATTGAAAATTTCAAGTTTTAATATATTTTTTGTCAATTCTGGAAGTTTTTGATAGCTATTTTTGGCAGTTTTATCTCGCTGATCTGTCATTGTTTCACTACTGAAATAAAAATATCAGATCTAAAATTTCTCTTAATCAAGCCCTAAAAATTGATTTTTCTTCAAGTTCAACAATTTTTACTATTTTTAGTCATTTTGGGCATTGGTGTCATTATCGTTTGTTAGCTGATCTATGGTTTAAATTACTGCTGCAATTTATATTCCAAATCTGAAATCTTATTGAAGAATATATCCTAAGTTTGACTATAGGAGAAAATTTAATTTTTGGATTTGCATTATTTTAAGAACATCACTTAATCCATAAATTGCTTGATGAAGTGGTTTTATTAGCATTATATTTTCATGGTATATCTGGATGAATAATTACTGAGATTTAAGTGCTAGTAAATTTCATATGTTTCAGTTGGGTTTGATGATCATTGGCATCTGAGTTTTGGAACGTGTTCTATCAATTAATATTGCCTAATGTGTGATTAAGTATTGTTTCATTTACTTGAATTATTGAATCGTTATTGAATATTTAAGTCTTGGGAAATTCTTCAAGTGTGATCGATATCTTATTACTGTGGATCTGTGACGAATTGTATATCTTCTAATTAAGTAAATATTTTGACATCTTCATAATTGGCAATCTTGCTTAAGTACTTAGTGGTTAGATCAGACTATTTATAACCCAAGAGCTTTAGGCTTTTTAACATCATCTATCATCTTTGAAGCTTGTTTCATCTCGCTCCTTCAAATCATTTTCATTGAATTCTGCATTGCATAGCAACGGTTTCTCATCAAGTACTTGGTTGTAATTTCCTTAGCAGGATAGTTGACTCCATAAGGCACTGATATCAGTCTTTCAAATTCAATCGAATCCTTTAATCTTGCTAGATCTTTCAAAAGTATTTGGTCATTTAACTGTGTCTCCCGAACTAGTTGGTTTCCAAGGAGTTCTCCTTCATTCCATTTCCATAGGGTCTACCCTCCTTAGTCTATTGTAAGGAGACAACTTAAATAGAGAGATTGGGGATCAGGGTGACAGCCCCCGATCTGAGTCGTTGTCGCAGTGCCTAGACATTTTGTGCAACAACAAGGCCCAAGCAAGGGTCTAATTCCAGTCTTGAAGGCTGATATACTAGCAAAAGAAAGCAGGGCAAATACATTCTACTGGTGGTTCGATTCTCCTACGATTGGCATCTTTCAGACTTCTAGAATTGGAGCAAATTATAGGAGGCAAAGATTCTCATTTCTAGTGCTATAGAATTCCCCTGTCCAGGAGGTCGAGTTGCCTAGAACTTATTGTAAAAAAATCAGAAGTTTGACATATGCTAGAGCGAATCCCAGGTTTTCCTTGAGCTAGCTTTGTAATCATTGGAAATCCCACTCAATAAAGATCAGATTTTTCCTCTGAATTCTAGATGATGTTATTTATCTAAGTCTGTTCATGAAATATTTGACGGAAGTTATGAACTACTAGTTGAAGGAATTTTTCAGATTTTGCATAGCAAGTGTTTATAGAAAATTGTCAAAAAAAAGGTTCAAAAACTGTGAATTTTTTGCTTGAATTTTTGCCTTGGTACATTACATTAAGCAACCACTCACACAAATAGATCAAAGATTAATACACCAATGTATTATTGTAATGTTCCTTTTTTCTGGTGTTCATTATGACATAGGATGGACTTTCAGAGTTGCGGGCAGATAGGTCAGAGGTGCAGGTTGGTGTCATCAGCAGGCCCAAAAGTTTTTAGAGGGGTATTGAGGAGTATCTATGAGGTCTGATGACATTCGCTTGGTATATTCCATCATCTGCACAGTTTGCGTTTTGTTCCGGTGCATTCCAACAACTTTCAAATGAGTGCCTCTTGCTCTTTTTGTCAAAGAGCCTCCAAAATGCCCATGTCGGCCCAACTCGACTTTACCCCACCAACTTCGCTCCAATGAGAGCGTACTTCCTCATGTGGGCCGTAATTCTCCATGGGTGGCCCCCACGCTCCAGGCCGCAATATTTTCCTCCAACTCTAATGTTTGGGCTTGCTTAAAGTCAAAAATATATGTGGGGCCTCTAAACCCACATTTCCTAAGTGCAAACATGAATTAAGATAAAATTTCCCAAAATTGATATTTCACTTAGCAATAATGCTAAGTGGGAATATCACAGTCCTCCCTGCCAAAACGTTGCTTGTGCTCAAGCAACTACCGAACAAGTGCTCTCTCCATGCTGACGCAGCTACCACTGCTAGCAATACCGAGGTCCCAATTATGCCATTGAGCCACTCCTATTCCTTGTGCTAACCTGTCATAAAGGAGTCCCCCAATACTAGGGACCTAAGTCATCCCACTCAATGTGAAGCACCCCTCGCTCCATGCGCATGTTGATTTTTGTAGCAACGGAAAATACTCTAAGTCTCAAATTTTGTGGAGAGGCTTAGACACTGGTATTCCGAAGAACCCAAAAATTGTTTGTGAAAATTCCACTCAGTTAATGTTTTATTAAAATAATTAATTATTTTAATGGAAACCCTAAGTTTAAACTTAGTGAAATTAAATAATTAAATGGTATTAATCAAACAGAGTGAGAATGATCTAAAAACGAAGATCAAGTCATGTTATAATCTAAGTCGTTGATTACAGAACTAATCTCGGTTGTTGATGTCTCAACGAGAAGACTATAATGGAAGGCTTAAGGGTCATTTGGAAAGACAGAATTGATCTAGAGTTCGAAATTTGTAATATTCCAAATTAGCAGTCAGTTAATTGGAATATTAATTTTGATTTAATTTTGTCTTTATCTAATGTTCAACAGAAATAAAGTGGGTTAGGGGATCCACAAATATACTATGCAACTAAGGTGTTTTCCTAAAGTCACTAAAGGCAAATATTGAGGCTGAAGTGCGCTCCATGGGGCCACTGACACGAATGGAGCAGCGTCCTAATGGCAGCGTGGGAGAGGCAGCGCAGAGATAGGCCGGAGGAGGGGCATCGCAGTCCATGTGGGCCCAATGGAACGTTGGAGGCTCAACTTGGACAAAAGAGGGTGAGAGCAGCTCATTCTTCATTCATTCATCCATCTATTTTCTGTCTCATTGACTGTAGTACGCTTGAGCTGTTTAGCCAAGTTTGCAATGCTGTTTAGCACAGAGATCTCAACCTCTACCTCAGGGGACTTTTAGTGCCCCCTCAAGAGAGTATTTCAACCCATTTTGAGAGCAGATTGCACAACCATACCTGCGGGAGTTACGTAGTCTCCTAGAACATCATAGAGGTTGCACAGACAGCGCAGGGATTGCGTAGTTCAACTGAGAGAAGGTGTTAGAAGTAGGGGTGCAGTGAAGCTTTAGCCGGAGGATTTGGAGGGGAGGCTAGCCACCTCCCACCAGGGAATCCTGCAAAGTTTTGAGGGCATCTTTCCAGTAGTTCAGCCAGGAGACCAATTTCCCTAGCAGAGCAGCGCACCAAGCCCAAGGGTGCTATTTTCCGGGTTTGAAATTTCTAGAAACCCTTAGCGGGTTTTTGTGGGTATTGAGAGTAAACCCTGGGGAAGCCCGGGGTTCAAAGCCCGAAATTTTCTGAGCATAGGAGCAGGCCCAACTCACAGTCTGATTCCAGCCAGCAGCAGCAGTCTAGCATTGGCAGCACAAAGAGGGGACCACGTAGAGCAGTATTTCCAGCTGTGTTTCTGTACGGATTTGAGCTATACTTCAGCCTATCTTGTGCAGGCCCAGGTGCCCTCTTTCTGAGCACCTCTCATTCTACTCTTTCCCATAGAGATTAATAAAATGGCTCAGATGATTTTGGTTTCATTTACTGTGTTTTAATGTCGTTTTCTATTTTGTTGTAGTTTTTAGTCTTGTGTCCTTGGTATTGTTGTTTGTTCCCAATTTGGGATATTACAGTGGTATCAGGGCTCATAGACTTGGCGCAGCCTGTGGAGCACATGGTCTATGACACCGGAGGATAGGTAGAACGTCATTTACCGGAGACAGAGGTATAGGAGCAGAGAAAGGAGGCTGGAGATTACACCAGACCAGGTTGACATCGTTCTGGTGGAAGAAGAGAGAGGAAAGGCACCCATGGCAAAGGAAAGAGATGAGGGAAAGCAGTTTGCTCAACTCCTTCTGAAGTCAATACAAGAGCTCACCAAGAGGATTGAGGAGATGGGGCAGAAGATTAGCAGAGACAATAAGCAGAAGGGAATTCAAGGGGAATTCCAGATTGGGGAAGGATCCGACACTTCACATCACCCAACCGGTCTTCACACCACACAGCAGGTGGTGCCACACACTCCACCATGCTCTACCATCCACACATTTCTAGCTTCGGGAGCAAGAGCAGGAGGTTCGCAAGAGCCAGACATGGCTCACTATGGGGAGTATTTTGCGGAGTATCAGTCTTATGGGGCAGAGTTTGGAAATGCTCTTACCTTCAATGAGTTTTGTCAGCTGAAGATCAACAACAGACCTAGAGGCCAAATCAAAGGAGGAGGGTACACGCAGGGCAATGACCTGCATCATAGCATGGGTAGGCTTTTTCTGCCAACTTTTGAAGGGTCATCAAAATGTTCAGCCAAAGCTTTGGTGGACAAGCTGGACATTTATTTTCAGCTTAACCAGATGATGGAGGTAGAGGCTATCAAGGTGGTTGCGCTGCACTTAGTGCGAAAATCCCATGACTAGTGGTTCCATGGGATTACTACGTTGGGTCACTCGAGAGTGACATCGTATGATGAATTTACCTGGAGGGTGCTAGAGAGCTTTGATCGGAAGGATCGGGAAGAGCATTTTGTAGGGCTAACCAAGCTCAAGCGGACAGGGAACCTGGAGACTTACATCTCGGAGTTCCTGAGACTTTCGATGATGGTTCCAGAGTTGTCGAAACCAAGGAGAATCTACAAGTTCATTGATGGTCTAGCAAAACCTTTGTGTGGACTAGTGAGGTCTACTTGGCCCACTACGCTGCAGGACGTAGTGGGAAGGACCAGAGAATTGCAGGATGCTTTGTCGAGGACGAGAGCTCCCATGCCCAAAGATCAGTGTTCCAACAGAGAGGGAGGGACGTGAGAGCCCCACCCCCGAGAGGGAACAAGGGTCGAGGACCTTTTGATGATGATACCAGAAGGGATTTGAGGCAGAGGAAGCTCTGCTTCACCTGTCAAGAGCCAAGGGCTGCTCCGAATTTATGCAGGAACGCAACAAAATACACATATAACCATAAATACAAAAATGCAGCAGAAATAACACTTCATTCATTTATATTAAAAAATTGAAATTTGTTTACAGACAGAATGGATATAAACTAGCTAGGGCGCCGGTAGCTTATCTATGAGAAGAGATGTGGCGGCTACAAGCCTTTGAACTGTGTTACAATGAGGCTCGAGGGCCTATTTATTATTGAGAAACAATGGAGAACCCTAAACATCCAAAAACCTAACCCGAGGAGATGAAGCACCAAAACTATGGGCCCCGTTTGCGTAAATCGGTACATCAACTTCCCAGCGACGCAACTTTGGCATATGATCTCCGTTTGACCCACACAATACCTCGTTAGAAAGATCTATCTGAAGACTACAACTTTTCATGTGAGCAACATCAAGGGATCTACCATGTTACTCCCGATTTTCCCAAAAAACGTTGTTAAGGGCCTCAAAATGGCTTCAGAAGTTCAGGACCCGAAAAATTGCTAAAAATAGTAAATTGTGCTACAATTAAGGAAACTGAAAAACTGAAAGAAACAATGGTGGGGCCCTAAGTGGAATAGGCAAGTGGCCACCAATATCCACCTAGATCATTCCTCCCTCCTAAGGAAGCAATGGTCCCCATTGCGTTGAGTTCCTCCATGAAATGAGCAAAATTTCTGCTGAACTTGTTCCCTAGTGAACCACTTGCCGTGGTGTAGGAGTTGGCCAGCTTTGACAACCCGATACAATTGGATCTTCTGCTGGCGAGTTTTCTTGATTTGCATGTCCATGATACGATCCGTGGTGGCCTGTTCCATGCAGTTTGGGTTTAACTCTGTTGGTGTGAGTTATTCTGCAATGCCGGAGGTGTCTAGTAGAGGTGGAAAGTAGAGTCGAAGGCAGTCCACATTGAACACTAGGTGCAGACCAAGGAATGGTGGAATACTGAGCTCGAAGGCATTGGCCCCTACAGCCTTGGTGATAGTGTACGGCCCATATCGTAACGGGAAAAGCTTGCAATGGGGTCCAGTGAGGCACTCCTGCAAATGTAGCCACACTTTGTTGCCCACCTGGAAGTTGTGTGGCACCCGATGTTGATCATGTCGTTGCTTGTACTTAGCATTGGCTCTGTCCAATATGTCATGAACCTGTTGGCGGATGTGTTAAATGCGCTCAATGAAGTTGTTCGGTTTGTCACGTTCAAACTGGACATGAGTCGAATCGACCTTAGACGCAAATGGCATGGCTACATAAATGGGACATAGTGGCTGGAATCCCAAGCCCACCTGAACAGGGCCATGCCTGGTTGAGCTGTGGGGAACCTGGTTATAAATGTGTTGTACATAGAGAAGGCTCTCATCCCATGTGCGTTGATGCATTGAAAGTTGTGGACTTCGTGAGCTTGGTGTTGAGCATTAACTAGAGGCTGGACCAAAATGTGTTGAGGAGCCTATTGTCCCGATTCAAGATAATAGACTGTGAGATCCCAAAGTGCACCCACACTCGTTCAAAGAAGATTTTAGCAGTGGTTTCTCCTGTGATATTCTTCTTGCAGGCCGCCATAATGGCCATCTTCGAGAATCCGTCGACAACCCTGAAAACACAGTCGTTTCCATGCTTAGTAGAAGGAAGGCCCGACATGTAATCCATGGAGATGGATTCTCAAGGTCGGCTAGGGGTAGGTAGCAGAGTATACAGGCCTTGCTTCTTGATGGTCGGGTTGGCAATGGTGCAAGCAGTGCAAGATCTGATGTACTTCCCGACATCCTGTTGATGGTTCGGCCAATAGAAAAACTCCTACAGTACTGCCACTGTTTTCTCGATCCCGAAATGCCCAGCGACTCGACTGTAGTGCGCTTCCCAAATCATCTTGGCACGCTCGCTTGAAGGAACACAAAGGTGTCCCAGGTGACATAGCAGTGCATCCTGGATGTGAAAATTTGGAACTTGCATACCCTCCAAGAGTGTCTTGTATGTGTGGCCAAATTCAGGATCGCTCTTGTAGAGAAGCAGCCAATCAGAAGTCTCGTGCCAACAAGAGTTGCGAACAGTGGTTAGCGCCACGATCGGTGGTCGGTTGAGGCAATTTGTGTTGAGATTTTGGGGTAGCATCGGATGTGCTCTAGCTCCCAAATTTTGTGGAGGAGCTGGAGTACATGAGATCTCCAAGAATCAAAAAGCGTTTAGAAGAATTCCATCAGGTTTAAGAGATATTCAAATAATTAATCTTTTTAATTAAGGACCCTAAGTCTAACTTAGGAAAATTAAAAGATTAAAGTGAATTAAATTAAACATGTGATGAGAATGACTTAAGTGACGCAGATCAAGCAGCTTCTAATCTTAGTCGTTGATTAGAGATTAGATCACGGTCGTTGGTTTCCCAACAAGAAAGGTATAAGAGAAGGACTTGGGGCTAGTTGGAGAACACACAAATTGGCAGAGCACTGAAGTTAAGCTAAAATTCTAGGGCGTGGTTTGCTAAAAATTTCAGAAGCAGTCTGCAGTGCGGCGAGGGACAGTATTGGCAAGGGGATGTTTTGATTCCAGGCCAAGAGTATAGCAATGGCAGAGAGCTAGCATACCAGAGCAGCGCAGAGGCAGTAGGAGCCACATAGGGCTAACACAGGCCCAGTCAGGGCAGCGTAGGGGCAGCGTAAGCCCTTCAGGGGTGACGCAGGCACATCCAGAGCAACACAAAGGTTGACACAGGCCAGTCAGGCTGACACAAAGGGCTTCAGAGCAGCGCTAGGGTTTTCGGTGGGCCAGAAAGGGCTCGAGTTCTATAAATCTTGTTTAAGGGTGTGAATCAACCATATTTCTGTCCCCGAGGATAGAGGTATTGCTTGCCATTATATTTTCTATGTAGGGTGAACCATTTTGGTGTCCAGAAACTGTTGTACTTAGATTTTGCATAATAATGAAAACTCTCCAGAGCTAATCACAACGGTTTTCTCACATTGGGTTTTTGCGGGGACATTTGTCCGAAAAATCTGTGTCACTTTGTCATATGAGCATGTTATTCAGTATTTGATCTATATGTCTAAGCTGCTAGTTGTATTTACTTCGTTGATTTACTGAATATTTCAGAAATTAACTTGTAACTTAATTCAAGTAGGATTAGTAAATCAAGACACTGCAGTAGGGTTTCTTAGATTAAGAAATTTTCACATGGTACCAGAGCGATTGCAGATCAAGCTAGATCTCCAGCAAATCGGCTGAATAAATTTGTGTCGCAGAGAGCAGCTGAAGCAACAGAGAATCCGAATAGGGCAGTGCAGCACTAGAAAGACGTAGAGGTAGCAAGAGCCACGCAGGGGTTGACGCAGTCCCAGCTGGGTAACGTAGAGACCGCACAGTGCCTTCCAGAGGGACGCAGGAGCAGCCTGTGCTACGTTGAGCTAGTCTGCTCACGCAAAGGCCAGCTAGGGTGACGTAGTCCAGTTTCGAGTGTTGTGCAGAATTGTCGTGGACCAAAAGTAGAGCTTCATATCTTCAGCAGTTGCTGGTAGGGTGGAGATTTTTTCAGTTCAAAATCGTGCCTAAGCTAAGTTGACAAAGAGCGGGAGGAGAACACCTGCTCAATAGATTTCATTTCCAAAAGAAATCTGAGGATCGATTGTAGGGTGATCGAAGAGAGTTGATTCATTGTGTTTGGCAGATTTCCAAGGAGGAAATCAGTTGTCAGAGGGAGCAGAGGGTGCCTTTCTCGCCAAGGACCCTAGATCCGAGTTTCTGTTGATGATAGCAGCAGAAGCGAGCAGAGGAAGATCTATTCCGACAGATTATTTCTGAGCAGATGGCGCCACACGGACTACGTGATCAGGATAGGTTGGACGACATGTCCAACTTTGCTATTAGGAAGGCCAGAATCTTGGTAGTTGTGGAAGCAGATGGCTTGCGGGAGCATGTAAAGAGTGTCTTGGCTACACCAACCGATGCTCTTCTCCTAGAAAAGCATAATGAAGCAGTGGCACATGCCAAGAGTTTCATCATGGACGGGGTTAAGGATCATGTGGTACCACACATAGCTCAGAAGAAGACGACTAATTAGATGTGGAAAGCTTTAACCACACTGTATCAAGGGAAATCCGTCCAAAGAAAGATGCTTCTGGAGAACCAGCTGAGGTTATTTATGATGACCAAGGGAGAGGAAATCGATCCTGTCCTCTTCAGGTTTCAGTCAATTCGAGATCAACTGACTGCCATGGGGGTCAAGGTGGAGGATGTTGTCATGGTGAGGATTGCTCTAAATGCAGTCACATCCTCTCGAAAACGTTTGTCCAAAGCAACTTGGGCAGAGTGGACCTTCCAAACTGAGACAATATGTGGGCTATCCTTCGACAAGAGGAGATCCGCCGGATGACCAAGAGGCAAACTAGCACCGGATCGAGCAAGATGAAGGAGGAGGAAGAGGAAGATGCAGCCCTAGCATCTAAAAAGCAGCGAGAAAAAAAGAAGTGTGATCTATCTAAGATCAAATGTTTCCAATGCGGTGAACTTGGAAACTTTGCTAGCAATTGTCCTCAAAGGAAGAAGGACAAGGAAGCTTCTAGTTCCAAGGCTGCGGTAGCAGACGATGGCTCCGATGATGACATAGCCATGAGCGCTCGTGAATCACGAAGGTGGGGTGATATTGATCTATAAGGTAGCTATAGAGTGATGGCGGGATCCTTGAGTAGCCCAACTCTTGGATCACATCCATCTAACAGGAGCCTTAAAACAGTAGCAAGGAATGACTGGAGCAGTGGGTGCAAAGATCATGGATGAAGCAGAGGCGGAGGCTAGGATGTTGTAGAGAGAGCAGCACAGTGCAGAAGCAGCAACAGCGCAGAGGGGCTTATGAGACTTCAGCAGCACAGAGGAGACTTCCTTATGCAATGCAGAGCTATAGCGGCGCAGTGGCTTCAGGAGGACAGTGCGTAGCAACAGCCTAAGGAGCTTCAGTGATGAGATGCAACCCGACTGACTTGTCTGTCATTGGGCAAGGGTCCTTTAGTTGCTTACTCTCAGCAACTTAGTTGCAGTGCAGTAGTTGGTAGCACGATGCAGCAATCTGAGAGGGAGTTGCAGTACGGATGTAGCAGTGACGGTGGCAGAGTCATGGGCAGCAGTACAGACAATAGCAGCAGCGCAGCGATTAAGGTCAGTAGTACGGAGAACAGCATCAGCATAGTGATGAAGGGCAGCAGGCCAAGCATTAGCACAGAGACCGATACCAGAGATTAGAGCAGTACTTCGGGGTGAAGTGTATTGCTAGAGCACATTCCTTGCTAAGAGGGAGTGTTGAGATTTTGGGGTAGCATCGGATGTGCTCTAGCTCCCAAATTTTGTGGAGGAGATGGAGTACATGAGATCTCCAAGACCCACAAAGCGTTTAGAAGAATTCCATGAGGTTTAAGAGATATTCAAATAATTAATCTTTTTAATTAAGGACCCTAAGTCTAACTTACGAAAAATAAAAGATTAAAATGAATTAAATTGACGCGGATCAAGTAGCTTCTAATATTAGCCGTCGATTAGAAATTATATCTCGACCATTGGTTTCCCAACGAGAAAGGTATAAGAGAAGGGCTTAGGTTCAGTTGGAGAACACACATTGGCGGAGCACTGAAGCTAAGCTGAAATTCTAGGGCGTGGTTTGCTAAGAATTTCAGAAGCAGTTTGCAGTACAAAGAGGGGCAGTATTGGCAAGGGGATGGTTTGATCCCAAGCCAACAGTACAACGGCGGCAGAGAGGCAGAATACCAGAGCAACACAAAGGCAGCCAGGAGCTACATAGTCCAGCAAAGGCCACACAGAGGCAGCGTAGAGGCAGTAGGAGCCACGCAGGGCTAACGCAGGCCCATTCAAGGTAACATAAGCCCTTCAGGGGTAACGCAGGCCCTTCCAGAGCAGCGCAGAGGCTGACGCAAAGGGCTTCAGAGCAGCACTGGGGTTTCTGGTGGGCCAGAAAGGACTCGAGTTCTGTAAATCTCGTTTAAGGGTGTGAATCAACCATATTATCTGTCTCTAAGGATAGAGGTATTGCTTGCTATTATATTTTCTCTGTAGGGTGACCCAGTTTGGTGCCCAAAAACTGTTGTACTTGGATTCTGCATAATAATGAAAACCCTCCAGATCTAGCTGCACCGGTTTTCCCGCATTGGGTTTTTCCGGGGACATTTGTCCAAAAAATCTGTGTCACTTTGTCATATGAGCATGTTATTCAATATTTGATCTGTATGTGTAGGCTGCTAGTTGTATTTACTTCGTTGATTTACTGAATATTTAAGAAATTAACTTGTAACTTAATTCAGGTAGAACTAAATCAAGATACTGCAGTAGGGTTTCTTAGATTAAGAAATTTCCACAGTCTGCAACATTATTGGTGTTGCCCTTCTTGTACTTGATGTTCAAATGAAATTGTTGCAGATATGTGGACAACTTCTGATGGCGATCATTCTACAACTTCCCTTGTATCTGTATGAACTGCAGGGGTCGATGGTCTGTGTGGATGACTGTTTCCTTCACCAAATGTAATGGTTCCATTGTCGGCAAGCCTGCACAATGGAATACATTTCTTTGTCATAAGTGGGATACTTGCAGAAATGGATTTGGGAAATTTCATCTGGTTTAGGAGATATTAAATTAATTAATTATTTTAATGTATTTCCTAAGTTAAAACTTAGGAAAATAAAATAATTAAAGTGAATTTAATTAAACATGTGATGAAATTGTCTTAAGTCACACGGATCAAGCTTTCTTTTAATCATAGCCATTGATTAAAGATTTAATCTTGGTCGTTGATTTGTCAACGAGAAAAGTATAAAGGAAAGGCTTGGGGTCATTTGTAAGACACACAGAGGCAGAGCACTGAAGCTAAGCTAAGATTCTAGGGCAGGGTTGCTAAGAATTCTCAAGTGTTTCGGTTGCAGAGAGGGGAATTTAGACCAAGGGGATGATCTGATCCCGGTGTCTAGAATACACGAAGCGGAGAAAGAGATCAAGAAAAGCAACCACAGAGGAAAGCACGAAGGCAACGTGACTGACGCGTGACAACGGCGACAAGTACAATGTGATTTTTCAGAACCACTGCCAAAGGGTTACACAAGAAGACCCTTAAAGGCGGCATAATGAAGCTGAGTCACCAAGTGCGAGGTATGCGGTCCTTCCCGATGCTGTGCAAGCATTTGGATGCCTTCGGAGGCTGACGCGATTAATCTTTCGAGGCCGGTCTGGGGTTTCTAGGCCTAGATTTGTTTGAGTTCTGTAAATCCGTTTGAGGGTGTGGATCGATGCGAGTATTGTTGGTCTTAAATCGGCCAAGTGTGGCAGATCATCTAGAGTTTTCTCTGTAGGGTTTTCCAGATCTGGAACCCAAAGTTGTGTATTCAGAAATATTCTTAATAATAGAGCCCTCCAGCAGCCAGAGACCGGTTTTCCCACATTGGGTTTTTCCGGGGACAGTTTGTCCAGAAATAACTATGTCACTTTGTCTATGTGTGCATGTGCTTATTCTAGATCTGAATTGGTAGAGATCTGTTATGTGTTTTGCTTTGATGTTAACTTGAATTTATTCAGTTGATAACTTGTATAAGTAGGAGAAGCTTAACCGGATTAACAGAAATAATTTTTGCATAAGAATTAAGATTCAGAAATTTCTACACTCTCCTCCAGTATCTCTCAGCCCCCATACATGTAATGACCAAAGCTATGCCCAACATGCGGGGACAACTCAACAATGCCCGAGTCTCCCACCCCATGGCTAGCATCGATCCTAAGCAACAACAGGGAATACCCGCCTCGCCATGTGGAGAAAGCCTCAGTGATCTCCCATGTGTTGACCCAAGAGTGAGCTAGATCTCTCTCTATTAGCGTCCTGCTCATCTTGAAGTGGAGTGATCCACTCATCAACTGAAACCCTGGCTCCCAAGTTTGCGATGATATAATTCTGACAACGGTATGATCTATTTGTGCCTCACCTCTGATCCCTGTAGATATAGGTTCCATACATCAAGGGCCAATCTGGTGTATACCCCATGGCCCTGCTCCTGCATGGTCACACAATGAACCCTACCATCCTGTCTCCAAATGGTATACACAAAAATTGCAAGAAGCCTGCGGCCCTCCTATAGTACAGGTTTGTCATCTCTTGCGTTGCATGCCCCTACAATGCTTCGGAATTATTGATTTTTGGTAGCATCGGAAGTGCTCTAAGTTTCTAAATTTGTGGAGAGGCTTAAGCACATGTATTTCAAAGAACCCAGAAACCGTTAGTGAAAATTACACTCGGAATATGTTTTATTGTAAAAATTAATTATTTTAAAGGGGACCCTAAGTCTAAACTTAGGGAAAGTAAATAATTAAAGGGTATTAATAAAACATTGTGAGAATGATCTAGAAAAAGCAAAGACCAAATCAAGTTATAATCTTGGTCGTTGATTAGAGATCTAATCTCGATTGTTGATGACTCAACGAGAAGACTATAAAGGAAGGCTTGAGGGCCATTTGGAAGGACACACCAAGGGAATCCAATGATCGAATTCTTCTGACAGAGCAATGCTCGAACAAAGATCAGATCTAAGTGATTCCAGCGTAGAAAGGGGCAGAGATAGCTTCCAGAGAGAGTGATTTTCTCAGCCGAAGAATCATCAACAGAGAGAGTCAGAAAGAGATCCAGCAGAGCCAGCGCAGAGCCAGAGAAGCTGACACAGAGCTAGCGCAGAGCCAGAGAAGCTGACGCAGAGCCAGCACAGAGCCATAAAGGGCCACGCAGAGGCTGCGCAGTGGCAAAGAGAGTTTCCAAGATTTTACTGTCAGATCAGATTCAAAGGCTGGGATCCGAGGTGTGAGACCAAAAGGGGAAGATCTGAGATTCCGGGAGGCAAATCGATCTACTAGCTGGGTGATGCAGTGCCTAGAGAGGGTAACGTAGGGACTGCACAGTGGCAATGTAGAGCTTACCAGGGGCACGTCATCCAGTGATCGGATTAGTCGGGAAATTCCAGTGATTGAGTGAGGTAATACTAACAATTTGTCTGCCAGTATTTATCTCTCTGTAACTGAATAACCCTTGTGGTATTCAGAGATGTATTCGGAAACTGCTACTGCTTAATGATATAAAACCCTCAGATCTGTTGCACCGGTTTTCTCGCATTGGGTTTTTCCGGGGACTTTCATCCAAAACAAAGGTGTCATATGTGTGTATTGTTCTTTGCTCTGTTTCCTTGTTTCAGAATCATAAGAAATTAAGTGTAGGTTGCTTCAGTAATTTACTTCAATATTTCATGAAGAAACCTGAAATAACTATGTAACGTAATTTACAAGTACATGAAGTAGAATCAGTTGGTTGCAGTAGGATTCTTGAGATAGTTAGATCTAGAAATTTTCACAGGAATTCCCTGTCGAAGGTGTGTCATACATATCCCCCATAACCGTGCCCTCAAGGGGGGACGTGGGGGCAAAGCATATGCTACCACTGCAATATACCATGTCATCCCTACGCCTCCACGTACTAACACGTGCATAGTCTGTCTGCACCAACGAGAAAAATCCTCTCCTGTCCATGATACTCTGGGTCACATCCATCAAGCGACAACAACCCACTCCCCTGTCACTGTATGCAAGTCCCTATGGATATACTCAAGAGGTGCTCACTGCTACATATCTCTATACACCACAGAATGCCATGGCCCAAGGTTGAGCCATTATGCAGCAACCCGCATACTGTCAGGGTTGCCATCTCTACTACCACACCTCCATAACCTCGAATGGGTGGGCCTCCCTTCCTAATCCTCTCAAAGAGGTCTAATAGGAAAACCTCCCTACGTGCCAATGGCGGTGTCACTAAGGTGTCGCTGCATGGTGTCCATTACACCCCACATATCCGTAGGAAAGCCTCATACTTGTAGAATGCTCTATTTGGTGGCCTCTTGATGCCACCTCCTTCGATTAGCCCTTGCAAGAGTATGTTGATCATCCTGCAACTCCATTCTTGATCCACATGCCAGGACAACTCACGGAGTTCACCTACTACCCCCTCAATCCAGCTAGCCACTAGTGCTGCTCGAAACTCTGATAGAAAACTATGGGTGTGTGTGCCCTCAATCCCCGAATCCAGTGCACAACTACTACCATCGTCGATTGACTCCGTGATATGACGGGGAATCCCACTTCGGTCCCAAAAATAGTTTGGCCCTCGAGCCCCTCCGATAACCCACAACCCCTACCGAACTATGGCCATGGATACATCCCAACACCTAACCCGCTCCATCGGGTGGCAGCTTAGTACTTCTCGCCATCCAATCCCAAAGGAGGGATCGAAGAACATTCTCCTGCAGAAGGAACATACCCTCCAGGTTGATGTTGTGGCATATTCAACTCATGTCACTCAATCCTACTATCCTGGTCATCCCCTCTGCTATGTCTAGACTGTTGATTTATGGTAGCATCGGATGTGCTCTAGCCTTGTAACTTTGTATATAGGCTAGGACACATGTATTCCATAAAACCCAGAAATGGTTTTGGAAAATTCCACTTAGAGATGGTTTAATTAAATTAATCGTTTTTTAATGTTTTCCCAAGTCTAAACTTAGGGAAACTGATTAATTAAAGGGTATTAATTAAGTCAAATGTGAATCTTCTAGATAAAGTCATGGATCACCTCCAAGTTAATCTTAGCCCTTGATTGTGTTTTAATCTTGGTCGTTAAAGGTTCAACAGAAGAATATAAGGAGGTTGAGGGGCCTATGGAAAACACAATGAGACACTTGAGCCATTGAGCATTTTCGAATTTGTGTGAGGAGACACAACTTTTGATCAGAATCGAAGCACTAGGGCAGGGTTTGCTAAGTGATTATGATTCAGTGATCAAATCTAGAGGGGGACAGAAGCAGAAGCTGGTTAGGAGGAACAGGAGCGCATTTCAGAGAGAGGCAGAACTGAGGTAGAGAGAGACAGCACAGCTTTCTGAAGGGGTGACGCAGTCCCTGCATGAAGTCATGCAGAAGCAGCGCAGTGTCTCTTGGAGTCAGTCCAGAGATAGCTAGAGGCTGGGGTTTCTGAGCCACAAGGGCCAAAATCCAATCTTAGATCAGCTAGATCAGTTGCAGAGAAGGGTGACACAGCTCCTCAAGCTTGCCTACGCAGGCTTACGCAGTTCAGCGTAGGCAATCACGAAAAGGCAGTGAGGGCTTCACCAGCACTGTTTAGATCAGCCGGAGACTTGCAGAGTGAGGTATATCTCACAAATTATATTTGTTGTCCAGATTTCTCTGAAGGGTTTGCCGGATGTTGGCACCCTAGTTGTACTCAAGAATCTGCTGCTTAATAATACAAACCCTCAGATCTGTTGCACCGATTTTCCCAAGTTGGGTTTTTCCAGGGACTTAGTCCAAAATAACTGTGTCAATGTGGATGTGTTTCATTACATTTTGTTCAGTTTGTTTCAGCACTTAGATTTATTCCGCAGCATTATTTGTGCAGACTGCTTCAGTAATTACTTCAGTATTTCAATGTAATGAAATAATTATCAAAATAATAGAAGTAATTCAGATTTGTGGCAGTACGAATCCAGATCTAGGATTTTTCACATGGTATCAGAGTTTATTCAAGCTGAAGTGCAAGTGAAACACAAGTGAACCAGCAAATCAGCGCTGAAGAGTCTGGGATCTGCGTAAGCAACAACAGACCCTCCCAGAAATTACGTTGTCTAGGCCAGGGAGGGCATTCCAGCGCAGAAAAGGCTCCCTCTGAGAGAGTTGACAGAGGGGTAAGATTTTCCAGTTGTAGAAGAGACAGTGTAGCAGACCAGCGTAGCTGAAGGATGCATTTACTGCACCGTAGTAAGAGTTGGTGCATAAGCGTCAGAAAATTTTTGAAAAACACAGATGGGGATTTCTTGACCTAAGAGGGTTTTTTACTCAGGGAAACTCAGTTTTTCCCGTGCAGCAGCAGAAGTAGTGACTTACTCCTCAAGGAGTGCATAAGTCTAGCCGAGAGAGGGTTAGAGGAAGATTTCGACAAGTTGAGGAGATAGCTAGCAATGAACTACGTGGCCAAGATAGATTGGAGGGTGCCTACAACTATGTTATTTGGAAATCAAGGATAGAGTTTCTCCTTGACGAGCATGACCTAAAGGCCCTCATAGCGAGTGCATGCGCAGAACCCTTGGATGCAGCACATCTGAGACAATTCAAGAAGAATATGGCAAGAGCCAAGCGATTGATCCTAGATGGTGTGAAGGATCATATCGTACTCCACATAGCAGCAAAGACCACGGCTAGAGAAATGTGGGTAGGGATGGAAAAGTTATACCAAGGATCTTCCGAGCATGGGAAGATGTACCTTGAAGAGAAGCTGCGTAATATCAGGATGAAGAAGGGAGAGTGTTTTGACTCCTTATCTCGTATTCAAGAAAACCGAGATCAACAGTCAGTAGTAGAATCTGCGCCTAGAGACTCAGAGCTAGTAAGGCTCACTCTGAACTCTGTTTCAGAGGAATATCAAGTCATTGTCCAAAGTATTCTAGGCAGAGAAAGACTTCCAGGATGGGAAGCAATGTGGGTAACCTTACAACAAGAAGAGTTGAAGAGAGATCTCCTCAAAATCCATTTGGAGGATGGCAGCAGCAGTTCAAAGGTCAAGAAAGAGGAAGAAGATAACACTGCCCTTGCATCAAATGGGCAACAGAAGCAGAAGAAGAAAGACTTGTCCATGATCAAGTGCTTCCGAAGTGGGGAAATGGGACATTATGCCACACAGTGTCCTCTTAAGAAAAAGGATAAAGAGGAAAAGGAAGATCCACAAGCAGGAGTTGCCAAGATTGAGGCAGAAAAAGATTGTGCTATGTTAGCTCATATTCCAAAAGGAGAGAAGTGGGCTGACTTGGAGTTGTAGATCCAAAATCTACAAGGAGGTAGGATCTTTGAGTATTTCTGAATTCTTAGATCACATGTGAGCTACGACAGCCTAAAGACAGTAGCAGGATGGACAGTTGCAGTAGAAGATGATGAGATGATGCAGTGACTAGCAGTACTACATCCTAATCAACGCAGGGAGGGACCAGCAGCATCAGCAGTTGAGCAGCAACAGCGCAGTATTTTTCAGTGAGTTAGTGCAAAAGTTAGCAGCAGCTAGTCTTATTTTTCAGTTGCAGATCTACTTGTCCAATTTCGGATGGTTTTCTGAAGCAAGCAGTTCAGCAGCAGTAGTAGTTGAGCAACAACAGCAACAGATAAGCAACAACAGCGCAGTGCAGAGCGGTGCTCACGTAGTGCAGCAGCATGGTCGCAGAATTCAGAGGGAGTTGCAGTACAGTGGTAGTTGGCAGCAGTATGCAGAGTCAACAGCAGTACAGATGCAACATTTTTCTTGTGCAATGTTGGTGAGCAGCATCAACAGCACAGCAGCAGATGTTCCAGAAGTCAGAGCAGCACATTGAGTTGTTTTGCTAGAGCACTTCTCTCGCTAAGAGGGAGTGTTGATTTAAGGTAGCATCGGATGTGCTCTAGCCTTGTAACTTTGTATATAGACTAGGACACACATATTAATCCAAAAATTGTTTTGGAAAATTCCACTTAGAGATGGTTTAATTAAATTAATTAATCGTTTTTTAATGTTTTCCTAAGTCTAAACTTAGGGAAACTAATTAATTAAAGGGTATTAATTAAGTCAAGCGTGAATCTTCTAGATAAAGTCATGAATCACCTCCAAGTTAATCTTAGCCCTTGATTATGTTTTAATCTTGGTCGTTGAAGGTTCATGTAATATCCCCAAAGGGAAATATCCAGTAATAAACAGAAATATGCCAGACAGATATAGAAAATACAATACTGAACCAGATCACTGAATCATGACACATGTAATACCAGAAACTGAGCCATTTTATTAATCAGAAAGTACATAGAGAGGAGTAAATCAGAATCAATGCACCTATCCTTGCCCTAGGCAAGTGATGACCCTCCCATACAAGAAAATGGCTGCAACAAGGACAGCGTCCTAGCTGCTCTGAAGACTGAAGATGAACTGCGCTGGTACTGGGGCTGATCTCAAGCTGCAAACCCTCACAAATGGAAAACGCTGTCTCTGCTAGTGACAGCGCAGAAACAGGTGAAGCACAAATCCCGCAACCCTCCAGACAGATGAACCTGCTACAGAATACTGGAAAACGCTGTTGAGCTCCTCTCACAATAGTTTGCTCCTCAGATCTGCAAAGGGAAATATCCCCACAATAGTTTGCTCCTCAGATCTGCGTCCCACCTGATGGATCTGAAGCCTCCAATCAAATCTGCGTCCTTCCCTTCCTGATCTGCGTCCTCCAATACCAGATCTACGGCCAAACCTTCAGATCTATGCTAGATCTGGAACTATCTCCTCAGATCTACAGCCTCTAGGGCTAGATCTGGTGTTATCCCTTCAGATCTGGACTAGATCTATCAATATCTCCTCAGATCTGTCACTCCTCACGCTGGATCTAGTGCTAAACCTCCAGATCTGCAACATACAAGACTAGATCTGCAACATACAAGACTAGATCTGCAAGATCTATCCTTCCCAAAGCTGGATCTAACAATAAGCCTTCAGATCTGCAACCCTTACCTCCAGAAATGGACAGCGTCCTCACTCTAGGGCTAGACAGCGTCCTTCTGCCTCCCTAAACAGCGTTTTCTCTGCCAGACCAGAACTGCGTCCTCCTTGGACAGCGTCCTTCCTCTCCTGAAAGGATCAGCGTCCTCTCTCCAGATGAGACATCGTCCTTCTCCTTCAATAATCAGCGTCCTTCCTTCTCTTGCTCTGCGCAGCCACAAGAGGGCTTTTCTCCTCCTCAGATATGCTTCAGAAACTGCTGCTGCTGCTACTGGAACTGAAAAGTATACTCAGGACAAACCTTACTAGGGCGGGCACTCGAAGTCCCCCGAAGCTAAGGGTGAAACCGGAAAAACCTTACCAGGGCAGGCACTCGAAGTCCCCCGAGGCTAAGGGTGAGATCTCCGACCGGAGACACTCGTGCACTAAACAGTGCTGCAGACCGAATAAACAACCGGCGTGCTGAAGCAGACAAAGTCCAGCTATCAATAAGAATATCAAATCATGAATGATCAAATGAGGTGAGAGCCTCTCCTTTTATAACATCAAACTCCCTCCAAACCTTAACTCTCCCTGGATCTGCGCAGTTTACCTTGGGTTAGCCTGATGCCTTCCCCATCATATCCACGTGGACCCCCAAGGCCCCCTCTCTAAGTTACAAAGTCAATCTACTAGGAAAAGGAACACTTTATTATAAAGTGAGGTGACTAAAGTGAGGTGACCCCTCTTATTTCTCACTTTATTTATTATGTCTAGCTAAAGCGGCAAAATAAAGCAAAAATGAAATATTACAATTAGCAAGGCTAATTGGGAATATTACAGTTCAACAGAAGAATATGAGGGTGAGGGGCCTATGGAAAACACATTAAGACACTTGAGCCATTGAGCATTTTCAAATTTGTGTGAGGAGACACAGCTTTTGATCAGAATCGAATCACTAGGGCAGGGTTTGCTAAGTGACTATGATTCAATGATCAAATCCAGAGGGGGGCAGAAGCAGACGCTGGTCAGGAGGACCAGGAGTGCATTTCAGAGAGAGGCAGAAGTGACGCAGTGAGAGACAGCGCATTTTTCTGAATGGGTGATGCAGTCCCTGCATGAAATCACGTAGAAGCAACGCAGTGTCTCTTGGAGTCAGTCTAGAGATAGCTAAAGGCTGGGGTTTCTGAGCCAGGAGGGCCAAAATCCAGTCTTAGATCAACTAGATCAATTACAGAGAAGGGTGATGCAGTTCCTCAAGCTTGCTCACGCAAGCTTACTCAGTCCAAACGTAAGCAATCACACAGAGGCAGTGAGGGCTTCACCAATGTTGTTTAGATAAGCTGGAGACTTGCAGAGTGAGGTATATCTCACAAATTATATTTGTTGTCTAGATTTCTCTGAAGGGTTTGTCGGATGTTGGCACCCTAGTTGTGCTCAAGAATCTGCTACTTAATAATACAAACCCTCAAATCTGCTGTACCAGTTTTCCCAAGTTGGGTTTTTCCGGGGACTTAGTCCAAAATAACTGTGTCAATGTGGATGTTTTTCATTACATTTTGTTCAGCTTGTTTCAGCACTTAGATTTATTCCACAACATTATTTGTGCAGACTGCTTCAGTAATTACTTCGGTATTTCAACGTAATGAAATAATTATCAAAATAATAGAAGTAATTCAGATCTGTGGTAGTAGGAATCCAAATCTAGGATTTTTCACATAGATAACCCTGCCTCTCTCAATCCAATGTGTAGGGGTGGGCTAATAACGTAGTAGACCCTGTCAGTGTGCCTCTAAAGCGAACTGTGTTGAAATCCGAACGTGTGGTCTCTAGGCTGCCCCTCATCAATGGCTAGCCCAAAGGGTGATTGCACATCCTCGTCCATCATGGGCTTAACATGAGCCTCCAACTGCTCCTCCACAGACAACCCAACATGCAAGACATGCTCATCAGTTAGCTGTAAGTGGTTGTCGTCCTGAAGCTTTGTCATAAACCTAGATGCCTCATCAATGTATACCTCAACAACGGATGTGTGCTCAACTGTCTCCACCAATCTATCTACTGGGGCTACCAACGGAAACTCCAACAGAGGCGACTCTTGTGTCACACTAGGTGTATCCTCGTGCACCTCCTGCGTGGCTTTAGTCTCATGCTCAACTAGCTAGAACGTATCTAGATGAACTTCCTCCTCCATGGGTATGTTCTCTCTCATCGCGTCACTACCTCTACCTCCCATCTTCGTCTCTGCAATATCAATACAAGTGTTTCATTCAACAATCATTCTCCTCTTATTTTCTTCACCTACAGGTTGGAAACTATTGCTTCTTCTTGTTTCCCTTGCTGACAACCACCCTTCAAGCTACTCCACCAGTCTCTCAAAGCTCCTAGTAACATTTTCAAATTTCTCCTACTGAGACATTTTTGGGCACAAGTTCAAATTGGAGTGTAAAGTGGGGCCAGTGTTTTAGCCTTCAGAGTTCCAATCCACAATAGCACTTCAGCGTTTGCGTGATTTAGATCCATAGCTGGCCAAAATCATGCTTTGATACCACTATAATAGTCCTAACGGAAATATACAATAATACAAATCAGACACCCAATATAGAGCCAAAAATTGCGTTGTTCTAAGCCATTTGATTATAGAATCATGTGGTTACAATCTGATATTTGGGAAGTGTGCACCTGGGCTTGCCCAAGGCAAGCTAGCAAAGCCCAAGTGATGAAAGCAGGTGTCCCAACTACTGCATAGCTATCTCCTCTATGGCTTTGCGCTGATAACCCAGAAACTAAATTGTTGGCTGTAGAGAATGGTTGATTTGACCCTCTTCTAGTGCTCAGAAAATTTTGGGAAATTAACCCTGATCTCTCCTCAATAACCCACCAAAACCCAAAAGGGTTTGGCCAAATGCTGACCCTAAAATTTTGGCCCAATTTCCCCTAGCTCCTCTAGCTGTTGGCTGAGCTTGGAACCATGTTTGACCCCTCAAATCTACTCAGAAAATTCTGCCAAAGTCATTCTCGCCTCTCCACCAAATACCCAGAATAACCCACGAAGGAATTGACCAATGGTTGACGTTGGAAATTCGGCCCTCTTTTCCCTAAATGGTTGTACTGCTAGGTAATTCGACCCACCTATCAATCCTGCTCCAAAAAGTCCCAAAAATGACTGCAAACTCCCATAAAACACTTCCCCGGACTCCTCCTCAAGTTTCAGGCCCAAAATCCCTTCTCTACTCAACAACCGAATGTGGCTCCTCCAAGGACTGTGTTGCTACTGTTGAACCCCTCCACAAAATCAATTTCCCTATCGCTGGTACGAAATAGAATTGGTAAGACTCTCTCCTTGGACTGGCACTCAAAGTCCACCGAAGCAAGGGTTGAGGTTTCCACTCGGAAACACTCATGTGTTGAACAACACTTGCAGACTTGGCTTCAGCATAAGCGTGCTATGTCAAAGACAATTTTGCAAATGATTATGAATGAGCCAAATGAGTGTCTCTTGCTCTTTCTATCAAAGAGCCTCCAAAATGCACATGTGGGCGCAACTTGACTTTCCCCCACCAACTTTGCTCCAATGAGAGCGTACTTCCTCATGTGGGATGCAATTCTCCATGGGTGGCTCAAGCCGCAATATTTCCCTCCAACTCTAATGTCTGAGCTTGCTTAAAGTCAAAAACACATGTGGGGCCTCTAAAACCACATTCCCTGAGTACAAACATGAATTAAGACAAAATTTCCCAAAATTGATTTTTCACTTAGCAATAATGCTAAGTGGTAATATCACACCCCATCTTAGATACAGGTTTTAGAGTACATATTTAACACTTGTATCTAGCCAAAGGTTGCAGATTTGCAGGTGTGGAGCACTTTGGTCAACCGGATCTGCTTTTCCAACCACTTTTCATACAAGTCTTGGGCTTTTACAAGTATACCCGTTGAAACTTGGTTATAGTGTCTAGTTGCAATATTATCATTTTTTAAAGCTGCTTTAGTATATTTTCATAGCTATTTAATTGGAAAATCTTAAATCTGAAAATTTATTAGCTTATGGTATAACTCGGGAATTCTGAAAAATAATTTCCAGCCACCTGGAAATTACATTTTCAGTCATACAAGCTAGAGGGAAGGTTCCCCAGAACCTCTACAGATACCCTCTTTCCCCTATATATTCTTGGTAACCCCCAAGAGCTGTATTTACACCATAAAGTGGACCAAAACATATAAAATAGCTTGCTGCCCCTGCATTTTTACGCAAACAAAGTAGTCTGTCATACTGGACAGAAATCTATATTCACTCCTAAATCTTCAACTGTGCAACCAAATAAAGAAATAATCATACAAGTAGTTAGGATTTTTCTCATAGATGAAAATCCATAGGTCATAAGCCATATCTTGAATGGTTCTGACTACTAACGTTTGCTATTAGAAATCTGCACTTTGTTTTCACTGTTTTATCAGCAGAGATAGCAAACAAGCAAAGAACACATTCATCCATTTGACTCCATTCAAGGCACTGGTCATATATATGGAGCAGTGGGGAATATTCGAGGATGCCTCCTTTAGCCTTTTAGGAGGTGTTGGGCTTAAATAGTGGGAGCAATGGTAGAGATGACAGTGGTTCCTCACCCTATGTGTGCCAATCCAGTGAGGCTGTCAGGACCTTTAGCAGCCTTGCTAATCGGATTGGTAACACACCCCAATCGTTTGATTTGTTAATCTGAACATACAAAATATCAACATCCAGATTACTTTTAACACATTGTTTACATTCCAAAGGATCAGAACTCTAATACATTTTCTAAAAACATACTTGCAATCATAGAAAGAGGAGTATTATTCAATAATCTTATCAATGAATATTTCTCATAAAAGTATACTTGATGCATTGATGCTTCTACAATGCATCAAGATTGCTCAGAACTTCAATGATTGTTATTTTTTATCTCCTTCGTGTTTCTACGATGAAGTCTTCAAAGGAGGCAGGGCATGTAATGCACCTAATTACTATTATTTACAATTGATAAATGATATGTAGATCCAATTCCATTAGGCTAGTCATGTCTCTTATGTCCTATCTTTATGACAATCTTCTTGTCTGCATATCTTCATGTCTTTAACTTTCACATCTATGACTATATGGTTTGTGCCTTATGAATTCCTATAGAATACAGTAACTCCCATAAGATGCCTCACAATTTCTAATGAATATAATGCTTCTTGACAAAACTAACTACTGCCATGTCCACCATTGTCAGGGTTCCCTTTGGGAACACCATTCGGGTGATACTTGTGCACTATTTTGAATTTAATTTAACCGTTTTACAAATGGCACTTTTGATGCTTCGAGACATTAGCAATGTTCTGCATACAAGTAATGCATTAATAAATAGAAAATTAATTTTTTAAGAGACTTAAGTAGAATGGCACCAAGAAAAGCACTAAGATTTACTTGCCTGAGCTCTTAGATTTTCTTCCAAATTAGGAATATATTCTGCCATGCACCTTCAGTAACACAAACACCAAATTAGTGTCACAAAGGAACTAGCCAAATAAAGAAAAAGAATGGTAACCACAAAAAATACTTGCATGCCATCAACCCAAACTGGAAGTGTGACATCTTCAATGTCAAATAACTCCTTCAATGTTGTTGATGCAACTAACTTTAGTTGTGGAGCAGATGGCATTTCCGATTGTCTTTTCCTTACAGGAAATATGACCTGCAATAACAGAATATTGCTGTTCATTATAAGCTTCCTAAATAAGTTCAAAAATATTAATGAGTTAAGCAAATAAATTGATGAGGAAAGAACAATTATTCATTGTATATAAAGAAGATGATTGTGTCTTCCAATGGTATTTGTGGAGAGTACATTACAAAGGATAACTAACCAATCTTTTATGAAAGAATCCAGAGATAAAGGCAGTGTACTTTGAGAAACTCTTTTTTCTTTTAGAAAACACCTCATAATTAGTTGTCAATAAACAACAAGTTACAACAACACATACACCAAGCATTAAACGGAAAATGTGATCCATCTAATAGTTAAACCTCTGATCCCACTAGCACTAAGCAAAGGGTTCATGTTCAGTTACAAACCATGCCTGATAGATTGTGTAATATTCCCAATTAGCAGCAGCTAATTGGCAATATTAATTTTTGGCCAGTTTGCTTTTATAAAGTTAAAGTCAATTAATAAAGTGGGTGAGAAGACACTCAACCTACACTTAGGAAATAAAACACTTCCTAAAGTCACTTGAGCACATTTATTTGACAGCGTGGGGCCCAGGGGTTGAAGTGACAGCGTGGGGACAGTGGCAGTGTGGGTAACGTGGGCCCATGGCAGCGCAGAGAGAGATGGACAGCGTGGCCAAAAGGGACAGCGCAGTTTTGGTGGGGCCTAGGGGAGAGAAAGGCTCTCCAAGCATAAGGAGAGGGAGAGGCTCCTCATTTCCTCATTCGATTATGCATCTTTGTTTTGTCTATTGACATTGAGCACACTTTTGTTGTAGAGCAAAGTCTGCAAGTGTTGTTTAGCACATTGGGTGTCTCCGAGCAGAGATCCAAACCTCCGCCCCGGGGGACTTCGAGTGTCTGCTTGGGTGAGGAGTTTTATCCATTGATTTTCAGGTGGGAGCTATAGCATCTTCAGTAGGGATTACGCACTTGCTTGGGCAGCGCAGTCTTGAGGAGAGACCACGCAGTTCTTGGAGGAAGTAGTGCCGGGACCAAAGATTTATCAGGGGATTCAGCCTAGGATAGTAAGAAGGGATCAGCCCTTAGCTATTCCATCACTTTTGGTAGAGAAGAAGGCCACCATTTGCAAAGACAGATTCAGGCCCAGTGTATCCCACTGGGACAGCGTTATTTCTCAAGGGAGGTGATTTTCCGGGGTCATCCATTCTGGAAACCCTTTCTGGGATTTTTTAAGTATTAGGTGTGGAGCTCATTTCCAGAGTCCCGTATTTTTCTGAGCAGGGGAACAGCCCCAAAGAGTCAGCCTATTCCAGTAGCAACAGCAATCCGGCAACAGTAGCAGTAGCAGCTTGGAGACAACGTAGACACTGATAGAGCAGCCATTCCAGGAGTATTTCTGAGAGTATCTCTAGCTTGCCTTGTGCAAGCCAAGGTGTCATCATTCTGATCCCCTTTATACTTATTATCACTTTCAGTTATATAATAAAATGGCTCAGCGTTTTCCATGTTTTGCATTCTATGTGTGATGTCTCTCTATTTGCTATAGTTTCATGTTTATGTTGCTTTATATTGCTGTCTATTTCTACACGGAATATTACAGATTGGTACAGACAGAGACACCAAAAATGATGTCAGACAACTAATGAATATACAACCCCTAACACATGATTAGCTGAATCTGCAAAAAGAGGATCTAAAGGAATCAGATTGCAGGGCTGTTCTGCATTTCGGAAAGACATGTCAAAAACTTTCAAATATTCACCTGTAAAGGATATTAGTATATTACAAGTATACTTAAATCCTTCAACTAAATGTAAAATTTGAAAGAGTACTTTACAATTCACATTCCATGAGAAAGAAGAGAGAATGCATAAAATCCATATACAAAAGGTTGCAACCAATATAGGCAGTAGGCAATTGCCTAAAAGGCTAAAACATCATGAAAAGAGAATGCATGCACCTTCTTCTCAAGTGAATTCAAAAGTAGCTTTTATAGCCTGGTTCAGATTAATTACTTGACCCATAGAACATCAGTCAATCAATCTTCAGCTAAGAGTTGAGTCATCACTTTAAAAGCCTTTTAATTGAAAGAAACCATAGAATGGCATTTAATGGCAATTGAAACTACAATTTCCATGCTCATAATTTATCCAAGATGCCCTTTGAAGGTAACTCACAAAAGCCCCAATAGCGTGTCATACGATAATTTTAATTGAGTGTCAAACTAGAAAACAAGCAATTTTGAGTTTACAGTTTTGTTGTCCACAAGCAATGTGACACAAAATTGACTCACAGTATGCTTCGAAAAAGACTATATCAAACACTGGTTAAAGATGTTAACGGAAATAGTTGTGGTTTTCACCACGACATCTTCCCAATTTTTCTTCTCATTACTATCCAAATGAGACATTAGAGGGCTTTATATAAACATCCTTATACACATCCCATGTAATATTCTCAATGGAAAATTTACAGTGATAACAAGCAATTTCAGCACATGCACACATAAAATTTAAACACATAAGTAAACACCCAGGATTTTTCCAAAAATTGCACCCAACTTAGCCATTTTATTATAATGCAACTGAAGTACAATGAGGGTATGGTGTGAGTGCACCTAGGCTTGCCAAAGGCAAGCTAAACAAGTCCCAAGTGATAAAATGAGAGGTCCAGATGTTGAAATGTGTTTTCGCCTCTATGCCCTGCGCTGCCCCGGAAAAACTGCACTATCTGCTGGAATGAAACTATTATTTGACCCTCTTCCAGTGCTCATAAAAATCCGAGAAATTAATCTCAGATTCCCCTCAAATAACCTAGCAAAACCCAGAAAGATTTTGGCCTAGTTCTGACCCCCAAAATTGACCCCAATTTCTACGTGCTCCTCCACTGGCTGGGTATTCCGGCCCTCCTGAAAATGGAACTGTTCTGACCCTCCAAAATGATGCTAAAAGCTGGTAAATTTCCCCTCCAGATGACTCCCCAAACTCCCAGCTTAATCCAGCCCCAGAAATACCTCCTGCGTAGGCCCATGCAGTCCCTGGAATGGCCTCTCTGGTACAGCAAAGGCTCCACAAAATTTGGCTGACCAATCACCCTAAATCTTCAGCAAATAAAGGCCCAATGCTCCCTCGGTAGACTCAATAAGTTTGTTTCTCCCCCACTAGTTTGCCCAAGAAATGTGTGGTCCTCTCCCACACCCAGATTGTTGAAGAAAGCCCGCACGAAATACCTGAAGCAACGCTGGAATTGGCTCACAAATGGTATCGATTTCCCTCCTTGGGCTGGCACTCGAAGTCCATGTTGAATTCTTAGTTAAAATGAGAGGGGGGGGGGTGAATCAGTTTAACACATACTTGAGCTTTTTAAATTTTTCATCAGCTTATTTTTATAATCAGCCTTAGTACATGAAAAGTCTTAATATGTTGCAGCAAGTATTAAATTAATGTGTCATCAAAATTATTATTAGAGCAGCAAACATTATGCAAATTTGAAAAATTATCTCAGTACACAGGCAACACAGATAGAGACAGCAGATATAAGTGGAAACCCATAAAGGGAGAAAACCACATTTTATTATTGTTGTGATGCAAAGGCAAGCTCCAACTCCCTCTCACCACTGTTTTTCTGTAGACACCAACCCACAGGAGGCTCCAACCTCAATTCTGCAAGCTACAACTTGCAAGGAAGCTCCAACTCCCTTCAATTTTCTGCAGGCACCAACCTACAAGAGGCTCCAACCTCAGTCAGCTACAACTGACAGCTATCAAGCTTCAACTTGATAGGGAAGCTCCAACTTCCTCAATTTATCACAAGAAATGTTTGCTGATTTACCTCAGATGTCAACTCTGTTCAGTGGCATCTCTTTCTGCTCCTCTCTTCCTTATCTTCTCTGCCTCAATCTTCTATGCTTTTCATTCTCTATCCTTACTCTCTCTCTCGACCTTATGCATATCAAGTTGATATTATATATAGAATTCATTACATGACTATTTGTATTCCACAAGGAATTTGGAATGAACAGCCATGACTCTTTGACTTCTGTCTTCTCATTAATTTGTCCAACTCATTTAAAATTATAACAATCTGTACAAATTTCCATGTTACAGTGGGATTTTTATTTTCCTTAGGATACTTGCCTTTGCATCACAAACAATATAAAACAAATAAAACATTTACATTTTCAGTTACAGTATATAAACTTCACTCAGCCCTTGGCTTGCTGGTTTTGTCCTTTCTGTAGCAGTCATGCAGTTGTCCTGCATACTTTGTTCACTGACTTTTGCATATTCCCCCTGTTCATTGTACTTTTGAATCCTTTTGCTGCACATTTCTTCAATTCCAGATTCTGTAAATCTGAGTTATCAACCTCCACTGCGTATTCAGTCAGATCAAATCTGCAAATTTTCTGTTAAACAGATTTAAACTTCAACTTTCTCACTGTTCAATACAAACTATGATTACGTTGCTCTACGCTTTACTTCAATGTGCAACTGCTCCATTAACACCCTTCGTTATCCATTGTAACGCTAATCATACATGTATCGGCAATAAGACTGTTATGCATCCAACCAAATCATAATCCCCATATTTTCATAGGGCGCTGACTTCACAATCGTAATTATATGGCCTACTCCCTTAATATTTAAATCTTGTGCGAATAATCTTTGCAATGGTTCAAACCATCACAACAGCTCGATATTCAGTGCTCAGTGCTTTCCCTTCATATGTGTACAGTACTCGGGCCCACTGGTTTATTTGTTAACGATAACACAACATACCTTTGTTAAATCCGCAAACCTTAATAATGATCAACACACACGTACGCATGGGCCCCAACGCTGACCACCTTCCACATCCAACGGCGGAAAAGCTGTCGCACCGGCCTTGACAATCCAACAGATATCGCACGGTGAAGATGCACGGACGATAATGCGCGATGGCGCGCTGTGGAAGCGGTTTTGCGAATTCGCTCAGGGCCACGTGTCGCCCACTCTATGGAATCGCTCTGATTTCATAAATACCGCTTGCCCGTCGAAAGCGGTGCGATGAAAACCGGAATCCTGCCTTTACTGTTCATTCCACTCGTAAGGTTCCGCCTTCAAGGTTCCACTCTTCTCCTTTACGCTCAGGTTCCGCCTTCAAGGTTCTGCTCACTCTTCAATGTATTATTATAATTAAGCTCCACTTTAATGTTTTGCTTTTTATTACAGTTCCATCACTAAGTTTAACGCTTTGTTCACAATTTCGTTTGAGTCTTTTAACACACATTCTTTACACCAGTTGCTGCCTTCCGACCTCGACACAACACAATGCCATTCTGTCTTCAATTCTACTATGATATATAGTATATCAACCTTCCATTGCATGTTCGGGGTTCTAGCCTGTCACAGTTCCACTTCTAACTACACATTCAAGTTCTTGATTCCGCAAGCTAATCATTGTACTACGGTCCATCGCAATTATAATCTTCGCTACATTCAAAACCATCATATCTCCGCAACCATTAATTCCTTCAATTTATACACTGAATCTTTAATTTCGAACCCTTGCCACAGGGTTTATTCAAGAACTGTTTATAAACCCTGATCGACTCACATATGTGATTTGTGTATAGGTAATTGCACACCACAACACCTGCTAAAGAGCCATACAGTTTCTCACTAAAATCAAAGCTCCTTCTCATAGAATTTAGGTCAACATTATCCATGTCATACTGAAACAAATCCTTTTACATATACAGCTGGAATTTCTTGTCTAATGCTGCTCCTTGCTTCTTCAAATGGCCCTATTCCACTGTCATCTGTCTTCTGCTGCCTTTGTTCCTTCTATGCTGCCTCTACTTTCTCTCTACTACTTTGCTTTTCTCTTTTCCTAGTTACTGTTTCAGATGCTCCTTCTTTGCCAATTCCTTTGTCATCAATGACAACATTTCCAATAGTCCACCGAAGCAAGGGGTGAGAAACTCGCTTGAGAATCTCATGTGTTCAACACTTGCAGACTTGGCACAACAGCTCAAGCGTGCTTGGTAAGTGAGTTTGTCAAAGTGTCAAAGGTTCCAAAATGATGTGAGCTTCCTCTATTTATCCTTGGGCTGCCCCTTTTTCATGTGGGTCCCATGCATCAAGCCCCCTTCCTCCAAAAATCACGAGTTGCCCAAGGGGTGTGTATTTCCCTCTTGGGTAGCCCCCACTAGCCACTAAGTATTCGGTTTTCCCTCCTTCCTTATGTGAGTGACTTCCTTAGCCAAAATTTGAGAGTGGGAACCTACAACCCACTTCTCCAAAGTTAACAACCCAAAATATCGAAATGGAGAAAAATTGAGCAAAATTGTATTTTCACTTAGCAATATTTACTAGGTGGGGATATCACAATCCTCCCCACCTAAATGTTGCTTGTCCTCAAGCAACTGCAAATATGGGTGTTGGAGTACCTGCTCACCCTCCCAAGTGGCATCCTTATCAGGCAAATTTCTCCATCTAACCAAGAATTCTTTATTGACTTTGTTCCACAATCGCCTCTCCCTGGTGTCCAGAATAGCCTCAGGCTCAAAGACCAAGTGCCCCTCGTCATCCAAGGGTGGCAACTCTAAAGTTGTTGTCACATGTTGTCTCAGTGCATTTTTCAAGCAAGATACATGGAATATGTTATGGACCCTGCTCCCTAGAGGCAGCGCCAACTCATACACTACCTCTCCAACCCGCCTAGTGACCCAAGAAGGCCCATAAAAATGGGGCTTAAGCTTCTTGGCCCTCTTCTGCTTGAGTGTGGATTGTCTATACGGATGGAGTCCAAGGAAGACCAGATCTCCAACCTCCAACTACCTCTCTACTCGACCCCTATCAATGTACAATTTCTGTTGGTTCTATGCAGTTTGCAAGTTATCCTTGAGGGCCTAGCTAAGTTGCACGAAACGGGGAAACGGGTACGGGTACGGGTACGAAATGTGAGCCCTCCAAATTTTGGAAATGGGGAAACGTAATATATATATATAAGGACATTTAAGAAATATGTGCAATCATAAAGCATACATGATGCATTATAATTTATTACATTATGATTAAATTGTTCAATGTCAATGCATAAACTATGTCTCTAAATTTACATCACATTTACAGTTTATTCATGAATGATCACATAATGAAAATAGCAATATCCAAAATCAGCCACGAGAAATTTCTAATTTCTTGTCTTGTGCTTGATACGATACTTGTCAAGGACTGACAAGATCCTGGCTTTCCAAATGACAAAGTTAGACACACCGTCCAACCTGTCCTGATCTCCCAATCCGTGCGGGACCATCTTTGCTCAAAAAATGTCGAAGCTAAAAAGACTCTTCTAAGTTGCACGAAACGGGGAAATGGGTACAAGTTTTCGAAACACGTACGAGCACGAAACGTGACCCCCCCCCCCCCAAATTTTGGAAACGAGGAAATGTAATATATATATTAGTACATTTAAGAAATATGTGCAATCATAAAGCATACATGATACATTATAATTTATTACATTATGATTAAATTGTCCAATGTCAATGCATAAACTATAAGTCTTTAAATTTACATCACATTTACTCATGAATGATCACATAATGAAAATAGAAATATCCAAAATCAACCACAAGAAATTTCTAATTTCTTGTCTCATACTTGATTGGGAGTCTCCTCCTGCATTGTCGAACGACCTTAGTGCTCTTGATTAAATACAAGTTCCATACCCTAGTACCCTAGGTGCTCTTGATTATTGGGAGTCTCCCCTGCATAGAGGGCTTGGTTTTCTTGATTAAATACAAGTTCCATACCCTAGTACATGACAGAATCCAATGGAAACATTGTAATCCCCCCAATCCTGAAACCTTGAAAAAATGATAAGTCTGCTGCATTTTGAGTGAGATCTAAAATTCTACTTTCTCCATATGAAATCCAACGAAGGTGAAGCCACTCTCAAACATCGTGAGTCATTTCATGGTAATGTTAAAAATTTAAGTAAAAGGATGATATCCTTTCAGTTTAAGAATTTAACATTACCATGAACTGCATATCAAAACTAGGGCCATAGGCTTGAACATTAGGCTGCCCTAAAACAAAAAAATAAAAAATAAAAAATAAAATGCAATAAAAGAATATAAAACACCGGAAACGCGCTCGTACAGCCTGGAAACGTGTTTCTATCCGTATTGGGCACGTTTCCTCCACGCGAAATGGCTTAGTATAGACGAAACTCGTTTCCAAGCCATACAGTACGGGGAAATGCGTTTCTGTTTCGTTTCTAGGGGGAAACGACCCTCTGCCCAACGTTTCTGCAACTTAGGGGCCCAAAGAATATCTTGACTCTCCTATATCCAATCCTTGGCCCTAGGGGCCCTAATCTCTCCAAAAACCATGTCAGCAAAAATCAATGCATCATAACCGTACAAGGCTCGATATGGAGACATACTTATGGACGTGCTAAGTCTTGTTGTAGCAGTACTCGCCCAAATGCAACCATCGTATCCATGCACATTGTTGGTCAGTCACATAGTTGTGTAAATAGCCTTCCAACAACTTGTTCACAATTTATGTCTATCTGTCAGTCTAGGGGTAATAGCTAGTGCTCGGAGTAAGCTCAGTACCCACAAGCCGAAACAACTCCTGCCAAAATCCTCCCATAAATCTATTGTCTCGGTCACTAACAATGGTCTTAGGAAGACCATGTAGTCATAACACCTCTTTGAAAAATCGCTCAGCTACCTGTGAGGCTGAGGACCGAGCAGAGATGACAAAGAAGTGGGAAAACTTGTTTAATCTATCGACCACCAAATAGATGCAATTTTTTCCTAGTACTGCAGGCAACCCGGTAATGAAATCCATCGAAATACTTTCCCACTTCCCCTCAGGGATTGGAAGAGGTTGCAATAGCCTAGCAGGGTGTGTGCGTTCACCCTTGTTCCTCTGGCATGTGTCACACTCCTAGACATGCCTCAAAACATCATCCCTGAGGCCCTTCCATGAGAAGCACTCCCTGATAGCCCTGTATGTCTTGGTGAACCCTTGGTGTCCGACCAATGGTGAGTCATGGGCAGCTTGCATAATCTTCTCTCTCAGTTGGGAGTTGGGCACCAAATAGATCGGGTCCTTATAATAGATCACCTCGTTCATCACCCTGTATCAGTCATTCGAGACTGTGCCATCAAGGATCTCGCACGCTTGGCGGTCCTTGGAGTACTCCAAAAGCAGTCGTGCCCTCCAGTCTAGGGCACTGCTCATAAGTGACAGGGTAACCGGCCTCCTGGACAATGCATCGGCCACCACGTTCTGTCGGCCCTTGACATACTCAATGTCAAAGTCATACGCCTGGATCTTGCTTACCCATTTTTGCTGCCCTCCTACAATTGTTTCTACTCTAAGAAAACTCTGAGGATGTTGTGATCTGTCTTCACCCTGAACCAATTGCCCACTAGGTATTGTCTAAACTTGGCCAACGCATGCATGATGGCCAGCATCTCTTTGTCGTAAACGGAATACAATCGCTCATGGAGAATTAGCTTTTGGCTCTCGAAAGAAATTAGGTGACCCTCTACATCAGGACTGCCCCTATGCCCTCTCTGTAGGCATCGCACTCAAGCACAAAAGGTTGTGTGAAATCTGGAAGTTCCAACATGGGACAGCTGCTCATCAGCTGTTTGAGGCGCTAAAAGGCCTCCTACACCACATTTATTTGTTGATTTTTGTAGCATCGGAAAGTGTTCTAAGTCTCAAACTTTGTAAGGAGACTTGGACATCAGTATTCCAAAGAACCCAGAATTGTTTCAGGAAATTCAACTCGGTTCATGACTTATGATTAATTATTTTAATGGAGACCCTAAGTCTAAACTTAGGGAAATTAAATAACTAAAGGGTATTAATAAGTTAGAGTTTGAATCTTCTAGAAAACAAAGATCAAATCAAGTTTTAATCTTAGCCATTGATTAGACTTCTAATATGGGTCGTTGATTCATCAACGAGAAGATTATAAAAGGAGGCTTGAGAGTCATTTGGAAAACAAGTCGGGCATACACTCAGTACGCGAAGGAGATCAATTTTGAAGTAATAGAATTCGATCACAGTGGAAGAGTTACAGGGCGGAGGGTTGCAGAAGCAGAAAGAGGAGGGAGTCAGCAACGACTGATATCAGGGACAAAGGGACGGAGTGGGTCACAGGAGCCAGCATAGGGTTGCAGCGCAGTGAACCCACGCAGAGCCTACGCAAACTTACGCAGTCCAGCACAGGGACTGCGCAGAGAAACATGCAGACAGGCACAGAGAGAATTAGAGGCCGATCAGGGTATCAGGAATTTGTCGAGAGGAGCAGAGAATTCTGTCTCAGGTGTCTTCAAATTTTGTCTGCCAGTATATTCCTTGTAAAGAATCATTTGTTGAAGAATTAATAAAACCCTCATCTGCTGCATTGGTTTTCCCGCATTGGGTTTTTTCGGGGACAATTGTCCAAAAACAACTGTGTACATGCGATTGATTCCTATGCTTATGTCCTTTACTGTTTACTTCTCTGCACATATATTTGTGAATGTTGCAGTAGTATTTATTTCGAAATTTACCGACAGATTTCTGTAAATAAGTTATTGAAATAATAAGTGTGAAAATTCTTCTACAGTACCATGGTTTATTTCTCCTACTTGATTTAAAATATTACAAGTTATTTCCAGAAATTAGATTCAGAAAACACTGAAATAAACACAACTACAGTCTACACATACAGATCATTTATTGAATAATACGCTCATCCAACAAAGCGACACACGGATTTTTCGACATAAGTCCCCGGAAAAACCCAAAGCAGGAAAATCAATGCATCAGATATGAGGGTTTATTTTATTAAATAGATTCTGAGTACAGTACATCTGGGTTCCAGATCTGGAAAACCCGACAGAAGAAATCAAATTTGTAGCTAACCTGTTGCTCTAGAACCAAATGTCTAACTGATCCACACCCTCAAATGGGATTTACAAGACTCAGCCTATATCTGGCCCTAGAAACCCCAGCGTTGTCCCTGAAGCCCCAACCTCAGCCTTGCTAGCCTCAGAATGCCACTGCGCTGCCCAGAGACGGATTGCTTAACCCCTGAGAGGGTGACGCAGGCCTTACGCTGGCCTTGGAGACCCTCTGCGTAATTTCTGAAGCACTCTGGAGCCTCTGCATTGTCCTGCGTAGTGGCTGTGTAGCTACTGCTCTGCTTCTCTGCACTGTCCTTGTTGCTGCTCCTCTGCCTCTTACTGACTCTTGGCTCCGAGATCATATAATCCCCTTAGCCAATACTACCCCTCGCTGCAGAAAATTCCTCCGAAAATTCTTAGCAACCCCGCCCTAGAATTCCAGATCTATTTCTCAGCTCTGGAACTGTGTGTGTATCTCCAACTGACCCTCAAGACTTTCTCTTATACTTTTTCGATGATCTCATCAACGGCCGAGATTAAAACACTCATCAACGGCTGAGATTAAAAGATTGCTTGATCTGTGCCTTTTAGAACATTTCAGCATGTGTTAATTAATTCACTTTAATTATTTAATTTTCCTAAGTTTAGACTTAGGACATCCATTAAAATAATTAATTATTTGAATAACTTGAACACCAACTGAAATTTCACAAAACACTTTCTGGGTTTTGCATTTTGAGTGTGTCCTAGACGCTCCACAAAATTTTAGGGCTAGAGCACACCCAATACTACACCAACTATACAAAATCTCAGCACTCCCTCTTAGCACGGAGTATGCTTTAGTAATGCATTCACACCATGCACTACAAGATCTTGAAGTGGATTGTGTTGTTGATGTTTGGCCTACTACCCTCCATCCATTGCATTGATGCTCTCTGTACTGCTCCCCATGCCACCGCCACATCTGTATTGCAGCTCCCTCTCCATTCGTTGCATCACGTTGCCCCTAACACTGCCACTACTAACTGTTGCACTGCAACTCAGTTGTCGAGAAGTAAGCAACTGAAATTCTTCTGCCCAACTGTTTGACAGATAAGTCAGGTTGCCTTCCATCACTGAAGCTCCCTAGCTGATGATTTACGCTGTCCTCTTGGAGACGCTGTCATGCAGCAACACTGCACTACGTGAGCACAGCTTCGCTGCGTTGCTGAAGTCCCATCAGCCCCTCTACGTTGTTGCTGCCTTTGCATTACGCTGCTCCCTCTTCAGCTCCCCCTTCTGCTTCAATGTGGCCTTCTGCAACCATCTCCCGACTCATACCGCTACAGTCTTAAGGCTCCCGTAGCTCGTATGTGATCCAAGAGTAGGGCTGACTCAAGGATCTCGCCAATGTCTGTAGATTCTCTACAGATCCACGTCACCCCACCTCTTCTCTCAAGGCACATGAGCAGTCATGGCTGCATCATCATCAGAGCCATCTTCCTTTGCTACTGCAGCCTTGGAATCAGAAGATCCTTTGTCGTTCTGTGGAAATTTTTGAATCTTTACACTTTATGCCAAAATTATTTACTGTTAATCTGGTTATGCTCCTCCTACTCAGACAAGTTATTAACTGAATAAATTCAAGTTAAAATCGAAGCAAAACACACAACACCAATCCAGATCTAGAACAAGTTCATGCACACAGACAAAGTGACAGTTATTTCTGGACAAATAGTCCCCGGAAAAACCCAATGTGGGAAAATCGGTCTCTTGCTGCTGGAGGGTTATATTATTAAGAATTTTTTGAATACAACAAGCCTAAGTTCCAAATCTGGAAAACCTGACAGAGAAATATTAGATCTATAGCTCACTGGCTGATATAGGGCCAAAATAATGACTGATCCACACCCTCCAACGGGATTTACATAACTCAGCCAAAATTAGGGCTTAGAAACCCCAACGCTGCCCCTGAAGCCTCTGCGTCAGCCTCTGAAGCCCCTCTGCACCTCAGCGCTGCTCTGGAAAGGTCTGCGTTACCACAGACTAGGTGATGCAGGCCTTATGTTGCCCCTTAGGGTCTCTGCATAACCCCTGAAGGTTTCCTATAGCAATTATGTTGTCCTTAAGGGACTGCACAGCACCTGCGTAGCACAAGTTGCTGCCCTCCTGCTTCTCTGTGCTACCTCTCTGAGTTGATCTCTGCCTCTTGCTGATTCTAGACCCTGGGATCAGATCATCCCCTTGGCCTAAATTCCCCTCTCTGCAGCTGAAACACTTCTAAGATTTCTCAGCAAACCGTGCCCTAGAATCTCAGCTTAGCTTCAGTGCTCTGCCTCTGTGTGTCTTTACAAATAACCCCAACCCTTTCCTTTATACTTTTCTCGTTGGAAAACCATCGGCCATGATCAAATCTTGAATCAGTGGCTAAGACTAAAAGAAAGCTTGATCCGTGTGACTTAAGACAATTTCATCACATGTTCAATTAAATTCACTTTAATTATTTAAATTCCTTAAGTTTTAACTTAGGAAATACATTAAAATAATTAATTAATTCAATATCTCTTAAACCAGATGAAATTTCCCAAATCCATTTCTGGGTCTTGTAGATCAAGTGTTCTCTAGTCCCTCTACAAAATTTGGGAGCTAGAGCACAACTGATGCTACCCCAAATACACAAAATCTCAACACTCCCTCTTAGCATCAAGGGTGCGCTCTAGCAATACATCACACTTATGCATTACATGATTTTGGGCACTGGTTCTGTGTTGTTGAAGCTTGGCCTACTGCCACTCAACTCTGCACTGTTGCTGCCATTCTATATTGTTGCCCATGACTCTGCCATTGCCACTGCACCCTCTGTATTGTAGCTCCCTCTCAATATGTTGCATCTGTGTTGCTCATAGCACTACCACTACTGATCTGCTGCACTGCAACTTCAATTGTTGAGAGAAACAACTGAATCTCCAACCCAATCTTTGACAAACAAGTCTGATGGGCTGCATCTTCATCACTGAAGCTCCATAGGCTACAAATCTGTGTTGGCATCTGAAGGATGATGCACAGCTTCAGCTCTGCCTGCTTAATCAGACTCCCTCTGCACTACTGAAGTCACGTTAGCCCCTTGTGCTGAAATCTATCATGTTGTTGTTGCACTGCAATGTCCCTCTGAGGCCTTTTGTACTGGTGCAGCTTTGCACTGTGTAAGCAGCTCTGCTCTGCGCCGTTGAAGTCAAATTAGCCTCTGCGCTGCTGCTGCTTCTACGTTGCTGCTGCCTTGCTCTGCGCTGCTCCTTCCAGTCTTCAGATTTGCCTTTGCCTGCTTCATCTGTGATCTATGCACCCACTGCTCCACTTGTCCCGCTATTGTCTTAAGGCTGTCATAGCTCGCATGTGATCCAAGAGTTGAGCTGCTCAAGGATCCTGCCTTACTTCTATGTAGCTCCTCTACATATCCATGTCACCCCACCTCCGTGGTTCATGAGCACTCATGGTTGCATCATCTTCCAGCCCACCATCCGCCATTTTCTCAGCAAATCTATCGTAGCTCCTCCTCTCTATACTAGAGATCTAGATCTAGAGTCCTTTACGAACTGGGCACCCTCTGCTCCCCCTGACAATTGATTTCCTTTCTCGGAAATCTGCCAAATCAACTATGATTCAACTCTCTTTGATCCTTTGATCAAACTGCAAGTTTCCTTTGGCTAGAAAATCTCTGAGAAGTTGATCTCCTCTTGCTCTTTGTCACTTGCGCTAAGGCTAAAAAATCTGAAAACTTCAGAAATTTAACCCCACCAGCACCTTCTGAATTTCTGCACCTTTTCTGCAGTCTTTTCTTGATCAGACAGATTCAGATCTGAATCACATTGGCTGGCTTCAGACCAATCCAGCGTTGTTTCTGAGCTGCCTCTACGCAATAATTGTGTGGGCTTGCTAGGAGATAGTGTTAAACAGCGTCACCCTTCCCTCTGCGTGAATCTGCCTCTGAAAACTGCGTTGTCCCTCTAGATCTACGTTTATGTTGTTTTTCCAGCTGCTTCCTGCAGTGAGAACCTTCAGTCTCTTGCTAGTGAAACTCCTAGATCTGCAATTGCACTGATACCATGTGGAAATTTTTGAATCTTTATACTTTATGCAGAAATTATTTACTATTAATCTGGTTATGCTCCTCCTACTTCGACAAGTTATTAACTGAATAAATTCAACTTAAAATCGAAGCAAAACACATAACAGATCTCCAGCAATCCAGATCTAGAACAAGGTCATGCACACATCAACAAAGTGACACAGTTATTTCTAGACAAATAATCCCTGGAAAAACGCAATGCGAGAAAACTGATCTCTGGCTGCTGGAGGGTTTTATTATTAAGAATTTTCTGAATACAACAAGCCTGGGTTCCAGATCTGGAAAACCCGACAGAGAAATATTAGATCTACATCTCACTAGATGATTTAGGGCCAAAATAATGACTGATCCACACCCTCAAACGGGATTTACAGAACTCAGCCAAAATTAGGGCCTAGAAACCCTAGCACTGCCTCTGAAGCCCCTTTGCACCTCAGCATTGCTCCGGAAAGTTCTGCGTTACCCCAAACTAGGTAACGCAAGCCTTACACTGCCCCTTGGGGTCTCTACGTAACCCCTGAGGGTTTCCTGCAGCAATTACGTTGTCCTTGAGAGACTGTGCAGCACCTGCATAACACAAGTTGCTACCCTCCTATTGTTGCCCTCTTGCTTCTCTACGCTGGCTCTCTGCGCTGATCTTTGCCTCTGGCTGATCCTAGACCCTCCGATTGCTGAGATTTTGTATATTTGGGGTAGCATCAGTTGTGCTCTAGCTCCCAAACTTTGTGGAGGGACTAAAGTACACTGGATCTACAAGACCCAAAAATGGATTTGGAAAATTTCATCTGGTTTAGGAGATATTAAATTAATTAATTATTTTAATGTATTTCCTAAGTTATAAAATAATTAAAGTGAATTTAATTAAACATGCAATAAAATTATCTTAAGTCACACGGATCAAGCTTTCTTTTAATCTTAGCCATTGATTAAAGATTTAATCTTGGTTGTTGATTTGTCAACGAGAAAAGTATAAAGAAAAGGCTTGGGGTCATTTGTAAGAGACACATGGAGGCAGAGCACTAAAGCTAAGCTGAGATTCTAGGGCAGGGTTGCTAAAAATTCTCCGAAGTGTTTCAGTTGCAGAGAGGAGAATTTAGACCAAGGGGATGATCTTATCTCGGGGTCTAGAATACACAAGAAGCAGAGAAGAGATCAGCAAGGACAGTGCAGAGAAAGGTAGCAGCGACTACAGCAGACTGCAGCAACAGACGGCAACAGCAGCAGCAGCAGTGTCTTTCAGGGGCAGCGCTAGGGTTTCTAGGCCTAGATCTGGCTGAGTTCTATAAATCCCATTTGAGGGTGTGGATCAGTCAGTATTTTTGGTCTTGGATCAGCCAAGAGCTGCAGATCTAGAGTTTTCTCTGTAGGTTTTTCTAGATCTGGAAACCAAAGTTGTGTATTCAGAAATATTCTTAATAATAGAACCCTCCAGCAGCAAGAGACCAGTTTTCCCACATTGGGTTTTTCCGGGGACAGTTTGTCCAGAAATAACTGTCACTGTGTCTATGTGTGCATATGCTTATTCTAGATCTGAATTGGTAGAGATCTGTTATGTGTTTTGCTTTGATGTTAGCGTGAATTTATTCAGTTAATAACTTGCATAAGTAGGAGAAGCTTAACCAGATTAACAGTAATAATTTCTGCATAAGAATTAAGATTCAGAAATTTCTACATGGTATCAAAGCAATTGCAGATCTGAAGGGGCAGTGCAGTTGACAGGAAGGGAAAATCTGACATGAACCAAGGGAAGGGTTCATACAACCAAAAGGACTCACGCAGTCCTCCAGAGCATGCAGAAATGCAGAGGGAACATGACATGAAAGCACTGGCATCCAGACTAGAGGAGGATCTTGCATGTGTGTCAAGCACAGCTCCTCCTGATGTTTGGTATATTGACAGTGGAGCATCTGCTCACATGACGAGGGTTCGAGAATGTTTTTCAAGCTATCAAGAGGAGCAGATGAATTTCCAAATAACTATGGGAAACAAAGGAAAATGTACCCCCATCGGGAGAGGTACTGTAACTTTTCAGACGGAAGATGGCCACAAGATTCAAGCCACGAATGTTTCGCATGTACAAGGGTTGGGGATGAACTTACTCTCGGTGTCTCAACTTCAGAACAAGGGCTATGATGTATATTTTATTCAAGACAAAGTATATGTCAAACATCCTAACTGGAGTAAAAAGGCACAAATTGGAGTAAGGAGTCACAAGTTGGCTTGAATCTTCGGTGGCCCTGATCGGCAGTAAAGACGACAGAGATCTGAATGAGTTATGGCACACAAGGATGGGGCATCTACATCATGGAACCTTGGGGATTCTCAAAAATACTGTCATAGGGGCTCCTGAACTCAGCACAAAGAAAGTCAATATTTGCAGAGGATGCGTACTAGGGAAGTACGCTAACGCAGTGTTTCCAAGAGGTAGCAGCAGAGCCAAAGGTGTATTAAAGTTAATACACTCTGACATTTGCGGTCCGATGTCTACAACAGCTCTTAGTGGGGCAAAATATTTTGCCACCTTCATTGATGATTATTCCAAGAAAACTTGGATCTATTTTCTGAAGACCAAAGATGAAGTCTTTAATTGGTTTAAAGATTTCAAAGCATTTGTGGAGAACTCTACAGGAAAGAAGATCAAGAAGTTAAGGTCAGATAACGGTGGAGAATATATTGATAAAGACTTCATAATTTTTTATGCGCGGGAAGGCATCAAGAGAGAGTGGACAGCTCCCTATAATCCAGAACAAAATGGGGTTGTAGAACAAAATAATCGGACCATAATAGAAGCTGCAAAGGCAATGTTGTACGACCAGGAAATGCCCAAATTCTTCTGGGCAAAGGCCTGCAACACAACAGTCTATATTCGGAACAGAGTTCCAAATTGGGCTTTGGAGAAGGTGACTCCCGAAAGTGTGTTCACAGGCAGCAAGCCTAAAGTGAGCCACATCAGGATATTCGGCAGCGTAGCATATTGCCATGTTCCAAAGGAAAAGAGGAAGAAACTGGATCAAACTGCACAAAAGGGTTTTCTAATGGGCTACAGTGAGAATGCAAAGGCATACCGCGTCTATATTCCAGAAAGCAGGAAAGTCGTGGTAAGAAGGGATGTAAAATTCCTTGAAGAAAGAACCTTTAGGAAATCTCAAGAGATAGCCACAGATACGCAAATTAAGGAAGATCCACTGGTACAGCGTCAAAAACCTCTGAAGGAGAGGTCCAGTGCCTCTCCTAGGCACAATTGTTCTGAAGGGAGCTCCTCCGACGAAGAACAGGAGAAAGAACAAGTGAGACCACCCACCACTGATGGGAGACTGAGCAGAGAACTCCAACAGATTCTTCGAGATGCAAAAGGATTTGTTGGAACACCTAGAGAAGGGAAGAGGATAAGGAAACAACCTAACAGATATCAGGCACTGGTAGCTTACGTTGGATAGCCCTCTACCTTTCGGGAAGCAGCTCAGCATCAGGTATGGGTTGGGTGCCATGGTGGAAGAGTATAGCTCCATCATGACAAATGATGTCTGGGAAGTAGTCCCTAGACCACAGGATAGATCTGTTGTAGGATCCAGGTGGATCTACAAGATCAAATATGCTGCAGATGGTAGCATAGAGAAATTCAAAGCAAGATTTGTAGCAAAGGGGTATGCCTAGAAAGAAGGCATTGACTATGAAGAAACCTTTGCTCCTATAGCACGATACACTTCTATCAGATCCATCATCTCTTTGGCAGCGCAGATGGGATGGGAGATTCACCAGATGGATATCAAGACTTCATTCTTAAAGGGAGTGATAGAGGAGGAAGTGTACATAGAGCAGCCAGAGGGCTTCGAGACACATGAGCAGAAGACTCATGTTTGCAGACTTAAGAAAGCCTTGTATGGCTTGAAACAAGCCCCCAGGGCATGGTATGGTCGGATTGATGGCTACTTGCAGAAGATGGGGTTTGTCAACAGTGACGCAGATCCCAACATATACTACTTGAGAGTAGGAGATGAGCCACTTATTCTTGTTTTGTATGTGGATGACTTGTTTTTGACTGGGTCATCCAAGCTCATCATGGACTGCAAGGAGAATCTGGGAACAGAATTTGACATGAAGGACCTAGGACGGATGCACTATTTTCTTGCGTTAGAAGTATGGCAGCATGAAGGGGAAATCTTCCTAGGGCAAGGAAGATACACGACAAAGATTCTAAAAAGATTCCAAATGGAAGACTGTAGACCCATGGCCATGCCTATGATCACTAACTGGTAGAAGATAGACACATCAGAGGATGATGAGGCTGATCCCTCCTTGTATAGACAGCTCATCGGGTCATTGATGTATCTGGTCAACACAAGACCAAACATCTGCTATGCAGTGAATACCCTCAGTCAGTTCATGGTGGAACCAAGGAGGGCTCACTGGGCAGCAGCTAAACATATTCTCAAATACTTGAGAGGGACAGTCGAGTATGGGCTAAAGTACACGAAGGAAATGAAATTCAGTTAAGTGGGTTCACAGATGCAGTGGGCTGGAAGCACAATAGATCGGAAAAGTAACAGCGGGTACTGTTTCAGTCTCGGATCAGGAATGACCTCCTAGTGTAGCAGGAAACAAAAGTCCGTAGCACTGAGCTCAGCCGAGGCAGAGTACATGGCAGCAAGCACGGCTTCATGTGAGGCCATATGGCTCCGCAAATTAATTTTGAACCTACTTAAGAAACGAATAGAGCCGACCAAGATCATGTGTGATAATCAGAGTTGCATCAAGCTCTCTGAGAATCCTGTGTTTCATGACCGGTTGAAGCACATTGACATTCGTTGTCACTTTATCCGAGACTATGTTCAGAAGGGAGCAGTACAGTTACGATACACTCCTAAAGGTGAAAAAGTAGCAGACATTCACACAAAGGCTTTGAATAAGGTTAAGTTCACTTACTTCAAAGAGAAGATGGGAATGATCGAGAACCCATTCCACTAGAAGAAAGGGTGGTCTTTCTAAGAAGAGGGAGCTGTAGTACAGTGGTTGCAGTGTTAGTGGTAGAGTCATGGGCAGCAGTACATAATGGCAACAGTAGTGCAGAGTTGAGTGGTATGAGGCCAAGCTTCAATAGCACAGAACCAGTGCCCAAAATCATGTAATGCATGAGTGTGATGTATTGCTAGAGCACACCCTTGTTGCTAAGAGGGAGTGTTGAGATTTTGTGTATTTGGGGTAGCATCAGTGGTGCTCTAGCTCCCAAACTTTGTGGAGGAACTAGAGTACACTGGATCTACAAGACCCAGAAATGGATTCGGGAAATTTCATATGGTTTAGGAGATATTAAATTAATTAATTATTTTAATGTATTTCCAAAGTTAAAACTTAGGAAAATAAAATAATTAAAGTGAATTTAATTAAACACATGATGAAATTATCTTAAGTCACACAGATCAAGCTTTCTTTTAATCTTAGCCATTCATTAAACGTTTCCTGGTCGTTGATTTGTCAACCAGAAAAGTATAAAGGAAAGGCTTGGGGTCATTTGTAAGAGACACATGGAGGCAGAGCACTGAAGCTAAGCTAAGATTCTAGGGCGGGGTTGCTAAGAATACTCAGAAATATTTCAGTTGCAGAGAGGGGAATTTAGACCAAGGGGATGATCTGATCCCGGGGTCTAGAATACACAAGAAGCAGAGAAGAGATCAGCAAGGACAACACAGAGAAAGGCAGGAGCGGCAGCAGCAGCAGCAGCAGACGGCAGTAGCGGCAGCAGCAGAAGCAACAATGTCTTTCAGGGGCAGCGCTAAGGTTTCTAGGCCTAGATCTGGCTGACTTCTATAAATCTCGTTTGAGGGTGTGGATCAGACAGTATTTTTGGTCTTAGATCAGCCAGGAGTTGCAGATCTAGAGTTTTCTCTGTAGGTTTTTCCAGATCTGGAAACCAGAGTTGTGTATTCAAAAATATTCTTAATAATAGAACCCTCCAGCAGCCAGAGACTGGTTTTCCCACATTGGGTTTTTCCGGGGACAGTGTGTCTAGAAATAATTGTGTCACTGTGTCTATGTGTGCATATGCTTATTCTAGATCTGAATTGATAGAGATTTGTTATGTGTTTTTCTTTGATGTTAACTTGAATTTATTCAGTTAATAACTTGTATAAGTAGGAGAAGCTTAACCAGATTAACAATAATAATTTCTCCATTAGAATTAAGATTCAGAAATTTCTACAGGGATCAGATCATCCCCTTGGCCCAAATTCCCCTCTGCAGCTGAAACACTTCTGAGATTTCTTAGCAAACCCTGCCCTAGAATCTCAGCTTAGCTTCAGTGCTCTGCCTCTGTGTGTCTTTACAAATGACCCCAACCCTTTCCTTTATACTTTTCTCGTTGGAAAACCAAGGACCATGATCAAATCTTGAATCAATGGCTAAGACTAAAAGAAAGCTTGATTCGTGTGATTTAAGAGAATTTCATCAAATGTTTAATTAAATTCACTTTAATTATTTAAGTTCCCTAAGTTTAAACTTAGGAAATACATTAAAATAATTAATTAATTCAATATCTCCTAAACCAGATGAAATGTCCCAAATCCATTTATGGGTTGTAGATCAAGTGTACTCCAGTCCCTCTACAAAATTTGGGCGCTAGAGCACGAATGATGCTACCTCAAATACACAAAATCTCAACACATTCTTCTTAGGACAAGTGTTGGCGAAGTGTCCAAGATCGCCACAGTTAAACCACCAGACCTTCGAAAGGTCCTTCTTCTTCCCTTGTTGTTTCTTTTCCCTTGACGCAAGGGTTGCATCAACCTCCTCCTCTTTTACCTTGGCTTTTTCCACTTCCTCCACTGAATTCTGCTTCTTTGTGATCCTCCTTATCTCCTCTTGGCGGAGGATGGCCCACATGTCAGCCCATAATGGTAACAATGCCCTTCCCAGAATGCTCTGGACAAACATTTCCCAATCTTCCAAGACTGGATTCAGGCAGTCCTCACTAAGAGCCCCTCATCTAGAGTAGCACCTATGCCAACCAGCTGATCTTGAATAGCTTGAAGCCTGATGAAGAATGGATCCATATCTCCACCCTTCATCATTTGGAACAACCGAATCTGGTTCTCCAGAAGCATCCTTCATTGGACGGAGCCTCCCTGATACATCGTGATCCGTGTGACTTAAGACAATTTCATCACATGTTTAATTAAATTCACTTTAATTATTTAAGTTCCCTAAGTTTTAACTTAGGAAATACATTTAAATAATTAATTAATTCAATATCTCCTAAACCAGATGAAATTTCCCAAATCCATTTCTAGGTCTTGTAGATCAAGTGTACTCCAGTCCCTCTACAAAATTTCGGAGCTAGAGCACAACTAATGCTACCCCAAATACACAAAATATCAACACGTTCTTCTTAGGACAAGTGTTGGCAAAATGTCCAAGATTGCCACAGTTAAAGCACCGAAACTTGGAAAGGTCCTTCTTCTTCTTCCCTTGCTGTTTCTTTTCCCTTGATGCAAGGGCTGCATCATCCTCCTCTTTTACCTTGGCTTTTTTCACTTCCTCCACTGAATTCTGCTTCTTTGTGATCCTCCTTATCTCCTCTTGGCGGAGGATGGCCCACATGTCAGTCCATGATGGTAACAATGCCCTTCCCAGAATGCTCTGGACAAACGTTTCCCAATCTTCCAAGACTGCATTCAGGGCAGTCCTCACTAAGAGCCCCTAATCTAGAGTAGCACCTATGCCAACCAGCTGATCTCGGATAGCTTGAAGCCTGATGAGGAATGAATCTATCTCTTCACCCTTCATCATTTGGAACAACCGCATCTGGTTCTCCAGAAGCATCCTTCGTTGGACGGATCCTCCTTGGTACATCGTGTCCAGGGTTACCCACATGTCATTTGTTGTAGTCTTTCCAGCAATATGAGGAATAGCATGGTCCTTGACTCCGTCTATGATCAAACGCTTAGTCCACGCTTGATTTTCTTCATACTTTTCAGAGGATCTGCATCGGTTGGTATAGCAAGAACCTTCTCTACATGATCTTTGAGACCATACTCATCCAGAACTAAAAGGATTTTGGCCCTCCAGATAACATAGTTGGACATGTCGTCCAATCTATCTTGATCCCTCAGTTCATAGCGAGCCATCTTGCTTAGATTTGACAGAAACAGTACTTCTTCTCCCTCTGGATCTGGGTTTCTTGGTGAATAGAAACCCTCTAGTAACTGCTTCTGCTGAAAACTGATTTCCCTCTTGGAAATCTTTCACCAAAACACAAACGGACAGCACTCTTTGATCCTCCTGATCGAATCTCAGATCTGTTTGGCTCAGATCTGCTGAGTAACTGTCTTCCTCCCGCCTTTGTTGACTTAGCTATGCACAATTCTGCACCTGTAGAATCTCCACCCCACCAGTACCACTGAAGATCTGAAGCACTGATTCCGGATCTTGGCAAATCTTATTGTCCACTTGTCGATTCTTCGTTCCACTTGTCTACAGTTGCAGTGATAGACTTATTCCTCCTACTTATTGTTGAGATTTTGTATAGTTGGTGTAGCATCGGGTGTGCTCTAGCCCTGAAATTTTGTGAAGGGGCTAGGACACACTTGAACTCCAAAACGCAGAAAGTGTTTTGTGAAATTTTAGTCGGTGTTCAAGTTATTCAAATAATTAGTTATTTTAATGGATTTCCCAAGTCTAAACTTGGGAAAATTAAATAATTAAAGTGAATTAATTAACATGTGCTGAAATGTTCTAAAAGACATGGATCAAACAGTCTTTTAATATCAGCCGTTGATGAGTGTTTTAATCTTGGTCGTTGATGAGATCATCGAAAAAGTATAAGAGAAAGGCTTAAGGGCCAGTTGGAGATACACACACAATTGCAGAGCTGAGAAATAGATCTGGAATTCTAGAGCAGGTTTGCTAAGAATTTCCGGAGGAATTTTCTCCAGCGAGGGGTAGTATTGGCTAAGGGGATGATCTGATCCCAGAGCCAAGAGTCAGTAAGAGGTAGAGGAGCAACAATAAGGACAGCGCATAATAGCAGAGCAGCAGCTACACAGGTGCTGTGCAGCCGCTACGCAGAGGCTCCAAAGGGCTTCAGAAATTACACAGAGGGTCTCCAGGGCCAAAGTGAAGGAAGGATCCTTGACTAGCCCAACTCTTGGATTACATACGAGCTACGGGAGCCTTAAGACGGTAGCAGGGCAAGTGGAACAGTGAGTGCAGAGAATCAGAGATGGAGCAGAGGCAAAGCGAGATGCTGAGAGGGACCAACACAGTGCAGATGCAGTAGCAGCAGCGCAGAGGGGTTGATGTGACTTCAACAGTGCAGAGCAGGCCTGCTTACGCAGTGTAGAGCTACAGCAGCGCAGAGGTTTCAGGAGGAAAGCGCAGCGCAGCAACAGCATAGGGAACTTCAGTGCAGAGGCAGCACAGAGGAGGTATGCTTACATAGTGCAGAGTTGTAGCAGTGCAGCAGCCTTCAAATGACAACACGGAACAGCAACCTATGGAGCTTCAGTGATGAGATGCAACCCAGCTAACTTGTCTGTCAAAGATTGGGCAGGAGAACTTCAATTTCTTACTCTCAACAATTAAGTTGCAGTGCAGCAGTTGGCAGCACGATGCAGTGGATTCAGAGGGAGTTGCAGTACGGATGTAGCAGTGGTAGTGGCAGCATAATGGGCAGCAATACAGGAGAGCAACAACAGCGTAGTGATGAAGGCCAGCAGGCCAAGCATTAGCGCAGAGAACCACACCATAGATCAATGCAGAACTTCGAGATGAAGTATTGTTGCTAGAGCACATTCCTGGCTAAGAGGGAGTGTTGAGATTTGTGATGTGTTGGGGTAGCATCGGATCTGCTCTAGCTCCCAAACTTTGTGGAAGTACTAGAATACATAAGATCTCCAAGACCCAAAAAGGGATTTAAGAAATTGCATCCTGTTCAAGAGATATTTAATTAAATAATCTTTTTAATTAAGGACCCCAAGTGTAACTTAGGAAAATTAAAAGATTAAAGTTAATTAAATTAAACATGTGATGAAAATGGCTTAAGTCACACGGATCAAGCTTTCTTTTAATCTTAGTTGTCAAATCAAGATTAGATCACGACCGTTAGTTTCCCAACGAGAAAAGTATAAAGGAAAGGCTTGGGGTCAATTGGAGAACACACACAGTGGCAGAGCACAAAGACTATGCTGAAATTCTAGGGCGTGGTTTGCTAAGAATTTTAGAAGTGTTTCAGCTACAGTGAGGGGCAGTATTTTCGAGACGGATGGTTTGATCGCAGGCCAAAAGTACAACCGAGGCAAAGAGGCAGCATACCAGAGCAGCACAGAGGCAGCCACGAGCTACGCAGTCCAGCAGAGGTAGCACAGAGGCAGCAGGGGCCACGCAGGGCTAACATAGGGCCAGCCAAGGCAGCACAGGGGCAGCATAACCCTATCTAGGGTGATGCAGGCCCTTCCTGAGCAGTGCAGGGGCTGACGCAGGCCAATCAAGCTAACACAAAGGGCTTCAGAGCAGCGCTGGCATTTCTGGTGGGCCAGAAAAGGCTCAAATTCATAATTCCCCGCTGCGGGTTGAATTAGCCATATCTTCTATCTCCAAAGATAGAGGTATTGCTTGTCGTGTTATTTCCCCATCGGGTTAACCCGTTTGGTGCCCTGATTTGTTGTACTCAGACTCTCCATAATAATAAAAACCCTCCAGTAGCCAGAAGACCGGTTTTCCCGCATTGGGTTTTTCCGGGGACAATTGTCCAGAAAATCCTTCTGTCACTTTTTCAATGTGCATGTATTCAGTTTAGATCTGTATGTGTAGGTTGTTGATGTATTTACTTGGATGTAATGTTGAATATTTCATATTAATAACTTAATGTAAGTAGGAGAAGTAAATCTGAAAATTAACAGTAGGATTTCTGGTTGAGATATTCAAAAAATTTCACAAAACTTAGGGTCCTTTTAAATTAATTAATTTTTTCAATAAAATACAATCCGAGTGGAATTTCCCAAAACGAATGTTGGGTTACCTGGAATACATGTGTCTAAGCCTCCCTGCAAATTTTGAAACTTAGAGCACATCTGATGCTACCAGAAATCAACATTCTGTTGGTCCTCCAAGGTCATAGGAATAATCCCACGACTGAGCCAAGATAATATTCTCAATGGAAAATTTACAATGATAACGAGCAATTTCAGCACATGCACACAAACTTTAAACACATAAGTAAACACTCGGGATTTTTCCAAAAATTGCACCCAGTTGAGCCATTTTATTATAATGCAACGGAAGTACAATGAGGGTATGGAGTGAGTGCACCTGGGCTTGCCAAAGGCAAGCTAAACAAGTCCTAGGTATAATATGAGAGGCTCGGATGCTGAAATGTGCTTTTCCCAGGTGATAAAATGAAAGGCTCGAATGTTGAAATGTGCCTTCTCCTCCATGCCTTGTGCTGCCCTAGAAAAACTGCAATGCTTACTGGAATGAAACCGATGTTTGACCCTCTTCCAGCACTCAGAAAATTCCGAGAAATTTATCTCGGACTCCCCCCAAATAACCCACCAAAACCTAGAAACGGTTTGTCCTAGTTCTGACCCTCGAAATTGACCGCAATTTCTACGTGCTCCTCCATTGGCTGGGTATTTCGACCCTCCTAAAAATGGCACTGTTTTGACCCTCCAAAATGATGCTAAATGATGGTGAATTTCCCCTCCAGATGACTCCCCAAATTCCCAACTCAATCTAGCCCCAAATGGCCACACCCTCAGCTCCCACGTGCAGCCCAGAAATACCTTCTGCGTAGGCCCACAGAGTCCCTCGAATGGCCTCTCTATTGATTTTTGGGTAGCATCAGATGTGCTCTAGCTCCAAAAAAATTTGGAGGGACTAGAACACATGAGATACCCAAGACCGAGAAATCGTTTGGAGAAATTCCACCTGGAACTTAAGTTATTCAAATAATTTATTATTTTAATTGGTACCCTAAGTCTAACTTAGGGATATTAAATAATTGAAGTGAATCAATTTAAACATGTGGGTGAGAATGTTCTAAGTGACGAGGATCAAGTCTTTTCTAATCCTAGCCATTGATTAGAGATTAGATCACGACCGTTGAATGTTCAACAGGAAAAGTATTAAAGGAAGGCTTGGGGTCAGTTGGAGAACACACAAAGAGAGGCAGCACTTATGCTAAGTCAAAATTCTGCGGCGCGGTTTGTTGAGAATTTTCGAGTGAGCTTGCAGTGCAGCGAAGGGTAGTTTGGTAGTGGGATTTCTGAGTCCAAGGTCGAGAATACAATAGCAGAGAGGCAGATCCGCACCATAGAGCAGCGCAGGCCTAGGAGGGGTGATGCAGAGGCAGCGTAGGCCCAAGAGGGTTGACGTAGAGGCAACGTAGGCCTAGGAGGGGTGACGCAGAGCCAGAAGAGCTCACGTAGAGGGACGCGGGCCCATCCAGGGTGACACAGTCACTCAGTGACCAGCGTTGGGGTTTCACTGGGACAGATCAAGCTCGTATTCAGCAGATCTGAAAGGGTGACGCAGCCACACTGAAGGGTGACGCAGGGACTGCGTAGGCACCTGTGGGGTGCTTCATTCTGAGTTGAATCCGCCATAATATCTGTCTCTAGAAATAGAGGTACATGTGTCGGAATTTTCTCTGTTGGGTAAACCACTACTGGTACCCTAGTTTGTATTCAAAAATCTGCATAATAATAAAAATCCTCAAGAGTTGTTGCACCGGTTTTCCTGCAATGGGTTTTTCCGGGGACATTTATCCGAAAAATATTGTGTGTCCTTTGTCGAATGTGCTTAATTCTTCAGTACTTGATCTGCATATTTGTGTAGGCAGCAGTATATTTACTTCGATGTTTTTCCTGTATTATTCAGAAAAATAACATGTTAAGTTAATAAAACAAGTAGGAGAAGTAAATCAGATCACTGTCGTAGGATTTCTGTTTAGTAAATTCAGAAATTTTCACATGCTATCAAAGCTATTGCAAAACAAGGAGAGTTGAAGCCATCAGCGAAGAGCCGATTTTTTTGCTGCAGGAAGGCGGTTGTGACAGCACAGATCCAGGAAGTGGCAGCGCACCACCAGAGGGACAACGCAGACCCAAGAGGGGTGACACAGAACCTGTCTAGCTCATGTAGAGCTGACGAAGAGGCTCACGCATACACAGAAGGGTGACGCAGAGCCAGTCTAGCTCATGCAGAGCTAACGCAGAAGCTTACGCAAGCCCACAAGGGTGACGTAGTCCTAGAGGAGGTCACGCTGTGCCGGTTGTCGTGGTTGGAAGTGCAGTTTTGTTCTTCGAAAGTTGTTGGTGGGGCATTGTTCTATCGGTCCAGAACAGTGTCTAATAGGGTTGACAAAGTAAGGGGAAGCAGTTCCTCAGCAGGCTTTCTCGCCAAGAAGTATGAGATCTGATCAACAGAGTGATTGGAGAGGGTTGATTTGACAGTAATTGGTGGAGGATTTTCGAGAAAGAAATCACTTGTCAGAGGGAGCATATTCTCTAGAGGGTTTTTAGCACTAAGAAACCCAGATCCGGTTTTTTGCTAAGGGTAGCAGCAGAAGAAGGGAGAAGAGTATTTGCTTCGACAGCTTTTGAGCATAGATGGCCACACATGGATTGAGAGATCAGGACAAGTTGGATGGAGTATCCAATTTCGTCGTCTAGAAGTCCAGAATCATGTCAATTCTAGATGAATATCACATCAAAGATCACGCCGAGAAAGTTTGCATTATTCTTGTTGATGTTGATCCGTTGAAGAAGTATGAGGAAGCGCAAGCAACGGCCAACCGCTTAATTATGGACGGGGTCAAGGATCATGTGCTCCCACACATTGCTGAAAAGAACATAGCAAATGAGATGTGGACAACGTTGACCTCAATGTATCAAGGAACTTCTGTCCAAAGGAGAATGCTTCTCAAGAATCAGCTTTGACTATTTCAGATGCATAAGGGAGAGGAAATCGACCCCTTCCTCATTAGATCAAAGTCAATTTGTCATCAGCTAGTTGCTATGGGGGCCACTCCTGATGAGGGTTTATTGGTCAAGACTACACTGAATGCAGTGTCTGAAGAGAGGGAGACCTTTGTCCAAGGCATTTTGGGCAGAGCAACACTTCCAAATTGGGAAGACATGTGGGCAGCTCTTCGACAAGAAGAGATATGAAGGATGACCAAGGCGGGCAGGAGCAGCGGCGGAATCAAGATCAAGAAGGAGGAGGAGGAAGATGCGGCTCTCGCATCTAAGGGATAGCAGGGGCAGCGAGGGAAGAAGAAGACAAACCTTTCAAAGGTTCGATGCTTCAAATGTGGTGAACTACAACATTTCGCCACTACTTGTCCTCAGAAGAAGAAGGGCAAGGAAGATTCGGATTCAAAGGCTGCAATGTTGATTTTTGTAGCATCGGAAAGTGATCTAAATCTCAAAATTGGTGAGGGAGCATAAACACCAGTATTCCAAAGAACCCAGAAACCATTTGTGGAAATTCCACTCGGTTCATGTTTTATTAAAATAATTAATTATTTTAATGGAAAACGTAAGCCTAAAATTAGGGAAATTAAATAATTAATGGGTATTAATAAAACAGAGTCTGAATCTTCCAGAGAATGAAGATCAAGTCAAGTTTTAATCTTAGCCATTGATTAGACTTTTAATCTAGGTCGTTGATCATCAATGAGAAGATTATAAAAGAAGGCTTGAGGGTCATTTGGAAAGCAAGTCGAGCAAGCGTTCAGTAACCTGAGGGAAGTCGATTATGAAGGAAAAGAATTTGATTTCAGAGGGAGCATTCAAGGGTGAAGGAAGCCGAGGGTTATAGCAATGACGGGGTTCGAGGAAAGGAGGCAACAGAAGATCAGAGAAGCAGCATGCAAGAGCAGCGCAGTAGCCTCACGCAGTGGTCACACAAGCTATGCTGGCTCTGCGCAGAGGGCCATGTAGGAGAGACAAAGAGTGACGCAGGGAGGGCTGCTGACTCCCTCAAGTGTCAGAAATTCTCCTGGGTATTGAAGAAGAAATCTCTCAGGTGTATCTCAAGAAGTCTTCTCAATTGTTTCTGTCAGACTTTCCTTGTAAATATTTCACAGCTGAAGAATAATATAAACCCTCATCTGTTGCACTGGTTTTCCTACATTGGGTTTTTCTGGGGAAAATTGTCCAAAAATAACTGTGTCTATGCAATTGATTCTTATACTTGTATTTTCCACTGTTTTGTTCTCTGCATATCCCTGAGTGATTGTTGCAGTAGTGTTTATTTCAAAATTTACAGAATAATTCTGTAAATAAATTATTGTAAGTAGGATAAGTAAATCTATCACTGCAGTAGTATTTCAAGATTGAAATTTTCACATGGTATCAGGGCGGAGATTGAGTAATAGGAGTGGAGACTCTGTAATGGAACAAAGATCAGACGTTGTTGCAACAACAACTCAGAAGGGTTCACGCAGTTCTCCAGAGAAGAGGGAAAGCATGAAAGAGCAGATGGATCACAACGTTTCTGTTCTAGCATCCAGATTGGAAGAAGATTTTGCTTGTGTGTCAAGCTCTGCTTCTCCAGAAATCTAGTATATTGACAGTGGAGCTTCTGCTCATATGACGGGAGTACGAGAATGTTTCTCAAGCTACCAAGAAGAGCTGATGAAATTTAAAATCACCATGGGCAATAAGGCAAAATGTACCCCTGTTCGAAGAGGTACCATAGTGTTTCAACCAGAAGTTGGTAATAAGCTTCGGGCCACAAATGTGCTACATGTGCCTGGTTTGCGGATGAAATTACTCTCTGTGTCGCAGCTTCAAAACAAAGGTTATGACGTTCACTTCATAGGCAATAAAGTATACATCAAACACGCAAGTTGGAAGAAGAAGGCACAAATTGAAGACAGGGGCAATAAACTCTACAAGTTACAGCTCGAATCCCCAATGGTGTTGATAGGGAGCACTGATGAGAAGGATTTGAATGAACTATGGCACAGGAGAATAGAGCACTTACACCATGGAACGTAAAGAATTCTCAAGAAGACTGTCATGGGAGTTCTAGCACTGAGCACCAAGAGAGACAATGTCTGCAGAGGGTGCGTATTGGGGAAGTAAGCCAAGGCAATGTATCATAGATGCAGCAATATGACTAAGAGTGTGTTGGGATTAATACCAATGTCCACTAGAGCTCTTAGTGGTTTCGAATATTTCGTCACCTTTATTGATGACAATTCCAGGAAGACTTGGATCTACTTTCCGAAGACCAAGGATGAAGTCTTTGGTTAATTCATGGAGTTTAAAGCTCTGGTGGAGAATCTGGTAGGAAAGCAGATAAAGACACTGCGATCAGACAATGGTGGAGAATACATCGATAAATACTTCACAGAGTTCTGCGCAAGGGAAGGCATTAGAAGAGAATGGACTGCTCCATATAATCCAGAGCAGAATAGAATTGCAAAGAGAAATAATAGAACTATTGTCGAGGCTGCAAGGGCAATGTTGTATGATCAAGACATGTCCAAATTCCTGTGGGTTGAAGCTTGTAAAATTGGTGTCTATGTACAAAACAAGATTCCTCACAGTGCATTGGGTAAGATCACTCCAGAAAGTGTCTTCACTGGCAGAAAGCCAGAGGTGAGCCACTTTAGGATCTTTGGCAAGTCGGCATATTTCCATGTACCCGAAGAGAAGAGGAAGAAACTGGATAAGACTGCAGAAAAGGGATATCTAGTGGGATATAGCGAGAATGCAAAGGCTTACTACATCTACATTCCTGAGAGCAAGAAGATTGTAGTTCGGCAGAATGTGAAATTCATGGAGGAAAGGGCCTTCAGGAAATCTTGGGAGATGCCTTCTACTACGCAGTCTGAGGATCCGTTGGTTCAACCACGACCTGCAGAGGGTAACATGAGTGCTTCTCCAAGACACGAGGATCCAAGGGATACATCTCCCGAGGAGTTGCAGGAAGGAGAGCAGGTAGATCCACCCACTACTAGTGGTAGGACGAGGAGCGAATTACAACAAATTTTGAGGGACCCAGAGGAGTTTGTCGGAGCCCCTAGAAATGAGAAGAGGCAGCACAGGCAACCTGACAAGTACCAAGCCTTGGTAGCACAGGTTGGGGAACCCTCTAGTTTTCAGGAGGCAACTCAACATCAGGTGTGGGTAGATGCGATGGTGGAAGAATACAACTCCATCATGACAAATGATGTCTGGGAAGTGGTTCCTATTCCTCAGGACAGATCAGTTGTGGGTTCGAGATGGATCTACAAGTTCAAATATGCTGCAGATGGCAGCATCGAGAAATTTAAAGCTAGGTTTGTGGCTAAGGTGTACGCTCAGAAAGAAGAGATAGACTATGAAGAGACCTTCGTCCTAGTAACTCGATATACTTCTATCAGATCTGTGATATCCCTTGTTGCGCAGATGGGATGGGAGATTCACCATATGGACATCAAGACTCCATTCTTGAATGGGGTGATAGAAGAAGAAGTATATATTGAACCAAGGTTGTTGGGAAGCGTCCCCCCCCCCCCTCGACCCCACTCCCAAAACGCGCTCCGTTCGGAAGCATTTTGGGAGCGCACCGGGAGCACGTTCCCATAGGGTAGTGTTTTCGGGAGCGCGCTCCCGACGCTGAAACAACGCTCCCTGGTTTTTAGGGAGCGCTCGGGGAGTGTTCCCTCTATTAAAAAAACGATTCAGGAGTGTTTTTTAAATGGAGGGAGTGCTCAGGGAGCATTCGCTCCCGAACGCTCCCCGGCAAAAAAAAACACTCCTCACACTCGGAAAAATTGGATGACGAGTTTTTGGGAGGGAAAGAGGGAGGGAGGGGGCAGGTGGGTAATAAAAAGCCCTCCCTCTCCTCATTTGTCTATTGTTTGTTCAAGAAGAGAGGAGAGTGCAAGGAGAGCAAGAGGAGAGGAGAGAGCAAGGAGAGCAAGAGGAGAAAAGAGAGGAGAGAGCAAGAGGACAAAGCAAGGAGCTTGGAGCTTGGAGAGAGCAAGAGGACAAAGCAAGGAGCTTGGAGCTTGGAGAGAGCAAGGAGGATTGAAGGACAAAGAGGTAGGACTCTCTAATCTAGTTGTTTTTTTCTATGTTGCATTTTTAAGTTGTTCAAAAATGAAAACTTGAATTTTTTTCTCTATGTTGCATTTTAATGTGTTGAAAAGTGAAAAATTGAATTGTTTTTTTCTATGTTGCATTTTTTCCTATTCCCATTTGTCATTCCTCCATTTTTTTGCAGGCTAAAAAACTTGAAACTTGAAACATCATAGCTATATGGCTTGGGCCTGGGGTTTTCATCATGTTGGTTCCTTTCTTTGTCATTATGGTGTTGGAGAGTCGAAGAAAGAGGCCCATTCCAAAAGAGAAGGATGAAGAAGTGGGTTATAGTGGATTTGACGAAAATCCTGAAGAGGAGTATGCTAAGGAAGCGGAGAGTGGAGAACATGAGACCACAGAGACACCAACTAAAAATGACCAAACACCATTGTGGAAATATGTTCATAGGCAGAAAGGAGGGAAAGGGGGTGGAACCACCAAATTCCTTTGCCCCCATTGCAATAAAGAATATACAAGTTCATACACCCGTGCCAGAAGGCACCTTTGTGGGAAAATGCCATGGAATGGAGATAAAAATATAGGAATCAAAATTTGTGTAAGTGTGTCAGCGACAAATAGAGAGAAATACAGAAAGGAAGAGGAGGTTGCCCAACACAAATCTAAAAGATCTAGGGGTTTCATTGAATCTTATGCACCACTAGGTCCATCACATCATGGACAAAGAAGTCCATCAACTTCCACCCATGGCAGTGGATTTGTAGGCACATCTAGACCAAACATCTCTTTAAGGCGTAGAACCATATCCGATTTCCTTGACAAAGGGTCTAGGAGTGATGTGGATTCAAAAAAATTCCAGTTTCTCTATGAATGTGGGGTACCATTCACTGTTCCTCGCTCACCTTATTGGCATGAAATGGTTTCTGCCATTAATGATGCCCCCAAAGGATACAAGAGCCCTGGGTATGACAAGGCCAAAACTGTGGGACTTGATCATGAAAAAGCAAAAATAACTCATTCTTTTAGTAAAATGACAAGTTCTTGGAATGGGCATGGGGTGTCCATTATATCTAATGGATGGACAAATGCAAAAGGAAAGCCATTCATAAGTGTTCTTGTTGTGTCTGTTAGTGATGCAATATTCCTTTCAGCATATGATTATTCAGATAAGTTCAAGACCGGCATTAACATTGCAGAACCATTACTTGACACAATTGAACGTATTGGGCCATACAATGCCGTCCAAGTCATCACTGATAATGTTGCTAATTGTAAGGCAACATGAGAAATTATTGAGGATAAATACCCCAACATATTTTGGTCTGGGTGTTTGGTTCACACAATGAACCTTTTGATGAATGATATAATTAAAAACAAACAACCTCAATAGAGATGGCTTGGTGATTTGTACAACAGAGGTAAAAATTTGATAAAATTTATTACAAATCATAACAATACCCATGGGCTTTTCTGTACTCACTCAAGATTGGAGTTGTTGAAGATAGCAAAGACTAGATTTGATAGCTCCTACCTCACCTTCAGGCGCCTTTTGAAGGTAAGATAGTCATTGGCAGCGATTGTATCAAGTCCACACTAGCAGGTATTAAAGGACAGGGCAACAACAATAGTTGACAAGAAAGGTTTTGAACAGGTGGAGGAGATGGCTCTTTATCCTTTGTTTTGGGCACGTATGAGGGAAATTTTGAATTTCACCAAGCCTATTTATCACATGATTCTCTTTTCAGATACAGATAAACCAGTGATTGGGGAGGTGTATGAGCAAATGTATAGCATGTTGGGGCAAATAAAAGATATTGTTAAGGAAAATGATCCCAACTTGTATTCAATGATTCACGACTATGTGTGTGCACGGTGGAATAAACTTAATGTTCCACTACATGCCTTGGTGTATATCCTTATGCCAAAATACTACTCTCCATCTTGGTTGGGCCAACCTGCACCTGTAGGTGGGGTTAGGATCAAACCTCACACAGATCCAGAGGTACAAGAGGGATACATGAAAGCATTAGACAAGCTAATCCATGACAGGGAGGAGTGTGCTAAATTGTGCCTTGAATTAGGCAGATACTTCAATTGCACTGGTAACTTGGGTTCTTTCCATGCAATGGAAGATAGAGACAGATTTGATGCTCTCACATGCTGGGAAGCATATGGCAGCATGGACTTTTGCCAAAGTTGGCAAAAAAAATTCTCTCACAAGTTGTAAATACTTCTTCTGCAGAGAGGTGTTGGAGCACCTAGAGCTTCATCCATAATGTGAGAAGAAACAGGTTGAATGAAAACCAGGCAGAAAGCTTGGTTGTTAAATTTGGACAACTAGGTCCAAACTCCATCTTGTGATGCTCAGATGAAGATTCCTATATTTGTATTGGATTCCTCTTTCGGAGAGGTGTAAAATCGATATAAAATTGATTTTATTCTGATGAGCAGAACATTTATTTTGAATTTATTATTTATAATAAATTTAAGTGCAGGTCGGCCTTAAGGTTTTACACCCCCAACAGATGTGTCACACACCTCAATGATGGATATAAATACAGTCAACGTTGGAGAGCTTTTCACTCATCTCATCCACACACTTCTCATTATCTACAAGCATTTGAGAAGCAGTTTCATCTCCCACGTGAGAAGAAGGACGAAATCTACTGCAGCTAAAGGACGGAATTTACTGCAGCGAATTTTCTGCAGGGCAAGTTTGACCAGCGTTGACTTTGGTCAACGCATGGTCCGTTTGAGCTGAAATTTTGTGGAGAGTTCGATTTTTGTAGGCCGTACTCATTGGCACAAAAATCGAGGTCAAAAAGTTGACCGAAGTTGGAGCTGCGTTGACTTTCTTGTTGCTGCCCTGCATTGACTTTTTCTGGACTGCGTTGACTTTTCTGGGGTTGACTTTGAGTTGATTGAATATTTGATTTGACTGTTGTGACACATTTTGGGTTGGCCAACCAAGAAGACTTTGCTGGTTGAAGCATCCCGCTGATCGCCGTAACGCACCAACACATTCTCCTGTTTCTGGTTTGTCTTCTATAGATCCACTGGTATGTTTTATCAACATTTTACTTAACTATTTATGTGATTGTTGTTATAAAAGTAAAATTGCATCAAGCATAGAACATCTACAAAAATTTACATGGTATCAGAGCTGAGGTGAAGACAAGCCCTAACTTATAGCAATCACCAACTGAGAAAAATAAGTTCCACAAGTTATGGCTTCAAGGAGGATGACAAGCTGACTGGAAGGGATGACTTCCATGCTTGGAAGATGATATTAGATCTCAAATTGGAAGACCATGATCTCATGGACTATGTATTGGGTAAGATACAAGAACCTCCATCCACTGCTACTACTGCTGCTAAAACCAAGTATAAGAAGGGGGAGATCAAAGCAAAGCTAATGATCAGGGAATCCATACATAAAAGTCTAGTTGCCTACATATCTGAGTTAGGCACATCCAAGGAGATGTATGATAAGCTGATACAAATGTTCAAAGTAAATAATGCAAACCAAGTGCTATTCTTCAAGAATCAATTGAAGAATCTGAAGAAAGGCAGGGATGAGTCTGTCCAAACATACTTTCTGAAATTGACCGAGATCAGGAACAATCTGCTGGCTATTGGGGAGACAATAGTCGATCGTGAGATGGTACTCACCGCACTTGGAGGGCTCCCACATGAATGGCAAGTATTCAACACTACCATTCTCAATAATAATACAATTCCTAACTTTGGCGAGCTACTGTCCAGATGCATGCAAGAAGAGACAAGAATGAAGGAATACGAAAATGACAAAAATGCTACCTACGCTGCTCATTCTAGAAAGAAGAACTCTGGTGGTCCTAAGGACAAAGGAAGAGCAAGGGCCCAAGGAAAGAAGGGCAAGTGTTTCACTTGTCATAGGCCTGGTCACTATGCTAGAGAATGTCCTTTCAAGAAGGATTCTCCCGATAGTGACGACAACAACAACAACCGAAGAAATGGAAATCAAAGAAACGACAGGTCTAAAGGAAAGAGGAAGGCTCCCTCTGGTGGAAACAATCAACCTTTCAAAAGGTCTAGAAACTCCAAGTATGAGGAGTCAAATGTTGTTGATAAAAGAAATGAATACATTCTTGTATCTGCCCTCTCTGTTGCATCCCCGCTCGACACTATGGATGTTTCGCTGATAGATAGTGGTGCCTCAAGACACAGCACTGGGTTCAAGGAAGCACTCTCTGACATGGTTGAGAAGGATACTAATCTCGAAATTATCCTTGGAGATAATGCTACATATCCCGTGAGAGGGATAGGGACTGTGACCCTCCACTTGTCTCAAGGACAAGTCCTACATTTGCAGGATGTACTCTATGTACCAAAATTGAAGAAGAACCTTGTGTCTATATCAGCGATCGAAGACAAAGGCTTCAATGTGGCATTCACTGATGGAAAGGTGCGCATGTGGAAGAAGAATCTCAAGGAAGCTATTGTGATTGGTTTTAGAGTTGGAACACTCTACCAAGTTGAAGGAAGTCCACTAGGAGCTATGACATGTGATACTATCCGACAAACTGAACTATGGCACCGAAGGTTTGGACACCTTCATTACAAGGCCCTTCCCGAAGCAAGGAAGGTGGTGACAAGGATGCCCGATTTTGGAAATAATCATGAAGGTGTATGTAAGGGTTGTGTCGAAGGAAAGCATACAAGGGGACCTTTCCCCTCAAGTGTCACAAAGACATCTGATATTTTGCAACTGGTCCATTCTGATCTATCTGGTATGCTACCCGTGACATCCCCGGGAGGATGTTCTTACTATATGACATTCACTGATGACTTCTCCCGCAAAACCTGGATATACTTCTTGAAGAAGAAGGATGAGGCTTTCATGTGGTTCCGTACCTTCAAAGCCTTGGTGGAAAATATGACAGGGAAGAAGATCAAGATTTTGAGGACCGACAATGGCACTAAATATGAGTCAAATGAGTTCAAGGACTTTTGCAGAGAAGCTGGCATTAAGAGGGAGACTACTACTGCCTATACTCCTGAGCAGAATGGCGTTGTTGAACGAAAGAACAGGACCATTGTGGAAGCTGCCCGTGCCATGCTATGTGACCAGGGTCTATCAAAGTTTCTGTGGGGAGAAGCTGCGAATATTGCTGTATACATTCAAAACCGATGCCCTCATTCCGCCCTGGACTCCAAAACTCCCGAAGAGGTTTTCACTGGTAAGAAACCCGACGTCTCACATTTTAGAATTTTTGGATGTCCTGTTTATTTTCATGTGCCAAAAGAAAAGAGAAGTAAGCTGGATGCTTCTGGGAAGAAAGGAATGTTTGTGGGCTACAACGAAACCTCTAAGGCCTATAGAGTCTATGTACCTGGTCAAAGGGAAGTAGAGATATGCCATGATGTCAATTTTGATGAAGATGCTTCCCTGAAGAAAGTAGTAGATCTTTCAAGATCTGAGGAAAATCATGAAGCAAGGCCTGGAAATCAAGAAGAACCGCAGGATGAGACAATGCCTGATGTTGAAGGACCAATGGACCCAATCGATCCATCTCCTTCATTGAGAAAGAGACCATCATGGCTCAGGGACACTCTCGAAGATGCCGAGAGACATGCTGCCCCGAGGGGGACATTCCGAGAAAGCAAGAAGCCGTGTAGATACCAAGGGTATCTGGCTGCCATGAGTAACATTGTACAATCTGAACCTGGATCTTTTGAGGAAGTCGTAAAGCATCAAGTCTGGAAGGATGCTATGCACGAAGAATATGAGTCCATAATGAAGAATGATGTCTGGGATGTGGTTCCAAGACCGAAGGACAAATCAGTTGTCACCGCGAAATGGCTCTACAAGATCAAGCATGGATCTGATGGAAGTGCTGAAAAGTTCAAGCCAAGATTTGTTGCCCGTGGCTTCTCTCAAAAGGAAGGAATAGACTATGATGACATATTTTCACCTGTGACACGATATACCACCATTCGATCAATCATAGCCCTTGCTGCTACGCAAGGATGGAGTCTTCATCAGATGGATGTCAAGACCGCTTTTCTGCATGGTGCAATAAAAGAAGAGGTGTATGTTAAACAACCTCTGGGGTTTGAAGTCCAGGATCGGGACACTCATGTTTGCAGGTTGAAGAAAGCCCTCTATGGGTTGAAGCAAGCACCCAGAGCTTGGTACGAGAGGATAGATAGCTACTTGATGAAGCTGGGATTCACTCAAAGTAATGCTGATCCGAACCTTTACTTCAAGGTTGTCCAGGGAAAGCCTCTCATTCTGGTGCTGTATGTGGACAACCTCTTCCTGACAGGCGTTGACCCTCTCATTCATCAATGTAAGAGGGAGCTCGCTGCTGAGTTCGAGATGAAGGACCTAGGATTGATGCACTACTTCCTAGGCCTGGAGGTCTGGCAGAGACCTGGAGAGATTTTCCTTTCTCAAGGAAAATACATTGTGAAACTTCTAGAGAGATTTGGTATGGTGGACTGCAAGTCCGTGACAACACTGATGGAACTCAACTTCAAGAAGTTGGAGGAAATGGGCCGGCCGGGGTCAGATGGCAAATCCTACCGAGCATCGTCAACTCGTAGGGCTTCCGATGTTCTTAGAACACCTCGTCCGTATATGTTTCGGCAAAAGGGGAACAATTTATCGCATGGCCGAGCCTCCATCACTTTCACCGGGTTGGTGCCAAGAATCTTTTGAGATATCTTCGGGGCACGATAAACCATGGGCTGAGATACACTGCCGGGAGTGTGACACTCCGTGGATATACCGATGCCGATTGGGCTGGCAGTGTGGTGGATCGTAAGAGCACATCGGGATGCTGCTTCAATCTTGGTTCTGCTTCGATCTCATGGATGAGCAGGAAGCAGAAGTCGGTGGCTTTGAGCACCGCTGAGGCCGAATACATTGCAGCAAGTATGGCCTGTTGTGAAGCAGTTTGGTTGCGAAAGCTCTTTAGTGAGCTATTTGGACATGTGCTAGATACCACCGTGATACTCTGTGATAACCAGAGTGGGATTCACTTGACCGAGAATCCTATGTTCCACGACCGATCCAAGCATATTGATATCAGGTACCATTTCATCCGAGATATGGTACAGCGAGGCGCCGTAAGGCTCGATCATATAGGAACTGATGAGCAGGTCGCGGATATTCTCACTAAGCCCCTGGGGAAGGTCAAGTTCCTAACCTTCCATGAGAGACTTGGTATCGTGGAACGACCCTATGATGTGGGTCCTGTTGGACAATGAGCTCGAGGAGCTCTGGGGGGCTTTGGGGACAGCTTCTCGGAGCTATGAGCAACCACAAGGCTAGGCTTACCAAACCTTGTTGGTGTGCTTGGACCCCACCGTTGTGATTATTGAGTTGGTTCACCTCTCATTATCAGTGCCCCGTATGCATCCTACCCATTGAGTTCAAGGCTCATGGGAAGTACCTCTCATTTGGCCAATGAGATGGGAAAAGCTAGAGACCAGTAGCAAAGACTGATGGACGCATCAGAGATTGACGTACTCTCTATCTAGGATGGCACGGTCCAACCACTTGATCTGGGATCAAGTCTAGTGAGGTCTCGGACCTCTGCCTGACTTCGGGTCAGATGAACCAACTTCGGGTTGGTTGGAGACTCTTTGTGAGTCTAATAGAGGTTTCGGACCTCTGGGCTGAATTTGTCAGCCGGGGGATGATGTCTTTGTGACTGACCCACTTTTGTTCTGAAATAAAGAGGCCAGCAAAGCAAGTTACGGCGGGATGACGCACGATGTTTGATTGCACTGATGGATGGAGTTCTCCCTAATTGAGAGGGAGTGTTAAAATTGGACAACTAGGTCCAAACTCCATCTTTTGATGCTCAGATGAAGATTCCAATATTTGTATTGGATTCCTCTTTCGGAGAGGTGTAAAATCGATATAAAATTGATTTTATTCTGATGAGCAGAACATTTATTTTGAATTTATTATTTATAATAAATTTAAGTGCAGGTCGGCCTTAAGGTTTTACACCCCCAACAGATGTGTCACACACCTCAATGATGGATATAAATACAGTCAACGTTGGAGAGCTTTTCACTTATCTCATCCACACACTTCTCACTATCTACAAGCATTTGAGAAGCAGTTTCATCTCCCACATGAGAAGAAGGACGAAATCTACTGCAGCTAAAGGACGAAATTTACCGCAGCAAATTTTCTGCAGTTAGGGTTTCTGGGCAAGTTTGACCAGCGTTGACTTTGGTCAACACATGGTCCGTTTGAGCTGAAATTTTGTGGAGAGTTCGATTTTTGTAGGCCATACTCATTGGCACAAAAATCGAGGTCAAAAAGTTGACCGAAGTTGGAGCTGCGTTGACTTTCTTGTTGCTGCCCTGCGTTGACTTTTTCTAGACTGCGTTGACTTTTCTGGGGTTGACTTTGAGTTGACTGGATAATTGATTTGAGGACTGTTGTGACACATTTTGGGTTGGCCGACCAAGAAGACTTTGCTGGTTGAAGCATCCTGCTGATCGCCGTAACGCACCAACACATTCTCCTGTTTCTGGTTTGTCTTCTATAGATCCACTGGTATGTTCTATCAACATTTTACTTAACTATTTATGTGATTGTTGTTATAAAAGTAAAATTGCATCAAGCATAGAACATCTACAAAAATTTACATTGGTTTATGTGCACTACAACTTGAGGATGTTGAGTCATTATTGTGATCGGGCTTATGAGAATCAATCATATAAATTTTGGGACAACAACCCAGAGGACGATAATTTGGAGGACGATACTGTACATCCGGAAGAATTGGAAGCAGAATTTTTGAAGGATGAGGATGAAGTAACAGCAGGCATGCCACCGCCACACCCAGGGCCAGTCCCACCATCTAGTAGCAGTGTCAGTGCCAGTGCTAGTGTTCGAGTTCTAGCTATTGTTCCTTTGCAAATTCAACCTCCACCTACATCCTCACGTGGCCCTCCGCCTTCTAGTTATGGTTGTGGTATTCAGAAGACTACTAGAAGACCATCATTGCCTTGTGGTTCTCAATCTCACAAATTATACATTTCTCGTGGGCGTGGCAAGGGGCCAACCAATAGATAAAATAGATTTACAATTTACTAGTCTTTTATATTTTCTAGTAGTTTACTTTTTATAACTGTTGAACAGTTGACACTTGACTCTTTCATATTTATTGTGATAATTTTTGTAAACAATATATGACAATTTAAGTTTGAAGTTTGAATTTGAAAGGTGAAACTTTGAAGTTGGCATTTATAAGTTTATCTGTCATTATGAATTATGAATATGATGCTTCATGAAAGTTGAAATTTGTTTCATTTCGTTTCATTTTATAACATTTCATTTCATGTTAAATATTCTTTGTTGTAATGGTTATTGGATACACTTAACTTACAAGTATAACTATGGTGATCAATGAATCAATGATGATAAATGTTATATATCAATGATGATAAATGTTATATATTGAATTTTGAAATCAATGAATCAATGATGATAACTGTTATATATCAATGATGATCAATGTTATATATAGAATTTTGAAAGCTTGAAACTTTAAGATTGATGAATGATGAGACTCAAGAGTCAATATGTTGTATGTTTCTAACTTGTGGGCATGGTTGATGAAGATTATAACTTCTAGATGATTGATGTTATATGGTTCAATCTATATTTTTAGGTTTTTTATGTCTAATTCGTAATTCTACATGCTTTTGTTGACATATATGCATCAAAATATAAAAAAAAATAAAAATCTATATATATTTAAAAAAAACGCTCCCCGAAACGCTCTCGGACCGACAGCTTTTGAAAATGGCGCTTCTGCTCCCACTCCCAAGTAACCTTGTATTGAACAACCATAGGGCTTTGAGACGCATGAGCAGAAAACCCATTTGTGCAAGCTCAAGAAAGCCTTGTATGGACTGAAGCAAGCCCCTAGAGCTTGGTATGGTCGAATTGACAGCTACTTGCAGAAGATGGGATTTGTCAAGAGTGATGCAAATCCCAATCTCTACTATCTAAGAGTAGGGGATGAGCCTATGATACTAGAGTTGTACGTAGATGATCTATTTCTGACAAGATCATCTAAGCTCATCAAGGACTGCAAGGAGAATTTAGCTGCAGAATTCGACATGAAGGACCTAGGGTTGATTCATTATTTTCTAGGGTTGGAAGTTTGGCAGCAAAAGGGTGAGATTTTCCTTGGTCAAGGAAGATATACTACAGAAATTCTGAAGAGATTTCAGATGGAGGACTGTAGACCCATGGCTACACCAATGATTACCAACTAGAAGAAAATTGAAACGTCTGAAGATGATGAGGTTGATCCTACCTTGCATAGGTAGCTCATAGGATCTCTGATGTATTTGGTCAACACTAGGCCAGACATCTGTTATGATGTCAACACCCTCAGTCAGTTCATGGTAGAACCAAGGAGGGCACATTAGGCAGCAGCCAAGCATGTTCTCAAGTACTTGCAAGGAACAGTCAAACTTGGATTGAGATACACCCGAGGCAATGACATCAGATTAGGTGGGTTCACTGACGCAGATTGGGCTGGGAGCCCAGTAGATCAGAAAAGTACCACTGGGTACTATTTCAGTGTCGTATAAGGAATGACCTCCTGGTCCAGCAGGAAACCGAAATCCGTGGCTCTGAGCTCAGCTGAGGAGGAATATATGGCTACAAGTACTGCTCGTGCGAGGCCATATGGCTTAGGAAGCTGCTTGTGAAGCTACTAAAGGAAAAGATGGAAGCGACCAGTATTCTATGTGATCATCAGAGTTGCATCAAGCTCTCTGAGAATCCTGTGTTCCATGATCGGTCGAAGCACATTAACATCAGGTGTCATTTCATCAGAGACTGTGTCCAGCTGGGAGTTGTACAGTTACAGTACACTCTGACAGGAGAACAGGTAGCAGACATCCTTACTAAGGTTCTGAGCAAGACAAAGTTTGTCTACTTCAAAGAGAAGATAGGGATGATCAAGAATCCATTACAATAGCAGAAATGGACTCATGCAAAATTACGAGGGAGTTGCACTATAGATGAGGCAGTGGCAGTGGCAGTGTCATGGGCAGCAGTACAAAAGGCAGCAACGCAGCAGATGAGGGGCAGCAGCACCCAAGCATCAGTTGCACAGAGGATGCTTCAGGGTCTGAGCAGTATGCAACAGGCATATTGCTAGAACACTTTCCTCGCTAAGAGGGAGTGTTGATTTTTGTAGCATCCGAAAGTGATCTAAGTCTCAAAATTGGTGAGGGATCTTAGACACCAGTATTACAAAGAACCCAGAAACCGTTTGTGCAAATTCCACTCAGTTCATGTTTTATTAAAATAATTAATTATTTTAATGGAGAAATTAAATAATTAATGGGTATTAATAAAACAGAGTGTGAATCTTCTAGAGAACGAAGATAAATTCAAGTTTTAATCTTAGCCATTGATGAGACTTCTAATCTGGGTCGTTGATTCATCAATGAGAAGATTATAAAAGAAGGCTTGAGAGTCATTTGGAAAGCAAGTCGGGCAAGTGTTCAGTAACTTGAGGGAAGTCGATTCTGTAGAAATAGAATTCGATTTCAGATGGAGTATTGCAGGGTGAAGGAAGCAGAGGGTTGTAGCAGTGACGGGGTTCAAGGGAAGGAGGCAACAGAAGATCAGAGAAGCAACACGCAAGAACAGCGCAATAGCCTCACACAGTGGTGACGCAGGCTAAGCTGGCTCTGCGCAGAGGGCCACGCAGGATGAGGCAGTGGCAGTGGCAGTGTCATGGGCAGCAGTACAAAAGGCAGCAATGCAGCAGATGAGGGGCAGCAGCACCCAAGCATCAGTTGCACAGAGGATGCTTCAGGGTCTGAGCAGTATGCAACAGGCATATTGCTAGAACACTTTCCTCGCTAAGAGGGAGTGTTGATTTTTTGTAGCATCCGAAAGTGATCTAAGTCTCAAAATTGGTGAGGGATCTTAGACACCAGTATTACAAAGAACCCAGAAACCGTTTGTGCAAATTCCACTCAGTTCATGTTTTATTAAAATAATTAATTATTTTAATGGAGACCCTAAGTCTAAACTTAGGAAAATTAAATAATTAATGGGTATTAATAAAACAGAGTGTGAATCTTCTAGGCATATGCTATGTAACCCTCTTTTTAATAGAAGGTTCGATTTTTTCTGTGGAAAAAACAGAGTGTGAATCTTCTAGAGAACGAAGATAAATTCAAGTTTTAATCTTAGCCATTGATTAGACTTCTAATCTGGGTCGTTGATTCATCAATGAGAAGATTATAAAAGAAGGCTTGAGAGTCATTTGGAAAGCAAGTCGGGCAAGTGTTCAGTAACTTGAGGGAAGTCGATTCTGTAGAAATAGAATTCGATTTCAGATGGAGTATTGCAGGGTGAAGGAAGCAGAGGGTTGTAGCAGTGACAAGGTTCAAGGGAAGGAGGCAACAGAAGATCAGAGAAGCAACACGCAAGAACAGCGCAATAGCCTCACACAGTGGTGACACAGGCTAAGCTGGCTCTGCGCAGAGGGCCACGCGGGAGAGACGCAGAGTGACGCACGGAGGGCTAGTGACTCCCTCAGTTGTCAGAAATTCTTCTGGGTACTGAAGAATAAATCTCTCAGGTGTATCTCAATAAGTCTTCTCAATTGTTTCTGTCAAACTTTCCTTATAAAGATTTCACTGTTGAAGAATAATATAAACCCTCATCTACTGCACCAGTTTTCCCACATTGGGTTTTTCCAGGGACAATTGTCCAAAAATAACTGTATATGTGAATGATTCTTATGCTTGTATTTTCTATTGTTTTGTTCTCTGCATATACATGAGTGATTGTTGCAGTAGTGTTTATTTCAAAATTTACTGAATAATTCTGTAAATAACTTATTGTAAGTAGGAGAAGCAAATCTATCATTGCAGTGGTATTTCAAGATTGAAATTTTCACATGCAGCAGCTAAGGGTGATGATGGGAGTGATGACGATGTGGCTATGAGTGCTCATGTGCCTCGAGAGAGGAGGTGAGGCTACATAGATCTGTAGATTGATCTATGGATAGCGGTAGGGGGCAGGATCCTTGAGGTGCCCAAATTCTTGGATCACATACGAGCAACGGGAGCCCTTAATGATAGTAGCAGGATGATTGGAGTCAATTGGTGCCGAGGATTATGGAGGCACATTGGCAGTGCTAGGACGCTCAAGACTGGAGCAACGCAGAGCAGAGGCAGCAGCAACGCAGAGGTTGATGGGATTTCAGCAATGCAGAGGCACTAGAGGGTCAGCGTAGATTAGCAGCCGAGGGTGTTTCAGTGTCGAGATGCAGCCAAAATGACTTGTCTGTCAGGATTTTGGGTGATGTCCTTCAGTTGCTTACTTCTTAGCAACTGAGTTGCAGTGCAGCAGTTAGCAGTGGCAGTGTTATGGGCAGCATGATGCAGCATTTAAGAGGGAGTTGCAGTACAAATGAGGCAGTGTCAGTGGCAGTGACATGGGCAGCAATACAGAACGCAGCAGCGTAGTGGATCAGGGGCAGCAGGCCAACCATCGGCATCGCAGGGGACCGATGCCATGGATCAGAGTAATGCTTCTGGATTGAAGTGTTGCTAGAGCACATTCTTCTATAAGAGGGAGTGTTGATTTTTGAGTAGCATCAGATGTGCTCTAGCTCCAAAACTTTGTGGAGGGGCTAGAACACATGAGATCTCCAAGACCCAGAAATTGTTTGGACTAATTCAACCTGGAACTTAAGTTATTCAAATAATTAATTATTTTAATGGGGACACTAAGTCTAACTTAGGAAAATTAAATAATTAAAGTGAATTAATTTAAACATGTGGATGAGAATGTTCTAAGTAACGAGGATCAAGTATTTTCTAATCTTAGTCGTTGATTAGAGATTAGATCACGGTTGTTGAATGTTCAACAGGAAAAGTATTAAAGGAAAGCTTGTGGTTAGTTGGAGAACACATACAGAGTGGCAGCACTTAAGCTAAGTCGAAATTCTGGGGCACAGTTTGCTAAGAATTTTCGAGTGAGCTTGCAGAGCAGCGAGGGGCAGTTCGACAGTGGGATTTCTGAGTCCAAGGCCGATAATACAATAGCAGAGAGGCAGATTCGTACCACAGAGCAACGCAGGCCCAAGAGGGGTGACACAGAGACAGCGTAAGCCCAAGAGGGGTAACGCAGAGCCAGAAGGGCTCACGCAAAGGGACACATGCCCAGCTAGGGTAACGCAGTCACTCAGTGACCAGCGTTGAGGTTTCAATGGGCCAGATCAGGCTCGTATTCAGCAGATCTGAAAGTGTAACGCAGCCACACTACAAGGTGACGCAGGGACTGCATAAACACCTGTGGGGTGCTTCATTCTGAGTTGAATCAGCCATAATATATGTCTCCAAAAATAGAGGTACATCTACTGGGATTTTCTCTATTGGGTAAACCACTACTGGTACCCTAGTTTGTATTCAGAAATCTACGTAATATTAAAAAACCTCAAGAGTTGTTGCACTGGTTTTCCCGCATTGGGTTTTTCTAGGGGCATTTGTCCGAAAAATCTTGTGTCCCCTTTGTCGAATGTGCTTAAAAGTTAATTCTTTAGTACTTGATCTGTATATCTGTGTAAGCAGCAGTGTATTTACTTCAATGTTTTTCCTGTATTATTAAGAAAATAACTTGGTAATTTAATAACACAAGTAGGAGAAGTAAATCAGATTACTGTTGTAGGATTTTTGTTTAGTAAATTCAGAAATTCACACTCTCTACTACAGCAAGGGCTCCACAAAATTTGGCTAAACCATCACCCTGAATCTTCAACAAATAAAGGCCCGATGCTCCCCCGATAGACTCAATAAGTTTGTTACCCCTCCACTCGTTTCCTCAAGAAATGCGTGGTCCTCTCCCATGCCCACATTGCTGAAGAAGGCCCCCACAAAATGCCTAAAGAAACGCTGGATTTGGCTCACAAATGGCATCGATATCCCTCCTTGGGCTAGCACTCAAAGTCCACCGAAGCAAGGGTTGAGAAACTCGCTTGAGAATCTCATGTGTTGAACAACATTTGCAGACTTGGCTGAACAGCTCCAGTGTGCTTCGTAAGTGGGTTTCTCAAAGTGTTAAAGGTTCCAAAATGATGTGAGCTTCCTCTATTTATCCTCGAGCTGCCCCTTTTTCATGTGGGTTCCATGCATCAAACCCCCTTCCTCTAAAAATCACGAGTTTCACAAGGGGGTTCGTATTTCCCTCTTGGGTGGCCCCCACTAGACACTAATTATTCGATTTTCCTTCCTTTCCTTATGTGAGTGTTTTCCTTAGCCAAAATTTGAGGGTGGTACTTTCCAACCCACTTCTCCAAAGTTAACAACACAATATAAAATGGAGCAAAATTGAGCAAAATTGTATTTTCACTTAGCAATATTTACTAAGTGGGGATATCATCTCCCAGTAGGCACATTCAACCTGAAGTGAGCTTCATCAACCAGGAAAAGATTCAAAACTTTTTTTAAAGGTCATGTTACCCCTCTTTTCAAAAGGGGTACCTCTAGTAAAACTTTTGGTGAGCATAGCAATTTGGAAACCTCCTTCATGAGCTGGTTGCATTATGATTTTTGTGCAACTTCATGTTTCCTAGGGCAGTTCACATTACTCGAAGCATTTCACGTATTCTGAGGCATTGGTTACAACTCTTGAGGAAGCTCTAGGGTTATTTATGGACACTTTGGACATCTTCTTGGCATGCCACATAGAGGATAAACAAGTGATGTCCTTGTTAGTCACTTCGGAGCTTATTATCACATGGTTTGAGTGTCGATTTGCATTTATGACAACCATTGGGGCTTGAGATGATATAGGGGATAATTTGCGACAATATCATTGAATGTTGAAAATGCAGCAAGAAAATCAAGTTTTGACTTTTCCTTGGTCAAACTAGATTAAAATTTCAATTTCAATTTCAGCAAGTTAACAGAGGTGACATGGATTTTGTCACTCATATAACTCAGTAAATTCGAGTTAGAGACACTTGAGTTCAATTCAACATGATTGATTACTAATTTGTAGCAATATAATTCAGTTAAGTTGAGTTATTGTCAGTTAAACTAGTTCCAACTGTTGGAGAAACTAGTGGAGGGTCAAGTTGTGTAGTGTAACTTCAATCACACTCAGTGGTCATCTAATTAATTGACCAATCAACTCAAAATAACTTGTGCATGCAGAGAATTTGAGTTACCCAATTGTGATTGGAGTTCAAGGGTGGTGTACTATCAGTCAGAGAATTGACCTATGGTAATTGTGCAATTCCTAGGAGAAAAATTCCTAAAAAATAGGGGAAATTTCCCAAGGGAACAGCGCAAGGATAGAAGATACAGGTGCAAATTGAGCTCAGTCAATCAGTCAGAGGATAAAAGATACAGGTGCAAGTTGAGCTCAAGGTTGGGTAGAGCACAATGTGTTCATCCAGATCCTTTGATCAATGCAATACAAATAGTAAGGGGTTTTGAGCAGTTGTTTTCTCCTAGATAAATCTGTGTATGTGTGTTGAATCTTGATGCATGTTCATGATTTGTGTTCTCTGTTATGAATATAATTCATATAAAAATAAAAATAAATGTAATAATAAATAATAAGTATTTAACTAATGGTTAGTTAGTTAAGTAATGAAGAGGCATGTCTTAGAGACATGACCACTCATGAAAGGGCATCTGCCTAGGGTATAAAAGCAGGGCCTCATTCTCATTTGTAATCATCCTATATCAATTCTTTTATACAATATACAATTTACAATTACTATACTACAATGGATGTCTTTGTCTACGAAGTATTTTAGATATTTCCGCTACGTATACGACTGTTGGTCGTTACATTGGTATTAGAGCTACGTTCTCTGATCACCGACCTTTGGCCATCAAGTCTCCTTTGTGAAATTTTCAAACTAAAACACTACTGCAGTGATAAATTTATTTCGCCTACTTTTTTTATGATAAGTTATTTACAGATTCTTCAGTAAATTTTGAAATAAACACAACTGTAGTATTCACTTAACCATAAGCAGAAAATAGAACAGAACACATATAATGCAATAGAAACAATCACATGAACACAGTTATTTTTGAACAATTGTCCCTGGAAAAACCAAATACGAGAAAACCGGTGCAGCAAATGAGGGTTTGTATTATTCTCAGCTAGGAAAATCATTTACAAGAACTTGATGAGCAGACTTCTAGAATACACCTAAGATAAATTTCCCGAATTCTTCGAGAGAATTTCTGACACCCGGGAGGCACCCTAGCTCCCTTTGTGTCACTCTGTGTGGTCTTCTGCGCAGTCCATGTGTTGGATTGCGTCACTCTGCGTGGGGACTCAGTGTTGCTACTCAGCGTTGTCCCCTCTGCGTCCTCCTCCTTTGCCTCTGCTGACTTCCCCTTCCGTCTTCTGCCTCTACAACCTCTCCCTCTGAAATTGAATTCTATTCCTTCATAATCGATTCCTTCGGGTACTGAGTGTGTGCCTGGCTTGCTTTCCAAATGACCCTCAAGCCTTCTCTTATAATCTTCTCGTTGATGAATCAACGGCCCAGATTAGATCTATAATCAATGGCTAAGATTAAAACATGACTTGATCTTCGTTTTCTAGAAGATTCACACTGTTTTATTAATACCCTTTAATTATTTAATTTCCCTAAGTTTAGATTTAGCGATCACATAAAAATAATTAATTATTTTAATAAAACATGAACCGAGTGGAATTTCCACCAACGGTCTCTGGGTTCTTTAGAATACTGATGTCCAAGCCTCCTCACAAAATATGAGACTTGGAACACTTTCAAATGCTACAAAATCAACACACCCTCTTAGCGAGGGAAGTGTTCAAGCAAAATACCAAATGCATCTACTCTAACCTAAAGCATCTACTGCGTTGTTGATGTCTTGGTTGTTGCCCCTCATCTGTTGCGTTGCTCCCTTTATACTTCTGGGGATTAAGTTTCGTGAGGATATCTGCCACTTGTTCCCCTGTAGGAATGTACTTCAACTGTACATCTCCCTGTTGGACATAGCCTCTGATGAAGTGGCACCTAATGTCAATGTGCTTCGACCGATCATGAAACACAAGATTTTCAAAGAGCTTGATGCAACTCTGATTATCACACAAAATTATGGTCGGTTCCATCCTCTTCTTGAGTAAGTTCAAGAGCAACTTACAAAGCCATATGGCCTCATGCGAAGATGTGCTAGTTGCCATATATTCAGCCTCGGCTCTACTCAACACCACGGATTTCTATTTCCTACTACACCAGGAAGTCATTCCTGATCCGACACTGAAACAGTGCCCACTAGTACTTTTCCGATCTAATGGACTTCCAGCCCAGTCTGCATCAGTGAGCCCACTCAACTGGATTTCATTGCCGTTGGTGTACCTCAATCCAAACTCAGTTGTCCCCTTCAAGTATCTGAGAACATGTTTGGTTGCTACCCAATGAGCCCTCCTTGGTTATACCATGAACTGACCGAGGGTATCCATGGCATAACTAATGTCTGGTCTAGTGTCGACCAGGTACATCAATAATTCTATGAGTTGCCTATACAAGGTAGGATTAGCCTCATCATTCTCGGACGTGTCGATTTTCTTCCAGTTTGTGATCATTAGCATAGCCATGGGTCTACAATCCTCCATCTGGAATCTCTTCAAGATCTCTATAGTATATCTTCCTTGCCCAAGAAAGATTTCTCCCTTCTATTGCGAAACTTCCAACCCCAGAAAATAGTGCATCCGCCCTAGATCCTTAATGTTGAATTATGTAGCTATATTTTCCTTGCAGTCTTTGAAGAGCCCAGATGATCCAGTTAGAAACAGATCATCTACATATAACAGAAATATTAGAGGCTCATCCCCTACTCTCAGATAGTAGAGGTTGGGATCTGCGTCACTCTTGACAAATCCCATCTTCTGCAAATAGTTGTCAATTGGCCCATACCAAGCTCTAGGGGCTTGCTTCAGTCTGTACAAGGCCTTCTTAAGCCTGCACACATGATTTTTTACTCATGCATCTCAAAGCCCTCTAGTTGTTCTATGTACACTTCCTCTTCTATCACCCCATTCAAGAACACAGTCTTGACATCCATCTGGTGAATTTCCCATCCCATCTGCGCTGCAAGAGAGATGACGGATCTTATTGAAGTATACTGAGCTACAGGGGCGAAGGTTTCTTCATAATCGATCCCTTCCTTCTCTGCACACCCCTTAGCCACAAACCTGGCTTTGAATTTCTCTATGCTACCATCTGCAGCATATTTAATCTTGTAGATCCATCTCGAACCTACAATCGACCTATTCGGAGGTCTAGGAACTACTTCCCAGACATCATTAGTCATGATGGAGCTGTACTCCTCCACCATAGAATCTACCCACACCTGATGCTTAGCTACCTCCTGAAAATTAGAGGGTTCTCCAACTTGTGCTACCAATGCCTAGTACCTATTTGGTTGCCTGCGCTCCCTCTTCTCATTCCTAGGAGCTCCAACAAACTCCTCTGCATCCTTTAGAATTTGTTGTATTTCTCTGCTCGTCCTTCCACTTGTGGTGGGTGGATTCATTTTCTCTCCTTCTTGCACTTCCTCAGAAAAGCTTTCCTTAGGATCCATGTGCCTTGGAGAGACACTAGAGCCATCATCTGTAGGTCGTTGTGGCTAGACCAATGGATCCTCCCTAGACTGCATAACTGAAAACATTTCTCGGGATTTCTTGAAGGCTCTCTCCTCCCAATGCGTTATGAGGCACTCTTTTCTGCACATACACGGCTGTATTGCAAGCTTCAGCCCACAAAAATTTGGGCATGTCTTGATCATACAGCATTGCCCTCACAGTTTCCACAATAGTCCTGTTCTTCCTCTCTGCAACCCCATTCTGCTTTGAATTCTATGGAGCAATCAATTCTCTCTTGATGTCTTCCTTTGCGCAGAACCTTGTGAAGTTTTTGTCAATGTACTCCCCACCATTGTCTGATCGCAATGTCTTGATTCACTTTCCTGTTAGATTCTCTACTAGAGACTTAAATTCTTCGAATCGCTCAAAGACCTCGTCTTTGGTCTTCAGAAAGTATATCCATGTCTTTTTGGAATAGTCATCGATAAAGGTGACAAAATACTTTGCACCACTGAGAGCATTCGTGGACATTGGTCTGCAGATGTCTGTATCAATCCCAAGACTCCTGGCCCTATTGATGCTTTTCGGATATGTTGCCTTGGCATACTTCCCTAATACGCACCCCTTGCAGACATCGTCTCACTTGTTGCTAAGTTCCGAAGCTCCTGTGACAGTCTTCTTAAGAATTCTCAAGGCTCCATGATGTAGATGCCCCATTCTTCTATGCCATAATTCATTCAAATCTCTCTCATCAATACTGCCTATCAGTGCCATTGGGGACTCGAGCAGTAGCTTGTACAGTTTATGGCTACTTACGCCAATTTGTGCCTTCTTTTTCCAACTAGGGTGTTTGACATAAACATTGTTGCCAATAAAGTATACATCGTAACCCTTGTTCTGAAGTTGAGACACTAAAAGCAAGTTCATCCCCAATCCTGGTACATGCAGTACGTTGGTGGCCCGAAGCTTGTTGCTATCTTCCGTTTCAAAAATTATGGTGCCTCTTCCAATAGGGGTACATTTTGCCTTGTTTCCCATATTGATTTGAAAATTCACCTACTCCTCCTAGTAGCATTCTCAAACTCCCGTCATGTGAGCTGATGCTCCACTGTCAATATACCAGATCTCTGGAGAGGCCATGCTTGACACACAAGAAAAAACCTCTTCTAGTCTGGATGTCGAAACTAAAACATAATGATCCCTCTATTCCTCCATGCGTTCTAGAGGACTACGTGAACCCTTCCGAGTTGATGTTGCATCACGATCGGACCTTCGTTCCATTGAAGAACCTCCTCTTCTGTTACTCGTCTTTTGCTCTCATACCATGTGAAATTTTCAAACTGAAACATTACTACAGTGATAGATTTATTTCGCCTACTTATTTTATTATAAGTTATTTACAGATTCTTTAGTAAATTCTGAAATAAACACAACTGCAGTATTCACTTAACCATAAGCAGAAAATAGAACAAAACGCATATAACGCAATAGAAACAATCACATTAACACAGTTATTTTTGGACAACTATCCCTGGAAAAACCCAGCGCAGGAAAACCGGTGCAGCAGATGAGGGTTTGTATTATTCTTCAGCAAGGAAAATCATTTACAAGAACTTAATGAGCAGATTTCTAGAATACACCTAAGATAAATTCCGCGAATCCTTGGGGAGAATTTCTGACACCCGAGAGGCACCCTAGCTCCCTCTGCGTCACTCTGTGTTCTCTTCTACGCAGTCCCTACACTAGACTGCGTCACTCTGCGTGGGGACTCAATGTTGTTGCTCAGCGTTGTCCCCTCGACGTCCTCCTCCTGCCTTTCTTTGCCTCTGCTGACTTCCCCTTCCGTCTTCTGCCTCTACAACCTCTCCCTCTGAAATCGAATTCTATTTCTTCAAAATCGATTTCCTTCGAGTACTAAGTGTGTGCCGACTTACTTTCCAAATTACCCTCAGTCCTTCTCTTATAATCTTCTCGTTGATGAATCAATGGCCCAGATTAGATCTCTAATCAATGGCTAACATTAAAACATGACTTGATCTTCGTTTTCTAGAAGATTCACACTCTGTTTTATTAATATCCTTTAATTATTTAATTTCCCTAATTTAGACTTAGGGATCACATTAAAATAATTAATTGTTTTAATAAAACATGAACCAAGTGGAATTTCCACAAACAGTTTTTGGGTTCTTTGTAATACTAGTGTATAAGACCCCTCACCAATTTTGAGACTTAGATCACTTTCGGATGCTACAAAAATCAACACTCCCTCTTAGCGAGGAAAGTGTTCTAGCAATATGCCTGCTGCATACTGCTCAGACCCTGAAGCATCCTCTGCGCAACTGATGCTTGGTTGCTGCTGCCCCTCATCTGCTGCGTTGTTGCCTTTTGTACTGCTGCCAATGACACTGCCACTGCCACTGCCTCATCTATAGTGCAGCTCCCGCGTAATTTTGCATCAGTCCATTTCTGCTATTGTAATGGATTCTTGATCATCCCTATCTTCTCTCTGAAGTAGACAAACTTTGTCTTGCCCAGAGCCTTAGTAAGGATGTCTGCTTTGTCTTGCCCACAAACGGTTTCTGTGTTCTTTGGAATACTGATGTCCAAGCCTCCTCACAAAATATGAGACTTGGAACACTTTCCAATGCTACAAAATCAACATCCTTCAACCTTGTTGGTCGTTACAGATGGTAGCCTTCCGACATCGTTCATAACTCATAGTCGTCTTCGTTGTCTAAGACCCGTCCTCCTAGTTTATCCATGCCGCCATCCATGGAATCCCACCAACCAACAGTCGCATTCGCAGACTTCCGCCATCGTTGACCTCAGGTCGCATGTTGCAGTCCAGGCGCAACCATATGCGCAGACATTTGCAATAGTCGTCGTTGTTGTAGCAAAGACGACACCCCCATTCACCGCTACCCTCTTTGCTATCTCAACCAAGCCCACTACTCTAGGCATTATGTTGCCTATTACTCGATCGTCCCTGTCCACGCAGTCTGCTCCAGCATCACTATCGAGCTTCATGCAACTGCATACCACCACTCCCATCTCCATGTTTGTCCCCAGCCTTTCACCATAACAATTTCGTGCCATTCCAAGCTATCCTTCCAGTATCCATCCGCTGAAATACATACCCCATACCATCAACCCTTGTTGATTGTAACAAAACTCCACCCTACTCAATCGATACACATATGTACATAGATGCAAATCATAAACAATCTATATTCCTATCATCAATCCATACAATTAAATTGTGTGCAAATTGTGTCGTTCGTATAGAGGGTCACAACCAATGAAGAGAGCGATTTAGGTTTTAAAAATCAAAACTAAAGTTAAAATAGTTTATAAGGGTGTAACATATATCTGTATGTGTAAAGGATATGCATAGCTCATATATATATATATATATATATATCGAATATATAGAAGGGACAAATAATAATAATAATAAAGTTTAATCAGAGTCGAAATACTCATTACAAGGGAGCGTTGAATATCATATAAAAGATAAAAAGGAAAGGAACGAAATTTAAAAAATTAAAAATTAAATTAAATTAAAAATAAAAAGGAGGAAGGAAGTGAAAAAAAAAAAAAATCATAAAGGTGTTCAAAACAAATAAAAGATCACTTATTATATTTAGGAGAAGTGGTTCTCCCATACAAAGAATATAAACCCCTTGGTTAAGTATCAATTGATAAAATTATCAAAGAAATCGATGAAGAGAAACGAACAAAGCCTAATTTGAAAATGATGAAGGAAGGACGATTTTCCTACAAGGGTATTTTAATCACACATCGCAAGTTAATTACATTAAGAGGGACTATCCAAGGGAAAAAAGTTAGTATCGCTATCAGTACAAGCAACTACGAAAATTACATAAATATTAATCTAGCAAATCGACTGCTAATTTCAGATGCCAATGTAGGCGAAAGAACAGATCTTTTTGGAAAGGAATATGAAATTAATGGTTTAAAGAAATAGTAGATCATTATGAGTACATAGCCTAATTTTGTGTCGTAAAAATGTATGACGTGGAGGTTAAAATAATTCTTGGTCAACCTTGGTTTAGAGAATTCGTTGCGTTCATGTTAAACATAGAGAAAAAAATTTGATGTTTTCTTATAAGGGAAAGATGATCACATTTCGAGACATGACAATGAAGTCAAAATCAATAATGTCCTCATCAAGACTTAAAGATGTTACGAAATTAATACTTCAAAGGAATCAAAACTCAATATCGGAGAAGCAAAAAGAGCTTGAAGAGGTTATATCCAATAAAAACGAAGAAAATTCTCGTTTAAAAGATCATATCCAGAAACTTCTTGCACAAGTCAAAAAGTGTAAAACTAAGAAGCAAAAATTAAAACAAGAAAAATAAAGTTTTGACAAAAAATTCAACGAAAGTCTATCAAAGAAAGAAGAGGAAATTTTATGCTTAAAAGACCTTAACAAAAAATTATTAGAACAAATCAAGTGTTTAAAAGACGAGAAGCTTGAAGGCCAAAATAAAGTTAACTCGAAAAATGAAGAATGCTTACGTCTCAAAAATCATAACCAAAATCTGCTCAAACAGAATAAAAAACTTAAGGACAATAAGAAATCATTGACGAATAGGTTCGAAGAAATTGTTGCAAAGGAAGCATCAAAATCGTAGATGTAGTAGTCCAAGTTGGGGAAGAAGAAACAAACACCGATTGCACTAATCTCACAGTGCAGGGAAATCTAGATCCTATTGAAGTGAAGATGCATGTAGAAGTTTCAGTTCAAATGATGGACATTCCAAATGATGATTTAGTCACCAATTCAACAACAACGACACCTGAAGAAAATCAGGAAACATCCACTAACATGATAAGGGAAAGTCCAACCAAAAGAACTATGTATCGAGATTCAAATAACAAGAGCAGACTTCCCAATCGAACTACGTACTAGTATCACTCAAAAAATAAACGACAAGTTTATGTTTCTAGGAAGTTTGCAGAATCCAGTCCCATGATAACGATTCATCACCAAATTTGATTCCACGAAAGATCAATCTAGGATGGTCTGATTCGTTCTTAGTACGACAGTTTTGTCTATCGCTCAGAGTATCATATCATCTTGTATCAACGAAGATGAAAGTACAGAGACAAAAACTTTGAGGACAAACCTTTCTGAAGGGAGAGGCTATGTTATGAATATAATTCAAATAAAAATAATAATAAATATAAATATAAATGTAATAATAAATAATAAGTATTTAACTGATGGTTCGTTAGTTAAGTAATGAAGAGGCATGTCTTAGGGACATGACAGCTCATGAAAGGGCACCTTCCTAGGGTATAAAAGAAGCCCTCATTCTCATTTCTAAACATCATATATCAATTCTTTTATACAATATACAATTTACAATAAATATCCTACAATGGATGTCTTTGTCTATGAAGTATTTTAAATATTTTCGATGCGTATGCAATTGTTGATCGTTACATTCTCGATCATGAATTTACTTTTGTAGATCAGTAGAGTATATTCTAGTCTTGTGATTTAGTAAATTTCATGAGCAGTTTAGGATGACCACATTAATTTCTACATTGGCATACATAGCATGCACTTGAGACTCCTTGGATAATATGGCTTGGCTCAAATGAAATATCATGAAGCATGGTGAGCTGGAAATGAGGATCAATCTCATTATTTTGGACATTATGGTAGCTGTTGGGAGGTTCTGAGGCTGATTTTGACTTAAAAATTCATACCCACACTTCACGTACGACCTTTGTGTTGAATTTTGTAACATCGGATGTGCTCTAGCCTTGAGATTTTGCAAAGAGGCTAAGACACATGCATTCTCCAATACCTTGAAATCGTTTGGGGAAATTCCACCCAGAGAGGATTTAATTAAAATAATTGATTATTTTTAATGGATTCCTAAGTCTAAATTTAGGAAATGAGAATAATTAAATGGTGTTAATTAAATCGGGTGTGAATCTTCTAGAAAAATGTGTGGATCACGTCCTAGATAATCTAAGCCATTAATTAAGATATAATCTTAGGTGTTGATATGTCAACGAGAGATTATAAGAAGGAGCTCGATGGGCACTTGGAGAACACACTTGAGATTTGCAGATTGATTTTGTTAGGTGATTGAATTCTCAGAGAGACAGCGCTGAGTTGCTAGAGAGAGATTGGGCGAGATCGTTGTAGTGAGGGGTAGGGATAGTAGACCTGAGGAAGTTTTCCAAATTTGGGGAGTGCAAAGCAGAGAAGACGTTCAGCGCCACAGAGGGACAGCGCAGTGCCACGCAGAGGCAGTGCAGAGTTTCAGAGGCAGTCTGCAATTCTGTTGAGAGACAATCAAGATCTAGTGCCAAAAGTCGGGGTGTGAGTTCGGAAGGCCAGAGGGTCGAGCTTCCAATCAGCAGGAGATCAGCAAGAGGTGTGACGCAATGACTGCATAGGCAGACGGAGTTACTGCACAGAGCAGCGTGTCTCCAGTTCAGAACAGTGTCGGTTCTTCCGTGTCAGTGTGAGATTTTCTCACTATCTTTTCGTCAGTTATTTTCTCTGTATTGGATAGTCAGTTTAAGCATCCACTAATTAGTACTCAGATTACTACTGCATAATATTAAAACCCTCAACTGTTGCACCGGTTTTCCTACATTGGGTTTTTCCGGGAACGATTGTCCAAAAATAACGGTGTACTTATGTGTGTGTATTTATATCTTTCCTGCGTTGTATTTCCGCAGTATTTTATGTTGTGTAGGCTGCAATGTATTTAATTCGATATTTTTCACAAGAAATTGCAAGTAAATTGCTCTTTTAATAAACAATTACAAGAATTAACATCAGTTGCTGCAGTAGGATTTGGGTAACCAAATTTTCACACTTTGGTCCAAGGTATGGGCATGGACCTTGTTTTGAGACACCATGTGGAGGTATCGGACCATTTCTTTGCAAATGTTAAGTGGTTGTTCTCTTGATGCCGCCACCTTGGAGGGAACACTTCCATCTTATCATGAGGTCGTTACACTAGAGGGGCAGGATCATTTAAGACTTCTTCACTTGGTAGACGCTTCATCATTCTTTAAGAACCATTCTACTACTTTCCTTAAGGCCATTGCTTGAACGATGAACCATTTTGATGTGGTTGATTACTACACATTGATTGGAGGCTTGGACCACAAGTTTGCATAGGAACATCGGACACTTATTGTAATATCTCCAAATGGGGATTAACAATAAATAAAGTTCAAATAGACAACAACTACAGAAAAATGGAAAACACCATTAAAATATATGAACTGAAGCCAAAATCCAGAGTTAAGCCATTTTATTAAAATGCTTGCAAAGAGTACAATATGGTGCTTAGAAGGATAACACCTGGGCCTGCTCAAGGCAAGCTGAAGAACAACTCTAATCCTAGCAAATCATCTACTGAAGTATGCTCTACATGGCTCTCCCATTGCGCTGCCCAGTCCTAGAATTTGTTCCTGTAGCTTGGTCTCAGACTGCTAGTTGGCCTAGCTCCCGTGCTTAGAAAATTCCGGGAATTCGTCATTGGACTCCTCTCAATAAACCCACAAAAACCCGCGAAGGAATTGGCCAAATGTTGACCCTAGAATTTTGACCCAATTTCCCCTTCGGATCTATGTTTGGCACCTCAAATCTGCGCAGAAAATTCTGCCAAATTAATCTTGGCTTCACCTCAAATAGCCCAGAAAAACCCAAAAAGGGTTTGCCCAAAGCTTAACCTTGGAAATTGGCCCTCGTGGGCTTGGCTTAATAAACTGCAACGGAAATCGAACCACTAGAAGTGACTGCTAGAAAATGCCTCCGGAATGCTGCAATAATCCCTGGTAGGAGGTGGCTAGCCTCCCCTCCAAATCTCCTAGTGTGAATTTCCTTCTCTCCAACCTCCCAACACAAACTCCACACTACATTGTGTCCTCCACTACATAGTCTGCTCCTCCTCAGCGCAGTCCAGAAATGGCTACGCTTCCTCCTGATGTTGCTAATGGAAAATCCCCTCACAAAAGGTGGAACTCCTCTCCTGAGAGAACACTCGAAGTCTCCCGAGGCAGAGGTTGAGATCTCCGCTTGAAGATTTCGTGTGCTAAACAGCACTGCAGACTTGGCTCTCCGACTCAAGCGTGCTTTGTCAAAATGACAAGAAGAAAATAGCTGAATGAATGAATGAATGTCGAATGAGCCTTCCCTTCTTCCTTTTATCCATTGAGGCCCAATGTACACCTCGGGTCCCACCTAGACCTGCGTTTCCTCTCCTTGGCCAATCACGTGTTGCCTTCCTCTAGCCAATATCACACTGTCCTTTTCGTGCCTCTTCTACGCTACCACCTAATACCAACTCGACCCCACCACTAAAGCCTCAATTTTCCCTTAGGGACTTTAGGAAAAGACTTTATTTGGCCTAATTATTAATTGTTAGTCCCCTACCCACTTTATTTCCACCCAACATTAGGATTTGCCAAAATTAATCAAAATTAATATCCCAATTAGCTTACTGCTAATTTGGAGATATTACACTTGTGATTTTAAGATCACTTCAACAATTTACCACCATCTTCCATGGAGGATTGTTCAACACTTGCACCATTCAAGGAGCCTTTGGAGTCTAGACATTGGTGGCTTGGACCATTTATGTTTTTTTTGGGTGGATCAACTCCTCTCTTTGAGGGTTTTTCTCATCCTTCATTGTACAGGCGGCTTGCCACCACTTTTTGTTAATGATGTGACAGTTTACTTGATTTTAGGAGTTAGTTAAGATTTAGTTTGCTTTAGCTAGATCTAACGAATTAAATCAAAATAATTTTATTGTAAAGGAACATAGGTCTCAGTCTATAAATAGAGGAGAGATTCCTCATTTGTACTTATGGTTGGATTGAGAATGCATTCCTCTCCTTGGAGCTTAATGGAAATATCTTTCTAACTCAGAGGTTATTTTTACTTTGTTATTTCTTCTACATCATTAAAGGCATTATTGTGATCAATCAAGATTGCCACAAGGTTATCAATCCCTTTGAAGGGGAATTTTGTCACTTGGAAGGAGGACATCTAGAGGCTCCACTAACACACTTTCATTTGTTATTTTGGGTTAATTTTTAATCCTCCTTGCTAGAATATACTCTAAAGTTCCTTAGTAAAGGTTTTGATTCTATATCATGCCATACTCAATCTAGTAACGGAAGGCTTTCCCCTTGGAGAGATCCCTTCTAGTGGGGCCATGATTTCGTGATTTTCCTTGATTAGCCAAGGGGTTTATTTAGTTGTCTGGTTCTAACCTCTTGCACTAATCCACAATCACCAGTTAACCAACCTAAGAGGGTTTTCTTCCTGATCTCATCTTGCCACTTGATTCCTCTTGACTACATAGCTCTACTAGGATATTGGCACTAATCTTCATATCCCTCCATCACCATTTTCCCTTTCAAAAAACCCTAAAAGATCTCCAAAATGTGTTTCACTGAAGCTATTATTGGCATCACCTTATGCTTTTTTTACTAAGCCTTAGTGATCCTAGTAGGGAAGCCACCCTTGAGACAGATGAAAGCCTATCTAAAGTGAGAGGACAAGTTGTTGAGGTGATAGTGGATGCCCTTCCTAAAAGGTTCCCACCGGATTGTACATTGTGGATTGGAGCTTTTATCACACACCCATGTTGATTTCGCTGGGGTGAATGGCCCAAGGGCAGACCTTCTCGTGAGAAACCATGCTAATTTGGCTAGGTCATGTTGATTTGACTAGTGAAGATTGATACGTTCACCTGAGGAGCCATGTTGATTTGGCTAGGTGTAAATTTTTGTAGATGTTCTATGCTTGAAGCAACTTTACTTTTCTTACAGCAATCACACAAATAGTTAAGTAAAATGCTGATAGAACATATAAGTGGATCTTATAGAAGACAAACCAGAAACAGAAAAATGTGATGGTGCGTTACGGCGGTCAACAGGATGCTTCAACCAACAAAGTCTCCTTGGTCAGCCAACCCAGAATGTGTCACAACAGTCCTCCAATCAGCAACCGAGTCAACCCAAGTCAACTCCAAAAAAGTCAACGCTGTCCAGAAAAGTCAACGCAGGGCAGCAAGCTAAAAGTCAACGCAACAGCAGTTTGGTCAACCCTTTGACCTCGATTTCTGTGCCAAACAATACGGCCTTCCAAAATCGAACTTCCCAACAATTTTCAGCCCTTTCGGACCATGCGTTGACCAAAGTCAACGCTGGTCAAACTTCCCGCAAAACCCTAGCTGCAGAGATTTGTCCTTAAAAGTCAACGCAGCAGCAGTTTGGTCAACCCTTTGACCTCGATTTCTGTGCCAAACAATACGGCCTTCCAAAATCGAACTTCCCAACAATTTTCAGCCCTTTCGGACCATGCGTTGACCAAAGTCAACGCTGGTCAAACTTCCAGCAAAACCCTAGCCGCAACAATTCGTCCTTCAGCTCAGCCGTACAGAAATTCGTCCTTCTTCTTCACACGTGTGGGCTGGAAATGTCCTCCAAGGAGCTCATACTCAATCAGGTGAGAGAAGAAGATGTGTGTTGAGTTGTGGTGAAATGCTCTCCAACTTTGCCTGTATTTATATCCATCATTGGGGTGTGTGACACATCTGCTGGGGGTGTGAAACCTTAAGGCCGACCTGCACATATAATTTATTATGAATAATAAATTCAAAATAAATGTTATGCTCATCGGATTAAGACATATTATATATGGATTTTACACCTCTCCGAAAGAGGAATCCAACAAAAATATTAGCCTCTTAATCTGAGCATCATAACATGGAGTTTGGACCTAGTTGTCCAAATTTAACACTCCCTCTCAACTAGGGAGAACTCCATCCATCGGTGCAATCAAACATCGTGCGTCATCCCGCCGTAACTTGCTTTGCTGGCCTCTTTATTTCAGAACAGAAGTGGGTCAGTCACAGAATGTCCATGGCCCGACATAATGGTTAGATGTTGAAACCTCTCATGGGGCTCACAGAGTCTCAACCAGCCAAGTTGGTTTCATCAAGGCCAGAAGTGGTGAGAGGTCCAGACCTCATAAGCAATCCGGACAAAGGTGGGTGGACAGCTCTGCTCCAACTCTCTTCGATGAGAGCAAGGAATCTACGTGCGTCCACTGGTCTTTGCTAATGTTCCCTAACTTCCCTCATTGGCCAAATGAGGCCGCCTTGACACTGAGCTCAATGGTGGGTCCTCAGGCCTGGAGTAAATGAAGGCCATTGACTCATGAAATGCAGGGTGAGGCAGAAGCATTGCCAGTGCTATAACAGAAGCTCTATCTCCCAAAGCCCCAATCCCAGGCTCATGTCCAACAGACCCACATGGGTAGTTCCAGCGACACCAGACTCTCTGAAGGTGGGCACCGTGCCCCAGGCTTAGTGAGAATATCCGCGACCTGCTCATCGGTTCCTATATGATCGAGCCTTACGGCGCCTCGCTGTACCATATCCCGGATAAAGTGGTACCTGATATCAATATGCTTGGATCGGTCGTGGAACACAGGATTCTCAGTCATACGAATCCCACTCTGATTATCACAGAGTATCACAGTGGTATCTAGCACATGTCCAAGCAGCTCACTAAAGAGCTTCCGCAACCAAACTGCTTCACAACAGGCCATACTAGCAGCAATGTATTCAGCCTCCGCGGTGCTCAAAGCCACCGACTTCTGCTTCTTGCTCATCCATGAGATCGAAGCAGAACCAAGATTGAAGCAGCATCCAGATGTGCTCTTACGATCCACCACACTGCCAGCCCAATCGGCATCAGTATATCCACGGAGTATCACACTCCCGGCAGTGTATCTCAGCCCATGGTTTATCGTGCCCCGAAGATATCTCAAAAGATTCTTGGCACCAACCCAGTGAAAATGATGAGGCTCAACCATTTGTTGACTCAAAGTGTTCACTGCAAAACATATATCCGGTCGGGTGTTCACTAAGAACATCAAAGTTCCTATGAGTTGACGATACTCATTAGGATTGGCCAAGATAGGCCCAGCAGCGCTGCCACTCAACTTCTTAAAGTTGAGTTCCATCGGTGTCGACACGGACTTACAGTCCACCATCCCAAATCTTTCCAGAAGCTTCACAATGTATTTTCCTTGAGAAAGGAAAATCTCTCCAGGTCTCTGCCAGACCTCCAGGCCTAGGAAGTAGTGCATCGGTCCTAGGTCCTTCATCTCGAACTCAGCAGCGAGCTCCCTCTTACATTGATGAATGAGAGGGTCAGCACCTGTCAGGAAGAGGTCGTCCACATACAGCACTAGAATGAGAGGCTTCCCCTGCACAACCTTGAAGTAAAGGTTCGGATCAGCATTACTTCGAGTGAAGCCCGGCTTCATCAAGTAACTATCCATCCTCTCGTACCAAGCTCTGGGTGCTTGCTTTAACCCATAGAGGGCTTTCTCCAACCTGCAGACATGAGTGTCTCGATCCTGAACTTCAAATCCCAGAGGTTGTTCCACATACACCTCTTCCTTTATTGCACCATGCAGAAAAGCGGTCTTGACATCCATCCGATGAAGACTCCATCCTTGCGTAGCAGCAAGGGCTATGATTGATCGAATGGTGGTATATCGTGCCACAGGTGCAAATATGTCATCATAGTCAATTCCTTCCTTTTGAGAGAAGCCACGGGCAACAAACCTTGCCTTGAACTTTTCAACACTCCCATCAAATCCATGTTTGATCTTGTAGAGCCATTTTGCGGTGACAACAGATTTGTCCTTCGGTCTCGGGACCACATCCCAGACATCATTCTTCATTATGGACTCATATTCTTCGTGCATAGCATCCTTCCAAACTTGATGCTTTACGGCTTCCTCAAAAGATCCAGGTTCAGATTGTACAATAGTACTCATGGCGGCTAGATACCCTTGGTATCTACACGGCTTCTTGCTTTCTCGGAATGTCCCCCTTGGGGCAGCATGACCCTCAGCATCTTCGAGGGTGTCCCTGAGCCATGATGGTCTCTTTCCCAGTGAAGGAGATGGATCAATAGGGTCCATTGGTCCTTCAATATCAGGCATTGTCTCATCCTGCGGTTCTTCTTGATTTCCAGGCCTTTCTTCATGATTTTCTTCAGATCTTGGAAGATCTACTACTTTCTTCAGGGAAGCATCTTCGTCAAAAGTGACATCATGGCATATCTCTACTTCCCTTTTACCAGGTACATAGACTCTATAGGCCTTAGAAGTCTCACTGTAGCCCACAAACATTCCTTTCTTCCCAGAAGCATCCAACTTACTTCTCTTTTCTTTCGGCACATGAAAGTAAACGGGACATCCAAAAATTCTAAAATGTGAGACATCAGGTTTCTTACCAGTGAAAACCTCTTCAGGAGTTTTGGAGTCCAGAGCGGAATGAGGGCATCGGTTTTGAATATACACAGCAGTATTTGCAGCTTCTCCCCACAGAAACTTCGGTAGACCCTGGTCACATAGCATGGCACGGGCGGCTTCCACAATAGTCCTATTCTTGCGTTCAGCAACACCATTCTGCTCAGGAGTATATGCAGTGGTAGTCTCCCTCTTAATGCCAGCTTCTCTGCAAAAGTCTTTGAACTCATTTGACTCATATTCAGTGCCATTGTCGGTTCTCAAAATCTTGATCTTCTTTCCGGTCATATTTTCCACCAAGGCTTTGAAGGTACGGAACCACATGAAAGCCTCATCATTCTTCTTCAAGAAGTATATCCAGGTTTTGCGAAAGAAGTCATCAGTGAATGTCATGTAGTAAGAACATCCTCCCAGGGATGTCACAGGCAACATACCAGATAGATCAAAATGGACTAGTTGCAAAATATCAGATGTCTCTGTGACACTTGAGGGGAAAGGTCCCCTTGTATGTTTTCCTTCGGCACAGCCCTTACATACACCTTCATGATTATTTCCAAAGTCAGGCATCCTTGTCACCACCTTCCTTGCTTCGGGAAGGGCCTTGTAATGAAGGTGTCCAAATCTTCGGTGCCATAGTTCGGTTTGTCGGATAGTATCACAAGTCATTGCTCCCAGCAGACTTCCTCCAACCTGGTAGAGTGTACCAACTCTAAAACCAATCGAAATAGCTTCCTTGAAGCTCTCCTTCCACATGAGCACCTTTCCATCAGAGAATGTTACATTGAATCCTTTGTCTTCCATGGCTGATACAGACACAAGGTTCTTCTTCAATTTAGGTACATAGAGTACATCTTGCAAACGTTGGACTTGTCCTTGAGACAAGTGGAGGGTCATAGTCCCTGTCCCTTTCACGGGATATGTGGCATTATCTCCAAGGATAATTTCTAGATTAGTATCCCTTTCAACCATGTCAGAGAGTGCTTCCTTGAATCCAGTGATGTGTCTTGAGGCACCACTATCGATTAGCCAGACATCCATAGTGTCGAGCGGAGATGTAGCAGAGAGAGCAGATACAAGAATATACTCATTTCTTTTATCAACAGCATTAGACTCCTCATACCTGGTGTTCCTAGACCTTTTAGAAGGTTGATTGTTACCACCAAAGTGAGCCTTCCTCTTTCCTTTGGATTTGTCGTTTCTTCGATTCCCATTCCTTCGGTTGTTGTTGTTATCATCACTATCGGGAGAATCCTTCTTGAAGGGGCATTCTCTAGCATAGTGACTAGGCCTATGGCAAGTGAAACACTTACCCTTCTTTTCTTGAGCCCTTGTTCTTCCTTTGTCCTTAGGACCACCAGAGTTCTTCTTTCGAGAATGAGCACCATAGGCAACATTTATGTCATTTTCGAATTCCTTCATCCTTGTTTCTTCTTGCATACATCTAGACAGAAGCTCGTCAAAGTTAGGAATGGTATTGTTATTGAGAATGGTAGTAGTGAATACTTGCCATTCATATGGGAGTCCTCCAAGTGCGGTGAGAACCATCTCACGATCGACTATTGTCTCCCCAATAGCCAGCAGATTGTTCCTTGTTTCGGTCAATTTCAGAAAGTAAGCTTGAACAGACTCATCCCGGCCCTTCTTCATATTCTTCAACTTATTCTTGAGGAATAGCACTTGGTTCACATTGTTTACTTTGAACATAAGGATCAATTTATCATACATCTCCTTGGATGTGCCTAGTTCAGATATATAGGCAACCAGACTCTTATGTATGGATTCCTTGATCATCAGCTTTGCTTTGATCTCTCCCTTTTTATACTTGTTTCTCACAGCAGCGGTAGCATTGGATGGAGGTTCTTGAATCAGCACATGATCCAAGAGATCATGGTCTTCCAATTTGAGATCTAATATCATCTTCCAGGCATGGAAGTCATCCCTTCCAGTCAGCTTGTCATTCTCCTTGAATTCAAAACTTGTGGAACCCATTTCTTTCGATGGTGATTGCTAAAGATAGGGCTTGTCTTCACCTCAGCTCTGATACCATGTAAATTTTTGTAGATGTTCTATGCTTGGAGCAACTTTACTTTTCTTATAGCAATCACTCAAATAGTTAAGTAAAATGTTGATAGAACATATAAGTGGATCTTATAGAAGACAAACCAGAAACAGAAAAATGTGGTGGTGCGTTACGACGGTCAACAGGATGCTTCAACCAACAAAGTCTCCTTGGTCAGCCAACCCAGAATGTGTCACAACAGTCCTCCAATCAGCAACCGAGTCAACCAAGTCAACTCCAAAAAAGTCAACGCTGTCCAGAAAAGTCAACGCAGGGCAGCAAGCTAAAAGTCAACGCAGCAGCAGTTTGGTCAACCCTTTGACCTCGATTTCTGTGCCAAATAGTACGGCCTTCCAAAATCGAACCTCCCAACAATTTTCAGCCCTTTCGGACCATGCGTTGACCAAAGTCAACGCTGGTCAAACTTCCAGCAAAACCCTAGCTGCAGAAATTCGTCCTTCAGCTCAGCCGTACAGATTCGTCCTCCTTCTTCTTCACACGTGTGGGCTGAACTTGTCCTCCAATGAGCTCGTACTAAATCAGATGAGAGAAGAAGATGTGTGTTGAGTTGTTGTCAAATGCTCTCCAACTTTGCCTGTATTTATATCCATCATTGGGGTGTGTGACACATCTGCTGGGGGTGTAAAACCTTAAGGCCGACCTGCACATATAATTTATTATAAATAATAAATTCAAAATAAATGTTCTGCTCATCGGATTAAGATATATTTTATATGGATTTTACACCTCTCCGAAAGAGGAATTCAACAAAAATACTAGCCACTTAATCTGAACATCACAACATGGAGTTTGGACCTAGTTGTCCAAATTTAACACTAGGCCACGCTGATTTGGCCAGGGGTGAATGGCCCAGGGGCAGAACTTCTCCTGAGAAGCCATGCTGATTTGGTTGGGTCGTGTTGATTTGACCAGAGGAGATTAATACATTTACCCGAGAAGCCATGTTGATTTAGCTAGGCCATACTAATTTGGCCAGCACATGTTGATTTGGCCAGGGGTAAATAGCCTAGGATACTCACATTGCCTACTCTGGGATGGAGTGACCTATATCTATAGATGTGCATGTGAGGAGACACTACATCAACATAGCCAACTCATGAAATTTTCATGTGGAAGGACAAATTTCAGCTAAGGGGAAATCTGTTGCAGCAAAAGAGAATACCTCCCTCCCTAAGAGGGAATGCTGATTTCTTTTGTAGCATTGAGAAGTTTTCCCACATGACTAAAGGGGTCTCCGAATCGGCCTAGAAAAGTTAAAATAAAATTCATTTTGGAGTGGCATGTCAACCCAGGAAGTCAAGTCGGCCCAGCTAAAGAAACGGTGTGTCCCTTGGGTCATTTTACCCCATTTGACAAGTATATATAGATGATGTGATATCTCATTTTCTCAGCGAAGCAAGTTGACTAAGTTTATCAGTTGTTTCACTGAGCTATTTGACTAGGCGTTGATCACAAAACAGGCTGAGTGTGACCGCAGAACAAGGCAGAGTTGACCACAGGTGTTGACAGCAGGTCGTTGACCGTACAGCCAAGTTTTACCAGGCTGAAGTTTGACTGCATATTTGACTTTTGGCCTGTTTGACCAGCATTAACATGCTGGATTTTTAACCAGGTTTGACTGGTATTTGACTTCGATTATTGGCACAAATTTCTAAACAAATTGTTGATTTGTAAAGCTTGCTGAAGAGTAATTTCTCCTAAAGAAAAAATTTTGTGTTTTCTCCCAAGGTTGGGTTTCCCAGGGTAAACATATTGTCTCTATTGTGCATTGTAGTCTTTCTATGATCTTTACCATTTCCATTGCATTTACTATTGATATGTTATGAAGTGTACTTGCTCAATGATATCAGTGGTATAAGAATATTGTGTGAAAATTATTAGGAAGTATATATCTGGCAGAAAATAGGACTCTACTGTGCATCTTGTAAAAAAATTCAATAAGTGTGACCATGTCATAGGAAAGCATAGTACAGCTAATGCATATGTCATCTAAGGTGTAAGGTTGAAAAGAGTTGACATACCATGGCTAAGACACCAAAGAGTAATGTGAGAAAAAGTCATCCGCTAATTGAAGGAAAATAATGTTCATGATTGTAGCATCCGACAAGTACTTCCACACATGTGTCTAGAAGTGTGGAAGTCATCCAATGCCTTTAACCTCAGCGAAATTACTTTAATTTAAAAAATAATTAAAGAGTTTTTTATAAGAAAAAGTGAGTGAATCTAACAAAATGCAAATGTTATTTGCATTAGTGAAATGATGAATCTCAACCATTGACCTCAAGTGATGTTGAGATCTAATCTCAACTATCAATCACTTTGGAGATTAGGGTTCTCAATTTGATCAATAATTCAAACTTATAAAAGCAAGGCTAGGTGAAAGAGAAAGACACGAGACATTGTCCGATTGAGACATGAAGGATAGTGAATTGAGGAGATCTCAACTAGGGTGGAGAAGGACTTTAATCTAGAGATCAAGTCCAAGGGAGGAAAATGCAAGATGGTAACAGAAAAAGTGGACGAAACGCGGCAGCCATAAGTTAAAGGACAGATTTCTAGGCAACTTAGCAACAGGTTGTAGGTCGTACATCAATAGGTACGGAAACATCTACAAGGATCACACAATGACAATCACACAAACATACAGAATTGCAGAGTAGCATCGTGTTCGAACAACAAACAGCAGCATGGTCATACATCCGCACAATCTCATAATATACAACCACATGAGTTCGTATAGAAGGTCGTATAACAAGTTGCAGAGCGTAGATTAGGTTTTTCCCGGGAAAAACAGAGGGTCATATAGAAGTACAGGTGCCTAATAATTTTATGTAATTGTTGTAGCTTATATTTTCCAAAAGTGGGTCATTTTGCCAGTAAGGGAGCCCCTGTATGTTGTGAAGCTATTTTAATGAACAACGGATTTGAAGGGCAGCAAAATTATGGGCATGTGCAACATCTGTTATTTTTCTTTCGTTGTTTTATTTGTGCAAAAATCTCAATTGTGCTTTTTATTCTGTAGATCTTTAGTGATAAGTAATTTGCAACAAGGAATTTGCAGGGGCTAGAGGAAAATCAACATGCTATCAGATCTTACACTCTAAAAAGGGATCAATTTCTGAGTTTTGCATAGATCAATAAGCAGATTGATGGAGGTTATACTTCATAGTGCAAGAGAGTGACCATACCAATAAAAGGATTAGCACATTTAAATTTTTTTGGGTGGTTTAAAGGACTAAAGCATAGATCCATCGAAATTTGCAACATCTAGCAAAGCTGCAAGGAGATCTATAAACTAGCAGTGAGATTTTTGGAGGCCATATACCTCAACAAGAGAGGAGTCCATAACGATTATATTGTGGGTGTAGTAGTCCGTGCAAGTGGCAATACAGTATCAGCGCAAATAGATAATAGACAATTGTGTAGACCCACAGCAGTACGACAGACAATTGTGCAAGTTCATACGACCTGCAGAAAACCCAACAGTTATATTCCTGTGGGTGCTAAAAGGAATTAGCACAAGGTACACAAATTATCAGATCTAAAAATGGCAGCAATCAGTCTTAGGTTTGAAGACTAGTTGGTTGGAGCATATAACTTCTTCTCGTCGAAGGCAAGGGTTACCTTGCTATGAAAAGAATGACCTTTGGGAGATTGTTGATGTTGAAATTTTGTTGTTCTATGTTCTAACAATCACTTATTACAAAACATCTTTATGCTATAATATTAGATAAATAATTGTAGATAGAACATAAATTAAATGCACAATAGAAGACAGCTAAGAACAAAATGAGACAGAGAATTTAGATCCAATGACCAAGGCAAAACCCACAAGGGGAAAACCCAACGAGATCTTCTTCTATTTGAAATCAATTGTTCAGCAGAGATACAAAGTACAATGAGAGATAAAGAGAATGAGTAAGTTCACCAAAATTTGAGCAAGTTGTAGCATGAAGATCACGGGTAGCTGTTGGAAAATCAGAAAGGCAGAAAATTTTTCTTATACTGATAATTACTTGTGTAATTCTTATTTACTTATTATCTTTTGTGTTCTTCTTTTAGTTCATCAAGCAATTATCAAAACCATATGAAGATCAAAGGCACCAGATGTAGGTGGACAGCCAGGGCAAAACCCCTATCTAGGGGAAAACCCAATCAACAACTCTTCCTTCAGTAGTTTCACGAGATAACCCAAGACTCCTTGACCTAGACAAAGACTTCCTCCAATCCCCAAGTCATCCCTTTCCTTCTTCTGCAAATGATAACCTTCTAGCAATATCTTCGACCTAAAATAGTAGCAGCAGCAACAGCAACACTTCCATGCAGCAGGAAATTCGACCTAGTAGCAGCAATAACTTCGACCTAGCAGCAACTAAACTTCGACCAAGGTGCAACACTTCGACTTTGAAGCAATACTTCGACCTTGACCTGGAAGTAGCACTTCGACCCTGAAGCAGTATTTCGACCTAGAAGCTACAACAGAAATTTGGCCTTCATGGAGTACTTCGATCTTGTTGCAGTCCAAGTCACCGAGCTCGGCAAATTTTAACCTTGGGATTTGAAATTCGACGAACCTCAAAGGATTTCGAACAAAATCGATTTTGTTCACCGAACTTGAAGCCAAACTCAAACATGAACTTGATGTCGAATTCGAACCCGAACTTGATGCCGATCTCGAACGATTTTTTTTTTAAATTCGGTTAAAATTCGATTTGGTTTGTTTTCGAAGTAATATAAAGAGTGGAAAAACTTGTATCTATAAAGATGAATGCCACATTTACTTTTCAGCCTGCTTAAAATATATATATATATATATATATATATATATATATATATATATATATATTTCAAATTTCTATATGTCGAATTTTATGCCAAACTTTACGGCAAAATTTTAGGTGCCGAACATTATTCGAATTTCAAGGTCTTCGAACTCAAACACAAACACAAACGTGGTGAGACTTAGGTTGCAGTAGCCCAAAAAATCCACACGTGGGAGAGATAGATGCCCTAGAAACTTCGATCTTGCAACTCCTTTTCTTCTTCTTGCAACTTCGCACTTTTCCACTACTTCTTCTTGGATATCGAAATAGTGTGAGTGATGGTTCTCCAAATGAATCGAACTGCACTTATATATACCATTTTTTAGAGTTCGAATTCCCTTCATGTTGGCCGACTTGAACAGGTAAGGGTCGACTTCGTGTAGAGGTGACAAATTACATATTTGACTCAAAAATAATTATTTTTACATGATTCAAAAGCCCAAGAAGGGTCTTATTAAATGTACAGTGACTCCAATGACTTAGTATAAATTCTAGAAGTCCTCAATGGGGACTTTGACCTAAAACATGATGACCCAAGCATGAAACCCATGCTTTAATAAGTCATAATAATAATAATAATAATTTCTTTTTCATTCTTTTCATAAGTACATTTCATTATGACTCAAATACAATTACGAAGACCGATCCTAGTTACAATCTTCAACACTCCCTCTTAACTAAGGAGGTACTCATAATGACACATACATATACAAGTACAAGGAAGATCTCAAAACACATGAAACATGAATAGTTTAGGCACCACAATGCCATGGACTAGATTTCTGACCAGGGCAATCTATCCAGGTCCTCAAACAGTTTAGACACTCAAGGTGCCATGGAGTAGATTCCCGACCAGAGGCTGAGTCACTGTGCGGCAACTTGCATCCTGCCAAGACTGCCATCTCTACTACCACACCTCCATGACCTCGGATGAGTGGACCTCTCCTATTGTTCCTCTCAAAGAGATCTGATAGGCTAACCCCCCTACGTGTTAGTGGCAGTGTCAGTAAGGTGTTTTTACCTAATGTCCTCTGCACCCCACATATCTGCGGAAAATCCTCATCCTTTTACAATGGTCTGCTTGGTGGTTTGTCAATGCTACCTCCTTCGATCAGGCCCTGCCAGAGTATGTTAAACATCCTGCAACTCCATGCATCATCCACATGCTAGAACAACTCACAAAGTCTACCTACTCCCTTGTCAATCCTGTTAATTGAGGTTGTCATTGATGTCAATATAACATTGTTGGAAATGGCAAATACATTCTTGTGATGTTTTGATGTTGCCCTAATCTTTTGATGAAACCTAACCCTAATCTTGGATGCCCTAATTCTGCATGAAACCCTTATCCCTTGATGAAACCCTTAACCTTAAGCTTAGAAAACCCTAGATTCTATGTGAAACCCTAGTTGAAACAATAATTGAATAACCCTTTTGTGATGTTGCCCTAAACCCTAACTATTTCATCCTAGCATAAAAACCCTAGCCAAGCCCTAAGGGTTGTCATAACTTATATTCTTGAAAATTGACTTAGAAAAAATCTTTATATGTTATAACCAAACTTTGGTGATCTCCACACACCTTGTCACTATTACATATGGCCCCTACTACAACAATACCCTAAGTACCCACAACATGCATAATCATAACAAAAGAAAATCACGCCAAGCATTAACGTTGGACATTACATAATTGATGTTGGTCCACATAATAAAAACACTATATAAAAAATTCACGTTGCATTAATGAGGACGTTACATAATCGATGTTGGGTAACTCCACCAGTTCAAAGGTCAGCTTCAATTCCTATCAATCGACTCCACAAGTATGACACTTATGTTTCTCAACACATATAAATATAAGGTGTATCGACTTGGTTTAAACGTAGATCTTGGTGATATATTCAGAGATAACCGTAGGAAGGAAATAATGCAGTAGAGAAGATAAGTTAGATCGCATGACAGTGAAACGAGAGCAGAAGCGAGAAAGAAAAGGAATTGTAGAAATAATTTGTTAAGGGTTTGAAGCCGAGTTCTAGTCATTTAAGCAGACCAGTCTATAAATCGATTGAAAAACAAAAAAACATAAGCCTGCTCTAACAATTAGATCTACGGCCATGTTTGTTCAAGCCTAGAATTAATTGAAATCCGAATCGGTGAAATCAACTGAGATAGTCGCAGATCAAAGAAGCCGAGAAAAGGAAATATAAAAGGGATCGTCTAAAGCAAGATGTTGAAGAAGCATGGAGCCTCACTACCTCGGACCAACGATAAATCTTCTACGAAAGGCTCGGGTTAGTAGTTAGATACATTTGAAAGAATCGTGGACAGTTATCTGTGGACAGAGCTACAGAAACCTTAGCTCGGACCTGAGTTTTGGAGAATCAGACTTGTGACGTGGAGGACAGATTTGTGTGTGTGGACAGTGTATGGACAATCTTGTGGAGATTTGCAGTGCCTTGAACCTATGATGGCATAAAAGTTAAGACAGTCACATGTGATAGTCTGCTTGTGGATCAGGAATAAAAACTCAAGAACAATTCTATATATATCTCTGGCATGTAACATTACAAAAGCTCGAAACTGCTGGGAGGGTCGAACCAGACTTGCAGTTGGAAGTTCGGACTTGCCTTGATAAATCATTTCCTGTGGCTAGGATATATAGACATAACCTCGGATCTACAGTGTCACCTTGAAGTTGCAAACAGGATCAATCATAGTATCACTTATTGAAGGACAATTCACTATATCACTAAACTAAGACAGTCAACTCAGATCATTTTATTTGGATCTGTGACATCAACAGTTTAATTTGAGGCTTGTTCACCTTTGAGCTTATTGCAGCCTTGACCTATGGAGTATAGCTCAGTTTTGTGAAGTATTTTCCAAAGCAGATCTCAAAGCCTAGTGAAGACTGATATTATTGTCGAAGCACATTTAGGACAATTTGGGGTTTACACTTCTGTTGAGAAGCATACTCCACCAAACATCTTAAGGGAATTTTATAGAGCATCTTGCAAACCTATTGAAGCCATCATGAGGTGACTTTTGAGATTTTGTTTGGGTAACATGAAGAGTTGTGGAGACACCTTCATGAGAAGACAAGGTTGTCATTGATGATGTGACGTGGAGATTAAGTGATGGGTAAACTGAAGATTGGCAGGACTCGTTGAAGAAGACATTGGGAGCCGTGAAGAATAACCAAACATATTTTGACAAAGTGAAGTTGAGGGTTGGAGCCCAAGAGGTTGGAGCCTCATAAAGACAAGGTTGGTGCCTTGGAAGATAGGGTTGGAGCCCTAGGGGATTGGAGTCCTCAAGAAACCAGGTCGGAGCCTGTACCAAGATAGGGTTGGAGCCCTAGAGGTTGGTGCCTCAAATTGACAAGGTTGGAGCCTTGGAAAGACCAAGTTGGTGCTTGGCACAATACAGGTTGGAGCCTGGAAGATTGGAGTCTTCATCGAGGGTTGGAGCCCTATATCATTATTGTACTTTACTTATTGTAAAAAAGAAATTAATAACAGTATCTATTCCATCATTGTTCATTTTGTGTTCTAAATATAAGTGATCTAACTGGTAAGATTAACAATTGAAAAGAAATATTGATTCACCCCCCTCTCAGTATTTCCAACAAATCCATCCAGCCACTAGTGCTACTTGGAACTCTGATAGAAATTTGTGAGTGTGTGTGCACTCAATCCCCAGAACCAACGCACAGCTACTACCATCGTCGACTGACTCCATTATGTGATGGGGAATCCCACCAGGATCCCAAAAATAGTTTGGCCCTCAAGCCCCTCTGGTAACCCATGACCCCTGCCGAACTATGGCCATGGATACATCCTGACACCTAACCCGCACCATCAGGTACCAACTCAATACCTCTCGCCATCCAACCTGGTGAGAGGGATCAACTGCAAGAGCACCAATATACGTAACAACTCCACCCTCTGAGTGTTGCGCCCTATGCAACTCATGTTGCTTCCTGTCACTGTCCTGGTCAACACAAGACTGGTATAGATAACTCTGCCTCTCTCTCTCCAATGGGCAGAGGTGACCTAACTGTGTTGCAAGTCCCGTCTATGCATGCCTGAAGTGGGTTGTAGTATGAAAGTACTAGAACTATGTTGGCTACCAAAGCATTTGCCTGCCCCTCATGGATGGTTGACTACAAATGTGACTGCTCATCCTCCTCCACCATGGACTCAATATGAGCCACTAACTGCACCTCCACAGATAGCTCATCCTGCATAACATCCTCACCCTTCTACTATAGGTGGCTACCACCTGGAAAGTTTGTCACAGCTTTGGATACCCCTGTGCCTATTGGCAACACGTCAATGGATGGCCCAATGGGTGTGTGCTCTACTCTCCCTGCCACTGTCTCAACTGAAGTCATCAAGGGGGTCTCTAACAAGGGTGACTCATGTGTAACACTGGGTATATCTACGTGCTCCTCACAATCTTGCGTGCCCTTAGTCTCCACCTCAGGCTCTTGATGCCTAAAACCAGGTCTCCACCAATAAAATCGCTTCCTGTCCTCACCCTCTAACAACCCTCCTCTACATGATGATCCAACCCCTGAACCATACTTCTTCGTCTCCTGGTCATCCAAGAAATGAAGCACGGTAAGACGGCCAGACTGGTTATACGTATGGGTGTTGCACTGTTGGGAGCATGTGTTTGGCCTCTACGTTGGCTATGTATCACTTGTTGCATCCCCTCTAGAATCTACTAGTTTTGCCTCACCAATTGTTCGCTCTACCTTATCAACTCTGCCATGGTCTTGCTAGCCTCCACAACTGGCCAAGATCATGCTTTGATACCACTGTAATAATCCAAATTGAAATTTACAGCTAATAACAGACACATGAACTAGGCTATGGCAAATAAAATCACAAATATGCATTCACCATCAAAAACACCAAGAAACTAGGCAAATAAGCTGAGCCATTTTAATAAATTATGAACTGTAAGGAGTACATATAGCAAGGAACAAGTGAACTTGGGCTTGCATAACCAAGTTGGCACAAACCCAGGTGGAAAAGATGTCCACCAAGAGCTAGGAAACTTTGGCCCAATATCCTTTCGCATAGACCCAGAAATTGGCAATTGTTGTTGCACTGGAAATGCCAAGAATGACCCTTTATGGTGCCCAAAATCGCCTGAAAATGCAGTTGTAGCTTGTCCCAAAAATACTCAACCAAACCCAAAAATGAATTTTCCCCAGACCAATCACCCAAAAAACCCACAAAATGGTGCAACTACCAGTTGAGTAATAAAACGCACTACTGAACAAAAAGGGAATTTCTAGCCTGAATACTACCCGAAATATTCTACCCATAAAATTGGGACGTCTGCTCCAAATACCCATAAAAACCCAGAAAGGGATGGGCCTAGTTCCAACCTTCCAAATTTACCCCCAATTAGAGTGAGCTCCTCCACCTGCTGGGAAATTCATACCACCCTGAAATCTGCTGCAAATTCCCTCCAAAAATTCTGCAAAATTAGGAGCATGTTCCTTGAGGTTATTCCAGCAAAACCCAGAAAGGATTTGGGATAATTCTGACCTCCCGAAATTACCCAAATTCGATGCTACGACCCTCTTTGATAGATTTTGCTTCTCCCACAATCTACAACTGCTGAATTAATTGTAGAATGGCCCTACAAAATTCCTCTAGAATATGTGTGTGACAATCCCTTCCAAACCCGACACAAATGAGATGAATCCTACCACATGAATTATGCCCAATAACACCTCTGCGCAGACCCTGAATAGACAAATTCGTACCTCCAATTTTCAACACTTTCCGCCCTGCAAATCTCCAAGGGGAAACTCGTCTTCCTTGAGGGGAAATCCTTGCAAAATCTCTGGCCCAAGCTCCTTATTTGTTGGCTCTTCTCACCCACACAAATTTTCCTCTGTGCCCTAGGAGAAGCATGCACTAGCGAAATAATTACCTGTAAATTTGGCATCTTAATTGCCCAGAACAGACTCCCAAATACTTTCCTAGGGTGACACTCGAAGTTCACTGAAGGTAGAGGTGGAATTCCTGTTGGGGAATTCCTTGTTCTAAACAGCACTGGTTTACTTAGCTAAACAGCTCAAGAAAACTTGTGTTCAAAAGTTAGGTTGACAAAAGATCCCAAAATGGAAGCCACTTCTCCTATTTATAGTTGTTTCTCCTCTTCACTCCTTGTGGGCTCCACAATTCGACCTCCTTGCCTCTTCCCTCTTCCCTCCAATTCGACTTCCTCAAGGAGTGCGAATTTCCTCATGGGGTGGCCCCCACATCCTACTATGTGATTAATGTTCCCTTTGTCTAATGTTTGAGGCCCCCTCTACCACACAAAATTAAATTAATTAACTTTCACCCACTTTTCCTAAAAGTTTGTACCCAAAATTTGCAAAATTTGAGAAAGGCACTTAAGCAGTTTTATTGGAAGGGATATTACAGCCTTTTCATTCCTTGGAGGCACAGATCAACCAGGTGACCCAACCAGGTGACTTTATTTAATGCAGCAACTGGCTCGGGATCATCATAACGACAGGAAAGAGGTCATAGCTTTCATGAATGACATCCAGCACAATCAGTGACAAATGCTTGATCGAATGGCTTCCCTCTGTCGTAAATAGAAGTGACTTAAAGAAAAGTTGGATCACCTTGAAGGGAGAGACAGTACACAAAATCTCATGTTCATGAGGCATTCCGATAACAGCATGACAACGGTCCTAAGGACCAAGTTCCAAGGAACATTGCAGACTGAATATCACAGTGGGATGTATCTTGATGCTTGATTACTTTTGGTCAAGATGGTCAATCTGTATGTGGGCTTGGAGTTTTTTGCTATTTTTGTCTACAATTTTTTGTCTTTACCACCTGGCCAACAAGTCCGGTAGGAATGAGGCCGGTGGTTTGCCTATGATAAGCACTCAATGATGTATTTTTTTTACGAATTAATAGAAATTTTTTATTTACAAAAAATATATATATATATTTTTATATATAATAAGAAAAGGAAGAGTAAAATTATATATAGATAAAAAATAATAAAAGATAATTAATTAAAAAAAGAGACCAAACGCTATACCTTGCAGTCGTCGACCAACTCAAACACTGCCACCACATCCATATTCTGTCAACCAACTCCGGCACTGCCACCACATTCATCTTTTGCCACCATCGCCAACCACATGTCGCCGCACGCCCCTGCTGCTAGCCAAACACTCGCAACCAACCACACCGTGCCATTGCATGCCCTCATAGCCAGCCAAAGGCACCTACCACACACCGCCACCACTACATACTCCCACGAATCAGCAAAACAACCACTACCACCTTTGTACATCATCACCCTATTGCCCATGCAAATTGCACCCGTACAATTCTTTTTACTATTTTTTGTAGATTAGACTCACCAAACTGACCATCCACGAAGACATACCTACAACTAGAACATGCAATGAAGTTTCAATCGAAACAAAAATTAAATTAAGGGAACTTCAAAGCAGAAAAGGAACACAACTATTGGAAAAAAAAGCACCCCACCCATTCAATTTCGTAGCATGTAATTGATTCAGTGCCCATGCAATAAGTCTCAAAACGTCAGTGTGACCCAACTATTAATGTAAGAGGCCATTGACCTCAAATGCCAATTCGAATATCATGACATTTCATTTGCAGTCTTAACCATATAAACGAAATTGGATTTAAGGGTCAAAACAAAGTTACATCTTTTTTTAATGAAAAAATCATATACAAAAAAGGGAGATAGATATATATATATATATATATATATATATCCCTTCTTTGTATATGACTTTTATATAAAAACACACACACAGATATATATATATATATATATATATATATATATATATATATATATATATATATCCCTTTTTTGTATATGACTTTTTGTATATATATATATATATATAAACATTTATACATATAAACATATTATATATATACATATATATTAAGCAATTATATAAACATATAATCAAATGTTATAAGAGGGATTGAAGTATTATATATGTGTGTGTGTCAAGTTCTACTATAAAGAAAAGAAAAGGTTAAAAAAATATTATTATAAAATTTAAAAGGGAGGCTTGAAGTACAAAGTCACTAAAAAATTAATAATAATAATATAAAATGTCATGATTAGGTGAAATATTATGAATTTTGACGAACACAAAATGGAGCCAACCACTAACGAGAAAAGAATGGAGCCTATAACGGAAGAGAAAGGAAGATTTTTCAGAAATTTCATATAACTATGCTTCAGTGCCATTTAGAATTAAAGGAACTCTTGCAAGGAAAGATATTGTTATTTCTATCACTCCCTCCAAAAACAGAAATTATATAATCCCTAAACTCGCACACCAATTGGTGATTCTTGAGTCAAATATAATCAAAAAATTACACCATTGGGACACAAAACAATACAACATAACCAATTGACAATTAAATGTTGGGGATTATACATTTATATTGCAATTTTGTGTTTGATCCCTATGGAGCGATCAAGGTGACATTATTATGGGTTCACCCTCGATGGAAACACTAGGGTCCTTCATCCTAAATACGAAGAAGAAGCTTTTAACATTTTCCTATAGGAAGAAAAAAATAACACCCCAGGATGCTACATTGAAGTTAGATTCAATAACAGTAGAAGACATACAAGATATCTCAAAATTAATTCTTCAAGAAAGTCAAAAGTTAACAAAGTTATCACAGAAAATTATGAAAAAGTTAACAAAATTATCACAGAAAAAAAATAAAGAAATTTCTCATCTTAAGGACCACAGTGAAAAATTACTTATGCGGAATAAGAAGCTGAAGAAGGATAAGAAGTCGTTGGAAACCAAAGTAGAACAACATATCGAGAGGGAAGCATCGAAATCTTTAGATGTGAAAATGCAAGTTGAAGAAAAAGGAAAAATACCAATCCAATCAATATCACAACTCAAGAAGATGACAAACTGTCTAAAGTAAAAACATATTCAGATGTTGCAGTTCAAACGACAGAAATTTCAAGTGAAGATCCAACAATTAGCCAAGTAACTTTTGTACATGGGTGGAATTAGATACTTCATGTAAGTCAAGGAATCGCCACAAACAGGATAAGGGGAAATCATATCACAAGAACTCCTTATCGACACCCAACACATAAAAGAAGACATCTCAAGTTCTCAACCAATCTGCGAATTCATATCACTCAAACCAAAAGCAAGTGACTTATGTTCCAAAGAATATCGATGTCACCATAATCCAATCTTATGATAATAATTCATCCCAAGTTTCCAGTAATCACAAGATTTCACAGAAGATTAATCTGTGATGGTTACATAATTTCATACTATGACAATTCTATACCACACACAGAAGTCCAGATCATCTTGTATCATCGAAGATAACAGTTCTGAGATGAGAAGACATTTTGAGACAAAAAAATATATCAAGCCTTTTCATCAATAAGCTTTGAGGACAAAGCTTTTCTAAAGGGGAAGGCCATGTAACAAACATAAATATATAATATAATAAGTATAAACTAATAAGTTATAAAAGGATGTGTCTACTGGTTGAGACATGACTATTCGTGAAGGGGCACCTTGCCTAATATATGTGAAAATTTCTGAATCTACACCAGAAATCCTACTGCAGTAAATTTGATTTGCATTACCTACTTGTCTTATTTAAATTACAAGTTATTTTTATGAATATTCAAGTAAAAATACTAATGCAAACATGTTGCAGCTTACACAATTATACAGATCAAGTACTAAAAATTAAGTAGAACAATCAAACAAAGGACACAAATTTTTCGGACAAATGTCCCTGGAAAAACCCAATGCAGGAAAACCAGTGCAGCAGATCTAAGGGTTTATATTATTAAGCAGCAGTATTCTTAGTACATCTAGGGTGCCAAAATCCGGCTCACCCAACAGAGAAATCCTTGGCGGATAGAAATAAATCGTGAGTTTTACCTCACTCTGCAAGTCCCGGTTGATCCGAATAAGAAACTAGTAAAGCCCCAGTTGCCTCTGCGTAGTAGTTGCGTAGGCCTGCGTGGGTTTGGCTGACGACTATGTCACCCCTTCTCTGCGTTGATCTGCCTCTCAGAAACTGAGTTTCAGCCCTCCAGGCTCAAAAACCCCAGTCTCAAGCTAAATCTGGACGGTCTCTCGGAATCACTATGCAAGCCCTGCGTGAGCCCTATGTGGGTCTACATCACCCTCTTTGGGGTTTGCGTCACCTCTCTTGGTGGTTGCACTAGTCTCTCTGTTGCTTCTACTATCCTTGCTCTGTTATGTATTCTTGGTCCTCCGACCAATTACTACATCTGCCCCTCACTTCTTCTCTAAATCATTCAGATCTGATCTTCGTCCGAGCATTGCTCCGTCAGACGAATTCAATCTCTTAGACTCACTATGTGTATTCTCCAACTAACCCCAAGCCTTTCCTTTATACTTTTCTTGTTGATGAATCAACGACCATGATCTAATCTCTTATCGACGGCTAAGATTAGAAAAGACTTGATCTTCGTCACTTAGAACATTCTCACCCACATGTTTAAATTAATTCATTTTAATTATTTTATTTCCCTAAGTTTTAACTTAGGCACCATTTAAAATAATTAATTATTTGAATAACTTAAGCTCCAGGTGGAATTTCTCCAAACGATTTATGGGTCTTGGAGATCTCATGTGTTCTAACCCCTCCACAAAGTTTCTGAGCTAGAGCACATCCGATGCTACCCCAAAAAAAACAATATATAAGCAGGGCCCTCAATTGTAACCATATCATATCATATCTTATGTACATTCAAACATTCATATATATAAATATTACTTGTCCTATAATGGATATTTACGTATTCTAGACATTCTGAATATTTTCGCTGCGTATACGAACCCTGTTCATTACAATAAACCAAATGTCTGCAAATATGAGAATGCAGATCAAAACATGGCTGACAAGGCACCCATATCTGGGTTGTTTTTGTTCATGTAGAGAGGACTCAGGTTCATCGATACAAATCATGAATAATGTAGGTGAGAGGGATCAGATGTTCGTCATAATTTGTATGAGTATAAACAACTAAAAAGGAGAATGATAAAGAAAAAGCTCTATTTACTATTTGGTTGATGCTGGCAAGCTATCAATTAATTTCCTCAAACAGTCTGATCAATGCTTCACCTGTCATTATCTGTACAGGAGGAACATGGTAGATGTAGAGGGTGATCGTTCTCAGTTTCTAAACATGGGTCTTTCACACCTAAGTAGAGACCATGAGATTATTCTACACACACATAAACTCCATGCAATGATCATAAAACATCCTTCATTTGCTGGTATTTGTTAACGTTATCCTATTTTTTTCATAACTTCACATAATTCATAATTATGCACCTCAGGGAGTTACTCTGGAGAATCCTGATATAGGAAGGGTTGGTAAAGGATAGTGCCAAGGCTGAGCTGGAACCTAGTATTCCCAAATTGGTCACCTCGTTTTGCAATGAAAAGGTTTGGTCAAACATTTGGATTTTGCCATGATTCCAGGCTAGAAAGTTAGTACTTTGCTACTTTCAAATAAAAAGTGTTCAATGTTTTTAATACAAGAATCTATAAAATCAAAATATACTATAACATTCATCATGCAGTAAAATAACAAGAAATATTAGTAATTACCTGTAAGAATATCTGCAGGTGGTGTCTCAATGGATACCCAACCAGAATATTGCTTAAATCAAGGTCCAAAAGGGGAACAGCAAACTTCACCGCATCTGGCTGTTACTAATATACAAATATTGCTGTAAGAAAAATAGGCTCCATCTATGAATTTTTTCGCAAGTATAATCACTTTTGAAACATTTCAATTGAAGAAACACAAATGTCACTGGACCCAATGACTTACCCTTTCAATTCCAGATAACAAGCAAATCTCCAGTCCCTGAAGTCATAGTTACAACAATAGAGACTTGTTAGCGTTAATTACCTACATTCAAATTCAAAATATAAAACCAAAGTATTTCTACCAGCGCTTACTTAGACAGTCAGCAGCTTTAACTGCATTAAGATAAATCTTTATTTTGTCATTTTATTTTCTTTATAATATTCATATTTCTCCATAAACATAAAATAATAAAATAAAATTGCAATTGCGAACAACAAATAAAAGGTGGCCCTGTGCTTTTTCTTGATAGATAAGATAAGTTTATCAATGTCCAAGAAAATACCATAAAAGTAGCTCAATGGAACTGCTGAGTACAGCGTTGTACTTACAAAGCAGGAGCACCAAAATGACTCCTATAAAGAGAAAGCAAAATACAGAAAGTAAAGTATAAATATATGCAAAACCATGAAGAACACTAGACTGCAAGCATGGATCACCACATTACGAAGAAGATGTACAAAATTACAAATAGCATGGATCCAAAAACTGGATAACAAATAAAGTTGATGATGCAGGTAAGTCATGTTCCATTAAATCTATCTCTCCTAGCATTTGAGGCCAAATGAAGGAAACTCAATACAGAATGTTGTCCTGAAGAAGAGCAAGGGGAAGATCTAGACTACCCACTGAACTGCTGTGTGAAAGGGATCAACCTCCGTTAGACCCTGGGGATTGGGTGGTATCATCTACATGCTGGTAATGGATCTGGTCTGGTAGTGCTGCTATGGCCTCTAGTGAGGGAAATGGCCCCTCTAGTAGACATAGATCTAGACTTGGGTATAATGTTGCTATCTATCTGTCTCTTGATGCCCCTAACTAAGGGGAGCACTATAAAAAATGAAGTAATCCTGTAGTGAGGGAAATGGCCCCTCTAATAGACAGAGATCTAGACTTAGATATAATGTTGCTATCTATCTGTCTCTTGATGCCCCTAACTAAGGGGAGCAATATAAAAAATGAAGTAATCCTCTTGGGAGGGAAAGGGCCCCTCTAGTAGACATGGATCTAGACTTGGATATAATGTTGCTATCTATCAGTCTCTTGATGCCCCTAACTAAGGGGAGCACTATAAAAAATGAAGTAATCCTCTAAGTGGAATCTAGTCTAGGAGGAGGTTCAAGAGTGTGGAAATGGAACCTAATGGCCTCCTGCCTATTTAAGGGCCAGGCATGTCTAGTTAGGGTACCTGGAGAAACTACAGTTTGAATTCCCATATGGCACAAACAGACAATGTAACCACCCATAAATCTCATAATAGATGATGCGGTAGAAGTGAAGGAATAATTCATACTTGTGATATGGTGAAATTAGTAATAATGAGTGTAGAATTCATCTAGAAGTCTACGTATGATGAAAGATGAGAAAAATGAGAGAAGTTAAGGATGGAGATCACAAACAATCAGCTGAGAGATTTATGGAGATATTCATGGAGATATTGTGGAGACTGTGATGGAGATTGTTGAACCAATTAGCCATATTGGAAATCTTGTTATGAGCACCGCAATGTTATATTATGAGGCCTTGTGTATTGTATTGATGTAAGTGAGGATGCGTTGTATTATCATTGTAATTAATACAATGTAATATTTTATGGATATTGTTGTTCTTATGTGCAAATTTCTGCATGTGAATATTTCTTCATGGCTTCCCATATACCAACAATTGGTATCAGAGATAGGTTAGAATGCATATGCCGACACTAAATCGATCATGGGAGTCATCCTCAATTGGATGCAGAAGAACGGAAGATTGACCAAGCGCAGCCATCACAATGGAAATTTCTGAAACAGCACTCTGTGTAGCATAAGTTCCATCAGCAAGAATAGTGGGTCGCCTTGAAGAGACGATAATGGCATTTGCTGGTTGAGATTTGTTAGTCGCCAAAACCAAGTTAAAAGTATGGAGTTTTTTAAAATGATTGTGAAGGTTTGTGGGACAGTAAAACATAAGGCCACATGCATGTTGGAGCAGAGACACGCTGTAAAGCCTCTAAGCAGATCAAGCTCAGGTATTGAAAACCCAAGCACAACATCGAAGGAATCGCATATTTTCCAGTGTGTAATGCTGTATTTATCAGAAGTTTAAGCACCATTGCTGCCTTGAGAAACAAAAGACAATTATGGAGAACCTGTGTGTAAACATAACTGTCTGATTGTGAAAACCTTCATGGAGTTGTGCAGAACTTGAGTACCAGTGCATGGACAAACCTGTGCTTCTATTGTAATATCCCCAATTTTGTGAGCATGGGAATTTTGCCTCATTTTGATGATATTAAGTAAAGGGGCAAATATTATTTTGGAGAAAGGTGGCAAGTATTATTTTATTGGAGAATGGCGGCAAATTATTATTTTATTAAAATGGAGGCAAAAGTCACTTAGTGGAAAATGGGCCCCGCCAATAAAATAATACTTAAAAAAAAGAGTCTAGAAGCATGGGGAGAAATTATAAAAGTGGGATGGACACATTTGCTAATCATCTTTTGACTATTACATTTCACCTTTCATTTTCTCTTGGAGCTGTTTAGCACAAGAAGAAAAGTGTTGTTCAGCACCAGGAATTCCAAGCAGAATTTCCCCCTCTACCTTCAGTGAACTTCGAGTGTCACCCTTGGGGAGTAAGGAGTCCATCTCAGGGCTTCTCTAGGAGCTACATTGCATACTATTTTCAGCTGAAGCATGCTTCTCCTAGGGCGCGGAAGGAAATTTGAAAGGGTTGAGAGAAGCTAGCAGATAGTGGAATTTTGGCCAGAGAATTTGCAGAGAATTATCCATAGGGAGGACGAGTTTTTCCTTGGGGATTTGCAGAGCCGAGAGTGTTGCATTTTGGAGGACCGAGAGTACTGCGCAGGGGTTTATTGGCAGCTTTTGTGCACTTGCAAAGATTCAGAATTTGAGGGGCATTCGAGCTGGAATCAGCTTGGTGATTGAGGGGAGAAATTTGTAGGAGTTAGGGAGGATTTCTTGGAGGGAGATTTAGGATAAATTCAATAGTATCTAAACTGTAGGACATTTTCTGGCCAAATTGAGCAATTTACACTTGTTGGGAGTCACTGGGGGTCGGTGGATTCAACCCAAACCCTTTCTGGGTTTTTGTGGGTTTGGTGAGAGGAGACTAAGATAAATTTTATAGAATTTTCTGAGCACTTTTGACTCTTGAGGGCATAATTCCTAATTCCATTCAACAGTTAGCAGCATAAATTGTTGGAGGAGGGCGCAATTTACCCCAGAACCATTTCCACCACGTGGGTCCATGAGATATTTCTGGGTTTTGTTTGAGCTGATGTGGAGAGCCTACATTTAATTTTGCAGAATTTTTGGAGTAGTTTTGAGGGCCAAAATCTCAATTCACTTACAGCAACAATGGCAATAATTTTTTGGGCTTGTGATATTTCCCATCTAGCAATATTTCTAGGGGAAATATTAATCTTTCCCAATTTTGACTTATTTCATGTTTGCACTTAGGAGATGTGGGTTCAGAGGCACCACAAGAATTTTGGGATTAAGTGGGGTCCCAAACATTAGGAAGGAAAAGAAATATTGCGGCTCTAGTGGAGCGTGGGGGGCCACCACATGGAGAATTACGACCCACATGATGAATACGCTCTCACTGGAGCGAAGTTGGTGGGGGAAAATTTATTTGGGCCCACGTGGGCATTTTGGAGGCTCTTTGATAAAAAGAGCAAGATGCAGTCATTTGGGGCATTCTTGATCATTTGATAATTTGTCTTTGACAAGCACGCTTGAAATAAAGCCAAGTCTGCGAGTGATGTTTAGCACATGAGTGTTTCTGAGCGAAAATCTCAACCCTTGCTTCGGTGGACTTCGAGTACCAGCCCAAGGAGGGAGTCTCCTCCATTTTCAGTTGATCCAGGAGCAGCGTTTCGTAGTTTAGGGCCAGCATCACCAAGAGTTGCGTAGGCACTGAGCAATAGAGCTTGGAGCCATGCTTGGAGATTGAGGAGTGAAGGGAGTTAGGGGCTAAAACTTGAGGAGTGAAGGGAGTTAGGGGCTACACTATTGCTGAAGCATTCCTTGACCAAATTCCAAGCAAAAAGAGAAGGATTTACAAGAGCAAGAGATATTTCCACAACAGTACAAATTTCTGGAGCAGGGATTTGCGTCATCTTCCCCAGGAATTGCGCAGACTTTCATAGGGGGCAAGTGTGGGGTGGCTTTTGAAAGGGATTGAGGAGTTGGGGTTGTTTGAAATTGGATTGGGGGAGATTGTGGGGGATTTTCCAGCATTTTGGTGGAGCAGCAAGCACAGCATCTGCTACAGGTTACGTTTTCTGCTTGTGGAGGAGAGCCAAGCATTTTGGGGTCAATCTTGGAGCATCAAAACTAGAGCAAACCCTTTCTAGGTTTTTCTGGGTTTTTGACAAGGATCTCTAAAATAATTTGGAAAACATTTCTGGGCAGATTTGAGGGGTCAAACAAGGGTCCCAGCTCAACCAGCATCGTGCTTCTTCAAGGGCCAACACAGTCATTTGTTGGGGAGCTTTCTACATCATTTCGGCAACTAATATTAATCCACCTAGGGATTGTAGCTTGCTCTAAGCAAGCCCAGGTGCATGTTGAAAAGCGTAACTAGGTTCAGTCTTCATAATGATGAATTTATGTAATGAAGAAGACAAAGATAATAAAATGTATTTTTGTAATGCTTGCCTCGGGGGTTTCATGAGCAAAGAGTTTTTATAATAGGTCAAAGACTTCTTCTTGATGTCTTTAGGGGTTTGTCATCTTGTCATAAATATCTAATTTAAAGTCATGTACATGAAGTAATGTTACGCTTACAAAGACAAACAATTGATGTAAATGTATGCCTCCTGACCTTGTCAAAGTACTCCTTGAAGACGGCCGAGAAAATGTTGGAGATGCTCATTGTAAAGTCGGCTCACAATTAGTTGGCAAAGTCGGCCCTATAGCAGAAGCCATGTCAGCCTAAAGCCAAGGAAAATTCTCTATATATAAGAGGATTGCGGCCTCATAATACCACAAGCATTCAGACAAGCTTCTGTGATTAGATGCGAAATACAAGATTGGGTTTTTAGTACGAGAAAGAGGAGACATCTGAGCAAACGATAGCGTAGTGATTGGTCAACAAAAGGAGGGTTATTTTTGTTATAGAAATCAGACCAACCTCGCATACCTCAGAGAGAGACAGATCTGTGCTTCGGTGTCAAAAATGGTGACCTTCCAAAGAAGAAGAAAAGGGAACAGTCTAATGAAAGAAAGAAAGATTAAAGGAACCTCGGTTTTGGTTCCTAATCTATGTCGCATATATGAAATAGACCAAAGGTCTCTCCATCAAACGGTGATATCAAGACAGTCAAGAAAGTATGAAGAAGAAGACTATACAGTGAAAAGGGAACTACAGTAAGAAGGAAGGTCAACACTAAGGTTTGGTCTTAGAACTTAGTAATCCGTTAAGGGGTGTCTTGAAGGCCAAGGTTAGAGCAAAGAAGAAAAGAAAGAAGTACATCAATTAAGGGATAGGGACCGAACTTCCTAGAGTTGGTGCAGAACAGTGCAGAAAAGAAAGAAGTTATATAAGGATCCAAGAAGAGCAGTGACAAGGTCTTGAAGGCATACTAGATCAAGGGTCTATGTCATGGTCATGGTACTTGTCAATTAAAGATCTAGAAGAAGAATTACTTTCGAGTTTTCCTCTCCAAGAGGGAGAGGTTTTGGCCTTAGCTTGAAGAGCCAAAATTCTGTGTCTCTCGTATTTTGATAATTGACTTGATAAAAGATATAATAAGCTAATGAAGACAAGATCTAAGTAATAGAAGCATAACAAGTATAACACAAGCAGTTACCAAGTAAGAGAATTGAATTAAGCTACGCCCTACCAAATTCTCAGCATGGTATCAAAGCTAAGGTGTTAGAAAGGGCTATTTGACAAGAAGACAATCAAGTACCAAAAAGATCAAGGATCGGTTCTCTAGAAGGCAAAATTCAGAGATCTACATTGAAGATTCAATCTTCAGATTCTAAAGAAGCATGTTACAGAAATTGGAAAGCCATCTCAAGAAGATCAAGAAGCCATCATCATCAATAACTATTTGGTGTTGAAATCAAATCAGTATTCTTGGAGTCACCATCAAACCATCAACATCATCAAGGATTCAAGGTGATTTAGCTCTCTTGAAGAAGCCAATCAAAGAGGGAGCTCCTACTATCTTCTACATCATCATCAACAAAGAAGCTGATAGAGGAAGAAAGCATATTCTCAAGTAAGTAACTTAATGTCCCCATCTGAATCTGTCAAAATGACTTTTTGCAATGAAAGCAACAAATTGTCTGGGACTACAAACTTTCTTGCATGGAAGAAAAGGACGGACTTAAATTTGATTGAAAATGAAGTTATGGATTACATTAAAGGGTCAGCGACTAAACCCTCAAAGGAAGACACTCGACCTTATGCCAAATACATGAAGGGAGACATAACAACTCAGAGGATTCTTACAGAATCCATAAAAGACTCTTATTGCGTATGTATCCAAATTAGAATCTTCAAAAGAAATATATGAGAAATTGGTGGAGCTATTCTCTGTAAGTACTGCAGGAGAAGTAATATCTCTAAGACAAGAACTATATAAGTTGAAGATGTCAAGAGAGGAAGGAATAATTTCATACTTTATGAAGATTTCCGAAATGCAAGATCAACTACAAGAAATGGGAAAAGTAATGTCCGACAGAGAAATGACTATAGTGGTGTTGAATGCTCTACCGGAGGGATGGGGAAACTTCACTTCTAGTATATATGGGAAGAAAGAAGCAACACCATTCCAAGATTTGTGGTCTCTATGTAAGATAGAAGAGACTTGACTAAAAGCCAAAATTGATACTTGAACAAATGAAGAAAAGCAAGCCTATGCTACCATATCAAGGAGGAAAGGTAAATTGTGTAAGTTTGGTCCTCATAAGAAAAGAAAGAACATGGATAAGATACGATGCTATGGATGTTATGAATTTGGGCTATAAAAAGGATTGTCCCAAATCCAACAAGGACAAGAGGAAAAAGGAGGAAGCCCATGTCGTTGGAGAAATAGACGAACCCGATTCAAAGAAGTCTAAGAAAGAAGAAGTGAAAGATCTCTATTGTGATTGAGATCATCTTCCTCTTTAAGAGACATCCTACGGTTGTAAAACAGTATGTTAGGAAGCATTGCATATCAGATAGATGCATCAGTTTAAATTATGAGTAAGGAGTATTGGTCATAGGAGGATGTCTGAAAACATTAGACATTTATGCTATAAAATGACTCCTGGAACCTCATTGTATTTATAAAAAGGCAGTGATTTGGATCATGGCTCATCATTCATTAATCAATATGGAAACAGGTGCTAACATTTTTCTAATGAAATCCTTTTGGATTTGATGATTAGAAAATAAGCAATAGGTTTCACCAAATTCTAACTTGAAGAATTTTGGACTAGGATATGATGACATATTGATAAAGCAGGTCAAAGGAATGAAACTCTTCATTCTAAAGAAAACTTGTTGCAAGATGACTCAAAAGGAAAAAGAATGAAGTACGTGTATATATATATGTTGACATTGGATGCTATGAGGTCAAATGGTTACAGGTAGTATACTTCTATATCTAGAAGTATAATCAAAATTAGAAAATAGCAACTCTTCCAATGCATAGGTTGCCAAAAAGCATGATGTAAACTAGATGAAGTTCCTGGGAATAAAATAAACTTGTTGAAAAAGAAAAATAAGAGATCATGGAAGTACAACCATGGAAAGAAGCAGTCAACATCCAAGGAATCCAAGAAGGCTTGACTAGAAAATCTGTTGGGAAGATATGTAGGCTCTGATAAGAAGTCCGGAAAAGATGAAGACCCTTGGCAATACATATCTTTTGGAGATGTGTCAACATATACAAAGGATGTTGATGCCTACAAGAAGGATGTCATGGTGAAAGATCATCACTGAGGCAACTTTTGATTTAAGTATTCATATTTATAATTGAATAACATCTTATGAGCTTATGCAGGGCTGTCAAACGGAAGTAGATGTCTGCCACAAGCTGATAACCATAGGGAAGGATGAAAGATCCTTGGAAGATATATGATTCGAAAGCAACATAACATGAAGCTAGACCAGATGGGAAGATTGATGGATCACTTTCTGATAAAAGACATGGCTCTTGGATGAAAGTGATGGATGATTTGTGCCCTAAGAAGATATCCCAAAGTTGAAGGCTCCTTAATTCATGACATCAACGGAAGGAGTCCTTCGTGAGCAGCTGGATGTTTTCATCATTGTTGTTGCAAATCCCTGACTAAGAGGGAGCCTGATAATCAGTTTCTTACTTGGAAGAAACTCTATGATTCCTAAATCAAGAAGAAAACTTAGGTGCATTCTTTATATTCCTCTGTGGAATATGTTCTCCCTAGTTAAGAGGGAGATAGACACATCATTATGGTCTTCACCTAGAAGAAAGAATGTGGGATTGGGTAATCATCTGGCATTCGATACTCTTTAAGAATTTGATAAGACGTTTTGATAAGAGTAATCGTGAAAGGATGGATATTCTTTGAGGATTAGTTATCCCGATACGAATAGTCCTTAAAGGTCATACTCAGTGAACACCTTGGTGGAGTATGTACCTTGGAGACAATGATTAAGGTGTCTATAATCATTGGTCTCACCAGCATTGTAGCTCATGGTCTCGTGGAGAGATGGAGTTGTTAGTCAAGGCCTTGCACTGTAACAATGTTGGTTAATATGATGTTATAATAGATGGATTACCAATCGAATTCTTCTTATGAGATTCTTCAGATTGAGAGTGAACATGTACCATTATGAATACCTCCCTAGTTAAGAGGGAGTGTTGAAAAGTGTAACTAGGTTCAGTCTTCATAATAACTAGTAATTATGAATTTATGTAATGAAAAAGACAAAGATAATAAAATGTATTTTTGTAATGCTTGCCTCATGGGTTCCATGAGCAAGGAGTTTTTATTATAGGTCAAAGACTTCTTCTTGATGTTTTTAGGGGTTTGCATCTTGTCATAAATATATAATTTAGAGTCCTGTACATGAATTAATGTTACACTTTCAAAGACAAATTATTGTTGTAAATGTATACCTCCTGACCTTGTCAAAGTACTCCTTGAAGACAACCTAGAAAATGTTGGAGATGCTCATTGTAAAGTCTGCTCACAATCAATTGGCAAAGTCGGTCCTATAGCAGAATCCATGTTGGCCTAAAGGCAAGGAACAATCTCTATATATAAGAGGATTGTGGCCTCATAATACCCCAAGCATTGGGACAACATTTTGCGATTAGATAAGAAGTACAGGACTGAGTTTTTAGTGCGAGAAAAACGAGACATCTGAACAAAGGATAGCGCAGTGATTGGTCAACAAAAGGAGGGTTATTTTTGTTATAGAAATCACACCAACCTCGCATACCTCAGAGAGGGACATATCTATGATTCAGTGTCAAAAAGTGTGACCTTTCGAAGAAGAATAAAAGCGAACAGTCTAACAAAAGAAAGAAAGATTAAAGGAGTCTCGGTTCTGGTTCCTAATCTATCTCACATATATTAAATAGACCAAACGTCTCTCCAACATACAGTGATATCAAGACAGTCAAGAAAGTATGAAGAAGAAGACTATATAGTGAAAAGGGAAGGTCAACACTAAGGTTTGGTCTTAGACCTTAGTAATGTGTTAAGGGATGTCTTGAAGGCCGAAGTTAGAGCAAAGAAGAAAAGAAATAAGTACATCATTTAAGGGCTAGGGACCGATCTTTATAGGGTTGGTGCAGAACAGTGCAGAAAAGAAAGAAGTTACATAAGGATCCAAGAAGAGCAGTGACAAGGTCTTGAAGGCATACTCGATCAAGGGTCTATGACATGGTCATGGTACTTGTCAATTAAAGATCTAGAAGAAGAATTACTTTCAGGTTTTCCTCTCCAAGAAGGAGAGATTTTGGCCTTGGCTTGAAGAGCCAAATTTCTGTGTCTCTTGTATTTTGAAAATTGACTTGATGAAAGATATAATAAGCTAATGAAGACAAGATCTAAGTAATAGAAGCATAACAAGTATAACACAAGCAGTTATCAAATAAGAGAATTGAATTGAACTACACCCTACCAAATTCTCAACAGTGCACTCACTCCAATCTATTTTGTACTCCTTAAGCTATATAATAAAATTGGCCCATTTTGGCGTGTTTCTAGCTCATTTCTGGTTCTCTGATCTGTGTACATTTTTTATTGTGTTGAATTTGTTGCATTCGCTTGATTATTGTTCTTAATTTTCCCTTAGGAATATTACAATAGTATCAAAGCCATGATTTTGGCCAGTTTGGATCGACGAGGGAGTAGGTGGACTTTGTGAGTTGTCCTCGCATGTGGATCAAGCGTGGAGTTGCAAGACGAACAACATACTCTTGCAAGGGTTGATCGGAGGAGATGAATCGGTAGGCCACCAAATAGAGCATTGTAAAGGGATGAGGCTTTCCTACAGATATCTGGGGTGGAAAGGACACTAGATAGCAACACCTTAGTGACACTGCCATAGGCACATAAGGATGTTTGCTTTTTAGATCTCTCTCAGAGGATTAGGAGGGGAGGCCCGCCCATTCGAGGTCATGGAGGTGTGGTAGTAGAGATGGCGACCCTGACAAGATGCAGGTTGCTGCACACTGACTCAGACTTTGGCCGTGGCACTCTATGGTGTGTAGAGATATGCAGCAATGAGTGCTTCTTGAGTATATCCATACGGACTTGCATATAGTCACAACTCAAAGGGGAGCGAGTTATTGTCCCTTGATGCCCTCATCACGAGCAGTAGGGTGCAAGAGACTCACCTGAGGCGGATGGATGTGACCCAGAGTACCGTGGATAAGAGAGGAGACAGACTATGCATGTGTTGGCACGTGGAGGCGCAGGAATGACATGGTATGTTGCAGAGGTAGCATATGCTTTGCCCTCGAGCCCCCCCTTGAGGGTACGGTTATAGGGGATCTGTATGACACACCTTCGGTCGAGCATTCTGAAGCATTATAGGGGGCTGCAACCCAGGAGATGATAGACCTGTACTATAGGAGGGCACGTAGGCTTCTGGCAGTTTTTGGGTACACCATCCAGGGATGGGATAGTAGGGTTCGTAGCGTGACCAGGCAGGAGCAGGGCCATGGGGTACACACCAGATTGTCCCTTGATATATGGAGCCTATACCCGCAAGGATTAGAGGTGAGGCACGGATGGATCACAGTCGTTGTCAGAATTATGTCACCACAAACTTGGGAGCCAAGGTTTCAGTTGACGAGTGGATCACTCCACCTCGAGATGACCAAGACCCTGATAGAGAGAGATCTAGCTCACTCTTAGGTCAACACATGGGAGATCACTGAGGCTTTCTCCACATGGTGAGGCAGGTATTCCATGTTGTTGCTTAGGATCGAGGCTAGCCATGGGGTGGGAGACTCAGGCATTGTTGAGTTAACCCCCCCCCCATGTTGGGCATAGCTTTGGTCATTACTTGTATGGTGGTCGAGAGATACAGGAGGAGAGGACCTAGTATGAGCATGTTGGACCATCGGTTATGACTAGACAGCCACAGCATCAGCTTGGCAGTTTCCTTTTGCGATCATCTCGGGATCTTGGCCTCTTAAGGCTTGGCAATTCAGCCACATTTAGGAATGTGCTAGTTTCTACAGGGGAAGATCATATGGGTCTTCCATTGGGTTTCAGTTGCACGAAGAGTAGTTTCCTCCCTAAAGATTCGTTGGTGACTTGGGGCATTGTGCTAGTATGGCAGGATGATTCGCACGTGTGGTTCTTTGCAGTCATTGGCACTACTCAGTGGCAGGCAGCAGAAATTGGGAGCGATGGGCCTCCAATCTGGCTATGGGATCCAAGGATCCATTGGGTTAGAGGACTACCTTGTTTTGGGAGTATCATGGGTATGTCAGAGATAGGATTGCATCCTCCTTCGGATGATAGGTCAAAAACCATCAGGATGATCACTATGGGGCGAGGAAGGCCCTTCTCACTATTGTTTCGACAAGAGACTAGGCGTGGATCGGTAGGTGGTAACCTTGGCTAGGTGCCTTGGCAGGATAGACTTGCGAGCAGTGGAGTTGCCCCTTTATTGGGTGTGTAGCGAAGGTTTACCGAAGTGGATGACTCTGCAGGAGCACGAGTGGGTCGCAATTATGATTTGGCCGAGGCAACATCCACTTGGTGGACTCACTTTGAGATTAGTTTGGGACCCGGGAGCTACAGGACTGATTAGTTGGGTTATGAATTGGGGAGAGTGGGTTCCCATAGGGGGAGGTCAGCCAGATCTGCCATTGGGACTTTGTTCGATAGTTGGGGCTTCACTTCCCAAAGACCAATTGAGACAGGATAGCGCCTCACTTGGGTAGCTACATCACTGGCAGGAGGTGGTCGTGATTGGCACGCCAAGACGAGGTATCTATTTTATGGGACCTGGGTTGTATCTTCAGGAGTTCCCTCTTGAGGTAGCCAGGATCGATTTTCTGGCGGGAAAAATTTTTATGGAGTCGATAGGGGTTTGGAAGGATCAGGATGCTCTACTTATTGACATGAGGTGGGAGGAACTCACACCCTATACCTTAGGTCTACGCATGGAGCGAGGGGTGTTTCACATTGAGTGGGATGACTTGGGTCCCTAATATTGGGGGACTCCTTTATAACAATTTAATGCAGGGATCGGGAGTGGCTCAATGGCATAATTGGGACCCCAGTATTGCTTGCAGTGGTAGTTGGGTCGGCATGGAGAGAGCGCTTGTTCAGGAATTGCTTGACGAAAAGAAATTTTTGGCGAGGAGGACTGTAATATCCCTTCCAATAAAAATCTGCTAAAGGCCTTTCTCGATTTTTGCAAATTTTGGATGGAGAAAATTTTGGGTACAAACTTGGGAAAAGTGGGTGAAAATTAATTAATTTAATTGTGTGGTAGTGGAGGCCCCAAACATTAGGAAAAAAGAAATATTAATCACATAGTGGGATGTGGGGACCATACCATGATGAAATACTCACCCCCTTGATGGAGAAATTCGAATGGCTAAGGCGGGAGGTCGAATTGCTTAGGAAAGGGGCCCACATGAAGGAAGAGAGCAGCAACTATAAATAAGAGGAAGGCAACATCATTTGGGGCTTTTGATTATTTGGTATCTAGTTGCTTCTTTAGTTGTTTAGCAGAGTTACATAGTGTTGTTGAGAACAAGAGTTTCCAAAGGAGAAATTCGAGTGCCACCATAGGAAGGCCATTTTACCTTTCTTTGGAGGCTAGGTAGAAAGACCACATAGATACCACACATTTTTGGTTCAACTAGGATGCAGGAAAGGAGACACGTAGTTCTTGTCGGAGAGTGGTGTCGGAGATGCGGGCTACACTATTGTTGAAGCATTCCTTGACCAAATTCCAGGCAAAAAGAGGAGGATTTACAAGAGCAGGAAGTATTTCCACAGCAGTACAAATTTCTGGAGCAGGGGCCTGCGTCATCTTGCCCAGGAACTGCGCAGACTTTTGTGGGGCCAACTGTGGTGTGGCTTGTGAAAGGGATTGAGAAGTTGGGATTGTTTGGAATTGGATTGGGGGAGATTGTGGGGGATTTGCCAGCATTTTGGTGGAGCAGCAAGCACAACATTTGCTACAGGTTACATTTTCTGCTTGTGAAGGAGGGTCAAGCATTTTGCGGTCATTTTTGGAGCATCAAAACTAGAGCAAACCCTCTCTGGGCTTTTCTGGGTTTTTGACAAGGATCTCAGAAATAAATTGGCAGAATTTTCTGCGCAGATTTGAGGGGTCAAACAGGTGTCCCAGCTCAGCCAACAGTGTACTTCTTCAAGGGTCAGCGTAGTCTTTTGTTGGGGAGCTTTCTGCATCATTTGGGCAGCTGATATTCATCCACCTGGGGCTTGTAGCTTGCTCTAAGCAAGCCCAGGTTCACTCACTCCAATCTATTTTGTACTCCTTCAAATATATAATAAAATTGACTCATTTTGGCGTGTTTCTGGCTCATTTTTGGTTCTCTGATCTGTGTACTTTTTCTATTGTATTGAATTTGCTGCATTCACTTGATTATCATTGTTAAATTTCCCTCGGGAATATTACAGCTCATCTAACATTTGGGCAACTTGATCATCACCTGGATTTGGAGTTGCTTGCTGCAGGAAGCCCAAGTTCCTTTTACATACTCATTTGTACTCCATTTGCTCGGAAACAAATAAAATGGCTCAAAGAATTTGTGCAATTCCTCTCCTGTTGTGATTTCCTGCATATGTGTTGAATTTCCTAGTTGTTGTTATAGTGCATGTTTTTGTTATTCACTTAATATTTCCGTTAGAAATATTACATCTACACTGCATGGTTGCAATGATGAGGAGAAGGAGAGGTTGCCACTGCAAAATTGGGTAAGGAAACTAGAATTTTTGGTAAGAAACAACACCCGCACTCTTTGTATCAAGAGAGGTCACTGCAGTTTTCATATTGAGAAAATAGGCATTCTGCATGTGTATCCATCAAAGCGCCGCTTTAAATGGCTAAAATAGGTAAAGCAACAACATTGTAGAAAACATCAACAACACTCTTGGACTCATATATGATCACTCATGGTGCATATTTCTATGTAATAAGTGGGCATAGTATGGTCAAATTTATCCATAATAGCGCAACCATAGGCGAAGCCCAATAGTTCTGAGTAGCGGCATCAGCAAAATAGACTGCAATAAGAGGTTTAGTTGTGAGATCATTTCCAATAATACTTGTGGATAATTTATATATTTTTTCAAAGCTCAAAATTCGAGCATCGCAGCATCTTTAAATTTTCTAGTGTGCTTGGAGGTTTACATGTCCCGCTATCAGAGGACACAATTGAACAAACCTCTAGAAGAAATAACAGGCAACTATCCCTTTAATTGATTTATCATGTTGCATTGCCCATCAATTGTGTTTGAAACTTATCATTGTAGATGCAGGTAGACTGGTATTGGTGAAGCAGATTGAATGCTTGACTTGGGATTTAAACTAGAAGTTCAGGCAATATCTTCTTGATAATTCCAATATGGAATTTGGCTTTATGAACAAATTGATTCAGTAGTAAATTCTTGCTTAATTTCCTCAGTTGTATGTCCGTTTTTCAGTGCCACATTGTGACATTGCGTGATTCTGACAAGGAGCTTCCTTGCACCAAATATGATGTAATCCAAATAATTGTTGGCCCAAAAATAGAATGGCTTTACAGTTGATATGGCAGAATTTAAAGTATTTTGGAAAGAACAAAAGTTTCTTGCTCTTCAACAGATTTTTTAGGGGAGATTGAAAGCTCCTATATTAATATTTGTCCAATGTTAGAAGCGAGTGAAGGTACTTTACAAGGAACTTGAAGGAAAAAAGAAAAGATGGACAAAGAATGCACAGCAATTAGTTGGATGCAGAAGGTCAATGTGAAGTGCAATTGCAGCATTTTCAGAAGATTGCTCAACAATTTCTATTCCTGTATAGATTGTTTTTATCTATAAAAATAGCTTCACTTTAATAGCATACATCCATTCACTTTTGGAATGAAACAATTGGACAGCCATAATTTGAATTAAAGTTAAAAGATTTAAAGCTTTTGTGCCAAATTTTGTTAAAGGGCAAGATTTTTAAAGTCAAAGCCTAGGTATAAATAGCAATGAAGGGTCAAAGGTGAAAACTGAAAGTTTGATAAGTTGAGTCTAGGTCAAAGTTAAGGTTGAAGTGTTCAAGTTAAAATTAAAGGTGCATGATGGATGCTACCCAACACCTTTATCATTGTTGTATTTGAAAGTAGGGTGCATGATTAGTTGTACTCATTGTGCTCATTCTGTGAAAATTTCTGAATCTACACCAGAAATCCTACTGCAGTAAATCTCATTTGCATTACCTACTTGATTATTTAAATTACAAGTTATTTTTCTGAATATTCAGTGAAAATACTAATGCAAACACACTGCAGCCTACACAATTATATAGATCAAGTACTGAAAAATAAGTAGAACAATCAGACAAAGGACACAAATTTTTCAAACAAATGTCCCCGGAAAAACCCAATGAGGGAAAACCGGTGCAAAACCGGTGGCAGTGTTTCTGGGGGTTTATGTTATTATACAGATTTTTGAATAAATCTAGGGTGCCAAATCCGATTCACCCAACTGAGAAAATCCTCGACAAAAGTACCTCTATCCAGAGACAGATATTTTGGCGGATCCAGTGGCAGAATGAAGAAAACCCACAGGTGACTGCACTGTCCCCAGTGCTACGCAGCAATGGCTGTAGCTAGCTTTGTGCTAAGACTGCGTCACCTCTCCTAGTCGCTGTGTCACCCTCTCAGTGAGCCTTCTCGGCTCAGAAATTGATCTGTTGGATGGTTGCCCGAGCTACCCCACAGAAACCCCAGCGCAGCTACTCAAGTGACTGCATCACCCTCTCTGGCTCTACGTCACTCCTGTGTGAGCCCTGTTGGCTCTGCGTCACCCTCTCTGAGTTGCATTGTCCCTCCTAGTGTTGATCTGCCTCTCTGCAATTGTATTCTCAGCCTTGGATGAAAATCCCGCTGCCGAACTGCCCCTCATTGCATTGAATTACTCAGATCTAATCTTCGTCTGAGCACTGCTTCGTCAGAAGAATTCAATCTTTGTGTATATTCTCCAACTGACCCCCAGCCTTCCTTTAATACTTTTCATGTTGATGAATCAATGGTCGTGATCTAATCTCTAATCGACGGTTAAGATTAGAAAAGACTTGATCTTCATCACTTAGAACATTCTCACCCACATGTTAAATTAATTCCCTTTAATTATTTAATTTCCCTAAGTTTAGACTTAGGGTCTCCATTAAAATAATTAATTATTTGAATAACTTAAGCTCCGGGTGGAATTTCTCCAAACGATTCTAGGGTCTTGGAGATCTCATGTGTCTTAGCCCCTCCTCAGAGTTTCGGAGCTAGAGCACATCTGATGCTACTCAAAAATCAACACTCCCTCTTAGCGAGGAATATGCTCTAGCAATACTTCAACCAGAAGCATCACCCTGATCCACGGCATTGATCCTCTGCGTTACTGATGCTCGGTTGCTACCCCTCATCCACTGCGTTGTTGCCTTCGGGATTGCTGCCCATGACACTGCCACTTGTCACTGCCTCATATATACTGCAGCTCCCTCTCAAATGCTGCATCATGTTGCCCATAGCATTGCCATTGCTAACTTTTGCATTGCAACTCAGTTGCTGAGAGTTAAGCGACTGAAAAATCCACCCAAAAACTTGACATACAAGTCAGTGTGAATGCATCTCGATGGTGAAGCTCCCTCTACTGCTAATTCTGCGCTGACCCTCTGATGCTCTGCACCGCGTAAGCACTGCGATGTTGAAGTCAATCAACCACCGCGTTGTTGTTGCCTCTGCTATACGTTGCTCTAGTGATCAGCGTCCTAGCTCTTCCATTGTTTCTCCATCCTCACACCAACGGAATCCAATCATCCTACTACTGATGTTAAGGGCTCCCATAGCTCTTATGTGATCAAAGAGTTTGGGCACCTCAAGGATCCTGCCCCCCTCATTGCAGTTCCAAAGAACTACAGATCAATGTCACCCCACCTCTTCTCTCGAGGCACATGAGCACTCATGGCAACATCATCATCATCCCCATCATCATCCTTTGTTGCAGCAGCCTTCAAATCAGAATCTTCTTTGCCCTTCTTCTAAGGGCATTGTGTGGCGAAATGTCCCAATTCTCCACACCTGAAGCATCTGACCTTCGCAGGTCCTTCTTCCTTCTCTATTGCCCATGTTGCCCCTTAGATGCGAAAGCCACATCTTCCTCTTCCTCCTTCTTGATCTTGATCCTCGTACTGCTGCTTCCCGCCTTGGTCAACCTTTTGATCTCTTCTTGTCGAAGAGCTACCCACACATCCTCCCAGTTTGGAAGAGCTTCTCTACCCAAAATACCTTGGACAAAGGTTTCCCAGTCTTTCGTGACTGTATTCAAGGCAGTCCTGACCATAAGTCCATCATCTGGTGTAGCCCCTATGGAAGCCTGTTGATCTCAGATCTCTCGTAATTTGATAAGGAATGGGTCAATTTCTTCTCCCTTTTGCATCTAAAACAGTCTCAGATGATTCTCGAGCAACATCCTGCGTTGGACGGAGGTTTCCTGGTACATTGAGGTCAAGGAAGTCCACATTTCCCTTGTCATGTTCTTCTCAACAATATGTGGGATCACATGATCCTTGACTCCATCCATGATCAAGCGTTTTGCATTCGCTTGAGCCTCCTCATACTTCTTGAGTGGATCAGCATCAACAGGAACAATAATTGCATGCAAGACATGATCCTTGATGCGATGATCATCCAAAACTGACAAGATCCTAGCCTTCCAAATGACAAAGTTGGATGCTCCATCCAACCTATCCTAATCCCTTAGTCGATGTGCAACGATCTCTCCTCAAAAATGTCGAATTGGTTCTCTTCTCCCTCTTTTGTTGTTGCCCCAGCAAAACACAGATCTGGGTTTCTTTGGCACTAGAAACCCTCTAAGGAACAAGCTCCCTCTGAAACTCGATTTCCTTCACAGAAATCCTTCTTCCAACTGATGTCGAATCAGTCCTCTCCGATCATTCTTTGTTGTTGATCAAAAGTGGATCTAGACTTCTTGGCAAGAAGTCTTCTAAGGAACTGCTTCCCTCTACTTTGACACAGCCCCACTAGACATTGTTCTGCACCAACAAAATAATGCCCCACTAGCAACTCCTGAAGAAAAACGAATTGCTCTTCCAGCCATGGCAACTAGAAAGACGTAGGCTCAAAACCTCTGCGTTGGCCCAGCAAACACTGTGTTGCCTTTGCGTAGCTACAGCGTCACCCTAGCTGGCTGACACAGGCTCTGTGTGAGCCCCTCTGGTGACTGTGTCACCCTTCCTCGCCTCTTCTGGATCTGCGTTGTCACTCGGGACAACTGCTTTCCTGCAGCAAAATTTTCCCTTCGTCTCTTCACTGATGGCTTCAACTCTACTTGATCTGCAACAACTCTAATACCATGTGAAAAATTATGAATCTACACCAGAAATCCTATTGCAGTAAATCTGATTTGCATTACCTACTTGCCTTATTTAGATTACATGTTATTTTTCTGAATATATAGTAAAAATACTAATGCAAACACACTTCAGCCTACACAATTATACAGATCAAGTAATGAAAAATATGTAGAACAATCAAACAAAGGACTCAGAAATTTTCAGACAAATGTCCCCAAAAAAACTCAATGCGGGAAAATTGGTGCAACAGTTCTGAGGGTTTATATTATTATTCAGATTTTTGAATACAATCCAGGGTGCCAAATCCGACTCACCCAACAGAGAAAATCCTCAACAGAAGTACCTCTATCTAGAGACAGATATTTTGGCAGATCCAGCAGTAGAATGAAGAAACCCCACAGGTGACTACGCAATCCCCAGTGCTGAGTAGCAGTGGCTGCAGCTAGCTCTGCGCTGAGACTATGTCACCTCTCCTAGTGGTTGCGTCACCCTCTCCGTGAGCCTTCCCAGCTCAGAAATCATTCTATTGGATGGTTGCTCGATCTGCCCCACAGAAACCCCAACGCAACTACTCAAGAGACTATGTCACCCTCTCTGGCTCTACATCACTCCTGCGTGAGCCTTGCTACCTCTCTGTCACCCTCTCTGAGTTGTGTTGTCCCTCCTGGTACTAATCAGCCTCTCTGCAATTGTATTCTCGGCCTTGGATGAAAATATTGTTGCCGAACTGCCCCTCACTGCACTGAATTACTCAGATCTGATCTTCATACGGACACTACATCGTCAGAAAAATTGAATCTCTAAATTCAGTCTTTGTGTATATTCTCCAACTGACCCCAAGCCTTCATTTAATACTTTTCATGTTGATGAATCAATGGTCGTGATCTAATGTCTAATCAGCAGCTAACATTAGAAAAGACTTGTTCTTGGTCACTTAGAACATTCTCACCCACATGTTAAAATAATTCACTTTAATTACTTAATTTCCCTAAGTTTAGACTTAGGGTCCCCAATAAAATAATTAATTATTTGAATAATTCAAGCTTCGAGTGGAATTTCTCCAAACGATTTTTGGGTCTTGGAGATCTCATGTGTCCTAGCCCCTCCACAAAGTTTCGGAGCTAGAGCACATCCGATGCTACCCAAAAATTAACACATTCTTCAAAAAGCGAGCGTGAATCAATAGTGATTTAAAAATGGGAAAAGGAGGAAAAAGGCTACAAACTAGTAATCATGAAATTGACCTGCTACAACAAGATCTTGATGATGCTTTGCAAAAAAATAGATAGATTACAAAAGCAAAATAATTCCATGATGGGTAAAGTTGCGGAACTTAGAACATGAGATAATGAACTCTATCATGAATTTGTTGGTTTCAGGACACAATGCATCAACACATTAGAGGAAAGATTGATATCTGTAATAACCCTGATTTTTTTTTTTCTTTTTAATGCAGAAGTTACTAAGGAAATTTCCCAATTTTGATGAACGAGGGCAAATATTATTTTAGTTGAAAAGGGCGGAAAAATACTATTTTATTAGGAAAGGCAGCAAAATACTATTTTATTAGGAAAAGGTGGCATAATATTATTTTATTTAAAAATGGCGGCAAAAGTTCATTTAGTGGAAAGTGGCCCCCACTAACAAAATAATATGAGAAAAGGTGGATCTAAAAGCTAGAGGGAGGCTCAATGAAGAATTATAAGAGGGTGGACACATTGGCAAAACATTCTATTACTATCATCTCTAATTGACATTGAGAAGAAGCTCAAGCGAGTTTCAAGAGTTCCAGTGGAGTTTGAGTACCACCCTAGTTAGCTCTTGGGGGGGGAGATCATTTCAGACCTTCCAATTGGACGTATTGCAGAGGTCTTCATCATTGAACATATTTGCCTGCAGGAGGCTTCAGCTGGTGTTGTTTGCAGGGTTAGTAAATCTCCAAGATTTGTTGAAGGCGGAATTATTCAGTTTCAGGCACCAATATTTATGCCCAGAGATTACAGTGCCAAGGAGAGCGAGTCCATTGCATTCATTAAGAGGGCTGAGCTGATATATTTGCACCCAGAATTTGGAGATGATTTGGTAGGAGGGATTTCTGGTGGATCACATGCCAATTAGGAGTCTGTATCATAGATCCCAAGGGAGGCCAAGTTGCTTCATGCTATGATAGCCAGCTCAAGGGACGAATTGAAGTCATCTACAGAAATTCCATTGCCATAGAAGTGGTCGATTTCTCACTGTTTTATGACCAGAGATTATCATCAAAGAGGGCCGAGTTATTTCTATGAGGAATCCGTATTTTTATGTGGTTCGAGCACCCTAAAATTATTCAAGGGACCTAGTGGGTATTGGGATAAAATTGCCTTGAGTTTGTGGTGCAATTTTTCAGAAGTTTCTCTTCTATTTCAGATTGACTTTCCTATGCTCAAAGCTGATATCTATCATCTCTTAAGGAGGCCACTTCATCAAAAAGGAGAGATATTTGATATTTGCTTACAGTCAGCTCCAGGTGTGAGTTTGTATCGGGTCAAGTTCACAAACCATTGCTGTAGCATCCTATCAAGGAGGCTGAATTATAACAATCCTCAAGTCTGGCTTCTCATATCAGTTGGAAAACTGTTCCTATGCATCCAAGAGAATTGTCATTAGCTGGTACCATCCAATTTTTCTGAAGAAAACCCCAGGTTCTTTGTTCCTATTGCAAAATACAGTTATTTTATCAGTTCAGAAATTTAAATAAATACACAGATAGCTGAATATTTCTGGGTTGTCCTTGTTGAGAGGAAGATATCCGTTTGACTGATATATATAATGCATGTTAATGGTGTTTTTCTCTTTCTGAATTAATCTAAACCATACCTTGCTCTTGGGAGAAATTTGGAACATAATCTTGGCATTGTGTATCTTTGTATAGCCTGAGATTTATTAAAACACATTCACAGCCATCCACCCACAAACTGCCTGAAGAAACTTCACAAACATCACAAGAAAACTCAGAAATTTGTTGTGAAATTGAAGGTATTCTTGAGAGGGAACATTACAGTGGTATCAGAGCATGACTCTGGCCAGCTGTGGGTGATATCGAGGAGAAGAATTCAAGGACCGGAATTGAAGGCTAAAGAAAAAATGTTTTCAAATCACAGTTTGAAAGACTACAACCAGAACTTCGCAATCATGCTAGAGCAAATAGAAGCTTGGATTTCATTAAGGGCTGCAAAGAAGGGAAGAGGAAATTGTAGACCTGAAGTTGAAAGCATAACTGAATATTTAGTGGATCCAGTTGAAGATACAAAGGCCATTAAATCTCCAGTAAACACAGATGAAGCCTTGAAAGCAGCTAGAGCTGAAGCTTTGGAAAATACATCTGAAGAGAACCCAAAGGTGAATGATGATCTAGACAAATGTACGGAAAGAATATTAATGCATATTGCAAATATTGATGAAACAGCATTTGTAGATAAAGATCAAATTACTAAGGACCAATTGGGGCAGGTCACATGTAGGACAGACAGTTGCCTAGCATCTTCAGCAACAAATGGTTTAGTGTCATTGATCGCTGACAGCTCTGATCAAAGGCCTTCAACCTCATTACTTAGCAGTATGACAGTAGTCTTTGACCGAGGCAAAGGCTTTCCAATTTTGAGTTTGCCAATGAATATGAAATCAGTTAACCCAGAGGAAGTTGAAGTTTCTGTTCCATCTTCTATGGCAATGCTTGAAGTCCTACCAGTGGGGAAGACAGTTGATCTGCATATGCCAGCTACTATGACATTAGGAAGCAGCACTGGTCATTTGTATTCTAGACAACTCGATAATAACTGCTACACAAATAGTGTGATTCCTCATTCATTTCTTAACATGATAAAATTGTTGAAACTGAGCCTAAGAAATTGCAGCTTACAGAATTCAACTGATGGAAAGTCAGAGTTTTCTGGTGGTCATGTCAATTCCTCAATGATGAAGGAAGATGGAGTGCAAGGAGCATTTCTTCATCACAGGACAACAGAAGGTCTTCCTTCAGTGACATTTGCTATACCATTCCAACAAACAAGTGACGTTAGTGTGTCTGTATGCCCTTGCTTTCCAATTTCAGGAAGCAACTCCAAGTTCTCAGCTAGAGACATGTGACCTCAAATTTAAGAGCATGGGTCTTTTGATGAAGATACTTATGGTACAGCTTCACCTCCTTTAGAACAGGGGGCTTCAATTGGTGCTGCTGTTCCACCTCATGAAAAGAAGATTGTTACATACGTATTAGGATGGGAACTTTACAAATCAGCCTTTGGGGAAACTAAAGATGTTGCGAATGAAACTAGTGGAGAGCTTCTCCTGATTGTCTCTAATGCTAAAGAGAGGGATCGATCTGGTTATTTCTTGCCCTTGTGCATTCGGCCTTGCTACACCTACTGTTGTTCTGGGACTTTAACTTTTAGCAAACCTTTTATGACAAAGATGGTCACTGTTGGAAGTCAGGGAAGGGACGATGCCTCTCAAATTTCTGACTCAAACTTAAGGAATTCAGATTTTCCTCACTGGTCAGAATCTGAGATGCTGATATTAGCAGCTGGGTTTGAGTCAAATACTCTTCACCCAATTGTGAAAGTAGTAGTACAAGCAGTAAGATCTGCTAATTGTTGGAATGTAATGGTAAAGGATGGAACATTTGAGCAAGAACCTGGATATGGTGCAACAGAAGTTGTAGAAGAAAAGCAAGTTCCTGTTGGTACATTAGAGTGGCTTGGCAGGCAGGACTCTGAGAACTTGATTTGCTGTATTGAGGCCATCTTAACACAGATGAGGCAGGGAGTAAAAAATGAATCACCTCCAGATAGAAGAGGATTGGATGAGACTCTGATTTGTGTAGGAGTGGACGATAGTTTGGCTGGTGCTATATATGTGGCAGACAAAGTGAGAGAAGAAGATACGGCTAGCTCAGTCGAGTCTCTGGATCAATCGGGGATTTCTACTCATTTGCTTCCTGGAGACAAGCATACTGCTGCTGCATTGGTTGGTATAGAAACAGATAGGGTGCTTGCTGGTGTAAAACCTAATACCAAGTTTATATCTAAACCTCAGGAAGAGAACAATATTGTATCAATAATGGGAGATGGCATTGATGATGCTGCAGCCTTGGCTCAGTCATATGTTGGTAATGCAATGGGAGGTGGCATTGGAGCTGCCACTCAAGCTGCATCTATAGTACTGATGGGTGATAAGTTGACTTTGATACTTGATGCTTTGGAGCTGAGCAAAATGACCATGCGGAAAATCGAAAAATCAAACAGAATCTTCTATGGGCATTTACGTATAATATTGTTGGTATACCAGTGGCTGCTGGAGTATTGCTACCTGTAACTGGGACTTTGTTGACCCCATCCCTAGCAGGAGCCATGATGGGTATCCGCTCATTCGGGGTGATGGCCCATTTACTTGCATTGCAACTGGAGTTCGATTCAAAACGAAAGCATGTTTGAAGTAGTACATGCAACATCAACCCTTGGAGATCCATAGTGAGAGTGGATTCAACTGATCTGCAAGACCAAGATCTTGAAAAAGGTGGACATTTTTCTAGACAAAAGGATGGTAAGTGGCGACTTATTGGAGTGTGCCTCTGGGATCATCTTTTATCTCTTGCCAAAAGGGAGTTATCTGGCCATTCATATTCTATGGATGTTTATTTGGGAAGCCAGAGACAGAATTGGTGACGGATGAGTATGGAGCATTAGGAAAGATCATTCTTGGGTGTCTTGGCCATCATTTCTTCTGGCTTAAAAACACTGTTCGCATGGCACTTGCGGCAAAGCTTAAGCACACTGCCTCAAAACCTTGTTTCAATTTGGCTAGGGTTGATAGACTCTTTGGTCACAAAGGAAACTCAAGGCAATGCTTTGGTATTTGGCACTCCTGATAGACACAATCATTTGAAACCTGAAAGGAATAATAATTCTCTGATGTATCAAGGAGCTGACACTTTACTGACAGATGAAAACAAGGATGAATGCCTTGAAGAAATTTGCCAGATTATGGCATTCCATAATGTGGATTGCTCAATTCTTACATCTGAAGGGTTTACAGAATTTGAACATAGAAACCATGGAGGTATTTGTTGATTTTTGGTAGCATCGGATGTGCTCTAAGCCCCAAATTTTGTGGAGAGGCTTAGACACATGCATTACAAATAACCCAGAAATCGTTTTGGGAAATTCCTTCCAGAAGCAGTTTTATAAGAAAAATTAATTATTTCTAATGAGGACCCTAAGTCTAACTTACAAAATTTAAAATAATTAATCAGTATTAATGTAAATTGTGGATGAAACTTCCAGAAAAAAAAAACATCAAGTCTAATTTAATCTTAGCCGTTGATTGGAGATCTAATCTCGACCATTGATTTGTCAACAAGAAGACTATAAAGGAAGTTGATTTGTCATTCTATAGCTTTCGAGAGTCGGAAGTTGTTGCCACATGAGAGACTGTACCCCATATACGACAAAGAGATGTTGGCCATCATGCATGCGTTGGCCAAGTTAGTTCAGGCAGTACCTGGTGGGGAACAGGTTCCGGGTGAGGACTAACCACAACAGTTTGCGATTCTTCCTTGAGAAGAAGCAGTTGCAGGAGAGACAACAAAAACGGGTCAGCAAAATCCAAGCCTGTGATTTTGACATCGAGTGTGTCAAGGGGAAGAACAACGTGTTGGCAGATGGTTTATCACAGAGACCGGCAGCGCTATCCTTGATGAGTATTGACGCAGACTGGAGGGCTCAGCTTTTGGTGGAATACTCCAAGGACCGTTTTGCATGTGAGATATTAGATAGGCAGGTGACAGATGACCAATACCAGGTGATGGATGAGGTCATCTATTATCGAGATTGGATCTTCTTGACGGGTAACTCCCAATACAGGGAGAAGATTTTGCAAGCAGCCCATGACTCGCCACTTTCAGGCCATCAGGGGTTCACTAAAACATACAGGGCCATTAGAGAGAGGTTCTCATGGAAGGGCCTTAAGGAGGACGTACTCTGGCATGCCAGGGAGTGCATAGTTTGTCAGAGGAACAAGAGAGAGTTGAACCACCTCGCAAGTTTGCTACAGTCGCTTCCCATTCCGAAGGGGAAATGGGAAAGCATCTCCATGGATTTCATCACAGGATTGCCCATGGTGTAGGGCAAGGTTGCTGGGAATCGTCCACCCCCCCCAATCCCACTCCCAAAACGCACTCCGTTCGGGAGCGCTTGGGAGCGCGCTTCCGAGCCTGAATAAACGCTCCCTGTTTTCTAGGGAGCGCTCCCTCCATTAAAAAAAACGATTCATGAGTGTTTTTTAAATGGAGGGAGCGCTCAGGGAGCGTTCCCTCCCGAACGCTCCCCAACAAAAAAAACGCTCCCTGGCGCGGAAAAAAAATCGGACGGCGAATTTTTCCAAATTTTTTTGGGAGGGAGGGGGGGTTGGGTAATTAAAGCCCCTCCCCTCCTCACTGTTGTTATTGTTGTTTGTTTGAAAGCAAGAGAGAGCTTGAGAGCAAGGAGAGAAGGAGAGAGCAAGGAGCAAGCTGCAAGAGAGCAAGGAGCTTGAAGAAAGCAACAACGAGGATTGAAGGAGTCAGGACTCAGGACAAAGAGGTAGGACTCTCTAATCTAGTTTTTTATTTTCTATATTGCATTTTTAAGTTGTTCAAAAATAAAAACTTGAATATTTTTCTCAATGTTGCATTTTAGTGTGTTGAAAAGTGAAAATTGAATTGTTTTTTTTCTATGTTGCATTTTTTCCTATTCCCATTTGGCATTCCTCCATTTTTTTTGCAGGCTAGAAACTTGAAACTTGAAACTTCATGGCTATATGGCTAGGGATTTTCTTCATGTTGGTTCCTTTCTTTGTAATAATGGTGTTGGAGAGTAGAAGAAAGAGGCCCCTTAGAGAAGAGGAGGATGAAGAAGTGGGTTACAATGGATTTGATGAAAATCTTGAAGAGGAGGAGTATGCTGAGGAGGAAGGGGGGAGTGAAGAACATGAGGCCACAGAGACCCCAACTAAACAAGACCAAAGTCAAACACCATTGTGGAAATATGTTCAGAGGCAAGAAGGAGGGAAAGGTGGTGAAACCACTAAATTTCTTTGCCCCCATTGCAAAAAAGAATACACAGGTTCATACACCCATGCCAGAAGGCACCTTTGTGGAAAAATGCTAGGGGATGGAGAGAAAAATCTAGGAATCAAAATTTGTGTAAGTGTGCCAGCAACTGAGAGAGAGAAATACAGAAAGGAAGGGGAGGTTGCCCTACATAGATCTAAAATATCTAGGGGTTTCATTGATTCTTATGCACCATCAAGTCCATCACATCATGGACAAAGAAGTCCATCAGCTTCCACCCATGGCAGTGGATATGGAAGCACACCTGGACCAAACATCTCCTTAAGGCGTAGAACCATATCCGATTTCCTTGACGAAGGGTGTAGGAATGATGTGGATTCAAAAAAATTCCGGTTTCTCTATGCATGTGGGGTGCCATTCAATGTTCTTCGCTCACCTTATTGGCATGAAATGGTTTCTGCCATTAATGATGCCCCCAAAGGATACAAGAGCCCTAGGTATGACAAGGCCAGAACCATGGGACTTGATCATGAAAAACCTTAAATAAGTAATTATTTGAATAGAATGACAAATTCTTGGAATGAGCATGGGGTGTCCATTGTATCTGATTGATGGACCAATGTAAAAGGAAAGCCATTGATAAGTGTTCTGGTTGTGTCTGTTAGTGGTGCAATATTCCTTTCAGCATATGATTATTCAGACAAATTCAAGACCGGCATTAACATTGCAGAACCATTACTTGAAACAATTGAAAGTATTGGGCCATACAATGTCATCCAAGTCATCGCTAATAATGTTGCTAATTATAAGGCAACGGGAGCAATTATTGAAGATAAATACCCCAACATATTTTGGTCTAGGTGTTTGGTTCACACAATGAACCTTTTGATGCATGATATAAATAAAAACAAACAACCTCAATACAAATGGCTTGGTGATTTGTACAAGAGAGATAAAAAAATGAAAAAAAATTTAACAAATCATAGCAATACCCATGGGCTTTTCCGTACTCACTCAAAATTGGAGTTGTTGAAGATAGCAAAGACTGGATTTGATAGCAATTACCTCACCTTCAGGCGCCTATTGAAGGTAAGAGAGTCATTGGCAGCCATGGTATCAAGTCCACACTGGCAGGTATTAAAGGACAGGGCAGCAACAATAGTTGATAGGCAAGGTTTTGAACAAGTGGAGGAGACCGCCCTTGATCCTTTGTTTTGGGCACGTGTGAGGGAAATTTTGAATTTCACCAAGCCCATTTATCACATGATTCGTTTTTCAGATACAAATAAACTAGTGATTGGGGAGGTGTATGAGCAGATGGATAGAATGTTGGGGCAAATAAAAGATGTTGTTAAGGAAAATTATCCCAACTTGTATGCAATGATTCACGACTGTGTGTGTGCACGGTGGAATAAACTTAATGTTCCACTACATGCCTTGGCATATATCCTTATGCTTAAATACTACTCTCCATCTTGGTTGGGCCAACCTACACCTGGAGGTGGGGTTTGGATCAAACCTCACACAGATCTAGAGGTACAAGAGGGATACATGAATGCATTAGACAAGTTGGTCCCCGACAGGGAGGAGTGTGCTAGATTGCGCCTTGAATTAGGCAGATACTTTAGTTGCACTGGTAACTTTGGTTCTTTCCATGCAATAGAAGACAGAGACAGATTTGATGCTCTCACATGGTGGGAAGCATATGGCGGCATGGTACTTTTACCAAAGTTGGCAAAAAAAGTTCTCTCACAAGTTGTAAATACTTCTTCTACAGAGAGGTGTTGGAGCACCTACAGCTTTATACATAATGTGAGAAAAAACAAGCTGAATTAAAACCGAGCAGAAAGCTTGGTTTATGTGCATTACAACTTGAGGTTGTTGAGTCATTACTGTGATCGAGCATATGAGGATCAATCATATAAAGTTTGGGACAACAACGTAGAGAATGATAATTTGGAGAACGGCACTGTACGTATGGAGGAATTGGAAGCAGAACTTCTGAGGGATGATGATGAAGCAACAGCAGCCATGCCACCGCCACACCCAGGACCAATCCCACCATCCAGTAGCAGTGCGGGTGCCAGTGCCAGTGTTCAATTTCCAGCTATTGTTCCTTTGCAGATTCAGCCTCCACCTACATCCTCACGTTGCCCTCTGCCTTCTAGTTATGGTCGTGGTACTCCTCAGTACTAGAAGACCACCATTGCCTCGTGGTTCTCACAAATTAGACATTTCTCGTGGGCGTGGCAAGGGGCCAGCCAATAGATAAAATAGATTTGTTGTTTACTAGTCTTTTTTATTTTCTAGTAGTTTTTAACTTTTATAATTGTTGAACAGTTGAAACTTGACTCTTTCATATTTATTATGATAATTTTTGTAAACCATATATGACAATTTAAGTTTGAAGTTTGAATTTGAAAGGTGAAACTTTGAAGTTGGCATTTATAAGTTTATAAGTCATTATGAATTATGAATATGATGCTTCATGAAAGTTCATTTCGTTTCATTTTATAACATTTCATTTCATGTTAAATATCCTTTGTTGTAATGGTTATTGGTTACACTTAGCTTACAAGTACAACTATGGTGATCAATGAATCAATGATGATAAATGTTATATATTGAATTTTGAAATCAATGAATCAATGATGATAAATGATATATGTCAATGATGATAAATGTTATATATCAATGATGATAAATGTTATATATTGAATTTTGAAAGCTTGAAACTTTAACACTGATGATTCATGAGACTCAAGAGTCAATATGTTGTATGTTTCCAACTTGTGGTCGTGGTTGATGAAGATTATAACTTCTAGATATTGATGTTATATGGTTCAATCTATGTTTTTATGTTTTTTGTGTCTAATTCATCATTCGACATGCTTTTGTTGACATATATGCATCAAAATATAAAAAAATATAAAAGATATATATATTTTTTTAAAAAGCTCCCCGAAACGCTCCAGACCAGGAGCTTTTGAAAATGGCGCTCCCGCTCCCGCTCCCCACTCCCAAGAAACCATGGTGCAGGGCAAGGATTGCATCTTCGTAGTTGTTGATACAAAGTATGCTCATTTCTTCGCCATCTCAGCTCGGTACACTGCTTCACAAGTAGCTGAGTTATTTTTCTGTGATGTTTTCAGACTCCATGGTCTTCCAAAGAACATAGTCAGTGACAGGGACAGTCGATTAATGGGCGGCTTTTGGCAGGAGTTATTCCATTTGGCAGGTACAGAGATAGACAGATGGACAAACAGAGATAGTGAACAAGTGGCTGGAGGGCTACTTGAGAAACTATGTCACGGGGCAACAGAAGGCTTGGCTACACTAGCTTCATCTGGGGTGATACTGTTACAACATGACATTCCACATGTCGACTGGTATGTCTCCATTTTACGCTTTATATGGTTATAATGCTTTAATTTTTGTTGATGTGATGTTTGGAGCTAGCAAGGCCCCTAGGGCCAAGGACTGGATGCAAGAGAGCCAAGACATACTCCAAGCTCTCAAGGATAACATAGCCACAACACAGAACCAGCAGAAACTATAAGCAGACAGAGGCCGCGTGGAGAGGCGGTTTGAGGTGGATGATCTAGTTTACCTCCGTCTTCAGTCGTACAAGCAGTCCACACTGAAGCAGAAAGGAGCCGAGAAGCTTAAGCCCCGCTTCTATGGACCGGGTGATCAGGTGTGTTGGGGAGGTAGCGAATGAGTTGGAGCTGCCAACCGGGAGCAGGATCAACAACATTTTTCACGTCTCATGCCTGAAGAAGGTTTTGAGACAGCAGGTGGCAGCCACTATGGAGCTTTCGCCCACTGATGATGAGGGGCATTTGGGGCTACAGCCGGAGGCCATCTTGGACACCTGGGAGAGACATTTGAGGAGCAGGACCATGAAGGAATATCTGATCAGATGGAGAAACCTTCCAGATGAGGATGCTACTTGGGAGGGGGAGAAAATCCTGCAACATCCATCCATGCAGTTGCTTGAGGACAAGCAACGTTTTGGAGGGGAGGACTGTAATATTTCAAATTAGCAGTCAGCTAATTGGAATATTAATTTAGTCAATTTTTTCTTTTTCTAATGTTAGCAAACAAATAGAGTGACTAAAGGTGACCCACAAATAAATCTGAAGATTAAATCACTTTCTTAAAGTCACCAAGGCAAACATTAGAGCCGGAGTGGGACCCGCGGGACTAACTACACGTAGTAGACATCAACCTAGTGGCAGCGTAGACAGCGTGGGGACAGCAACTGCACAGTGGCTGCGCAGTGGTTGGCAGTGGTGGCAGCGCAGTCCAGTGGGGCCCAAGGGAACATTGGGGGCTCAGTTAGGTAAAAGAGGATGAGAGCAGCTCATTCCTCACTCATTCAGTCATCAGCTAATTTTCTGTCTGGTAAACCAGAAGCACGCTTGATCTATATAGCCGAGTCTGCAAGTGTTGTTTAGCACAGAGATTTCCAAGCAGATATCTCAACCTCATCCTTGGGGGACTTCAAGTGCCTGCTCAGGAGAGGAGTTCAGTCAGTTTTGGAGGAGAGATTTCACAGGTTCAGTTCAGGAGTACGCAATCCCTTCCAGGACAGCGCAGTCAGCCAGGGAGTTACGCAGTCCAGCAGTGGAGCAACTCCGGGGAAGGAGAAAGACGGAGATATTTCAGCCAGGAGTCTTATGAGGGGATCAACCCTACCTTAGCAGAGTTTTTGGGCATTTTTCAGCAGCTATTTCCAGGGGATCAATTCACAGCCCAATGTGCCCAGCAGAATTGTGTAGCCAGCTCAAGAGGGTGAATTTCCGGGGTCAGCATTTCAAAAAACCCTTCGCGGGTTTTCCTAGGTTTGTTGAGGAGAGTCCAATGTCCAAATCCCGGAATTTTTTGAGCAATAGAACAGCCACAATACGTCGTCCATTTCCAACCAGCAGCAGCATTTTCCAGACTGGGCAGCATAGAGGAGGAGCCACGCAAAGCAGCAAGCAGCAGAGTTTTCTAAGCAAGGATTGAGAAGTATTTCAGCCTGCCTTGTGCAGGCCAACGTACCATCTTCCTAAGCACCATTTGTACCTTTTCCATTCAGGAATATTAATAAAATGGATCGGCAATTTTGGCTCAATTCATGGTGTTTTTTATGCATATTTATGTTTGTTGTAGATTTAGTCTTTGTATGCTTTGTATTACTATTTGTTCCCAATTTGGGATATTATAGGGATCTTGGAATTTTCACATGGTATCAGAGCTTGCATTGTGAAACAGTGAAGAGCAAATCCAGCGCGTGACGGAGGCCGAAAAGCTGCAGAAAGCAGCAATTCGAATCCCCAGAGGGATTGCGCAATCCAGGCCAGGAGGGCTGAAGTTTCTACGTAAATCTCTCTCTGAGTGAGTCGACAGAGCGATAAGATCCCCAGATTGGAATTTTGTCGAGCCAAAGGGAGCAGCGCAGAGCTTGTGGGATGCAGTGTCTGCAGGCAGATCTGATTTTTTCTTTTTAATGCATAATTTACTAAGGAAATTTCCCAAATTTAATGAACGAGGGCAAATACTATTTTATTAGGAAAGTCAACAAAATACTATTTTAATAGGAAAGTCAGCAAACTAATATTTTATTAGGAAAAGGCAGCATAATATTATTTTATTTAAAAATGGCGGCAAAAGGTTATTTAGATATGAGAAAAGGTGGATCTAGAAGCTAGAGGGAGGCTCAATGAAAAATTATAAATGGAGGGTGGACTCATTGGCAAAACATTCTATTCCTATCATCTCTAATTGACATTGAGAAGAAGCTCAAGCGAGTTTCAAGCAAAACTCAAAGCTAATTTCAGTGGACTTCAAGTGCCACCCTAGTTAGCTCTTGGGGGCGGAGATCATTTCAAAACTTCCAATTGGATGTATTGTAGAGGTCTTCATCATTGAACAAATTTGCTTGCAGGAGGCTTCAGCTAGTGTTGTTTGCAAGGTTAGTAAATCTCCAAGATTTGTTAAAGACGGATTTATTCAGTTTCAGGCACCAATATTTATGCCCAGAGATTACAGTGCCAAGGAGAGGGAGTCCATTGCATTTATTAAGAGGGTTGAGCTGATATATTTGCACCTAGAATTTGGAGATGATTTAGTAGGAGGGTTTTTTGGTGGATTTCATGGTAGTTTTTATAGCATCATATGTTCTAACCACGAAATTGTGGAGAGGCTAGAATACATGAGATCTCACAAACCCAGAAATCGTTTCTGGAAATTCCGCCTAGAAGTGTCTCAATTAGATTATTAACCAATTTTTAAATATTTCCTAAGTCTAAACTTAGGGGATATGGTTAATTAATCAGTATTAATTGAGATATGGTGATAATCATCTAGAAACTCACAAGGATCGACAGGGAATTCATCTGGCCCAACAACTATGTTTTAATCTTGGTCGTTGGTGCTCCAACAGAAGATTATAAGAAGAAGTAGATGGGTAAGATGGAGAACACTCCAATGCAGATACTCAGTTGCCCAGGCAGTTCGATTTTCTCAGTGGCAGTGATTTATCAAAGAAGATAGAGCCAGAGGGTGAGTAGTAGGTGGTAGAAGAGGGTAGCAGTATTCCAGGAGGAAATTTTTCAATTCCAGGAAGAGGCAATGAGAGGAAGGTCGAATTCCATAGAGACTCTATGCAGGCACTACGCAAAAAGTGACGCAGAAGCTCCAGTGTGAGGCTAGGAGGTCAATCCCAGGGGCAGAAATTAGCATTGGAGTGTTAGGAAATTTTCACAATAATTTTGCCAGTATTTTCCTCAGATTAGATTGCCAATAACGCATCTAAATTATTGTACTCAAAATTGTTGCTAAAGAATAATAATAAAACCCTCGTATCCTGCACTGGTTTACCCACATTGCATTTTTCCGGGGACATTTTTCGAAAAATAACTGTGTTAAAATTCTTGTGCGCTAGAATTTCTCAGTTTCCAGTATTTTATTTTCCGCAGTATTTTTTATGGTGAAATTGCAGTTGTGATTTTATTCATTGTTTATCGTATCAAATAAACTACATAATTGAATTTATAGTTAGAAGAATAATTTCCAGTTGCTGCAAATTGCAATAGATGAAATTTTCGCATGGTATCAGAACTAAATGATCAGTCGAGAAGCTTAGAAGAAGAAGAAAGAATCTTGTTGATCAGTATGACTAGCAGATCGAAATTCTTGAGGCAGCGCAGACCATTGATAGGCAGGCCAAGTTGCTGAGGGCAGCAGTGCGATTTGTTAGTTGTTGGTTAGCAGAAAAGTCGAAGTTGCCTAGATTAGTAATTCCAGCAGTCATAGGGAGCAGTGGAAGCTCGTTTTTTTTTCGCTAAGCATACTCTTTAGTTGGATGCAGATGGTTTTGCAGCAGTCTGAAATTGCAAAATCAGCATCAGGAGGAAGGAGGAATAGCACACTAAAAATTCTTCAGCATGACCATGGACAGAATTAACATTCAGGAAGCTTCAGATTTGTCTTCCAGGTTGGAGGACGAATTTGATTTCTTGTGAGGACCAACTTCACAGGGTGTCTAGTATATAGACAGTGGAGCATCAGCTCATATGACAGGGGTTAGAGAATATTTCTCTAGCTAGCTACAAGGAGGAGCAGATGGACTTCCAAATTACTATGGGAAACAAAACGAAATGTACTCCAGTAGGGAGAGGTGCCATAGATTTTCAAAGGGAGTCAGGAGCAAACACCAAAGCTACAAATGTATTGCATGTGCTAGAATGGGTATGAACCTGATTTCAGTATCCTAGTTGCAAGATAAGGGGTATGATATCCACTTCGTAGGAAAGAAAGTGTATGTCAAACACTCAACCTGGAAGAAGGTAAGACAAATTGGAGCTCGAAGCAACAAATTGTACAGGTTGCAACTTGACTCTCCAATGGCACTAATAGGCAGTGACAGTAGCAGTGGGAAGGAGTTGAATAAGTTATGGCATAGGAGAATGGGATATCTACACCATGGAGCACTGAAGATGCTCAGAGAAACAATAACAAGGGTTCCAGAACTTGGTACGGAACACAATGATGTGCAGAGAGGATGCGTACTTGGAGAGTATGCTAAGGAAGCATTCCCAAGAAGTGACAGTAGAGCAGATGGAGTGTTAGGGCTTATACATTCAAATATTTGTGGCCCGATGTCCACTAGAGCTCTTAGTGGTGCTGAATACTTTGTCGCCTTTATTGATGATCATTGCAGGAAAACCTGGATCTACTTCTTGAAGACCAAAGATGAGGTCTTTGATCGTTCAGAGAGTTTAAGGCTCTCGTGGAAAATGCGACAGGGAAGAAGATCAAGGTACGTCACTCAGATAATGATGGAGAATATATTGATAAAGACTTCACATATTTTTGTGCAAAGGAAGGCATAAAAAGAGAATGGACAGCTTCATATAATCCACAGCAGAATGGGGTAGCAGAGCGGAAAAACAGAACCATAGTTGGGGCTGCAAAAGCTATGTCATATGACCAGGATTTGCCCAGAATTTTATGGGCAGAGGCATGTAACAAGGCGGTGTATATTCAGAACAGGACTCCTCATAGAGTATTGGGGAAGAAAACAGCAGAAGGAGTCTTCACAAGGAAGAAGTCAGAAGTTAGTCACTTCAGGATTTTTGGCAGTGTTACTTATTGCCATGTGCTAGATGAAAAACATATCAAAATGGATCAGACTGCATAAAAGGGGTTTTTAGTCGGATATAGCGAGACCTCAACAGCATACAGGATCTACATTCCTAGTAGTAGGAAGATTGTAGTGAGACGAGACGTGAAGATCATGGAGGACCAAGCTTTTAGGAGATCTCATGAGATACCTGCGGGTGATCAGAATCAGTCAACAGAAGCTTCTTTGGTTCAGCAGCAGGGGCAGCCAATGGGACCAGCACGAGGACAGTCACAAGGATCGAGTACAGTGACTAGTACCAGTATTAGGGTATGAGATCTGGGGAGTTCTTAACAGACGGAGCAGCAAGGACAAGATGAGGAGTTGATTGAACCTCCCACCACTAGTGGTCAATCCAGCGGAGAAGTTCTTCAGACATTGAGAGATGCAGAGGAGTTTACTGGAACTCCTAGGATGAACAAAAGACAACGCAGACAGCCTGACAAGTACCAAATGTTGGTGGCTCGGGGTGCAGAACCTTCCAGTTTTCGAGAAGTTGCATAGCATCAAGTGTGGGTAGATGCCATGGTAGAACAGTACTGCTCTATCATGACGAATGACATTTGGGAGGTGGTGCCAAGACCAGAAGACAAGTCAGTTGTAAGTTCTAGGTGGATCTGCAAGATCAAGTATGCTGCAGATGGCAGTGTAGAGAAGTACAAGGCTAGGTTCATGGCAAAGGGGTATGCACAAAAAGAAGGGATAGATTATGAGGAGACCTTCGCCCCAATTGCCAAATACACCTCTATCTGGTTAGTTATATCGCTAGCAGCGCAGATGGGATGGCAGATTCACCAAATGGACGTCAAGATAGCATTCTTGAATGGGGTGATAGAGGAAGAAGTGTACATAGAACAGCCCGAGGGCTTCGAAACTCATGAGAGGCGCACTCATGTGTGTAGACTGAAGAAAGCTCTATACGGACTCAAGCAGGCTCCAAGGGCATGGTATGGTTGGATTGATAGCTACTTGTAGCAGATGGGATTCGTCAAGAGTGACATAGATCCCAACCTTTATTATTTGATGCTAGAGGGTGAGCCACTCAACCTAGTTTTGAAGTGGATGATCTCTTTTTGACAAGATCATCAGGGCTCATTGAGGACTGCAAGAGGAACTTGGCAGCAAAGTTTGACATGAAGGATTTGGGGTTGATGCACTATTTCCTAGGAATGGAAGTGCGGCAAAAGGATGGGGAGATCTTCCTTGGGAAAGGAAGATATGCTACAGATATTCTGAAGAGGTTCAAAATGCAGGATTGTAGACCCGTGTCTACGCCCATGATCACCAAATGGAGGAAGATAGGTCTGTTGAGATTTTGGGTAGCATCGGATGTGTTCTAGCTCCGAAACTTTGTGAAGGGGCTAGAACACATGAGATCTCCAAGACCCAAAAATTGTTTAGAGAAATTCCACCAAGTGTGAAAGTTATTCAATAAATTAATTATTTTAATGGAGACCCTAAGTCTAACTTAGGGAAATAAAATAATTAAAGGGAATTAATTTACACATGTGGGTGAGAAAGTTCTAAGTAACATGGATCAAGTCTTTTCTAATCTTAGCCGTTGATTAGGGATTAGATCACGGTCGTTAATTTCTCAACGAGAAAAGTATTAAAGGAAGGCTTGGGGCCAGTTGGAGAACACACACAAAGCGGTATCTCTTGAGCTAAGTCAAAATTCTAGGGCGCGGTTTGTTGAGATTTTGAGTGTTGGGGTAGCTTCGGATGTTCTCTAGGTCCCAAACTTTGCGGAGAGGCTAGAGTACATGAGATCTCCAATACGCAGAAAGGGATTTGAGAAATTCCATCCGGTGTAAGAGAAAAATAATTAATTAATATTTTTATTTAAGGACCCTAAATCTAACTTAGGAAAATTAAAATATTAAAGGTAATTAATTTAAACATGTGATGGAAATGACTTAAGTCACACGGATCAAACTTTCTTTTAATCTTAGCCATCGATTCAAGATTAGATCACGACCGTTGGTTTCCCAACGAGAAAAGTATAAAGGAAAGGCTTGGGGTTAGTTGGACGATACACACAGAGGCAGAGCACTGAGGCTAAGCTGGAATTCTAGGGCGTGGTTTGCTAAGAATTTCCAGAAGTGTTTCAGTTGCAGCGAGGGGTAGTATTGGCTAAGGGGATGATCTGATCCCAGAGCCATGAGTCAGCAAGAGGCAGAGAAGCAACAGTCAGAGCAGCGCAAAGGGAGCAGCAGCTACGAAGCAGTTGTGCTTCGTAGAGGGCTTCAGTGCTATGCAGGCCCAGAAATGGCAGCATAGAGGCAACAGGAGGCCATCAGGGCTTACGCAGGCCCAGCTAGGGTAGCGCAGGGACTACGTCACCCAGTCTAGGGTTACACAGACCTCTCATGAGCAGCGCAGGGGCACACGCAGGCCAGCAGAGCTAACACAAAGGGATTCAGAGCAGCGCTGGGGTTTCTAAAGACAGAAAAAGGTTGAGTTCTGTGAATCCCGTTTGAGGGTGTGGAATCAGTGAATTTCTTCATCTCCAGAACTGAGGTATTGCTGCAGATTTTTGTATTTCTCTATTAGGTTAACCAGTAAGGTGCCCAAATTTGTTGTACTTAGAATCTACTTAATAATATAAACCCTCCAGTGACCAGAAGACCGGTTTTCACGCATTGGGTTTTTCCGGAGACAGTTGTCTAGAAAATCTTGTGTCACTTTGTCTATGTGCATGTATTCAGTTTAGATCTATATCTGTGTAGATTGTTAAAGTGTTTATTTCGATGTTAATACTGAACATTTCATATTAATAACTTGTATAAGTAGGAGAAGTAAATCGTGATTTAACAGTAGGGTTTCTGCATAAGTAATATTCAGAAATTTTCACATGGTATTAGAGCAATTGCAGATCTAGCTGGATGACCAGCAAGAAGACTGAAGAATCCTTGTTGCAGAAAGCAGCAGCAGCCGCAGAAAGTCGGACCAGAAAGGATAGCGTAGCGGCAGAGGGAAGGAGAGCCACGCAGAGGCCAGAGTGACACAGTCTCCACGCAGGCCCACGTACTTACTGCGCAGAGGCAGTGCAGAGACTGTGTTGGGACTGTCTACTCATGCAAAGGCCAACCAAGGTGACGCAATCATGAAGTCGTTCTTGATTCAGAGTGCCGGAAGCAGTGCTGCCGAGCTTCAGTAGTTGCTGGTGGGGTTACATTTCTGAAGGTGCAGAAATTACCCTGAGCACTAGTTGACAAAGAGCGGGAGGAGAACAACTTCTCAGAGGATTTCCAGCCAAAGAAATCTGCAGATCAAAGAGCGCTGATTCATTGTGATTTGGCAGAATTCCAAGAGAGGAAGTCAGTTGTCAGAGGGAGCAAAGGGTGCCTTTCTCGCCAAGGACCCTAGATCCGAGTCTCTAGCATAGAGAGAAGGATTAGTTTTGACATATTTATTGAGCAAATGGCACCTCAAGGACTATATTGTTGATTTTTGTAGAATCAAAAAGTGTTCCAAGCCTCAAACTTTGCAAGGAGGCTTGGACAGCAGTATTCCAAAGAAGCCAGAAACCGTTTGTGGAAATTCCACTCGGTTCATGACTTATTAAAATAATTAACTATTTTAACGAAGACCCTAAGTCTAAACTTAGGGAAATGAAATAATTAAAGGGTATTAATTAGTCAGAGTGTGAATCTTCTAGAAAACAAAGATCAAGTCAAGTTTTAATCTTAGCCATTGATTAAACTTCTAATTTGGGTCGTTGATTCTCCAACGAGAAGATTATAAAAGAAGGCTTGAGGGTCATCTGGAAAATAAGCCGAGCATACACTCAGTACCCGAAAGAGATCGATTCTAAAGTAACAGAATTCGATTTCAGCGGGAGAGTTGCAGAGCAAAGATTTTGCAGAAGCAGGAGGAGGAGGGAGTCAGCAAGTGACTAAGGTCAGGGACAGAGGGAAGCAGTGAGCCACTAGAGGCAGCTCTAGGCTACAGCGCAGACGCAGACCCTACACAGACTTACGTAGTCCAGCGTTGGGACTGCGCAGAGAAACACGCAGACAGGCACAAGAGAGAGCAGAGGTTGATCAAGGTGCCAGATATTTGTCGAAAGGAGCTGGGAATTCTGTCTCAGCTGTTTCAGATTTTATCTGCTAGTATTTTTCCTTGTAAAGAAATCATTTGCTGAAGAAATAATAAAACCCTCATCTGTTGCACCAGTTTTCCCACATTGGGTTTTTCCGAGGAAAATTATCCAAAAATAACTGTGTACATGTGATTGATTCTTGTGCTCATATCCTTTACTGTTCATTTCTCTGCATATATATTTGTGAATGTTGCAGTAGTATTTATTTCGATATTTGCCAGAAGATTTCTGAAAAATAACTTATTAATAAATGGGAGGAATAAATCTATCACTGCAATTGTATAGTTTTCAGATTGAAAATTTCACATGGTATTAGAGCCAGAGATGAGTAACAGGAACGGAGAATCGACTAGTGAACAGAAGTCTACCGTTGCAGCAGCAACACAGAAGGGTTCACGCAGTTCTCCAGGGAAGGAAAGAAGCATGATAGAACAGATGGATCACGATATCTTTGTTCTGGCATCCAGACTTGAAGAAGAATTTGCTTGCGTATCAAGCACTGCTTCTCCTGATGTCTGGTATATTGAAAGTGAAGCTTCTGGTCACATGACTGGACTATGGGAATGTTTTTCTAGCTACCGAGAAGAGCAGATGAATTTTGAAATAACCATGGGTAATAAAGCCAAATGCACTCCTATTGGGAGAGGTACTGTAGTTTTACAGACCGAGGCTGGAATTAAGATCCGGGCCACTAATGTACTGTATGTGCCTGCGTTGGGGATGAACCTGCTCTTAGTGTCTCAGCTTCAAGCCGACGTTATGACATCTACTTTATTGGCAATGGGGTCTACGTCAAACACCCCAGTTGGAAGAAGAAGGCACAGATCGAGGTAAGAAGCAACAAACTTTACAAGTTGCAGCTTGAATCTCCAATGACACTAGTCAGCAACGCAGATGAAATGGACTTGAATGAGCTATGCCACAGAAGAATGGGACATTTGCATCATGGGGCGTTAAAAATTATCGAGAAGACTGTCACAGGAGTTCCAGCGCTGAGCACTAAACGAGATGATGTCTGCAAGGAGTGCGTATTGGGAAAATATGCCAAGGCAGCGTATCAGCAAAGCAAAAATAGGGCCAAGGGTGTATTGGACTTGATACAGTCGGATATCTGTGGACTAATGTCCACTAGAGCTCTTAGCAGTGTCGAGTACTTCGTCACCTTCATTGATGACCATTCCAGGAAAACCTGAATCTACTTTTTGAAGACCAAGGATGAAGTCTTCAATCGGTTTAAAGAGTTTAAGGCTCTGGTACAAAATATGACAGGAAAGCGGATCAAGGTGTTGCGATCAGACAATGGTGGAGAATACATAGATAAGGAATTCACTGGATTCTACGCAAGAGAAGGTATCAAAAGAGAGTGGACAGCTCCATACAATCCGGAGCAGAATGGTGTGGAAGAAAGGAAAAACAAGACTATTGTCAAAGCAACAAGGGCAATGCTGTATGACCAAGACATGCCCAAATTTTTGTGGGCTGAAGCTTGTAATACAGTTGTCTATGTTCAAAACAGGACTCCTCACGCTGCATTGGGAAAGATCACGCCGAGAAGTGTTTTCACTGGCAGTAAGCCTGAAGTGAGTCACTTTAGGATCTTCGGCAGTACAACTTACTGTCATGTGCCCAGCAAGAAGAGGAAAAAGTTGGAAATGACTGCAGAAAAAGGGTATCTGGTAGGATACAGTGAGAGTGCAAAGGCATGTCGCATCTACATTCCTAAGAGCAGAAAAGTCGTAGTGCGGAGGGATTTGAAGTTCATGGAGGAGAAGGCCTTAAGAAGGTCTCGAGAGTTGCCTTCTGCTACACAGTCTGAGGAGGAGCCTCTGGTTCAGCCCCAACAACTAGCGGCAAAAAATTCAGTTGCCTCTCCAAGGCATTGGGATCCAAGGGACATATCTCCTGATGATTTGCAAGAGGGAGAGCTGGTAAATCCACCCACCACCAATGGAAGAACGAGCACTAAGCTCAGTAGAAGCAGAGTATATGGTAGCCAGCACAGCGTCGTGTGAGGCCATATGGCTTTGAAAACTGCTAGTGAACCTACTCAAGGAGAAAATGGAAGCAACCAATATCTTATGCGATAATCAGAGTTGCATCAAGCTCTCTAAAAATCTTGTCTTTCATGATCGGTCGAAGCATATTGATATCACGTGTCACTTCATCAGGGACTGTGTACAACATGGAGTTGTTCAGTTGCAGTACACTCCAACAGGAGAACAGGTGGCAGACATCCTCACAAAAGCTCTGGGGAAGAATAAGTTTGTCTACTTCAGAGAGAAGATGGGGATGATGAAGAATCCATTCCAGTAGCAGGACTGGATAGGATCAGTATTTAGAGGGAGTTGTAGTACAAATGTAGCAGTGGCAGTGGCAGTGTCAAAGGCAGTAGTACAAAGGACAGCAGCGCAGCAAATGAGGGGTTGCGTCTAGAGATCAGCAGCGCAGAGGGTGCTTCAAAAGCAGAGCAGCACGCAGCAGGCATATTGTTGGAACACCTTCCTCGTTAAGAGGGAGTGTTGATTTTTTTAGCAACAGAAAGTGTTCCAAGTTTCAAATTTTGCAAAGAGGATTGGACAGCAGTATTCCAAAGAACCCAGAAACCATTTGTGGAAATTCTACTCGGTTCATGACTTATTAAAATAATTGATTTTTTTAATGAAGACCCTAAGTCTAAACTTAGGGAAATGAAATAATTAAAGGGTATTAATAAGTCAGAGTGTGAATCTTCTAGAAAACAAAGATCAAGTCAAGTTTTAATCTTAGCCATTGATTAAACTTCTAATCTGGGCCGTTGATTCTCCAACGAGAAGATTATAAAAGAAGGCTTGAGGGTCATTTGGAAAATAAGTCGAGCATACACTCAGTGCCCGAAGGAGATCGATTCTGAAGTAAGAGAATTTGATTTCAGTGGGAAAGTTGCAAGGCGAAGATTTTGCAGAAGGAGGAGGACGGAGTCAGCAAGTCACTGAGGTTAGGGACAGAGGGAAGCAGTGGGCCACTGGAGGCAGTTGTGGGCTGCAGTGCAGAGAACCCACGCAAACCCTACGCAGACTAAAGTAGTCTAGCACTGGGACTGCACAGAGAAACATGCGGACAGGCACAGGAGAGAGCAGAGGTTGATCAAGGTGCCAGAGATTTTTCGAAAGGAGCCGGGAATTCTGTCTCAGGTGTTTCAGATTTTATCTGCCAGTATTTTTCCTTGTAAAGAAAATCATTGGCTGAAGAATTAATAAAACTCTCATCTGCAGTGTGAAAATTTCTAAATGTTACTTTTATGCAGAAATCTATTGTTAGATCTGGTTATGCTCCTCCTACTTAATTAAGTTCCTAACTGAAAATTTTAGATTAATATCGAAGCAAAACACAAAACAGACTTTCACCAATTCAGATCTAGAAAAAAGTACATGCATACATAGACAAAGTGACACAGTGATTTTCTGGACAAATAGTCCCCGGAAAAACCCAATGCGGGAAAATCGGTATGTTGGTTGCTGGAGGGTTTTATTATTAAGAGTATTTCTGAATACAGTAAATCTGGGTTCCATATCTGGAAAACTCGACAGAGAAAATATAGATTTGCAACTCACTGGTTGTTCTGAAGCCAAAATATTGACTGATCCACACCCTCAAACGGGATTTACAGGACTCGACCAAAATTAGGCCCTAGAAACCCCAGCGCTGCCCCTGAAGCCCCTACGTCAACCTCTGCAGCCCCCGAGTCCCCCAGCGCTGGCCTGGAAAGGGCTGCGTAACCCCAGACTGGGTGACGCACTCCCTACGCTGCCCCTAAGGGTCTCTGCGTAACCTCTAAGGGTTTCCAATTACTGCTACTCCTACTTCTCTGCGCTGCCTTTCTGAAGTTGCTCTCTGTCTCTTGCTGATTCAAGACACTGGGATCAGATCATCCCCTTTGTCTAAACTCCTCTCTCTGCAGTTGAAACACTTTTGAGAATTCTTAGCAAACCATGCCATAGAATCTCGGCTTAGCTTCAGTGCTCTGCCTCTGTGTGTCTTTACAAATGACCCCAAGCCTTTCCTTTATACTTTCTCGTTGGGAAACCAACGACCATGATCAAATCTTGAATCAATGGCTAAGATTAAAAGAAATCTTGATCCGTGTAACTTAAGACAATTTCATCACATGTTTAATTTAATTAACTTTAATTATTTAATTTTCCTAAGTTTAGACTTAGAAAATACATTAAAATAATTAATTAATTAAATATCTCCCAAACCAGATAAAATTTCCCAAATTCCTTTTTGGGTCTTGTAGACCAAGTGTACTCTAGTTCCTCCACAAAATTTAGGAGCTAGAGCACATCCAATGCTACCCCAAATACACAAAATCTCAACGTGTTGCACCGGTTTTCCCGCATTGGGTTTTTCCGAGGACAATTGTCCAAAAATAACTGTGTACATGTGATTGATTCTTGTGCTTATGTCCTTTACTTTTCATTTCTCTGCATATATATTTGTGAATGTTGCACTAGTATTTATTTCGATATTTGCCAAAAGATTTCTGAAAAAATAACTTATTGAAATAATAAGTAGAAGGAATAAATCTATCACTGCAACTGTATAGTTTTCAGATTGAAACTTTCACATATATGATCAGGATAGGTTGGACGGCCTATCCAACTTTGCAATCTGGAATGCCAGAATCCTGGCAGTCATGGAGGCATACGGTCTGAGGGAGCATGCAGAGAAAGTCCTGGCCACACCAACCGATGCAAAGCTCCTGGAGAAGCATGAAGAAGCAGCGGCACACGCAAAGCACTTCATCATGGACAGTGTCAAAGATCATGTAGTGCCTCACATAGTCCCAGAATCCTGGTAGTCATGGAGGCATACGATCTGAGGGAGCATGCAAAGAAAGTCCTGGCCATGCCAATGGATGTGAAGCTCCTGGAGAAGCATGAAGAAGTAGCAGCACACGCCAAGTGCTTCATCATGGATGGTGTCAAAGATCATGTAGTGCCTCGAATAGTCGAGAAGACAACAACTCATGATATGTGGGTGGCCCTGACCTCACTATATGAAGGAAGATCTGTCCAGAGGATAATGCTTCTGGAAAATCAAATGAGGTTATTCACGATGGCCAAGAGAGAAGATATCGAACCCTTCCTCTTCAAGTTATAGGCAATCAAGGATCAGTTGACTACCATGGGAGTGAAAGTGGAGGATGATGTGATGGTGAGGACTGCACTCAATGCGGTCACAGAGGACTGGGAAACTTTTGTCCAAAGTATCTTGGGCAGAGCAGACCTTCCCAACTGGAACAGTATGTGGGCGATCCTCCGTCAAGAAGAACTTCGTCAATTCACCAAGAGACAGTACAGCATCAGATCAAGTAAAGTGAAGAAGGAAGAGGAAGAAGATGCACCCTTGGCATCAAAGAGGCAACAAGGGAGGAAGAAGCGTGATCTATCAAAGATCAAGTGTTTCCAATGCGGCGAACTAGGACATTTCGCCCACAATTGTCCTCAGAAGAAGAAGGACAAGGAAGCTTCTACCTCCAAGGCTATTATGGCGGACGATGGCTCCGAAGATGAGGTAGCCATGAGCGCTCATGAACCACAAAAGTGGGGCGACATAGATCTGTAGAGCAGCTACAGAGTGGTGGCAGGATCCTCGAGTAGCCCAACTCTTGGATCACATCCGTGCCATGGGAGCCTTAAGACAGTAGCGAGACAAGTGGAGCAGTGGGTGCAGAGAATCACAGATGGAGCAGAGGCAGAGCTGGAAGCTGAAGGGAGCAGCGCAATCCAGATGCAGCAGCAGCATAGGGGCTGATGTGACTTCAGCAGCGCAGTGCAAGCTGGCTTACGTAGAGCAGAGTTGCAGCAACATAGAGGCTTCAAGAGGACAACGCAGCACAACAGCAGCGTAGGGGATTTCAGCGCAGGGGTTGATGCGACTTTTGCAGCGCAGAGGAGGTTTTCTTACGCAATACAGAGTTGTGGTTGTGCAACAGCCTCCAGATGACAGCAGAGATCAGCAGCCTATGGAGCTTCAGTGATGAGGATGCAGCCCAACTGACCTGTCTGTCAAAGATTGGGCAGGAGTTTTCAGTTGCTTCTCTCAGCCACTGAATCGCAGTGCAGCAGTTGGCAGCACGGTGCAGCAAATTGAGAGGGAGTTGTAGTACAGATGTGGTAGTGGAGGTGGCAGCGTCATGGGCAGCAGTACGGAATAGCAGCAGTAGCACAGTGATGAAGAGTAGCAGGCCGAGAATCAGCGCAGAGACCCACACGAGAGATCAGTGCAGAACTTCGAGGTGAAGTAGTGTTGTGCTAGAACACTTTCCTCACTAAGAGGGGGTTTTGAGATTTTGAGTCTTGGGGTAGCTTCAGATGTGCTCTAGCTCCCAAACTTTCTGGAGGGACTAGAGTACATGAGATCTCCAAAACCCAAAAAGGGATTTGAGAAATTCCATCCGGTTTAAGAGAAAATTAATTAATTATTATTTTTAAATACGGACCCTAAGTCTAACTTAGGAAAGTTAAAATATTAAAAGTAATTAATTTAAACATGTGATGGAAATGACTTAAGTCACATGGATCAAGCTTTCTTTTAATCTTAGTAGTCGATTCAAGATTAGATCACGGTCGTTGGTTTCCCAATGAGAAAAGTATAACGGAAAGGGTTGGGTCAGTTGCAGGATACACACAGAGGCAGAGCACTGAGACTAAAGCTGGAATTCTAGGGCGTGGTTTGCTAAGAATTTTCAAAAGTGTTTCAGCTGCGGCGAGGGGTGGTATTAGCTAAGGGGATAATCTGATCCCAAAGCTAAGAGTCAGCAAGAAGCAGAGAAGCAGCAGTCAGAGCAGCGCAAAGGGAGGAGTTGCGCAGCGTAGAGGGCTTCAGTGCTACGCAGGCTCAAAAAGGGCAGCACAAAGGCAACAAGAGGCCATCAAGGCTTACGCAGGCCCAACTATGGCAGCGCAGGGAGTGTGTCACCCAGTCTGGGGTTATGCAGGCCTCTCCTGAGCAACGCAAGGGCACACGCAGGCCAGCATAGCTTACACAGAGGGATTTAGAGCAGCACTGGGGTTTCTGAAGACAGAAAAAGGCCAAGTTCTGTAAATCCTGTTTGAGGGTATCAATCGGTCAGTTTCTCCATCTCCAGAACAAAGGGTATTGCTGCAGATTTTTGTATTTCTCTATCGGGTTAACCAGTAAGGTGCCTAGATTTGTTGTAGTTAGAATCTACTTAACAATATAAACCCTCCAGCAGCCAGAAGACCAGTTTTCCCACATTGGGTTTTTCCAAGGACAGTTGTCCAGAAAATCTTGTGTGTCACTTTGTCTATGTGCATGTATTTAGTTTAGATCTGTATCTATGTAGGTTGTTAAAGTGTTTACTTCGATGTCAATACTAAACATTTCAGATTAATAACTTGTATAAGTAGGAAAAGTAAATCGTGATTTAACAGTAGGGCTTCTACATGAGAAATATTTAGAAATTTTCACACGGTTTGCTAAGAATTTTCGAGTGAGCTTGTAGTGCTTGTGAGGGGCAGATCAACAAGGGATTATTCTGATCCGAGGCCGCGAATACAAAGGCAGAGAAGCAGATCTGTACCAGGCAGCGCAGAGACCAGCAGGAGGGACGCAGCCTATCCATGCTCACGCAGAGGCAGTGCAGAGGTTGACGCAAGGCCTTCAAGGTGATGCAGGGGCTGGAGGAGCATCATTGGGGTTCCAGTGGGCCAGAAAGGGATCTTTCATACATAGTTCCTTTACCATAGGAACAATGGATGTCAGCCACCTCATTTTTCTTTATGAGGTCATATCATGTCATTATGTAGAAGAGTTCAAGGTACATTGTATTCATACCTTCATGTATCATTCATAAAGAAGAGCCCCTTTTTCTTCAATCATGGTCATGAGATAAAGCATTCAACCATTCTATCTGTAACTATGACATGACTTTATCTATCAAATATATGTACATACCTCTTCCTTCCTGTGGCCATCTAGACATCCTTCTAGCGGCTTCCTTTCCTTGCTTGAAGATGAAAGTACTTCAGCAAACATGACATGCTGCACATCTTTGTCATCATACCATCATCCTTCTAAATTATGGATCCCACACAAGTTGGAATGTAGATTATCTACGAGACACTTGCTTCTTCCAAGTAGAGGTGAACCTTTTAAAAAAGATTCTAATGAAGGACCTTGATGATCCTCATTCTGCAAATTCTAATGATGATGATGTATGAAGATCTCTATCTTCTATCTTGCTAGATGACATTCAACTATTCAACTTGTTACTTCAGTTATCCTTTTATCCTTTCAATGAAGATGGCATGATCTACCTCCTTTCTATCAAGTAGTATCATTTCTTCAACCATATAGACTTCTACTTCAGTTATCCTTCCTTGCTTCTATGAAGATGTCATCTCAATCTCTACTATAATGCATCCTATCATACTTGAGATGCTTTCAATCATGACTGCTATCTTCTACAAACTAAAAGTTACTAAGTATATGATGATCTCTCAATCATAGTAGAGGTCTTTTACTTCGTCCTTTGACTTCTTCTTTTCTCGTTCTACTTCTTCGGTGATATAGGATTCATTTCTTTCCTTTCTCTTCTTATTGTCCTTATTGAGTTTAGGACAATTATTTTTGAAGTGCCCATATTCATTACACTCATAGCATTGAATCTTACACATAAATTTCTTTTGAAACTTCTTTCGAGGCTCAAACTTCCCAAATTTTCCTTTCCTCCTTGCCATAGCAGCATATGCTTGAGTTTGTTCACTTGCTCCAGCGTCGTTCTTCGCCTTTAATCTTGCTTCTTCAATCTTTCCTAATCACCATAGATCATTGAATAGGGCAGTTTCCTGTGAAAATTTCTGAATACAATAATGCAGAAATCCTACTATAGTATCTTGGTTTACTTCTCCTACTTGTGATTAAATTATACAAGTATGGTGGTCTGGATCTAGGTGTTAATGATAGACTCTCAAATCTGGACACTATGTCTTCTAATTCGGGTGGAATGTCTTCAATTATCTTTGGAGTATCAGTCATTAAACTTCTAATTCTCTTATGCAAAACCCAAAACGTATTAAAAAACCCACTTTATAATCTTTTCATTAGTGGTGGAAGTATAAATGAATAACTTACATAAAATGCAGAAATCAATAAAAAAAACCCATAACGTTCATTTAAAGACAGATTTCACATCACATTAAAACCCTGTCTATAATTCTATCGCATCTGATTCTCACGTTAACCTCTGCGCATCTAATTATGCGATAGTCGTAGATCTCCAAGCTCTCATGCGAAAGCCGTTAGATCGAATGAATTGTTGAGCGATCAGTTTAAATTATAAAATCTAATTTATAAATCATCGGGTCCATTTGAAACTTTAACTTTTGTGCAACTTGAAATGCGATATCCGTTGGATTTCAATCGGACGGTGGTGATTTGCATTAGCTCAATACACATTACCATATTCCTCAACTTTGCCAGGTCTATACTTCTGCAATTAAACCGTAGTCTCTTTACATGCTACAGCAACTTCATTCCTTCAATTTGCCATATTTGACATTCCTGTTAAGAAGTCACGGCTTCTTGTATCAACAATTTACAGTGCTTTAAATTAATAATACCACTGAATTGTTTCAATTACACAGCAAACGCGGAATTATAAAGGGAAGCATACACACAGTAGTTAATTTACAAAGTTTGAATTGAATTAATTTGAACTCAGAATTATTTCAGAAAGAAAATGAACATTCGGTAATTTGCAATTATGCCCATATTCACACAGTACAGAGGATTTGCAATGTTCTTCTATTCAATTCATTTTCCATCTAATCCTCTCCGGATACATTCAAAACTTACCTTTTAAATATATTGTTCATTCAAAATAAATTGATCAAATTGTATGGATCGAATTCGTTCAATTTTAGATGAAATCTCCCTACACAATATTCTCCCTAAATTCCTCAACTAAAACTAAATACATTGAATCAAAATACAAGTAGTTCAAATCCCTGAATATCAATCAAATCCTATCTACCAAAACAGTAATTGCCAGAAAGGAACCCACTCCTTTGCTTGTAAACTTTTTTTGTCTTTTTGGAATAAAAATGAAGTAATTTTTCCCTCGAGCCTCATGCTCCTGCATCGGACTCCTGAGGACAAAATTCTTCATGGGCTCCTGTCCATGAGCTCCTCTACAAAATTGCCCAATATCTATAACATGGTTTCTGTCATCCAAATAGCTTCTGCAACTGGTTGATCTTTCCACTTGATCAAATACTCAAAGTATTCCCGTCCTCTTGTCTTCTTAGACAATCTTTTGTCTAAAATCTTCTCTGGCTACAATGTTTTTGCTGTGGGTAACTGTTTCAACCAGTCAATATCTTCTTTGCTTTCAGCTATATCACCTGTGTCTCTGTCCTCATACCTATACAAATCAGCAACATTGAAAATTGAAGATATTCCAATGTTAGGGGGTAATTCAATTTCATATGCATTTGCAGAAAAATTTCTCAATACTCTGCATGGCCCAACTTTCTTAAATTTCAATTTGTTATACACCCTTTTTGGAAATCTTTCTTTCCTCAGGTGTGCTAGAACCAAATCTCCAACCTCAAAATTAACTTCTCTTTTCTTCAAATCTACTATGTTCTTGAACTTGATGTTGTTGTCCTGTAACTGTTGTTTTACCTGTTCATGTATTGCTCGAATTTCTGAAGCAAACTCTTCTCCATCAGCACTTCTCATCTCTACTTTTCCCAAATTTCTTAGTTCGTACACTCCTCTTGGGTGCATTCCATAAACTATATGGAATGGACTCTGCCCGGTACTCCTGTTAAGAGAGTCATTATAAGCATATTCAGCTTGTGCCAAAATTTGATCCCACTGTTTAGGATGTTCACCTAGAAGGCTTCTCAAAAGATTACCCAAGCTTCTATTCACCACCTCAGTCTGTCCATCAGTCTGAGGGTGATAAGTTGAGCTGAAACTTAGTTTAGTACCAAGCTTTTCCCACAATGTTCTCCAAAAATGACCAACAAATCTAGTGTCCCTATCAAAGACAATGCTTTTAGGTAACCCATGCAACCTTACAATCTCTTTGAAAAACAAATTAGCAACATGACTCATCATTGGTTTTATAACATGGAATAAAATGTGCCATTTTAGAAAATCTATCAACTACAACATAGATTGCATCATTCCCTCTCTGTGTTTTAGGTAAACCCAAAACAAAATCCATACTTACCATATCCCAAGGTCTATTTGGAATAAGTAATGGAACATACAAACCTGTGTTTTGACTTCTTCCTTTTGCATACTGACAAACTTTACAATTTCGCACATACTTCTCCACTTCATATCTCATCTTTGGCCAAAAATAAAAATGACTCGGCTGTTCATAAGTCTTGTCTGCACCAAAATGTCCACCAAGTCCACCACTATGTTTCTCCTTAATTAAATTTTCTCTCATAGAACAATTTGGTATGCACAGCTGATTTCTTTTAAATAGCAAACCTTCTTGCAAGAAAAATCCCAGCTACTTACTTTTGTCCAACAAAACAGGATTACTGCATGCTTCAAATGCCTCTTTAAAATCCAAATCTGTTTTATACAATTCTTTAAGAAAATCAAAACCCAACACTTGAATTTGACTTTCTTGAACTAAAATGCTCTTTCTACTTAAGGCATCTACTACTTTGTTTTATTGGCCATTTATGTGTTTCAATACAAAATTCAAACTCTGAAGATATTCTACCCATTTTGCATGTTTCTGATCTAGTTTTGGCTGTTGCATAATATACTGCAATGCATGATTGTCTGAATAAAGCACAAACTCTTTAGACATCAAGTAATGTCTCCACTTCTTTAATGACTGCACAACTGCATAAAATTTCTTGTCATAAGAAGAATATTTCTCAGTTTTTCACTGAAATAAGCTACAGGTCTGTCTTCTTGACTGAACACAACTCTAATAGCTTCTCCATTGGCATCACATTTCACTTGAAAAGGTTTATTAAAATCAGGGAAAACTAAGATGGGTTTTTCTGTTATCTTTCTTTTCAACAACTGGAAATTGTTTTCTGCTTCATCAGTTCATTTAAATGGTTGTTTGTCCTTCTTTATGGTTTCAATAGTAGGAGCATTGATCTTACTAAAATTCTTTATGAATTTTCTATAAAAACTAGCAAGACCATGGAAGCTTCTTACCTCAAAAACACTCTTAGGTGAAGGTCATTCTATGATTGCCTCAATCTTCTCTAGATCCATCTTCAATCCATTAGCAGAAACAACAAAGCCTAGATATACCAACTCTTCCCTCATGAATGAACATTTTTTTAAATTTACCAGCAACTTTTCCTGATGTAACTTCCTTAAGACATAATTCAAATGTCTCAGATGTTCTTCTTTAGACTTGCTGTAAATTAATATATCATCCAGATATACTATTACAAATTTACCAATAAATTCCTTCAGTACTTCATTCATAAGCCTCATAAATGTACTAGGAGCATTTGATAATCCAAACGGCATTACCATCCATTCATACAATCCTTCATTTGTTTTAAAGGTTGTTTTCCATTCGTCTCCTTCCCTTTATCCCAATTTGATGATAGCCACTCTTTAAATCCAATTTTGTAAAAAATCTTGCCCCACTTAAACAATCCATCAAATCTTCAATTCTAGGTAAAGGAAATCTATACCTGATTGTTATTTTGTTGATTGCTCTCGAGTCAGTGCACATTCTCCAACCTCCATCTTTTTTTGGACTCAACACTGTTGACACTACACATGGACTCAAACTTTCTCTGATCAGTTCTTTATCTAACAGTTCCTGTACCTGCTTCCTGATTTCCTCATTTTCTGTAGGAGTCATCCTGTACGCTGCTTTATTTGGCAAATTTGCACCTGGAATCAAATCTATATGATGGTTGATCTTTCTAATAGGTGGTAATTCATCCAGCGAATCATCTACAATGATATCACAATAATTTTCCAGCATCTTTTGAATTTCAATTGGTAAATCGGAATTTTTTGTGGAAATAATTACTACCTTGGGTTTGCAAGTTAATGCAAAGTTTACCTCATCATCTATAATCTACTGCAGATATTCTTTTCCACTCAGTAACAAAGCTTTCGGATCAGATCTTCTTTTTGATGCATCTTCTTCTTCTATCAGCAACAATGTATGATTGACACCATCTTTACAAAACTTGTATGTGTTCTTTTTCCCATCATGCATAGCTCCTATGTCATACTGCCAAGGTCTACCCAGCAATATGTGACATATGTCCATAGGCATCACATCACACATAATTTTATCTTTGTATTTGCCCAACTGAAATTCCACTTCACACTGTTCTTTCACTAACAGCTGATGTCCTTTCTGAAGCCATGACACCTTGTAGGGCGTTAGATGTTTCTTTGTCTTAAATTTCAATTTTTCCACCACTTCTGTAAAGACCAAATTATCAGTGCTGCCACTATCAATTACCATTTGACAGCATTTTCCTTGAACCTTGCACACACTTCTAAACAAAGTTTTCCTCTGTGCTGGTTCAACAACTTCCTTTGTTGGTTTTAACAAAACTTTGTAAACTACCAAAAATTCTCCTTTCTATGGTATATTCTCTGCTTCTGGCACTTTTTTCGCTTCTAGCACCTTTGCTACTTCCTCTTCACTCTGAGCAACAATTACATTTCTCTGATTTGTCCCCACATTCTCTGGACATTCATAAGCTTTGTGTCCAAGCTTATTACATCTATAACATCTGAATTCTCTTCCTCTGCATCTGCCTCCTCTTCCTCTGGAAAAACTCCTTCTGCCACTTGCATCACCCTTCGTGGGTGTATGCTGAATTGAGCTACTGCTAGCTCCTTCTCTAGGTGTTGTAGATCTTCCTCTACCACCTTGACTTCCTTTTCCTCGGAAAGTACCTCTACTTCTGGCAGATTGCTTCCTTATGAGTTTTTCTTCAGCCTTCAAGGCCATCTGATAAGCCTCTTCCACTGTTTTAGGAGACAACAGACTTATCTCATCTTGGATCTCCATTCTGAGACCATTAGTATATCTTGCAATCTTCTCTGTTGTATCTTGAATTTGTCCTGCTCTTATACTCACTTTGTAAAATTCCTCTGTGTATTCTTTGATTGTCATTGATCGCTGTCTAAGATTCTGCATTTGTCTAAATAATGAAAGTTGATAATCACTTGGAAAAAACTTACCTCTCAACTTTGCCACCATCTTGTTCCAATTCTTTATTGGTTGCTTACCAACTCTCCTTGTTTCTGCCTGCACTCCATCCCACTAAAGCATTGCATGTCCTTTTAATTTTGTGAAAGCAAACTTCACTCTTTTTCCTTCATCCATTTCTTCATAATCGAAGAACCTATCCATGTCATTAACCCAATCTATCAATTCCTCTAGATGTAAGCTTCCTGTAAAAACTAAAACTTCAAGTCTGGGTTTAGATGTGGATCCCAACACTAATTTAAAAAATCTCATTTCAGGAGTAAATTCTGCAGGTTCTCCTCTTCTTCAGATTCAACTTCAGGTTCACTGACATCTCCGGCATCTGCATCTTTTTGATTTCCCATTTCCATTGTTTCTAATCTGGGTTGCATCTATTGCATAACTTCCATCACTTCAGCATTTGCAACTGGTCTTCCTCTTCTTCGACCATCACCACCTCCTCTTCCAACTCTGTAAGCCATGTTGGATTTCTTTTCCTGAACTTTGAGATCTTGTTCAGTGTCTAAATGCTACTCTGATACCACTAATGGTGGGGTCTGGATCCAGGTGTTAATGATAGACTCAAATCTGGAAACTATCTTTCCTAATTCGGGTGGAATGTCTTCAATTATCTTTGTAGTATCAGTCATTAAACTTCTAATTTTATTATGCAAAACCCAAAACGTATTAAAAAACCCACTTTAAAATATTTTCATAAGTGGCAGAAGTATAAATGAATAACTTATATAAAATGCAGAAATCAATAAAAATCACCCATAACATTCATTTAAAGACAGATTTCACATCACATTAAAACCCTGTCTATAATTCTATCACATCTGATTCTCACGTTAACCCCTGTGCATCTAATTATGCCATAGTCGTAGATCTCCAAGCTCTCATGCGAAAGCCGTTAGATCGAATGAATTGCTGGGCGATCAGTTTAAATTATAAAATCTAATTTATAAATCATCGGGTCCATTTGAAACTTTAACTTTTGTGCAACTTGAAATGCGATATCCATTGGATTTCAATCGGACGGTGGTGATTTGCATTTGCTCAACACGCATTACCATATTCCTCAATTTTGCCAAGTCTATACTTCCGCAATTAAACCGTAGTCTCTTTACATGCTACACCAACTTCATTCCTTCAATTTTCCATATTTGACATTCCTGTTAAGAAGTCACGGCTTCTTGTATCAACAATTTACAGTGCTTTAAATTATAATACCACTGAATTGTTTCAATTACACAGCAAACGCGGAATTATAAAGGGAAGCATACACACAGTAGTTAATTTACAGAGTTTGAATTGAATTAATTTAAACTCAGAATTATTTCGGAAAGAAAATGAACATCCGGTAATTTGCAATTATGCCCATATTCACACAATACAGAGGATTTGCAATGTTATTCTATTCAATTCATTTTCCATCTAATCCTCTCCAGATACATTCAAAACTTACCTTTTAAATATATTGTTCTTTCAAAATAAATTTATCAAATTGTATGGATCGAATTTGTTCAATTTTAGATGAAATCTCCCTACACAATATTCTCCCTAAATTCCTCAACTAAAACTAAATACATTGAATCAAAATACAAGTAGTTCAAATCCCTGAATATCAGTCAAATCCTATCTACCAAAACAGTAATTGCCAGCTAAAGGAACCCACTCCTTTGCTTGTAAACTTTTTTTGTCTTTTTGGAATAAAAATGAAGTAATTTTTCCCTCGAGCCTCATGCTCCTGCATCAAAGTTATTTCCGGAAAATATTCAGAAAATACCGAAGTAAACACAACTAACAACCTACACACATGTAGATCATTTACTGAATATTACACTCATTCAACAAAGTGACACGCAGATTTTTCGGACAATTGTCCCCGAAAAAACCCAATGCGGGAAAACCAGTGCAGCAGATATGAGGGGTTATTATTATTAAGTAGAATCTGAGTACAACAAATCTGGGCACCTTGTTGGTTAACCCGACATGCAGCTAAGCTGATGTTCTGGAGACTAAAACTTTGACTAATCCACACCCTCAAACGGGATTTACAAGACTCAACCAAATTCTACCTCTAGAAACATGGGCGTTGCCCTGAAGCCCCTTGCGTCAGCCCCGCTAGCCTCTGCATGCCTCTGCGCTGACATGGAGAAGGCTGCGTAACCCAGTCAGGGGTTACGCAATCCCTACGCTGCCCTAGATGGCCTCTCCGTAACCCTGGAGGGCCTCCTGCTACTCAGCGCTGCCCTTTCTTGCCCTACATAGCGGTTGAAGCTCTCTGCGTTGCGCAGCTGCTATGTAGCTACTGCTGCTACCCCTGCTCCTCTGCCTCTCGCTGACTGTTGTGAAACCAGCTCCAAAAAGAGAAGAAAAGAGATATCAACGCCTTAGAAATAAGCCACTTCGAGGGGGCAACCTCCAATACATTACATGAATGAACAATTCTTGGATGATTCAAATTACTAAACCTCCTTTCTATATATAGGAGTCCATGGGGCCAAAATGTAATCCTAGCCGACCTAACAATAATAATTTAAGAGCACAATAATAACAATATGGGGGTCACAAGGGTACAATAATAACAATAAGGGGGTTACACTAACAACAATAAGGGACTATACTAGTAATATAGGGACCTAACATGCCCCTATCCTTCAAAAAAGTGTTGTCCTCAACGCTTGAGTAGCTCTAGATTATTACATGTAAAATTCTCATCCACCCATGTGTAGAATCTTCAATGGAGGTAAGTTCTTCCACTTGATGAGATACTGCGGGAGTGATTGATTAAAATGTTGTCAAGTTCTTGTTTCCATGAGCGCCGGAGTTCCATGCGATTTTTCCTTCCTCATCAATTTCTGGCAATATTGTTTGAACTGGAATATTTTCACCTATAACCTTCTTTAAGCATGAAACATGGAAAATTTGATGCACTCGTGAAGAAGCAGGAAGCTCCAATTTGTATGCCATAGTACCAATATTTTGCAACACCTTATTAGGACCATATTACTTTAGCGATAATTTATTATCCTTCTTAGCTTTCTTGAGGGACATTTTTTTGTATGGTTTTAGCCATAAAAATACCCAGTCTCCTACATCAAAACCTCTCTCATTGCGATGTTGATCTGCTTGTTGTTTCATTCGATTTTGTGCCAAATTCAGGTTGTCCTTTAAGAGTTGGAGAACTTCTTGTTGATGCTCAATGTGATCTTCCACTACCTGAACCTTAGAATTTTCTCTTAAAGATGATGTGATGGACAGTGGATGATATCCATAGAGTGCCATAAAAATGGGTTCATTTTTGTTGCAGTATGGCAGGAAGTGTTATAACACCATTCAGCAAGAGGTAACCACTTGACCCATTGTGTTTGTTTATCAGATACAAAACAACGAAGATATCCTTCCAAAAATTTATTCACTATCTCAGTTTGACCATCGGATTGAGGATGATAAGATGAGCTATGAGCTAATTGAATACCCAAACAAGAAAATAACTCTGTCCAAAAATTTCCAATAAAAAATGGGATCTACTGTCGCTCACAATAACCCTTGGGTTTCCATGTAGCTTTTTGAATTGTGTCCATAAATGTAGTAGCAATTGTACTTGCTGGTGGATGAGATAATGCACAAAAGTGTTCATGTAGTAAGTCTGTCTTTACCACTACATGATGACACTCTTTCCTTTCGGACTTGGTAAACCTATGATAATATCCATTGAAATCTCCTCCCAACGTTGACTTGGAATGGATAAGGTTGTAGAAGACTAATTTTCTCCACTTTATTTTTCTATCAAACCAAACATTCCGCCACAAAATTTTGAATATCAGATTTAAGGCCATCCCAAAAAAAATCTTTCTTCACCCTATGGTAAGTTTTTAAAATTCCTCACTGTCCTCCTAAAGGAGAAGTGTGCAATTCCAAAAGAATCTTTTGTTTTAGTTGGGAATTCTTAAAAATATATAAGCGATATTTGTACAATAAGGAATCATTTTTCCAACTAAATGTATCTGATGTACTAGGATCTTGCTACAACTTTTGAATGAGTGTCCACACATCTTCGTCCTTCTTCCATTCATCTCTTGCTTCGGTTATCCAATCTAGTTGGATAATAGAAATGGCACAAAGAAATACTTCCACCTCTTCATTCTTTATTGAGAGTGCATCTACAACAACATTTAGCTTCCCTTTTTTTATATTATTTCAAAGTCATAACCCAACATCTTTTTGACCCATTTTTGCTACTCTTCTGAAGATAGTCTTTGTTCCAAAAAGCATTTAAGACTATTATGATCAGTTTTTATTTTGACGTGTCTTCCCGTTAGGTAAGTTCTCCATTTCTTTAGTGCGTGCGATGTACTTAACATTTCCTTCTCATAAAATAGTTCACAACAAATACTTTCCCCTTTGATTGGACGACTTTCAAAGCAATGGGTCTTCCTTCTTGCATTAAAACGACACCAATTCCATTTCTTGAGCCATCACATTCCACAATAAAAGTTTTTCTGAAGTCTGGCGTAGCTAAGACTGGTGCTAGGCACATTGCCTCTTTAAGATGTTTAAAGGCCTTAGTTGCTTCAGGAGTCCGTTAAAATGCATCTTTCTTCAATAATTTTGTTAGAGGTGTTGCTATTCTCCCATAATTATTAAAAAACTTTCGATAATACCATGCTAACCTGAGAAATCCGCGCAACTACATTATGGTTGCGGGGACTTTCCATTCCTTAATGGCTTTAATTTTGTTAGGGTCTACCTTAACACCCTTGTGAGATACAATATGACCGAGATATTCCACCTCTTGTATTCCAAAGAAACATTTGGATGTTTTAATGTAATTAGCTATCTCTTACCCAATGGTTTTGAGCACCCTGTCAACATGTTGAACATGATCCTTCCAAGACCTACTGTAGATTAGTATATCATCAAAAAATATTAACACAAATTTTATAATAAAAGGTTTAAAAATGGAATTCATCAACCATTGAAATGTAGAAGGTGCATTGATAAGGCCAAAAGGCATGACCAAAAATTCATAATGACCCTCATGAGTTTGAAATGTTGTTTCCGGAATATCTTCAATCTTCATTCTAATTTGATGATATCCTGAACGAAGATCCAAATTGGTAAAATAAATTTCTCCATGTAATTCATCCAATAATTCATCAATCATAGGAATGGGAAATTTATCTTTAATGGTGAGCTTATTGAGCTTCATATAATCCGGACATACGCCATGATCCATCCTTCTTGTGTACCAATACTACAAGAGCGAGAAGAACTTTGACTGGGTTGAATTATACCCGTCTCTAACTTTTCTGCAATCATACGTTCAATTTCGCTCTTTTGGACATAAGGATATCTATAAGGCTTGATGTTTGGAGGAACACTTCTCGGAATCAAATGAATAGCATGATCTGCGATCACGAATAGGTGGAAGTCCTTTTGGATTTTCAAAAACGTTGGAATGATTGTCCAAGACTTTTTGGAGATCTGCAGAAATAGATGATTTTGATGTTGGAACTTCTAGTGAGCCTAATTGTGCAATTATGCCTTGTTGTTCTTTCTTTAGAAGCTTTGTCATGACATTAGAGCTTATTATCTTTCCCAGCTTCCCTGCAATACCTTGTAATTCTACTTCCTTTCCTTCTGAAAAAAAAATTCAATAAAAGTTCTTGAAAATTAAAAGCTACCGTCCCCGAAGATTGTAACCATTGTACTCCTAGTACAACATCGGCACCTCCCATAGGAATGGAAAGCATTGGACTATTCAATACATATTCCCCCATGGTTAGCTTGATATTATGGCATTTTTCGGAGAAATTTATAGTTCCTCCCAACACCACCATCACTTCGACGTGCAGCCATTTGTCCTTGAGTATAGGAAACCCAATTTAATCAATTCATGTCCCTTACAACGAATAAGAAATTATGGGTACTACACGAATCAATCAACACTATTACCTTTTTTTCTTCTTGATATGTCCTTCTATCTTGAGAGTTTGAGGAGTGGTAATTCCGGCCCGATGCATTACATAATATGGTCGAACTCAATTCTTCCTCTTCTTGAAATTTTGGTTCCTAGTGTATCCTCTTCTTGTTCATTTTCTTCCTCCTCTTCAAAATCTATGTAAAATAATTTCTTCTCAGCACACTTATGACCTTTAGTGTATTTTCTATCACAACTGTAGCAAAGCCCTTTTGCTCTTTTTTCTTCAATTGTTGTGGTGTCAAACTTGTAGGTTGTGGAAGTCTAGGAGTAGCAACACTTCCATCTTTATAGATGTGAGTGGTAGGGTTCCTTGCTGCTTTACATTCAATTTTTCTTGCCAACCTGAATGCCTTCTCCAATGAATCAGGTTCCCAAACACAAAATTCATGTTGGATGTTATCCTTTAAAGTCCCTATGAAGACATCAATCCTATGTTCATTTGGAATATTAGTTACCCTTATATTCAATTTTTGGAAGTCCTCAATGCGCTCCACCACTGAACCCTTTTGTTTGAGAGTTATCAATTGGCTAAAGAAGGTGTTTCTCTTTGTATCCTCATAATGTGCTATCATTTCTCCGTAAAAATTGATCAAGTGACAATTTTTTTACGGAAACAAAACCTCGATACCTTACAAATGTATTTTGTTCTAAATGTAAAGTTGCAATGTGTATCTTTTGTGTGTTTTGCACATTATGGAGATCAAAATATTGCTCCATTTGTATGTCCATGTTACGGATCCTTTCCATCAAACTTCCTCATATCCATTTTTGGAATATGGTGGTTCTTCCTGCCAGCATTAGATTTTATGAAATCACGATTAACATTTATTTTGTTCTCATCATGAGTTTCCTCTACTATCTTTTCACCATTAGGAAACATTTCTTGTATCAAATTTTTCAAACCTTCCATGTCTGCTTTTAGATCATTCTTCATGTTTTCCATTTTCTCATCAATCTTAGCTTCCATGTCATCCATCTTAGATTCCATGCCAGCTTCCATGCCATCTATCTTAGATTCCATGTCATCTATCTTAGATTCCATGCCATTATTCAAACCATCCATGCCTTTCTTCAAACCATCCATCTTAGTTTCCACACCTTTCTTGAAAACTTCCATGTCATTTTTTGTTGCTCTTTGCGAGAGATAAATTTGTTGCACTTGCTCTTGTAATTTTGATATGTCATGTTGCCATTCTTCATCTTCATGAGTCATAGTAGATATTTCTAAAGGCTTAATGGGTGTTGAATTCTTTTTAGGGGCCATTTTAGAATCCAATACTGATATCTAATATGCCTTGGAATCAATTCAACTTGATTCTTCAAACAACACTTGTCTGATTCGGAGAAAGAAAAAAAAACACACACATTTACTTGCACTTGCAGGAGCTCGATATTTAATTGATTATCTCTGCTGTTGCATATCCTACGATATACAGAGAATTGACCACAAACAGTAGCCCTCTGGGCTTCTTTCAAATGCAATAGGTACGTTAAGTGATACGATTTGGATTCTTCAAGGTAAAGTTATGTCCAATCTCCCACAATGACCCAATTTTGAGGCCAGTTCCAGTAGAGCAAACTTGTACGACTTGCCACGTGTCACTGTTTTGTTCTTTGTCTCTGAAATTTATATCCAAGAAACTACAAGCCGTTTACTTGTGACCACTTTTGACATAACTCCCATCCAATCTCCAGAGAGAGAGTTATTGAAATTTTCCCACGATCACCTCTTTGAGATGAAATTCAGGAGCCTGAAAAAGCACTACCTTCCACAGATCATATCTCAAAAAATATTGCGAACCAAGCTCTGAAATTTTTTGATGAATTTCCTCAGGATTTCAGCTTCGCACCATATGAATTTCAGATTCTGAACCTTCGTAGAAAAAAAATTATAGCGCAAATTCCACGATGACCTGTTTATTAAATTCGGGTTTCGAGGATCTAACTAACTTTGCTGGAAATCATATCTCGAAAATATTGCGAACCAAGCTCTAAAATTTTGCGGCAAGTGTTCCCTCGGGGATTTTGGCTTCGCACTCTAAAAATTGATTAGAACCTTCGTGAAAAAAGAAGTTATAGCGAAAATGCCAGGTAATACATTTGGAATACTTGAAAACCCTAGAATCTCAAAGCTCACCGGTACCAAATGTTGTGAAGCCGGCTCCAAAAAGAAGAAAAAGAGATATCAGCGCCTTAGAAATAAGCCACTTCGAGGGGGCAACCTCCAATACATTACATAAATGCACAATTCTTGGATGATACAATTCACAAAACCTCCTTTCTATATATAGGAGTCCATGGGGCTACAATGTAATCCTAGTGGGGCCACAATGTAATCCTAGCCCACCTAACAATAATAATTTAAGGGCACAATAATAACAATATGAGGGTTACAAGGCTACAATAATAACAATAAGGGGGTTACACTAACAACAATAAGGGACTATACTAGTAATATAGGAACCTAACACTGACTCTTGGCTCTGGGATCAGATCATCCCCTCAGCCAATACTACCCCTCGCTGCAGAAAACTCTTCTGGAAATTCTTAGCAAACCCGCCCTAGAATTCCAACTCAGTCTCTCAACTCTACCTCCGTGTGTGTCTCTAACTGACACTCAAGCCTTTCTCTTATACTTTTTCATTGAGACATCAACGGTCGTGATTTAATCTCTTATCGACGACTAAGATTAAAAGACTGCTTGATCTGCGTCATTTAGAATATTCCATCACATGTGTTTAATTAATTCACTTTAATTTTTCTAATTCCCTAAGTTAGACTTAGGGTCCTCATTTAAAAAATTAATTATTTGAATATCTCACACATAAGATGAAATTTCTCCAAACGCTTTTTGGGTTTTGGAGGTGATGTGTTTCTTAGCCCCTCCACAAATTTTAAGGGCTAGAGCACACCCAATGCTACCCCAATACACAAAATCTCAACACTCCCTCTTAGCACGAAGTGTGCTCTAGCAATACATCCACGCCATGTATCACAAGATCTTGGCATTGGTCTCTGCATTGTTGATGCTTGGCCTGCTGCCCTCCATCCACTGCGCTGCTGCCCCTGTACTGCTGCCCATGTCACTGCCATTAACACTGCTACATTTGTACTGCAGCTCCCTCTCAAATCGTTGCATCATGCTGCCCATAACACTGCCACTGCTAATTGCAACTCAGTTGTCGAGAAGTAAGAAACTGAAAGACTCATGCCTAATCGTTGACAGACAAGTACGGTTGCATCCCATCACTGAAACTTCCTTGGCTACTACTTTACGCTGTCCTCCTGAAGCCACTACACTGCTACAGCTCTGCACTGCGTGAGCACTGCCTCTCGGCGCTGCTGAAGTCCCATCAACCTCTGTGTTGTTGCTGCCTCTGCACTGTGCTACTCCCTCTACAACATCTCAGCACTGCCCTCTGCTTCACTGTGAACTTCTACATCCATCTACTTGTCCCATTACTGTCTTCAGGCTCTTGTAGCTCGTATGTGATTCAAGATTTGGGCTTACTCAAGGATCCTGCCATCCACCATCTGTAGCTGCTCTACAGATCCATATTGCCCCACTTACGTGGCTCATGAGCATTCATGGCTATGTCATCATCACTTTCATCGTCCTTTGTTGTTGCAGCCTTGGAACCAGAGGCTCCTTTGTCCTTTTACTTAGGACAAGTGCTGGCGAAGTGTCCAAGTTCGCCACAGTTAAAGCACCGGACCTTGGATAGGTCCCTCTTCTTCTTCCCTTGCTACCTTCGTTCCTTCGAGGCAAGGGTTGCATCATCTTCCTCTTCTTTCTTCACCCTGACAGTTCCGCTACTGTTGTTCTGCCTCTTGGTGATTCCCCTGATCTCCTCTTGATGGAGGATTGCCCACATGTCTGCCCAGGATGGTAACGCTGCCCTGCCCAATATGCTTTGGACAAACGTTTCCCACTCCTCGGTGACTGCATTCAGGGCAGTCCTTACCAAGAGCCCTTCGTCCGGAGTTGCACCTATGGCAATTAGTTGATCCCGAATAGTCTGAAGTCGGAAAGGAAAGGGATCTATCTCCTCACCCTTTTGCATCTGGAATAGCCTCATCTGATTCTCTAGAAGCATCTTTAGTTGAATGGAGCTTCCCTGATACATCGTCTCCAATGCAGTCCACATCTCATTTTTCGTTTTCTTTCCAGCAATGCGTGGCACGACGTGATCTTTTACTCCGTCCATAATCAAACGTTTAGCCCGCACTTGATTTTCATAGAATTTCTTAAGAGGATCAGGATCTGCAGGCTCAGCAAGGACATTCTCCGCATGGTTCTTGATGTCGTACTCATCCAGGACTGTCAGTATCCTGGCTCTCCAGATGACAAAGTTGGACACACCGTCCAACCTGTCTTGATCTCTCGGCCCATGAGAAGCCATCTAGCTCAAATCTAATGGAACAGTACTCTTCTCCCTCTTTCTGCTGAAAAGACTCAACAAAAATGTTGGATCTGGGTTTCTTTGCAATCAGAAACCCTCTGTAGTAGTTGCTCCCTCTATCAACTGATTTCCCTCCTGGAAATCTTCAGCCAAAACAATCGGACAATTCTCTCTGATCACCCTCCTGATCGAATCTTAGATCTGTTTGGCTCAAATCTACAGAGTGATTGTCTTCCTCCCACTCTTTGTCGACTTAGCTAGGCACAATTCTGCACCAGCAGAATCTCCACCACACCAGAAACTGTTGAAGATCTGAAGCACTGCTTCTGGATCTTGGCAGCTCTGCTTTGCAACAAAAAAATAACTGGACTGCATCCCTCTAGCTAGCCTTTCTGTGAGCAGACTGGCCCAGCGCAGCCTCTGCAAAACGCACGTTGCTCCTGCATCCCTCTTGAGGGTGTTGCGCTGTCTCTGCATCACCCAGATGGGACTGCGTAGCCCCGGTGTAGCCCTTTCTGGGACTGCGTCCTCCTGTTGCTAACCTGCCCTTTCCGAATCTGCAGCTACCTTGCAAAAAATATGTCTTCAGTTAAATTTGCTGGAGATTCAGCTTGATCTGCAATCGCTTTGATACCATGTGAAAATCTCTAAATACAATAATGCAGAAATCCTACTGTAGTATCTTGGTTTACTTCTCCTACTTGTGATTTAATTATACAAGTTATTTCCAGAAAATATTCAGAAAATACCTAAGTAAACACAACTAACAGTCTACACACATGCAGATCATTTACTGAATATTACGCTCAGTCAACAAAGTGACACACAGATTTTTTGGACAATTGTCCCCGGAAAAACCCAATTCGAGAAAACTGGTGCAGCAGATATGAGGGTTTATTACTATTAAGTAGAATCTGAGTATAGCAAATCTGGGCACCTTACTGGTTAACCGACAAAGAAAAAAAATAGATCTGCAGCTAAACTGTTGTTCCAGAGACTGAAACTTTGACTGATCCACACCCTCAAACGAGATTTACAAGACTCGGCCAAATTCTGCCTCTAGAAACCCCAGCGCTGCCCCTAAAGCCCCTACGTCAGCCCTGCAAGCCTCTGCGTGCCTCTACGATGGCCTCGAGAGGGCTATGTAACCCCAGACTAGGTGACGCAGTCCCTACACTCCCTGGATGGCCTCTGCGTAACCCTGGAGGGCCTCCTGCTGCTCAGCACTACCCCTTTTGGGCCTGGGTAGCACCTGCGTAGTGGCTGAAGCTCTCTGCGTTGCACAGCTACTGCGTAGTTGTTGCTACTGCCCCTGCTCCTCTGTGCTGCAACTGATTGCTGCTCCTCTGCCTCTTGCTGACTCTTGGCTCTGGAATCAGATCATCCCCTCAGCCAATACTACCCCTCGCTGCAGAAAACTCTTCTGGAAATTCTTAGCAAACCCGCCCTAGAATTCCAACTCAATCTCTCAGCTCTGCCTTCGTGTGTGTCTCCAACTGACCCTCAAGCCTTTCTCTTATACTTTTTCATTGAGACATCAATAGTCGTGATTTAATCTCTTATCGACGACTAAGATTAAAAGACAGCTTGATCCGCGTCACTTAGAAAACTTCATCATATGTGTTTAATTAATTCACTTTAATTTTTCTAATTCCCTAAGTTAGATATAGGGTCCTCATTAAAAAAATTAATTATTTTAATATCTCACACATAAGAGGAAATTTCTCCAAACGCTTTTTGGGTTTTGGAGGTGATGTGTTTCTTAGCCCCTCCACAAAGTTTAAGGGCTAGAGCACACTCGATGCTACCCCAATACACAAAATCTCAACATTTCCTTCTTTCCATAGATACTTGATACAAATTTGCCCCTTTCATCAAGTAGTGCATTGAGCACAATGGTGATCATCTCTCAATCAGACATTATTTCTCCAAGTTCTTGTAGTTGATCTCTTATTTGAGATACCCTCATAAGGTATGAAGCTACCCCTTCTTCCTTTGATACATTCATCTTATATAGTTCAGTTCTTAATGATATAATTTCTCCTACAATGCTTGCGGAGAACAATTCTACCAGTTTTTCATAGATCTCTTTTGTTGTCTTCAATTTTGCTACATAAGGGATGAAAGAATCCTTGATCGACTCAATGAGGATCCTTTGAGCCCTTATTTTTCCTTTCATGTACTTTGATGGTGCTTGATATTGCTCTTGAGGAGGTTTAGTGATTGATCCCGTGACATATTCACAAACTTCATTTTCTATGAGGATCAAATCTATTCTCTTCATCCATGCAAGATAATTCGAGGACCCAACAAGTTTGTTGTTATCCTTGGAGAAAGAAGACATTGTAGATTGAGAAATAAAATATAGAATACTTACTTGTCAAGCGAAGATGCTCCTTTGATGATAATTTCTTCAACTTGATACCTTCTTGATGATGTTGACTTCTACTACTTCTTTGACAATTGAAGAAGCTCCCTTGATGATGATGGCTAGATGATCTTTAAGGATGTTTGAGATGTGATCCTTTATTCAATGTGAGGGAGATCACTTTGATCACGAAGTGCTCTTTCTTGCTTCCTTTGATTGACGATTGTAGAATGTGTAAGCTTCCCAAGAATGCTTCAAGTGTTGAGTCCTTTTTTAAATGGAGGTAGGGTCTTTGAGGTCTTCTCCCAAGAGTTGTTCCTTTGTGATGTGATGGATAGTCCTCCCTGATGCCTTTTTTTATGCTCGGCCCTTATGTATCCTTCTTCAATTGGATGATTTTCAAGCTACCTTTCCTTGGTGTTGTCACCTTGTAAATTTTTGTAGATGTTCTATGCTAAGAGCAATTTCACTTTTCTCACAGCAATCATACAAGTAGTTAAGCAAAATGCAGATAGAACATATAAACAGATCTCACAGAAGACAAATCAGAAACAGAAAAATGTGTGTGTTCGTTTCGGCGGTCAACAGGATGCTTCAACCAGCAAAGACTCCTTTGGTCAGCCAGCCCAGCATGTGTCACAACAACCCTCCAATCTGTAGATGAGTCAACCCAAGTCAACTCTGCAAAAGTCAACGCTGTCCTGAAAATTCAACGCAGGGGCAGCAAGCTAAAAGTCAACGCAGCAGAAAAACGGTCAACCCTTTGACCTCGATTTTTGTGCCAGGTAGTACGGCCTTCAAAAATCGAACCTTCCACAAGTTTTCAGCTTGTTTGGACCATGCGTTGACCAAATTCAACGCTGGTCAAACTTACAGCGAAACCCTAGCAGCAGAAAATCGTACTGCAGCTCAGCTGTATGGTCTGTCCTCTTCGTCCTTCACACGTGTGGCTGAAACTCGTCCTTCTTGGTAGCTCGTACTCTTTGATGAGAGAGGAAGATGTGAGTTGTGATGATGATGAAAATCTCTCCAACTTTTCCTGTATATATATCCATCAATGAGGGTGTGTGACACATATGTTGGGCATGTGAGCCTACATTACAAAACTGGCCGACCTTGCACATATAATTTATTAAAAATAATAAATTCAAAATATAAGTTCTGCTCATCGGATTAAGACATATTTTATATGGATTTTACACCTCTCAGAAAGAGGACTCCAACAAAAATATTAGCCTCTTAATCTGAGCATCTTAATATGGAGTTTGGACCTAGTTGTCCAAATTTAACACTCCCTCTCAACTAGGGAGAACTCCATCTATTAGTGCAATCAACATCGTGCGTCATCCCGCAGAAACTTGCTTTGTTGGCTTCTTTATTTCAGAACAGAAGTGGGTCAGTCACAAAGACATCATCCCCCGACTGACATAATCAGTCTAGAGGTCCCAGACCTCACAAATCTTGATCCCAGATCAAGTGGTTGGACCGTGCCATCCTAGATAGAGAGTACGGCAATCTCTGATGCGTCCATCAGTCTTTGCTAATAGTCTCTAGCTTTTCCACACCTCATTGGCCAAATGAGAGGTACTTCCCATGAGCCCTGAACTCAATGGGTAGGATGCATATGGGGCACAGATAAATGAGTGGCGAACCAGCTCAACAATCACAAGGGTGGGGCAGAAGCATTATGAGTGCTTATAGCTCCGAGAAGCTATCCCCAAAGCCCCCCAAAGCTCCCAGAGCTCATCGTCCAACAGGACCCACATCATAGGGTCTTTCCACAACACCAAGACTCTCACGGAAGGTTAGGAACTTGAACTTCCCCAGGGGCTTAGTGAGAATATCCGCGACCTGCTCATCAGTTCCTATATGATCGAGCCTTACGGCGCCTCGCTGTACCATATCCCGGATAAAGTGGTACCTGGTATCAATATGCTTGGATCGGTCGTGGAACACAGGATTCTCAGTCATACGAATCCCACTCTGATTATCACAGAGTATCACAGTGGTATCTAGCACATGTCCAAACAGCTCACTAAAGAGCTTCCTCAACCAAACTGCTTCACAACAGGCCATACTAGCAGCAATGTATTCGGCCTCCGCGGTGCTCAAAGCCACCGACTTCTGCTTTCTGCTCATCCATGAGATCGAAGCAGAACCAAGATTGAAGCAGCATCCCGATGTGCTCTTACGATCCACCACACTGCCAGCCCAATCGGCATCAGTATATCCACGGAGTGTCACACTCCCGGCAGTGTATCTCAGCCCATGGTTTATCGTGCCCCGAAGATATCTCAAAAGATTCTTGGCACCAACCCGGTGAAAATGATGAGGCTCAACCATCTGTTGACTCAAAGTGTTCACTGCAAAACATATATCTGGTCGGGTGTTCACTAAGAACATCAAAGCTCCTATGAGTTGACGATACTCGGTAGGATTGGCCAAGATAGGCCCAGCAGCGCTGCCACTCAACTTCTTAAAGTTGAGTTCCATCGGTGTCGACACGGACTTACAGTCCACCATCCCAAATCTTTCCAGAGGCTTCACAATATATTTTCCTTGAGAAAGGAAAATCTCTCCAGGTCTCTGCCAGACCTCCAGGCCTAGGAAATAGTGCATCAGTCCTAGGTCTTTCATCTCGAACTCAGCAGCAAGCTCCCTCTTACATTGATGAATGAGAGGGTCATCACCTGTCAGGAAGAGGTCGTCCACATACAGCACTAGAATGAGAGGCTTTCCTTCCACAACCTTGAAGTAAAGGTTTGGATCGGCATTGCTTCGAGTGAAGCCCAGCTTCATCAAGTAACTATCCATCCTCTCATACCAAGCTCTGGGTGCTTGCTTTAACCCATAGAGGGCTTTCTTCAACCTGCAGACATAAGTGTCTCGATCTTGAACTTCAAATCCCAGAGGTTGTTCTACATACACCTCTTCCTTTATTGCACCATGCAGAAAAGCGGTCTTGACATCCATCTGATGAAGACTCCATCCTTGCATAGCAGCAAGGGCTATGATGGATCGGATGGTGGTATATCGTGCCACAAGTGCAAATATATCGTCATAGTCAATTCCTTCCTTTTGAGAGAAACCACGGGCAACAAATCTTGCCTTAAACTTTTCAGTACTCCCATCAGATCCATGTTTAATCTTGTAGAGCCATTTAGCGGTGACAACAGATTTGTCCTTCGGTCTCGGGACCACATCCCAGACATCATTCTTCATAATAGACTCATATTCTTCATGCATAGCATCCTTCCAGACTTGATGCTTGATGGCTTCCTCAAAAGATCCAGGTTCAGATTGTACAATAGTACTCATGGCAGCTAGATACCCTTCGTATCTACACGGCTTCTTGCTTTCTCGGAATGTCCCCCTTGGGGCAGCATGACCCTCAGCATCTTCGAGGGTGTCCCTGAGCCATGATGGTCTCTTTCCTAGAGAAGGGGAAGGATCAATAGGGTCCATTGGCCCTTCAACATCAGGCATAGTCTCATCCTGGGGTTCTTTCGGATTTCCAGGTCTTTCTTCATGATTTTCTTCAGATCTAGAAAGATCTACTACTTTCTTCAGGGAAGCATCTTCGTCAAAAGTGACATCATGGCTTATCTCTACTTCCCTTTGACCAGGTACATAGACTCTATATGCCTTAGAAGTCTCACTGTAGCCCACAAACATTCCTTTCTTCCCAGTAGCATCCAACTTACTTCTCTTTTCTGTCGGCACATGAAAATAGACGGGACATCCAAAAATTCTGAAATGTGAGACATCAGGTTTCTTACCAGAGAAAACCTCTTCGGGAGTTTTGGAGTCCAAAGCGGAATGAGGGCATCGGTTTTGAATGTACACAGCAGTATTTGCGGCTTCTCCCCACAGAAACTTTGGTAGACCCTGGTCACATAGCATGGCACGGGCAGCTTCCACAATAGTCCTATTCTTGCGTTCAGCAACACCATTCTGCTCAGGAGTATATGCGGTGGTAGTCTCCCTCTTAATGCCAGCTTCTCTGCAAAAGTCTTTGAACTCATTTGACTCATATTCAGTGCCATTGTCGGTCCTCAAAATCTTGATCTTCTTTCCGGTCATATTTTCCACCAAGGCTTTGAAGGTACGGAACCACATGAAAGCCTCATCCTTTTTCTTCAAGAAGTATATCCAGGTTTTGCGAGAGAAGTCATCAGTAAATGTCATGTAGTAAGAACATCCCCCCAGGGATGTTACGGGCAACATACCAGATAGATCAGAATGGACCAGTTGCAATATATCAGATGTCTTTGTGACACTTGAGGGAAAAGGTCCCCTTGTATGTTTTCCTTCAGCACAGCCCTTACATACACCTTCATGATTATTTCCAAAATCAGGCATCCCTGTCACCACCTTCCTTGCTTCGGGAAGGGCCTTGTAATGAAGGTGTCCAAATCTTCGGTGCCATAGTTCGGTTTGTCGGATAGTATCACAAGTCATAGCTCCCCACGGACTCCCTCCAACCTGGTAGAGTGTACCAACTCTAAAGCCAATTGAGATAGCTTCCTTGAAGCTCTCCTTCCACATGAGCACCTTTCCATCAGAGAAGGTTACATTGAATCCTTTGTCTTCCATGGCAGATACAGACACAAGGTTCTTCTTCAATTTAGGTACATAGAGTACATCTTGCTAACGGAGGACTTGTCCTTGAGACAAGTGGAGGGTCACAGTCCCTGTCCCTTTCACGGGATATGTAGCATTATCCCCAAGGATAATTTCTAGATTAGTATCCCTTTCAACCATGTCAGAAAGTGCTTCCTTGAATCCGGTGATGTGTCTTGAGGCACCACTATCGATTAGCGAGACATCCATAGTGTCGGGCGGAGATGCAGCTGAGAGAGCAGATACCAGAATATACTCATTTCTTTTATCAACAACATTAGACTCCTCATACCTGGTATTTCTGGTCCTTTTAGAAGGTTGATTGTTTCCTCCAAAGTGAGCCTTCCTCTTTCCTTTGGATTTGTCATTTCTTCGATTCCCATTCCTTCGGTTGTTGTTGTTATCGTCACTATCGGGAGAATCCTTCTTGAATGGGCATTCTCTAGCATAGTGTCCAGGCCTATGGCAGGTGAAACATTTACCCTTCTTCTCTTGAGTCTTTGTCCTTCTTTTGTCCTTAGAACCACCAGAGTTCTTCTTTCGGGAATGAGCACCATAGGCGGCATTTCTTTCATTATCAAATTCCTTCATCCTTGTTTCTTCTTGCATACATCTTGACAGAAGCTCATCAAAGTTAGGAATGGTATTATTGTTGAGAATGGTAGTTGTGAATACTTGCCATTCATATGGAAGTCCTCCAAGTGCGGTGAGAACCATCTCACGATCGGCTATTGTCTCCCCAATAGCTAGCAGATTGTTCCTGGTTTCGGTCAACTTCATAAAGAAAGTTTGAATAGACTCGTCTCGGCCCTTCTTCATATTCTTCAACTTGTTCTTGAGGAATAGCACTTGGTTCACATTGTTTACTTGGAACATAAGTATCAATTTGTCATACATCTCCTTGGATGTGCCTAGTTCAGATATGTAGGCAACCGGACTCTTATTTATGGATTCCCTGATCAGCAGCTTTGCTCTGATTTCTCCCTTCTTATACTTGTTTCTAACAGCAGCAGAGGCATTGGATGGAGGTTCTTGAATCTTCCCTGTCACATGATCCAGGAGATCATGATCTTCCAATTTGAGATCTAATATCATCTTCCAGGCATGGAAGTCATCACTTCCAGTCAGCTTGTCATTCTCCCTGAATTCAAGACTAGTGGAACCCATTTCCTTCGATGATGATTGCTATAGATAGAGTTTGTCTTCACCTCGGCTCCGATACCATGTAAAGTTTTATAGATGTTCTATGCTAAGAGCAATTTCACTTTTCTCACAGCAATCATACAAGTAGTTAAGCAAAATGCAGATAGAACATATAAGCAGATCTTACAGAAGACAAATCAGAAACAGAAAAAATGTGTGTGTTCGTTTCGGTGGTCAACAGGATGCTTCAACCAGCAAAGACTCCTTTGGTCAGCCAGCCCAGCATGTGTCACAACAACCCTCCAGACTGTAGATGAGTCAACCCAAGTCAACTCTGCAAAAGTCAACGTTGTCCTGAAAAGTCAACGCAGGGGCAACAAGCTAAAAGTCAACGCAGCAGTAAAACGGTCAACCCTTTGACCTCGATTTTTGTGCCAGGTAGTACGGCCTTCAAAAATCGAACCTTCCACAAGTTTTCAGCTTGTTTGGACCATGCGTTGACCAAAGTCAACGCTGGTCAAACTTACAGCGAAACCCTAGCAGCAGAAAATCGTACTGCAGCTCAGCTGTACGGTCTGTCCTCTTCGTCCTTCACACGTGTGGCTGAAACTCGTACTTCTTGGTAGCTCGTACTCTTTGATGAGAGAGGAAGATGTGAGTTGTGATGATGATGAAAATCTCTCCAACTTTTCCTGTATATATATCCATCAATGAGGGTGTGTGACACATCTGTTGGGCATGTGAGCCTACATTACAAAACTGGCCGACCGTGCACATATAATTTATTAAGAATAATAAATTCAAAATATAAGTTCTGCTCATCGGATTAAGACATATTTTATATGGATTTTACACCTCTCAGAAAGAGGAATCCAACAAAAATATTAGCCTCTTAATCTGAGCATCAGAACATGGAGTTTGGACCTAGTTGTCCAAATTTAACACACCTTAGCTCTGATTCCATGTTGACAAATCTAGGGGAGCTAGATTAGGATGATTTCTCTTACTTTGATAATTGTTTGTGATGCTCTTTTACTTAACTTTATGTACTTGTAATTAGCTTCTTCTTATATTTGATTATTATTGTGTTCTTATCATCAAACAACTACCAAACTATGAAGATCAAAGGAACAAGAGGACACAAAATATAGGTTGCTAGCCAAGGCCAAAACCTCTCCTCTTCATAGGAAAACCCACAAGAATTCTTCTCTACTTATAGAATCTTCAAATGACGAATTCCAAGACCTATGACCCAAGACTAAGACTGTGGAAATTTCTGAATCTTTACACTTTATGCAAAAATTATTTACTGTTAATCTGGTTATGCTCCTCCTAGTTAAACAAGTTATTAACTGAAAAAAATTCAAGTTAAAATCGAAGCAAAACACATAACAGATCTCCACCAATCCAAATCTAGAACAAGTTCATGCACACATAGACAAAGTGACATAATTATTTCTGGACAAAGTCCCCAAAAAAACCCAATGCAGGAAAACCGGTCTTCTTGCTGCTGGAGGGTTTTATTATTAAGAATTTTTTGAATACAACAAGCCTGGGTTTCAGATCTGGAAAACCCGACAGAGAAACAATAGATCTACAGCTCACTGGGTGATCTAGGGCCAAAATAATGACTGATCTACACCCTCAAACGGGATTTACAGAACTCAGTCAAAATTAGGGCCTAGAAACCCCAGCGCTGCCCCTGAAGCCTCTGTGTCAGCCTCTGAAGCCCCTTTGACACTCAGAGCTGCCCCGGAAAGGTCTGGGTTACCCCAGACTACGTGACGCAGGCCTTGAGGGTTTCCTGCAACAGTTACGCTATCCTTGAGGGTTTGCGCAGCACCTACGTAGCACAAATTGTTGCCCTCTTGCTATTTCCCTCCTGCTTCTCTACGCTGCCTCTCTAAGCTAATCTCTGCCTCTTGTTGATTCTAGACCCTGGGATCAGATCATCCCCTTGGCCTAAATTCCCCTCTCTGCAACTGAAACACTTTTGAGATTTCTTAGCAAACCCGCCCTAGAATCTCAGCTTAGCTTCAGTGCTCTGCCTCTATGTGTCTTTACAAATGACCCCAAGCCTTTCCTTTATGCTTTTCTCGTTGGGAAACCAACGGCCATGATTAGATCTTGAATCAATGGCTAAGATTAAAAGCAAGCTTGATCTGTGTGACTTAAGACAATTTCATCACATGTTTAATTAAATTCACTTTAATTATTTAAGTTCCCGAAGTTTTATGTAATATTCCCAAAAATGGATTCTTCAGCAGATCATGCCTGAAAAACGCATTCCTCAGGTATGAGGGCTTCAGCTATCATATAATATCTCTGAAAATGTTCAGCAACCAAAATAAATAGCCGCAACAACCTTTACTCAGCTTTTAAGGGCAAAAAGGTGGGGAAAAGTGAGGATTTTGGCCCTAAAATGAGTGAATAAGGAAATCTGCGTATAATGACGGGTCAAGGTTCTCAAATATGTTAGAATAGGTCAAGAGGGACGTCCATGTCGAATTTCAGCTCAAACAAAACAGTTCCTCCTTCCCGACTAGTCAATAAAAACCCTGATTTCCCAAGACTTTGAATATGCAGAAATTTGCTGAAGCAAGGGCAGCGTATTTTCTGAAGGAATATAATGTATAACACTATGAATAATCAGAGAATGAGTTTGAGTACAAGGCATAGGCTTTCAGCAAGGTTAAACAGCAATTTTATATAGAAAACCCCTCAAGATAGAGGTGCCGCAAGACAAGAAAATAATCCAGAAACCCTACAGCGTTTTCTGCAGTAGCTGTGAGACAGAAGATGCATATATAGCCAATAATAATGTATAGCAGCAGAAGAGAGTACAAATCTTGAGGAAACAACCTCTCAAGAGAAGAAATGCAAGCCTCCACAACACATGTACATAAACATGAAAAGTACTGCTATTTCTGCATAAACCCAGGCTATGAAAAACACAGTCTAAGGTAAAATGCTGCTCCAAAATAATGTCAACACATGGATATGACAATAGATGGCCCAAATACAATAGGGGAGCAAAGCTCTAACCCTTATAAGCAAAAATATCTCAATCCTCCAAGGGATTGGCTGAAATGCACAATACGACAAAAATGCCGGAGTTGTTGGGCAGCTACTGCAACTCCAAATTGAAACCAAAGAGAGAAGGCTGAAGATGATGAGAAACTGAAATAGACCTCCTCCAATAGATCTCCAAAGTGGAAGGCTGATCCTTACACTTGAGATATTCCCCTCAAATCAACCGGCAAACCCTCACTGCAAATACACCATGAAGATAACGCAGAAACTGAGAGGGACTGCGCAGTAGTGGAAATAAACACTTTGGCCAAGTGCCAAGATCTGCAAATCAGCTCCAATATCCTCCAACCTGATCCTCCAAAGGAAAGAAAGACTCTCCCTCTGAAAAACAAGAGAAGGAGGTGGTGTCGTAAAGTCACCGCGGCAACACCCTACAACACAGTATTACGTTGATGCAGCAATAACGCTTTCCTGGAGGATGGTGCTAAGAAAATAACCTCGCCCGAGCAGGCACTCGAAGTCCCCCGGGGCTAAGGGTGAGATCTCCGCACGGAGACACTCGGTGCACTAAACAGTGCAGCAGACGGACTAAACAACCAGCGTGCCAAAGAAAGACAAATGTCTCACTCAATAATCAATAATCCAAGAATCCAAGCATGAATCAAATGAGGCTCCTCCATCTTTTATAGTGTTGGTTTCCCTCCAAAACCCAATGTAGCCTCTCTCTCTCCTCCACATCCTCATCCTTATCCACATTCTCATCCTTATCTGCGCAGAAGCTTGGAGAAACTTCTAGAGTGTACATAGGCCCCCTCCTCCACGTGGTGTTGGGTCCTCCCTTGACTCCCACTTAAGTCACAACGTTGTGCTACTAGGTGGATGTCTTATTTCATTTAAGTGAGTTTAGACCCTCTTTACTCACTTTTTATTTACTTACAAACTATAGGTGGAAAAATAAACAAAATAGAATATTCCAATTTGCTGTCGCGAATTAGGAATATTACAGTCCCCCCTGGCAAAATGTTGCTTGCCCTCAAGCAACTGCCTGAACAAGTCTCCTCCTAGCGGATGCTCTCCACCGATACTGCAAAATATGCCTGGGTCCCAGATGCGCCACTGAATCTCCCCTGTACTCTGCATCATCCTAATATGAAGGGATCTCTCAATGCCAGGATCCCAAACTAATCTCTCATGGTACCAGTCAACCAACAATCCTCCCGGATCCCATCGCCACCATGGCCAATAATAGCCCAAGTCCCATGGCTTGGACTGTGCACTGCCTCTAGCTATGACTGATGAAGACCATGACTCCGGCTGTGCTATATCTGTCATGGTGTAAGCTGTCCCATCGACTGTGTACCAGCTCATCACCTCTCTCCACTCAAGGCATGAAGTGAGGAACATCTCTCTCATGTGGATCCTCCATCCCCAAGCAATCATCCAAACAAAATGAGCCACCTCCCAACAAGGCAACTCCTGAAAATCTCCTTCCACCTCAAGCTCCGGTAATGAAGGTGGGTTGAAAATCTGATCTTGGCAAGCATCATAGCTTACCCCATGCTGTCCTTCTCTCCACTCATGACAAGGGTAGAGTGTATGCTGATCTTGGGCTGCAAAATCATTGCCCTCCAATGGCAAAGTGAAGAACAATCCTCCAAAGAAGGTTCCTCCAACAATGAAGAACAGGCTGGCCCAAAACAATTCATCCATGAAGAATAGGACATGTGCATCATGGATCATCCTAATGAGATGTTTGCTGAAGGTGTTACATGAGGATACATAATGCAAACAATCTCTCACAAGGATACAACGTAGTCGCATCCACTGCAACTTCAGAAAATTACATGGCAAGCAATGTACAAGATTCATCACATCTACTAATGGATAGTAAATGGCTGAATATGACAACAACATAAGACCAAACACTTGCCTATGGTTGTACAATGGATGAATATCAATCTCATGGCCCACCTCAAAAGAGAACACATATGTAGTAGTGGTGGCCATGCCTCCTCCCATGCTCCCATTAGAACATGTAGTGCAGAGAATGTGAGAATTCTTCCCACTCAAAGACACATCCAACTCATGTGTCTCCCTCATAATCAAGCCTCCCATACAAATCTGATCTATATCAGCAAATGGAGACATGATCAGCAGCAAAATGAAGGAAATGTTGAAGGTTACATGTGATGAAAAGAGGTACCAACAGCTTCCCCAACAAGTACAGCGCAGTTTTACAAGTTGCTGCTTGATAAGAGTACAAGGCAAAATGTTTATGTTAACCATGCATGTCTTCATATGATACATGATATAGTGTTGCAAATGAACATACATGAGGTGATAAAACATTTTCCCAAAGCTACAAAAGAGATGGTTGCCTCCATCATGTAGATTGGCCCAATAAAACTCATGGAGCAATATGACAAGCTTGCCCCCTTGTGAAGCAATGCACTGCATAGGAATAGCAAGAGTGTGCAAATCAATGAATGTAGAGACAAACTCCTCACCATATGCTGGAAGTAAGATGGTACATGTATCCATAAATGAGTCCTCCATAGTGTTTTGGCATGCTATGAAGAAGAATGAACCATGTGCTACAAGAAGATAATCCTCCTTATGCTTGGAAATCCAAGTTAAGAAGAATATGCCATAGTGATAAATGTCTCTATCATCATTACCTCCTCTAAGTGCAACAAATATGAAGTGATCTTGGGACCTATGGGTTATAGATCCACCATATCTCTGCTGGGCACACTTCATCCATAAATCTCTGCTCCAAGGTGACAATGCTGTGAGCTCATGCAAGTAAGCTCCTGTCAATACAAAGCTTTGTTCTTTGACATGCTCCTTGTCAAAGACTCCTCTAATAATGCTGCAACAAATATGGAATACCTCCCAAGATGGAAGTGCTTCCCAATCATCATCAAAGACCAAGGAGATAGTGCCATCTCCTCCTCCTACAACATCATACAAAGTGTGAGAGCAAATCTTCCCTTGCTCTCCCAGAAACAAACCAAGCAACAAGACATTGTGTTGCCTCCCCATACCTCCATCATACCAATCATGTGATGAAGACACAATGAATGATATGAGTATCATATCAACACCATGCATCCATACTCTGTGCTGCTCAATGATGCAAGTATCCAGCCATCTTTCCTTCATCCTCCGACTCTTAGGAAGAGTGTTTGCCAAGTGATGGCCAAACTCTTTCAAGAGTAACCAGCGCAGCCAAGCCTCCTGCTGCCCGGTATCATAGATCTGCAAGTACAAGTGATGGCCAAACTCCCTCAAGAGTAACCAGCGCAGCCAAGCCTCCTGCTGCCTGGTATCACAGATCTGCAAGTAGCCTCCTAGCTCCTTGCTCATCCTCCCCATCCACTCAATCACTTGTGGATGCCTCCTTCTTCTCCTCATCCTGGTACTCCTCCCATGAGGGCTACCATCCTCCCAAATCAAATTTTTGACTTCGCACTTCATGGGATTTTGAAATATAAACTTCTCAAGGATCAATGAGACCCTATCAAGAATCAAATAGGTGGTAGGTAAAAACCTCCCATCATGATGTGTATGGCTCAAAGGATGTCCAACACAAGCATGAGGGATGTTATCCATCCTAAGATGTCCTCCATCTTCTATCTGCTCTTGTGAGAAGGGAAGAAAAGCATTGCATCCCATAGTGTGTCGAAGTGCATCTCCAGTGAGATCTCTCCTTGAGACCTCCCCTTCATCCATGTTGCACAGCGCAGTGCAACCAAGCTGCGCTTGATCTGCATTTGGAACTTCTTGCAGGGCTACAAGAGTTCCTTCCTCACAAGTGTTGGCTGCCCCAACTGTTGATGCGTGTGGTTGCTCCTCCATGAGTGTGATAGCGTTTTCACAAGCCTCTTCAAGAGGTGATGTGATCTCTTCTTCTTGATGAGAATTGGAAGCGCATGGTACTTCCTCTTCTTCTTCTTCAATCTTCTTGACCTCCTCAACAGTGGATGCATCTTTTCTGGATCTGAAAAAGAATAAACTCTCATTTTTCACCGTTCCGGTCTTCTTGGGCTTAGACTCACAGGGATTAGTGGATCCCTCATGCATGGGAAAAGGTGACCTCCCCGTGGTATGCTGCAACCTTGATTTCGGCATGCTAGAAACTCCTCTATTACCATTGTACCTTCCTCCTTCATCCAATCTGAGCTCACAGTAATCTTTGAAAGGCAAAGCTGTTTTGAAGTCTTCCCCCTTGGACTTCCATTCTTGGAAATAATCTCCAAAGGGTATATGATCATGCTACCTCGGTACTTCAGGTAAGAATGTAGGCATTGTGATCCTCATATTTGCCATAGATAGCTAGCTCCACAGGCTGAGCCAGAACTATGCTCTGATACCACTGTAATATCCCAAAAATGGATTCTTCAGCAGATCATGCCTGAAAAACGCATTCTTCAGGTATGAGGGCTTCAGCTATCATATCATATCTCTGAAAATGTTCAGCAACCAAAATAAATAGCAGCAGCAACCTTTACTCAGCTTTTAAGGGCAAAAAGGTGGGGAAAAGTGAGGATTTTGGCCCTAAAATGAGTGAATAAGGAAATATGCGTAAAATGACGGGTCAAGGTTCTGGAATATGTTATAATAGGTCAAGAGGGACTTCCATGTCGAATTTCAGCTCAAACAAAGGCGTTTTGCTATGTTAAACAGTTCCTCCTTCCCGACTAGTCAATAAAAACCCTGATTTCCCAAGACTTTGAATATGCAGAAATTTGCTGAAGCAAGGGCAACGTATTTTCTGAAGGAATATGATGTATAACACTATAAATAATCAAAGAATGAGTTTGAGAACAAGGCATAGGCTTTCAGCAAGGTTAAACAACAGTTTATATAGAAAAACCCCTCGAAATAGAGGTGCCACAAGACAAAGATTGATGCAGAAACCCTTTCAGCGTTTCTCTAGAAGATGTGAGACAAGAAGATGAATATATAGCCAATAATATATGTAGCAGCAAGAGAGAATACAAATATTGAGGAAACAACCTCTCAAGAGAAGAAATGCAAGCCTCCACAACACATGTACATAAACATGAAAAGCACTGCTATTTCTGCATAAACCCCAGACTAAGAAAAATGCTGTATATGATATAATGCTGCTCTAAAATAGTGTCAACACATGGATATGACAATAGATGGCTCAAAGACAATAGGGGAGCAAAGCTCTAACCCTTATAAGCAAAAATATCTCAATCCTCCAAGGGATTGGCTGAAATGCACAATACGACAAAAATGCCGAAGTTATTGGGCAGCTACTGCAACTCCAAATTGAAACCAAATAGAGAAGGCTGAAGATGATGAGCAACTGAAATAGACCTCCTCCAATAGATCTCCAAAGTGGAAGGCTGATCCTTACACTTGAGATCTTCCCCTCAAATCAACCGGCAAACCCTCACTGCAAATACACCATGAAGATAACGCAGAAACTGAGAGGGACTGCGCAGTAGTGGAAATAAACACTTTGGCCAAGTGCCAAGATCTGCAAATCAGCTCCAATATCCTCCAACCTGATCCTCCAAAGGAAAGAAAGACTCTCCCTCTGAAAAACAAGAGAAGGAGGTGGTGTCGTAAAGTCACCGCGGCAACACCCTACAACACAGTATTACGCTGCTGCAACAATAACGCTTTCCTAGAGGATGATGCTAAGAAAATAACCTCGCCCGAGCAGGCACTCGAAGTCCCCCGGGGCTAAGGGTGAGATCTTTGCACGGAGACACTCGGTGCACTAAACAGTGCAACAGACGGACTAAACAGCCAGCGTGCCAAAGAAAGACAAATGTCTCACTCAATAATCAATAATCCAAGAATCCAAGCATGAATCAAATGAGGAGGCTCCTCCATCTTTTATAGTGTTGGTTTCCCTCCAAAACCCAATGTAGCCTCTCTCTCTCCTCCACATCCTCATCCTTATCCACATTCTCATCCTTATCTGCGCAAAAGCTTGGAGAAACTTCTAGAGTGTACATAGGCCCCCCTCCTCCACGTGGTGTTGGGTCCCCCCTTGACTCCCACTTAAGTCACACCGTTGTACTACTAGGTGGATGTCTTATTTCATTTAAGTGAGTTTAGACCCTCTTTACTCACTTTTTATTTACTTACAAACTATAGGTGGCAAAATAAACAAAATAGAATATTCCAATTTGCTGTCGCAAATTAGGAATATTACATTTTAACTTAGGAAATACATTAAAATAATTAATTAATTTAATATCTCCTAAACCAGATGAAATTTCCAAATCAATTTATGGGTCTTGCAGATCAAGTGTACTCTAGTTCCTCCACAAAATTTGGGAGCTAGAGCACCACTGATGCTACCCCAAACACACAAAATCTCAACACTCCCTCTTAACATCAAAGGTGTGCTCTAGCAATACATCACACTTATGCATTACATGATTTTGGGCACTGGTTCTGTGCTGCTGATGCTTAGCCTGTTGCCACTCAACTCTGCACTATTGCTGCCATTCTGCCCATGACTCTGCCACTACCATTGCAACCTCTATACTGTAGCTCCCTCTCAATATGCGGCATTTGTGCTGCTCATAACACTGTCACTGTTGATCTATTGCACTGCAACTTCAATTGTTGAGAGAAACAACTGAATCTCCTACCCAATCTTTGACAGACAAGTCAGATGGGTTGCATCCTCATCACTGACGCTCCATAGGCTACAGATCTGTGTTGGCATCTGAAGAATGATGCACAGCTATAGCTTTGCACCGCGTAAGCAGACTCCCTCTGCACTACTGAAGTCACATCAGCCCCTTGTGCTGAAGTCTCTCACACTGCTGCTACACTGTGTTGTCCCTCTGAAGCCTTCTGCACTGCTGCAACTCTGCACTGCGTAAGCAGCTCTGCACTGTGCTGCTGAAGTCACATCAGCCTCTGTGCTTCTACGTTGCTACTCTGCGCTGCTCCTCCCAATCTTCAGAACTACCTTTGCTTCATTTGTGATCTATGCATCCACTGCTCCACTTGTCTTGCTACTGTCTTAAGGCTGTCGTAGCTCGCATGTGATCCAAAAGATGAGTTGCTCAAGGATCCTACCTTACTTCTATGTAGCTCCTTTACATATCCATGTCACCCCCCCTCCGTGGTTCATGAGCACTCATGGTTGCATCATCTTCCGACCCATCATCTGCCACAGCAGCTTTGGAAGAAGAAGCTTCCTTGTCCTTTTTCTTCTGAGGACAATTACTGGTAGAATGTCCCATCTCACCACACTGGAAACACTTGATCTTTGAGGGATCCTTCTTCTTCTTTGGCTGCTTCTTCGATGCGAAGGTTGCATCTTCCTCATCTTCCTTCTTCACTTTGCTCGATCCAGAGCTATATTACTTCTTGGTGAATCTACGGAGTTCCTCTTGATGCAGAACTGACCACAAGCTGCTGCAATCCGGGAGGTCCGCTCTACCCAAGATACTTTGGACAAAGGTTTCCCACTCATCCGTGACTCCATGGAGGGCAGTCCTCACCATCACATCGTCTTCCACCTTTGCACCAGTTGCAATCAACTGATCTCTGATTGACTGCGGTCTGAAGAACAAATGCTCCATGCCTTCTCCCTTGGTCATCATGAATGACCTCATCTATGTCTCCAACAGCATCTTCCTTTGGACAGATTTTCCCTCATATAGGGAGATTAAGGCCTTCCACATCTCGTTAGCTGTCTTCTTCTCAGCTAAGTGTGGTACAATATGGTCCTTAATTCCATCCATAATTAGCCGCTTGGCATGCCCAGCAGCTTCCTTATGCTTCCGAAGAAGATCCGGATTTGTCGGTGTGGCCAGAGTTTGCTCTGCATGGTCTTTAAGATTGTATGCCTCGAGGACTATCAGGATCCTTGCCTTCCAAACTGAAAAGTTTGAAAGGCCATCCAGCCTGTCTTGATCACGCAGTCCATGAGGAGCCATATGCTCAGAATGTGTCAGAACCAGGGTTGCGAGGAAGCTTCCCCCCCCCCCTCGTTCCCGCTCCCGAAACGCGCTCCGTGCGGGAGTGTTTTGGGAGCGTTCGGAAACGCGTTCCCGAAAACTCTTCCTGAGGGGAGCGTTTTCGGGAGCGCGTTTCCGGAAACGCTCGGGAGCGAACGCTCCCTGAGCGCTTCCGGCGTTTAAAAAACGCTTCGGGAGCGTTTTTTAAACGCCGGAAGCGATTGGGGAGCGTTCACTCCCGAACGCTCCCTGGAACAAAAAACGCTTCCCACCGAGCGGAAATTTTTTTCAATGAAAAAAACGATTTGTTTATAGGGGGGGGGGTTCATTTAGCTACTCTTTCCCTACGCGGACCCACGCATGGCCAGAAATGGGTTTTAGGGCTGATGTGGAGGTAAGGGAGGCATTGACATTTCATGGTAAAAGTGACATTTCCTTTATTTTTCATTTTCATCATTTTACTTAAATTTTTAACATTACCATGAAATGACTCAGGATGTTTAAGAGTGGTTTCGACCTCATTGGATTTCATATGGAGAAACTAGAATTTTAGGTTTCACTCAAAATTCAGCAGACTTAATGGTTTTCGGGGTTTCATGGTTTGGGAATTTGCAATGTTTCCATTTGATTCTATCATGTGTAAGGGTATGATATTGGCATTTGATCAAGAGCATGAAGTCCTTTAAGAACCTTGATGTACCCTTCAATCAAAGGAAAACAATTGGTTAGGCATGCTAATCTTTTTCTACCGCATTTTAAGGTTGAGGAGATGAACTCTTCACTCAAACCAAAATCATTGGTTAGGCATGTTAAACTTTTTCAATTTATATCATGTTATAAGGTTGAGCAATCCAAGTCTGAAGACTTTGAGCTAGATGATGTTTATGTATCTCTTGTTGATGATCCCATTTCTAGTAGCGATGAATCAATGATGAGTTTCATGAGAGACCATGTTGCTCAGTGATTTGTAGTTTTGATGTCTATTTTTGCTACTACTACTACTACTAAAGTTGTAGAGGAGTTTTAGGAGTCCCCAAACTTTGAGCCATATTATTTATGTAGCTCATGTTGATGATCCCTTGTCTAGTAGTGGTGATGATTTTGATCATGATGAGGAGTGATCATGTTGTTGATCACTAATATGTAGTCTTGTATTGGGCCAATGGCCTCATAGCTTGTAGCATTGTTTTTGGACTTTATGGGCCATTTGGAGCCTCATTGCTTATGTATTTTTCAATGATATGTATTGCACTCGGTGCCATTTTGATATATTCACCTTTGCATGGTATATAAATGAGAAAACTTTGCATATTTTGTCTCTATTGGCTTGGAATCATGGTTGCAAATCTTAAAAATAGTTTTTTTTACTAAAAAATAATTATTTAATGTATTTTTTTTAAAACCGGTTCATTGAGATCTGACCGCTCCCGGTTAGACGGGTTCCGGTTAGAAACCCGGTTCATTAGGTCCATCGGTCCAGTCACTGGTTCCGGTTTTAATAACTATGCTCACACAGATCCAGAGGTACAAGAGGGGTACATGAAGGCATGGACAAGTTGGTACCTCACAGGGAGGAGTGTGCTAGATTGCGCCTTGAATTAGGCAAATACTTCAGTTGCACTGCTAACTTTGGTTCTTTCCATGCAATGGAAGACAGGGACAGATTTGACGCTCTCACATGGTGGGAAGCATATGGCGGCATGGGACTTGAGCCATTACTGTGATCGGGCAAATGAGGATCAATCATACAGAGTCTGGGACACCAACCCAGAGGATGATAATTTGGAGGACAGCACGGTACATATGGAAGAATTGGAAGCAGAACTTTTTACGGATGATGATGAAGCATCAGCAGCACCGCCACACACAGGGCCAGTCCCACCATCTACTGGTAGCAGTGCGAGTGCGGGTGCCAGTGCCAGTGCCAGTTCTCGATATCACACTATTGTTCCTTTGCAAATCCAACCTCCACCTTCTGGTCATGGTCGTGGTACTCCTGAGAGTACTAGAAGACCACCATTTCCTCGTGGCTCGCACAAATTAGACATTTCTCGTGGGCATGGCAAGGGGCCAGCCAGTAGATAAAATAGATTTGTTGGTTACTAGTCTTTTCTATTTGTTGTTGACAGTTGAACAGTTAAAACTTGACTCTTTCATATATTTAATGACAATTTAAGTTTGAAGTTTGAATTTGAAAGGTGAAACTTTGAAGTTGGCATTTATAAGTTTACAAGTCATTATGAATTATGAATATGATTCTTCATGAAAGTTATATGGTGATCAATGAATCAATGATGATAAATGTTATATAATATCAATGATGATAAATGTTATATATAGAATTTTGAAATCAATGAATCAATGATGATAAATGTTATATATTGAAATTTGAAATCAATGACTCAATGACGATAAATGTTATATATCAATGATGATAAATGTATATTGAATTTTGAAATCAATGAATCAATGATGATAAATGTTAGATATTGAAATTTGAAATCAATGATGATAAATGTTATATATTGAATTTTGAAAGTTTGAAACCTTCAAAAAGATGATTCGCGAGACTCAAGAGTCAATATGTTGTATGCTTCCAACTTGTGGGCGTGGTTGATGAAGATTATAACTTCTAGATGATTGATGTTATATGATTCAATCTATGTTTTTATGTTTTTTTATGTCTAATTCATCATTCTACATGTTTTTGTTGACATATATGCATCAAAATATAAAAAATATAAATATATATATATGCTCCTGGAAACGCTCCGGACCGGAAGCTTCTAAAAATGGCGCTCCCGCTCCCGCTCCGCGTTTTCGCTCCCGCTCCCAAGTAACCTTGGTCAGAACTTCCTTTTCTCTTTGCTAGAGAAATGGATCTAAGTCCCTTGGTGAAACAGGCACCTTCTGCTCCCTCTGATAATTGATTTCCCTCCTTGGAAATCTGCCAAATCAACTATGATTCAGCTTTCTTTGATCCTCTGATCAAACTGCAAGTTTCTTTGGATAGAAACTTTCTGAGAAGTTGATCTCCTCCCGCTCTTTATCACTTGTGCTAAAGCTAAAAATCTGAAAACTTCATAAATTTAACCCCACCAGCACCTTCTGAATTTCTGCAGCTTTTCCTTAGTCTTTTCTGGATCTGACAGATTCAAATCTGCATCACACTGGTAGGCTTCAGACTAATCCAACTTTGTTTCTGAGCTGCGTCTGCTCAATAATTGTGTAGGCTTGCTAGGATACAGAATTAGACTGCGTCACCCTTCCCTCTGCATGAATCTGCCTCTGAAAACTACGTTGTCCCTTCTAATCTGTGTTTCTGCTGCTTCCTACAGCTAGAACCTTCAGTCACTTGATGGTGACCCTCCTAGATCTGCAATTGCTCCAATACCATGTGGAAATTTCTGAATCTTTACACTTTATGCATAAATTATTTATTGTTAATCTGGTTATGCTCCTCCTACTTAAACAAGTTATTAACTGAAAAAATTCAAGTTAAAATCGAAGCAAAACACATAACAGATCTCCACCAATCCAGAACTAGAACAAGTTCATGCACACATAGACAAAGTGACACAGTTATTTCTGGACAAATAGTCCCCGGAAAAACCCAATGCGGGAAAACCGGTCTTCTCATTGCTGGAGGGTTTTATTATTAAGAATTTTCTGAATACAACAAGCCTGGGTTCCAGATCTGGAAAACCCGACAGAGAAATAATAGATCTACAGCTCACTGGCTGATCTAGGGCCAAAATAATGACTGATCCACACCCTCAAACGGGCTTTACAGAACTCAGTCAAAATTAGGGCCTAGAACCCCAACGCTGCTCTGGAAAGGTCTGTGTTTCCCCAGACTCGGTGACGCAGGCCTTACGCTGACCCTTAGAGTCTCTGCGTAACCCTTGAAGGTTTCCTACAACAATTACGCTATCCTTGAGGGACTGAGCAACACCTGCGTAGCACAAATTGCTGCCCTCCTGTTGGTGCCCTCCTGCTTCTCTGTGCTACCTCTTTGAGCTAATCTCTGCCTCTTGCTGATTCTAGACCCTGGGATCAGATCATCCCCTTGGCCTAAATTCCCCTCTCTGTAGCTGAAACACTTCCGAGATTTCTTAGCAAACCCACCCTAGAATCTCAACTTAGCTTCAGTGCTCTGCCTCTGTGTGTCTTTACAAATGACCCCAAACCTTTCCTTTATGCTTTTCTGGTTGGGAAACCAACGGCCATGATCAGATCTTGAATCAATGGCTAAGATTAAAAGAAAGCTTGATCCGTGTGACTTAAGACAATTCATCACATGTTTAATTAAATTCACTTTAATTATTTAAGTTCCCTAAATTTTAACTTAGGAAATACATTAAAATAATTAATTAATTTAATATCTCCTAAACTAGATGAAATTTCCCAAATCAATTTCTGGGTCTTGTAGATCAAGCGTACTCTAGTCCCTCCACAAAATTTGGGAGCTAAAGCACAATTGATGCTATCCCAAATACACAAAATCTCAATAAAGACCTCTCCAAGACCAAGTCAAACCTCTTCTTGATGAACTTGCTTCTCACAAAGTCAACCCCAAGTCAACCTGCTCAAAACTTTAGATTTCGCCCTTTTCTTCAAAAATTTGGTTGTTGCTTCAAACCTACAAACTTCAGCCTCTACTGCAGAAACCCTAGCTGGCACGTGTGAGAAAATAAGGGTGAATTTTGCCTCCTTTCTCCTTTGCTTAAATAGCCTTCTCTTCCTTGACAATTCGGCCTGCAAACTTTATCCTTTTCACACTTGATTTCAGCCTCCAAGATTACTGGAATTTTCGGACTTGTTGCTGCAACAGATGCCCTAATTTGCTCGCACATGTGAGATGAAGGTGACCCAAAAACTGTCCTTCATGCTTCGCTCTTCCTTCCTTTATTTCTCCTCTTCTTCGCTTGTCTTTCTTTTGCTATATTGAACTTGCTTGGATCCTTGTCAAATGAGGTCGAGGTTCCCTTATATATATGCTTTTTATGGAGGTCGAATAGCCCTTATGAGGCCAACTTCACTGCTTGAAGGCCGACTTATTTCTTGTAGGCCGACTTGGTCTTGGAAGGAGTCTTTTGACTCTTTTTTACTTACAAAAATTCTCTTTACATGATACAAAGTGCCCAATGGGGTCCTTCATATATGACAATGACTCAATTGACTTCTTGACTCTATGACAAACCCTAGAAGCACTCAATGGGTGCTTGACCTACAAATAAATTAACCTTAAGCATGAAACTCATGCTACAAAAAATATTAATCATAATTTTTCTTTCTTTTTACAAGATACAAGAACCAAAGGTATATTTCATATTTACGAAGACCGAACCTAGTTACATACTTCAACACCCCTATCCTCCATGGTTGTAATAGGGACAATCCTTTTCTTCTGACTGTAACTTAACTTGTATCTTCAAGTCTCATACCCTCACAAGCTGGCAAGATGCACAGCTCTTATACCACTGCAATGTCCTAGGGTAATTTTTTCCCTTAGGGTTTTCTATTCTGGCTAGGGTTTCCAAAATAACAATAAAATTTGTTCATTCATATAACAGTACGCATCCATCTATGTAATACACAGATATAAAACACTTCAGCAGTAGTATAATCCTTCAATCACACTTCAATAAGCTAGGGCACCTAATGAACAGTAGATTCAACCAATTATGCACAGTATAATTCTGATAGTACTTGAATTTCTTATCTATTTTATTGTTCCATATTATTGATAATAATATGATTCTTTGCCAAACTACAATAAGCTAGGGTCGTTTGCCCACAAAAACTGTGGACCGATTCCTCTCAAAACCACCAGTATACTTCAGAGTGTAATATTAGATTCAAGAGTACAGAAACCAAATTAGAAATGTTATTTCACAACAATCTTCCACTAACTACAAATTAATTAAATAACCTTTGGTACTTAGTCTTACTAGGAATTATGTTTCTATTGAGTATCCGCTATTACACAAGTTCAAGAATAGGTTGACTGTAGAGTGTAGACAACCTGATTCTGAATATTTAGTTGTAGAGGAATCTGGGTTACTTGTTGAGGCTCGTTGCAGCCCTAGAAGGGCCAACTACTAAGTCAGTGTACCCATACAGCCTCAAATGGATCTGGCTTGCTTCGTTGTACCTTATTATGCCTTGAACCATCCAGAGCGAGCCTCCTTTGCTGTCCACAAACAAGCTTCCACCCAAACTGCAAAGTTGTACTTCGTTATCTTCAAATTACCCTTAATGAATCTCAACCCTTGCTTGGAGAGTCACCAAAACCCTTAGATTGATTAGAAACCTTCAATTTATGCCAAACCAATAATCAACAGATTGGGCCAGAACAAAGAAAATAGGTGTCTAGGTAGGGTAGGATCAACTCCATCAAAACTAAACAGGATTAGCTACGTTGGGATCACCTCCACTGAAACTAATCAAGAAGAAGGGGTCTTAAAACTCTCAGAGCCTCAGTTCAATAAAATCATAGATATTCCAATCCAAATTGATGATGAAAATGTGACTCCAACTCTCCTTTATTTATAGATTTCCTCATGGGGGTTCCTCAAATGTGAGGGGTTGCAACTACAACCCCAAAATTGAGCTTTTTGCCCCAGCTACTCCAAAATTTACTTAATGTTGCCCCAAACATCGGATAATTGGGTTTTCCCCTTTATCAATGACTATAGCCTATGGGGTTGGATAGACTACTTCATCTTTTCGTGGGCAATTAATCAATGGGGGACATTACAGTGGTGATCTCGATCTCTTCCCCCAGAAGTAGAACTGCATGTCTGTAAGAGTTTTCTTCGAAGCATTGAAGATAATAACCTTCGTTTTACCTAGGTTGACCGTCAACTATCGAAGGTCAATCAATTGCTACCAATGTTGCTGGGAATTTGGCTAGCTCTGTGCTAGTATGTGCTCAGTTCAAATCCCCCTACATTAGGCACAGTAGCTTATGATAACAGGTTTAATAGGGAATCCAACCATGAATATGGGAAGCATCCCTTGGTTTTCCCCACAAGGGTTTCCTTGGAAAAAAAAAGGGTTAAATAATATACTTTATAGATTTATACCATTTAGTTGAGATATGTGTGCATGTGCAGATTCTTTTGTATTTTTAAATATTTATACTATGGTATCAGACTTGTACTGTCTTTTTTCAGCTAAATGTTTTTTCTGTATCATATCATGTTTGTATTTATATCTGCATTCAAATTTTGTAATTATGCTTGAAAGCTTTTAAACAACCTAAAATCTATCTTCTCCATGTAAAATCCAATGGGTTTGATTCCGTCACCATCATCCTGAAATGGAGATCTCACTTTAACTTTTAATGTTCAAGTTTAATTCAACATTAGCTTTAGAAATTAAAATTAAAAGTTATAAAATTCCAAAAAATAGAACCTTCTTCTCTCTCTTTTTGCTGGTTTGTTTTTAAGGTTATTGGCACAGATTGGGTTTGTACAAAAACCACTTCATTCAGAGGCCCTGTCTGGACTGAAATTTCTCCAAACCAATCTGGACCAGCTGGTTCAGATCCAAACTAACCAGTTCTAATAACCATGGTTCATCGTACAAATGAAAAACCATCCATGCTACGTTCTTGAAAGTTGAGCCCAAAAGTTTTAAATACAATAAATCTAAAATGTTACTCCACACAGAGGTGTAAACCAGGAAGAATGCACTAGCGGCTCATCCACTTCCCTGGTCACTCTTTGCAGCTTATAGGATAATCCATATGCTCTTTATTTTTTAAGCAACTGATTTGGGCACACAACAGAAGCAAGGAATTTGGATTGACCGTGTTGGTATTACTCAATAATACATGTTTATAATACAACATTGTGAGTAACATAAATTGGAGACTGAGTATACAAACAGATCTTCAACTTTTTATGAATCTAGCCTGACATAAACTAATTTATCAAAATAAACTGCTAACATAAGGAGCACTAAAAATATCATAGTGCTAACAAGGATTTTTTTTGCTCATCAACAGTCCCTTAAGCAAGATAAAATAGAAGGTAGCTTCGGACATAAATTGAAACACATGCTACCACGTTGCATGAACAAATGTGTTCACACCTTATTCTGCAACAACAAATAATGGTCAAGTCTGAAGAGATATTCTATTACTTACCTCCCTAGGGATAATGGTGCTGATTTCAAATTTCAATCTGGGATCATCTAGTTCCTCAACACGCTTCCTTTGATAACCCATGTACAAATTCCTAATAGAATGTCAACACTTAATATCTGTCTATTCTTTATGACAATATGAAAATTTTCAGTTCCCCTCAGTGCACATTAGGTAAGGCTTAAGCCACAAAGCTATTTCTTCACAAACAAAATCAATGCTCGGTGACATATGTACAAACAGGAGCCATAATTCCCCTTGTTCACATAGAAATTTTACATCACTAAATGCACAAAACCTGACTCTTGGAATAAACTTACAATGAGGATCCTAACCTTAATTCAAGAATGAGTCGCAAAAGCCCTGATGGGTCTTTAATTTTCCAGTCACAAAAAATTCCCCAAATTGACTGAGATGTTTCTTGACCTTCACCTGTAAAGGAAAGGGGCTGAAAGCTATCATCATCCAGTCCAAAGATGATATCCGGTGCAGCCCAAGGGTATTGAGAATTATATATTACATCCCCTGGAAAATTCATAATGCATCATTAGATTTTGTGATTACAAAGAGAGCTCAAATTCCAATCACTATTGTCATCTTTGAAGTTCATATTAGAACCTCAAGTATTAAATAAATAGCAATATAACAGATCAGTTTTATATACTTACATTTAATGTAATCAAGACAGCATGGTAAAAGTAAGGTGAAGCGATCTGCATAGCGTGCATTTCTTGAACCATAGGAAACTTGCTCAACCTGAAACACCCAAATTCTTAAAATTGTAATCAAACTTCTGGACTGATCATATTACAAGGTAATGTTCAGAGTGAATGCAAAGAAAATTTCTGGAAAAACAAATACAAGCAAAAGGAATAATAATAATCTAATTTTCAGGTCATGACCAAGCCAGACACCAAATTGGTGTATGAGACCCCCTTGTTTGTGGGAGAAGGGACCCCCCTCCATGCAGTGATTTGACTACTAAATTCTACAGAGGTATACATACTCAACGCCCCCTCTGGATTTGAACCTGTGACCTCTTAGAAGGAAGCACATGTTCTTAAATCTTAACCATTAGGCCCACTCAAGCTGTACATGGATAACAATGTGTGAAATTTGAACATTGACACCAGAAATCTGAAAGAAAAATGAATGTGGTGGTTGTAACTTGTAACACCTTAACAGAAAAGGATTTATCTTTTAATACCATTCACACTTCAGTATTGTTACCCTTCATCTTGCATCAGGTTTTCACTTATGATTTTTTGTCACAAGGATCAAGCTTGCAGGATCACATTGCTATCCTGTGGTTGCTTCATTCCCTTGGCTGGAGGAGACTCATTTCTCCTTTGAGATGGATTGTCACGGTTCCTCTATTTGGTTACCTGCTCATGATCGCATATCTTGGGTTGATGTATCAGCTTGAAAGTGGATAGTTGATGATGATTCTTGCCAATTCATATGTCTTATATTGATCCTTGAACATATTTATGGTGGCTCTAGCCCCTACCAAGGGGTTGAACAATGATGATGTGTGATATTATGGATCCTATGGCATGTTTTCCAATGGTTGGAGGCTCACATATGAGCGGTGTTTGACAGGGGTCTTGCTTAGCAGTTTTTACATGTTTCTTGGTGTGCACATGGAGAGGGGGGCCATCAACATAGGATTTCCCCAAGTTTTATTTGTTAACTTCTGCTCCCGGATATGGATTGGTACGTGGCTATGGTTTTATTGGTTAAAAGGGCACATCTCACATGTTACCCTCCTCTTATTCTGTTTACCATTACTCGGCACTTTAAGATCTTGGTGGGATGATATTTAAGCTTACTAATTGAGGCAACCTAACCTTTATTGATGTATTTCCTATGGTTAGCACATGTTGGCAAAGTTGGGACTATATTGGCACATATTTGTAGGTAAAATATTTATTTCAATAAGGCCAAGCCCTTTATCATTGTGCACCTTAGACCATTCATTAGATTTTGCTTTGGTGGCCACATATGTGGAGGTGATTATGGATGTGGTCCTGCCCTTTTTCTCATGAATTATCTCAACTTTTGATGGAGCACTACCTTAATCCATGCTATGGCATGTATGTGGAGGTGAATTACATTATTATATTACTTGGTGGGTTGGTTTCTCCAGTCATATGATGAGTTGGCTAAATCATGGGCTAATCATTTGCACTTTCCATTACATTTGGGCTCACAGATATATCATATGGAGGTGATATGTTCACACATATTCATATTCTAAATTTCTAATACAATATGATGGGGTCGCCTTCTTACACTTTGAGCCACTGTATACCATGGTAACATCATCCATAGAGCAGCCTTTTAACATGGATCCATGATCTAGATGAGACAAGTTTATTAGCTGAGGTGTGGCGTTATATTCCACTTACATGGAGCCGCCATCTTCACGAGATGAGTGTGGCGTGGGTTGGCTTCGTCTAGGCTCACGAGATTCTACCTTGGTGCATAGGCATTGTGGTATGGCCTTTACTTATCACTTGGAGCCACCTCATTTCCTTGTCAAGTCCATAGTTGATGGATCCATTGTATGGGCACACAACCAAGGGTTTGAACTCATTCTTGTCCATTTATGGCAGTCATGTGTGCCACTTATGTAGGATTTATGGTACATGATTATGGAAGTGTCCCACTTATGGAGGGTTTTATAGCATGTTTATTGAAGACTATCAATGGAGCGATTTCTCTTATGATCTTGAGGTTGATGAAGCTTGTTGACATGATCATTTCCCCTTTTAAGGATGTGCATGGCTAACCACCTTATTACATTAGCATTGTTTGACTTGTCATGAGAATTGGTTAGGAGTTGGCATTATATTCTTTGTTTTTCTAGAAAGAAAAGTAGATCTACACCACTTTTTGCTATAATTGGAGGAGTTGTTGAGCGAATAGCAGATCTAGGAAAACAAAATTATTTTATCATAAAAAGAGATGGAGCTCAACTCTATTTAAAGAGCAGCTCTCTCCATTTGTGAGCATGGTTGGATTTGGAAGAGATCCTTCAGAGCTTAGTTGAATACCTATTGGATGTATTAAGAGGATGAATGCATTGCTTGATGGATGAGAATGTCATTAGATCATAATGTTCTCTTATATTGCTAGAATAACCTTGACAAATGCTTGTGGAGTGTGAATTTGGTAATACTATTCCTCTTTCCTTTACGTTATCCATAGAATGTTATCTACTAATGCATTCCTTCTCTATACTTCGTTAAATGCATACATATTTCATTCCCAGTAATCATAGTCTTCATCAGTACTAGAGTTTATCACCATTAGTAATATGTCTAGTTACATTTCTGCAATTTGGGACAATCCCCCATTTATCCCTGACTTGACCCCATTTTCCTAATGATAAAACACTAATATTTAGTCCAGTCATCCATTCCATTTAATAAACTTTATCAACTTCTTTCACTAGAGCCATCTCTTCATTTGCACCTTGAACTTTACTGCATAAGCTCTAGTAATCATAGTCTAGGGAAAGCGCACCTTAATCCAAAGGAGCTCCAACCTAAAGTGTGATGAGGTTTGGTGAGGTGACATTGGCCTCCCTCTTAGTTTCCCATAGGCTACTACCAATCTTTTGGACTTTATCTGAAGGTGTCAGTTTATGAGGTAACATGTTAGCGTCATTGCTAGGGAGAAAGTCCATTTCCCATATTGAGTAGATTTACTACATTGATGTTATGAATACTTGCATTGAAAATCTCTTGCTCATATGACAACTCCATTGAAGGAACGAAGCCCTTGTTCCTTGAACAATTTTGAAGACATCGTTGTGTGTTTAGTTGAGCACAACCAACAATCCTGAAAGCATTGAAGGCATACCTTGATGAATCCATATCATCAGTATAAAGTACTATCTTGTATGTTCAAATTTCATATCCACTTATTTGAGATGAAGATGTGAAAATTTCAACTTGAAATCCTACTGCATTATCTGATGTTATTTCTTCTACTTATTATTTAGAAATAAGTTATTTGCAGAAATCTCTTCAGTAAATATCGAAATAAATTCAAATGCAGACTTCGCCATATAATTACTAAGCAAAACAATAAGGAAAATACTAGCACACGAATGACACATATTTTGGACAATTGTTCCCGGAAAAACCCAATGCGGGAAAACCGGTGCAACAGATGAGGGTTTCTATTATTCAACAGTAATCTTCTTGTACAATTTACAATCAACAGTAACGAAGAGAAACTTTCTATGATAACACTGGAGAACCTTCTCACAAAAATTGCTGATGAGAAATGACCTCGGAAGGACACTCTTGGACCTCCTGCGTCACCACTGCGTTGGCTTTACGTGGGTACTGCGTAGAACTGCGTCACCCTTTTGCATTGTTCCCTTCCTGCCCCTGTGTTGTCTCTTCCTGCCACTGTGTCACCTGCTCCTGCACCCCGGACTGCTGTTGAACCCTCTCTGCCTCTCCTACACCTGCAACTCTCCCTCTCGATCGATTTTCTCTTGTTGAACTTCAGCCACTGAGAAAATCAATTTACTCAGGCAACTGACTATCTGCACTGGTGTATTTTCCAAATGACCCTCAACTCTTCCTTTATAGTCTTCTCATTGAGTTATCAATGGTCGAGATTAAATCTTTAATCAACGGTTAAGATCATAACTTGACTTGATCTGTGTTTTCTAGAATATTCACACTCTGTTTTATTAATGCCCTTTAATTATTTAATTTCCCTGAGTTTAGATTTAGGGTCTCCATTAAAATAATTAATTATTTTAATAAAACATGTTCCGAGTGGAATTCCCACAAACAATTTATGGGTTCTTTGGAATACATGTGTCTAAGCCTCTCCACAAATTTTGAGACTTAGAGCACTTCTGATGCTACCAAAATTCAACACTCCCTCTTAGCGAGGAAGGTGCTCTAACAATATGCCTTCTGCATACTGCTCTGATCCTGAAGCATCCTCTGCGATGTTGATATCTGACAATCTGTCCATCAACCACTGTGTTGCTGCTGCTACTATATCGTTGCCCATGATTGCCACTGCCACTGTTGCATCCGTACTACAGCTCCCTCTTAAGTGTTGTTTCATCTGTTACTTAAACGGATTCTCAATCATCCCCGTCTTTTCCCTGAAGTTAACAAACTTTGTTCTCCCTAGGGCCTTGGTGAGAATGTCTGCTACCTGATCTCCTGTGGGAATATACTGCAACTGTACTGCTCCCCGCTAAACACAGTCTCTAATAAAATGACACCTGATGTCGATGTGTCTCGACCGATCATGAAAAGCAGTATTTTCAGAGAGCTTGATGAAACTCTAATTATCACATAGAATACTGGTCGCTTCCATCTTCCTTCTGAATAAATTCACAAGTAGTTTTATAAGCCATATGGTCTCACACGAAGTTGTGTTGGTTGCCATATACTCTGCTTCAGCTGTGCTCAGTGCCACGAATTTCTGCTTCTTGCTGCACCAGGAGGTCATACCTGATCCAATGTTGAAGCAGTACCCTATGGTACTTTTCCAATCTACCGAACTTCCTGTCCAATCTGCATCTATGAATCCACGCAGAATGATGTCCTTGGATGTATTTTAATCCATATATGATTGTTCCTCGCACATATCGGAGAACATGCTTAGCAGTTGCCCAATGTGCCCTCTTCGGTTCTACCATGAATTGACTAAGGGAGTTAACAACGTAGCAAATGTTTGGCCAGGTGTTGACCAGATACATGAGAGACCCTCTGAGTTGCCTGTACAAGCTGGGGTCCACTTCCTTATAATTAGATGCATCAATTTTCTTCCAATTGGTGATCATTGGAGTAGCCATGGGTCCACAGTCCTGCATTCTAACTCTCTTTAGCATTTTTGTAGCATATCTCAAATTAGGGGATTCTGACAATTCTTCGAGCTTAGTAGTTTGGACATAATACCCACTCTATACTACTATAGTTGTTATCCTAGCAAACTAAGAGCTGGGTGGAAAAGGTGTAGTTACTCAAGTCATAAAATAGGAAGAAGTTCATAGGGTGGGATGGAAAGGAATGCCTTGTATTATCATTTGTAATTAACATCAAATTAGGGGATTGTGACAATTCTTTGGGCTTAGTAGTTTGGATGTAATATCCACTCTATACTACTATAGTTGTTATCTGTGAAAATTTATGAACTCAAGTTACAGAAACCCTACTGCAATTTTCTTGTTCGATTTAATTAACAAGTTGTTTTTCTGAATTATTCAGCAAAAACATCAAAGTAAATACTACTGCAGCCTACACATACATACATATCATTTACTAAAGCATAACGCACATATGACAAAGGACACGGTATTTTTTGGACAATGTCCCCCGAAAAACCCAATGCGGGAAAACCAGTGCAACAGCTCTTAGAGGGTTTGATTTTTAAGCAGAATATCTTAATACAATCAAGGGCACCCGTAGTGGTTTGCCCAACAGAGAAATCTCGGCAAATGTACCTCTATCACTCGGAGATAGAAAATATGGTTGATTCAGCTGACGCTTCACACCTTTTGAATCATTGAATATGAGCCCTTTCTGGACCACTGGAAATCCCGGTGCTACCTCTCCCAGCACTATGTCAACTCTACATAGCTGCTAAAGCCTCTGCGCAACACAGGTTGCTCTTGCGTCACCCCTCTAGGCTCAGCATTGCCTCTACATCACCCTGAAGGGCCTGTGTCAGCCTAGCTAGGCTGCGTCCCTCCTGCTGGGTCTCTGCACTGCCTGGTACAGATCTGCCTCTTTGCCTATGTATTCTCAGCCTCGGATCTAAATAATCTCTTTTCGATCTGCCCCTCACTAGCACTGCAAGCTCACTCAAAAATTCTCAGCAAACCACGCCCCAGAATTCCGACTTAGCTCAAGTGCTACCGCTCTGTGTGTGTTCTCCAACTGACCCCAAGCCTTCCTTTAATACTTTTCTCATTGAACAATCAACAGTTGTGATCTAATCTCTAATCGATGGCTAAGATTAGAAAAGACTTGATCCTCATCACTTAGAACATTCTCACCCACATGTTTAAATTAATTCCCTTTAATTATTTAAATTCCCTAAGTTAGACTTAGGGTCTCCGTTAAAATAATTAATTATTGGAATAACTTAGGCTCCAAGTGGAATTTCTCCAAACGATTTCTGGGTCTTGGAGATCTCATGTGTTCTAGCCCCTCCACAAAGTTTCGAAGCTAGAGCACATCCGATGCTACCCAAAATCTCAACACTCCCTCTTAGCGAGGAATGTGCTCTAGCAACACTTCACTCGAGAAGCGTTACTCTGATCCATGGCATCAATCCTCTACGATGTTGATGCTCGGCTGCTACCTTCTATACTGTTGCCCATGCCTCTGCCACAGTCACTGCCTCATCTGTACTGCAACTCCCTCTCAAATGCTGCATCATGTTGCCCATAGCACTGCCACTGCTAACTGTTGCACTGCAACTCAGTTGCTGAGAAGTAAGCAACTGAAGGACATCACCCAAAATATTGACTGAAAAGTCAGTTTGGCTGCATCTCGATACTGAAGCACCCTCTGTTGCTGCTCTGTGCTGACCCTCTGAAGCTCTGCGATGTCTTCTTCTCTGCACTGTGGAAACACTGCCTCTGCGCTGCTAAAATCCCATCAGCCTCTGCACTGCTGCTTCCACGTTGTTGTTGCCTCTCCTCTGCGCTGCTCCAGCCTTCAGCATCCCAGCACTGCCAAAGTGCCTCTAGGATCCTCTGCACCAACTAACTCCAGTCATCCTGCTATTGTCTTTAAGGGCTCCCGTAGCTTGTATGTGATCCAAGGGTTTGGACACCTCAAGGATCCTGCCCTGCATCTGCTGTTCAAGGGAACTACAGATCAATGTTACCCCACCTCTTCTCTCGAGGTACATGAGCACTCATGGCAACATTGTCATCACTGCCACTATCCCCTTTAGTTGTCGCAGCCTTGGAATTTGAATCTTACTTGCCCTTCTTCTTCTAAGGAAAAGGATTGGCGGAAGTGTCCCAATTCGCCACATCTGAAGCATCAGACCTTTGAGAGGTTCTTCTTCCCTTGCTGCTGCCTCTGTCCCTTCGATGCGAGAGTTGCATCTTCCTCCTCTTTCTTTATCTTGGCTCCTCTGCTGCTGTTGCCCCTCTTGGTTATTCTCCTAATTTCTTCCTGACGAAGGATAGCCCAAATGTCCTCCCAGTTTGGAAGTTGTGCTCTGCCCAAAATACTTTGGACAAATGTCTCCCAATCATCGATGACTGCATTTAATGCAGTCCTCACCAAGACACTGTCATCAGGAGTTGCCCCCATTACAACTAGCTGATCTCGAATAGCCTTCAACCTAAAGAGGAAAGGATCGATCTCCTCTCCCTTGTGCATCGCAAATAGTCGCATCTGATTCTCTAGAAGCATCTTCCTCTGGATGGAGCTACCTTGATACAACGTTTCTATCGCCTACCACATTCATTTGCCGTTTTCTTCATCCTTCACCCCATCCATGATCAAGCGCTTAACCCGCGCTGGATTTTCCTCATACTTCTTTAGAGGATCAGCATCGACTGGAATGGCCATAACCCTCTCTGCATGGTCTCCGATACGATACTCATCAAGGACTGACAAGAACCTGGCTTTCCAAATGAAAAAGTTAGACACACCATCCAACCTATCCTGATCTCTCAATCCATGCGAGGCCATCTTTGCTCAAAAAATGTCTAAGCTAAAAAGACTCTTGAGTCTTCTCCCTTCTACAGCTGCTACTCTTAACAAGAGACTGGATCTGGGTTTCTTGGCGATAGAAACGCTCTAGAGACTATGCTCCTCTGACTAGTGATTTCCCTCCCGAAAATCCTCCACCAACTCTGTCGAATCAACCCTCTACGATCACTTCACCAATCGAATCTCAGATTTTTTGGCTATAAAATCTGCTGAGGAACTATTCCCCTTACTTTGTCAACCCTGCTAGACATTGTTCTGCACCAGCAGAAACAATGCCCCACCAGCAACTTCGAAGATCAGAAAACTACACTTCCAGCCACAGCGACCGACACAGCGTCTCTCCCTCCTAGTTTGTGTCACCCTCTTAGGTCTGCGCCAGCTCTGCGTGAGCTTGACAAGCTCTGCGTCACCCTTCTGAGCCTGTGTCATCTCTACTTGAGCAGACAGGCTCTGCGTCACCCGTGTTGGGTCTGCGCTGCCTTTATTTTTGGATCTTCAACTCTTTGCTGATGGCTTCAGTTTGATCTACAATAGCTCTGATACCATGTGAAAATTTCTGAACCTAAGTTACAAAAACCCTACTGCAATTTTCTAATTTACTTCTCCTACTTGTTCGATTTAATGAACAAGTTATTTTTCTAAATTATTCATCAAAAACATCAAAGTAAATACTACTACAGCCTACACATACATACAAATCATTTACTGAAGCATAACGCACAAAGGATAGTATTTTTTGGACAATGTCCTCGGAAAAACCCAATGCAGGAAAATGCTAATTTTGGGCAACTATGTCCAAACTCCATGTTGCACTGCTCATATGATGATGATTATATTTTTATTGGATTTCTCTTTCGGAAAGGTGCAAGATTGATCTAAAGATCATCTTGTTTGGATGAGCAGAACATATATTTTGATTTTATTTTCCACACATGTGCAAGGTCAACCAGATTTGTAATGTAAGCTCACAAGCCTAATAGATGTGTCACACACCCTCACTTATGGATATAGATTGAAGAGACTTGGAGATCATTTGCTCATCAACTCATCACACATTCTCTCTTGTGATCTTATTGGTTCGATCAACTTTTGGAGGCCTCTTTCCTTCACACGCGCGGAGCTTAAGCTAGGTAAATCTGCGAACTGGTTTTAGGGTTGTTTGTTGTGCGTTGACCAGCGTTGACCATGGTCAGCCCTTGATGTTTTGACCTCCAAACTTTGCAGAAATTCGAAATTTTGAAGGCCGTATTGTTGGACACAAAAATAGAGGTTGAATGTTGACTTTGACCAAAGCCCTAAATCTACAGTGTTGACTTTCTGCATTGACTTTGCTATGCTAACTTTTTGTTGACCAACATTGACTTTTGATGAGCTGTCTTTGAGGGTTGTGTGTGACACTTGGAGGGTTGGCTGATCTGATGTTGAGAAAGACTTTGCTAGTTGATGCATCCTATTGACTGTCGTAACGCACATTATCCTATATCTTTGTTGGACAAGAAGAATTGTAAAATTTGATTTATTGGCTTGTCTTCCTTTGATCTATTATTGCGTTCTATCAGCATTCTACTTTCATGTTATTGCTAAATTGAATCGGGCCTAGGAAAAATTGAAGTAAATTTGCATTAAGCATAGAACATTCCATGTATATCTAAATTTAACTGGGATCAGAGCTTAGGTGAAGACAATGCCCAAGCTAGTGTGAAAAGCAATCACCGAAGAAGAAATCCTATCAAGGACCATCTCAACATATAAGGGTTTCAAGTCTAATGATAAATTGACTGATAAGTCTGATTATCCTGCATGGAAGATGTCCTTGGATTTGGCATTAGAAGATCAAGATGTCATGGACTATGTGCAGGGGAAGATTCATGAGCCTCCATCAATTGCACCTATTGCCACAAAGAAGAAATATAGAAAAGGGGAAATCAAAGCAAAGATGATTATCCGAGATTCTATTCATAAGTACTTGGTTGCTTACATTTCTAAGCTGAGCACATCTAAAGAGATGTATGATAAGTTGGTTAGCATGTTCAGGGCTAGCAATGCTAATCAAGTTCTTTTTTTTCAAGAATCAATTGAAGAATGTCAAGAAGGGCAAGGATGAAACCATTCAATACTATTTTATGAGGCTCACTGAAATCAGGAACAATTTTCTAGCTATTGGAGAAGAAATAGCTAATCGAGAGATGGTTCTCATTGCGCTTGGAGGTCTCCCCCGTGATTGGTATGTATTCAATACCACTATTCTTAATAATAATGTGATTCCTGATTTTGATGAAATATTGACAAGATGCACTAAAGAAGAGACAAGAATGATGAAGAGAGATTGTTAAGTCCTTATATTACTAGTGTAGCCCCTTATTTTTGTCAGTGTAGCCCCCTTATTGTTATTGTTGTACCCCTGTAGCCCCCATATTGTTATTATTGTGCCTTTACATTATTATTGTTAGGTCGGCTAGGATTATATTGTGACCCCATGGACTCCTATATATAGAAAGGAGGTTTTGTCATTCGAATCATCCAAGAATTGTTCATTTATGTAATGTAAAGGAGGTTTCCCCCTCGAAGTGGCTTATTTCTAAGGCGTTGCTCTCTCTGTTTCTTCTATTTTTGAAGCTGCTTTCATAACATTTGGTATCAGAGCTTTGGATTCTAGGGTTTCGCTACTCCAAACAGGTCATCACGGCATTTTCGCTATAACTTTTTTTCTACGAAGGTTCAGAAGCTGAAAATTTTACCACGAGAAGCTGAAATCCTGAGGAACTTTGTGTAAAAATTTCAGATCTTGGTTCGCAACATTTTCGGAGATATGATCTGTGGAAGCTAGGATTTTTGCAGGCTCCCAATTTCATCTAAAAGAGGTGACCTTGGGAAAATCATCATAACTCTCTCTCTGAGCATCAGAATGGAATTATGTAAAAAGTGGCCGAAAGCACATGAACTGTAGTTTCCTATGTATCAATTTCAGAGCTGAAGGAGGAAACAGTGACACGTGGCACGCCGTACAAGCTCGCTCTACTGAACCAGTCCATAATTAGGTCATTGTGGTAGATTGGGCATAACTTTGTCTTGAAGCATCCAAATCAAAACAGACCTGTGGCATTCGAAAGAAGATTCAGAGGGCTACTACAAAACCGAATTTCGGATATTGAAGATTCGAAATCCCAGAAATAATTCAGTTTCAATATCGAGCTCCTTAAAAGCAAGAAAAAAGTGTATTTGTTTTTTAAAATTGCATAAAGTTTGTTTGAAAAAACAGTTTGAAGTGATTCCAAGGGCATATTGAAGAATTTTTATCAGTATTGGGTTCTATAATGCCTCCCAAAAATAATTTCACACCCATTAAGCCCTCAGAAAGCTATACTATGACACATGAAGAGGAAGAATTGCAGTATGAGATATCAAAATTACAATACCAAGTGCAACAAATTTTGATCTTACAAAGAGCAATAAAAGATGACATAGATGGTTTAAAAGCAAAAATGGAGGCTAAGTTGGACAGTTTGAAGTATCAAATGAAAGCTAATATGTATGATAAAGTAGTGGAGGATCACAACGAGCATCAACAACAAGTTCTCCAACTCTCAAAGGATAACCTAACTTTGGTGCAGTATCAAATGAAACAATGGGAAGATCAACATCGCAGCAAAAGAAGTTCTAAAGAAGTCACAGAAACAAGAACTCAACAACTACCAAATCAATCAATTTCAGAGTATCTCAGCGAGTGGAAGAACTTACCAGTTGAAGATTCCACATGGGAGGATGAGAATTTTATACAGAAGCATCCATAAATAATCAAGTGTTGAGGGCAACACTTGTTTGAAGGAGAGGGGCATGTTAGGTCCCTATATTACTAGTGTAGCCCTTTATTTTTGTTATTGTAGCCCCCTTACTGTTATTGTTGTACCCCTGTAGCCCCCATATTGTTATTATTGTGCCCTTACATTATTATTGTTAGGTCGGCTAGGATTATATTGTGACCCCATGGACTCCTATATATAGAAAGGAGGTTTTGTCATTTGAATTATCCAAGAATTGTTCATTTATGTAATGTAAAGGAGGTTGCTCCCTCGAAGTGGCTTATTTCTAAGGCGTTGTTCTCTCTGTTTCTTCTATTTTTGGAGTTGGTTTCATAACAGAGATCATCCCTCTAATGGAAATGGAAGTGACCCTGTTGAAAAATGGTAGCATCGGATGTGCTCTAGCCTTGTAACTTTGTATATAGACTAGGACACATGTATTCCATAAAACCCAAAAATGGTTTCGGAAAATCCCACTTAGAGATGATTTAATTAAATTAATTAATCGTTTTTTAATGTTTTCCTAAGTCTAAACTTAGGGAAACTGATTAATTAAAGGGTATTAATTAAGTCAAGTGTGAATCTTCTAGACAAAGTCATGGATCACCTCCAAGTTAATCTTAGCCCTTGATTATGTTTTAATCTCGGCCATTGAAGGTTCAACAGAAGAATATAAGGAGGGTGAGGGGCATATGGAAAACACATTAAGACACTTGAGCCATTGAGCCTTTTGGAATTTGTGTGAAGAGACACAACTTTTAATCGGAATTAAATCACTAGGGCAGAGTTTGCTAAGTGATTGTGATTCAATAATCAGATCCAGAGAGGGGCTGAAGCAAAGACTGGTCAAGAGGACCAGGAGTGCATTTCAGAGAGAGGCAACATTTATGCAGAGAAAGACAACGCAGTTTTCTGAAGGAGTGACGCAGTCCCTGCAGGAAATCACGCAGAAGCAGCGCAGTGTCTCTTGGAGTCAGTCCGGAGATAGCTACAGGTTGGGGTTTCTGTTAAAATTGGACAACTAGGTCCAAACTCCATGTTGTGATGCTCAGATGAAGACACCAATATTTTTATTGGGTTCCTCCTTCGAAGAGGTGCAAGATTGATCTAAAGACCATCTTGATCCGATGAGCAGAACATTTATTTTGAATTTATTTTTAATACTTTCAAAATATGTGCAGGTCGGCCTTAAGGTTTTACACCCCCAACAAATGTGTCATACACCCTCAGTGATTGATATAAATAGAGTCAACGTTGGAGGACATTTCACTCATCTCCTCATCACACATATTTCTCTCTCCACTTCTGATTGGTTCGAGCTCCAAGGAGGCAAATCTGCGGTTCACATGGGAGAAGGACGAAGATTGTTTTTACTGCAGCTAGGGTTTTACCGCAGGTTTGACCAGCGTTGACTTTGGTCAACGCATGGTCCAAAGAAGCTGATTTTTGGCATAGACTTCGATTTATGCAGTCCGTACATTTTGGCACAAGAACCGAGGTCAAAGGTTGACCGAAGACTGAGTTATGTTGATTTTTACTTGCGGTTGTTCTGTGTTGACTTTTCTAGGCAGCATTGACTTTTCTGGGGTTGACTTTGAGTTGACCGTGTGGCTATTTTGAAGGTTGTTGTGACACATGATGGGTTGGCTAATCAAGGAGACTTTGCTAGTTGAAGCATCCTGTTGACCGCCGTAACGCACCAACACATTTATCTGTTTCTGGTTTGTCTTTTGTTGATCTATTGGTATGTTCTATCAGCATTTTACTTGATTGTTTATACGATTGTTGTAGTGGAAGTAAAGTTGCATCAATCATAGAACATCTACATAAATTTACATGGTATCGGAGCTGAGGTGAAGACAAGCCCTATTTGTAGCAATCACCGAAGAAGAAAATGGGTTCCACAAACTATGGCTTCAAGGAGGATGACAAATTGACTGGAAAGGATGACTTCCATGCTTGGAAGATGATATTGGATCTTAAATTGGAAGACCAAGATGTCATGGACTATGTGCAGGTAAAATCCAAGGACCTCCATCCACTGCTACTGTTGCTGCCAAAACAAAGTACAAGAAGCGAGAGATCAAAGCAAAGCTGATGATCAGGGAATCTATTCATAAAAGTCTGGCGGCCTACATCTCTGAGCTAGGCACATCCAAAGAGATGTATGATAAGTTGGTCCTCATGTTCAAGGCCAACAATGCAAATCAAGTACTATTCTTCAAGAATCAATTGAAGAATCTGAAGAAAGACAGGGATGAGTCCATTCAATCATACTTTCTGAAGCTGACCGAGATCAGGAACAATCTACTGGCTATTGGGGAGACAATAGCTGATCGAGAAATGGTACTCACCGCACTTGGAGTGCTCCCATCCGAATGGCATGTGTTCAACACTACCATTCTAAATAATAATGTGATACCTGACTTTGACGAAGTACTGTCGAGATGCGTTCAATAAGAGACAAGAATGAAGGAGTATGGAAATGAAGGAAATACTACCTACGTTGCTCATTCTAGAAAGAAGAACTTTGGTGGTCCAAAGAACAAAGGAAAAGCACGGGCCCAAGGAAAGAAGAGCAAGTGTTTCACTTGTCATAGGCCAAGTCACTATGCTAGAGAATGTCCTTTCAAGAAGGATTCTCTCGATAGTGATGACAACAACAACAACCGGAGGAATGAAAGGAACAATAGGTTCAAGGGAAAGAGGAAGGCTCCCTCTAGCGGAAATGATCAACCTTTCAAAAGGTCAAGAAACTCCAAGTATGAGGAATCAAATGTTGTTGATAAAAGAAATGAATACATTCTTGTATCTGCCCTCTCTGTTGCATCTCCACCCGACACTATGGATGTCTGGTTGATAGATAGTGGTGCCTCAAGGCACATCACTGGGTTCAAGGAAGCACTCTCTAATATGGTTGAGAAGGGTACTAATCTGGAAATTATCCTTGGAGATAATGCCACATATCCCGTGAAAGGGACAGGGACTGTGACACTCCACTTGTCTCGAGGTCAAGTCCTCCGCTTGCAGGATGTACTCTATGTACCTAATTTGAAGAAGAACCTTGTGTCTATATCGGCCATGGAAGACAAAGGTTTCAATGTGGCATTCACTAATGGAAAGGTGCGCATGTGGAAGAAGAGCTTCAAGGAAGCTATCACGATTGGGTTTAGAGTGGATACACTCTACCAGGTTGGAGGAAGTCCACTGGGAGCAATGACATGTGATACTATCCGACAGGATGAACTATGGCACCGAAGGTTTGGACACCTTCACTACAAGGCCCTTCCCAAAGCAAGGAAGGTGGTGACAGGGATGCCCGAGTTTTCAAATAATCATGAAGGTGTATGTAAAGGTTGTGCCAAAGGAAAGCATACTAGGGGACCTTTCCCCTCAAGTGTCACAAAGACATCTGATGTCTTGCAATTGATACATTCTGATCTATCTGTTATGCTGCCCGTGACATCCTTGGGAAGATGTTCGTATTATATGACATTCATAGATGACTTCTCTTGCAAAACCTGGATATATTTCTTGAAGAAGAAGGATGAGGCTTTCATATGGTTCCGTACCTTCAAAGCCTTGGTGGAAGTGCTGGCAAGAAAGCTGACATCAAGAGGGAGACCACAATGTTTGTGGGCTACAACGAAACTTCGAAGGCCTATAGAATCTATGTGCCTGGTCAAAGAGAAGTGGAGATATGCCACGATGTCACCTTTGACGAAGATGCTTCCCTGAGGAAAGTAGTCAATTTTCCGAGATCTGAGGAAGATCATGAAGCAAGGCCTGGAAATCAATGTTATGTATATTTTATTAATTATTAGTTAGATATAGTTATCTTAGGTTTATTAATGTGGAAGGGCATGATCAACGATCATGCCTCTTCGCCAAGGGACACCATAAGGCTATATTTAAAGCCTTGGTGATCCTCATTTGTAATAATCTCATATTTTATCAATAATAATATATACTTATCAAGTTTACCAGATTTTTTACACTCTATTGGTATCGGAGCAGTCGCTCTTCAGGATTTGTGTGATCACCAAGAATTAAGGAATTACAAGAAAATTCCAGAATTGCAGATTTTTTTTAAAAACCAAGTGCTTGTGGGCAACAAAATTTGTTTCTAAAAAAAATAAGGAAGAAATATATATATAAGAGAGAAGGAAAGTTAACATAAAGGGGGAAATAAATTAAAAAGAAAAAAAAAATTAAAGAAAATAGTTCCAAAAGAAAAAAGAGATATATATAAAGAAGTACATATACGTACATACCAAGACAAGTTAAAATTAAAAAGGAAAAATAAATAAGGAAGAGTAATTGCTCGTGGTTTACAAGCTCGTGGTTTTGGAAGCCCATGGTAATTGCCCATGGTATTAAAACCCATTCCCCCTTTTCAAAACAACGTGACTTTTCAAAGTTAACAAAAAAAATTTCCCCATACTTATATATATATATATATATATATATATATATATATTATTATTTCGAAAAAAAAAAAGCGCGCGGAAATAAATATTTTACCACTGCGCGTAAGGAGTATGACGTCATCAATGTCGATGGCGGAATTCAAGAAGAAATAGTTGGATCTCGATAAACAGATCAATAAGGATTCCGAAGACTTTAGCAAAAGATTAGTCGATCTTGAAGGTACAGTTGCAGGACACTCCAACGACATTAAAAAGCTTCAAGATACGACAAATCGGATCGAAAGACAAATTTGGCTAAACCATCACGAGGCCACCGAAAATCTTAATCAAAAGATGGCAGAACTCTGTGATAAAATAAGTCAGACACGACCAATATCTCCCAATATGGAACAAAATCAACTGAACAATTCAGCTGATTCAAATCATAATCATGAATATAACATGTTGGAAAAAGAGCAATTAAATGAGGTTGAATTGGAAATCAGCTCACATGAAAACTATAGTGTTGAAATACCTAGAAGCAGAGACTCTGAAATCAACCATAAAAGTTATAGAGCTGAGAAGCCAAGAGAAGCAAATGCAACTCAACCTACTAATAAAGCCAGTGATGCAGCAGCAGAAGTTATTGAAAACTTTTGTATAAATGAAAATCCAATGGCAGAAAAAGAAACAATTCTTTATGTGAAAGAGCCACATAAAGAATTCAACGTGACTGCTATCACAGATGCAACAACAGCCATAGTCGTTGAAAATAAAAGAAACCATGAAAATGCAGATGCTTATAAACATCAAAATGTTTCATCCCCAGAATTGAAAGAAAAATGTGAAGGGAAAAACACATCTGAAGCCACTAATACAGCACCAGAAGCTGTTGAGGCCTTCAATGATGAAGCAGATATGGTTGTTAAGAAGGAAGCATCTGATGATGGCGAGAAGTTGCATCGGACGACAATTGTTGGTAACTTACCTCTAAATCTAAAAAGGAACCACGAAGAATCACCGGCAGTACAAGGAATAGTTCAGACACATGCAAAAGTATTTCAAGACCTGCTAGTGAAAATGTCTCCTAATAGGGAAAGCAAACATCCAATAGAAGTCAAGACAAGATCCAACCCTGTCAATATCAAATCTTGTCGCTATCCACGTCACCAAAAGATTGAACTCGAGAAGATGCTCCACGATCTTTTTAAAATGTGGGAAGCAAGAGCCCACCGCTCAAGAAACCCAGGCGTTCATCAACATTGTCAATCGTTACATATGCCTTGAGGACAAAGCATCTTTAAGAGAGGGGAAATGTTATGTATATTTTATTGAATATTAGTTAGATATAGTTATCTTAGGTTTATTAATGTGGAAGAGCATGATCAACGATCATGCCTCTTCGCCAAGGGACACCATAAGGCTGTATTTAAAGCCTTGGTGATCCTCACTTGTAATCATCTCATCTTTTATCAATAATAATATATACTTATAAAGTTTACCAAAGTTTTTACACTCCAATCAAGAAGAACGAGAGCAGAAGAGATAAGGAGCCGATGCTTGATCTTTGAAGGACCGATGGACCAGATTGATCCCTTCTCCTTCTTTTGGGAAGAGATCATCATGGCTCGAGGACCTCTCGGGGATCTTGGGGACATATGGCCCCGAGGGGACATTAGTGAAAGCAAGAAGTCGAGTAGATACCAAGGGTATCTAGCAGCCATGAGTACTATTGTACAATCTGAGCCTGGATCTTTTGAGGAAGTCGTAAAGCATCAAGTTTGGAACGATGCTATGCACGAAGAGTATGAGTCCATAATGAAGAATGATGTCTGGGATGTGGTTCCAAGACTAGAGGACAAATCAATTGTCACCTCGAAATGGCTCTACAAGATCAAGCATAGATCTGATGGAAGTGCTAAAAAGTTCAAGGCAAGGTTCGTTGCCTGTGGCTTCTCTCAAAAGGAAGGCATAGACTATGATGACATATTTGCACCTGTGGCTTGATATACCACCATTCGATATATTATAGCCCTTGCTGCTACGCAAGGATGGAGTCTCCATCAGATGGATGTGAAGACTGCATTTCTACATGGTGCGATAAAGGAAGAGGTATATGAGGAGCAAACTCTGGGGTTCGAAGTCTAGGATCAGGACACCCATGTCTGCAGGTTGAAGAAAGCCCTCTATGGGCTAAAGCAAGCACCCAGAGTTTGGTACGAGAGGATAGATAGCTACCTGATGACGTTGGGCTTCACTCGTAGTAATGATGGTCCGAACCTTTACTTCAAGGTTGTCAGGGAGAAGCCTCTCATTTTGGTGTTGTATGTGGGTGACCTCTTCTTGACAGGTGCTGACCCTCTCATTCATCAGTGCAAGAGGGAGCTCCCTGCTGAGTTCGAGATGATGGACCTAGGACTGATGCACTGTTTCCTAGGCATGGAGGTCTGGCAGAGACCTGGCAAGATTTTCCCTTCTCAAGGAAAATACATTATGAAGCTTCTGGAAAGATTTGGTATGGTGGACTACAAGTCTGTGTCAACACTGATAGAGCTCAACTTTAAGGAAAATACATTATGAAGCTTCTGGAAAGATTTGGTATGGTGGACTACAAGTCTGTGTCAACACTGATAGGGCCCGTGTTAGCAAATCCTTCCGAGTATTGTCAACTCGTAGGGGCCCTAATGTTCTTAGTGAACACCCGTCCGGACGTATGTTGTGCAGTGAACACTTTGAGTCAACACATGGTTGATCATGAAATTCATTGGGTTGGTGCCAAGAAACTCTTGAGATATCTCTGGGGCACAATAGACCATGGGCTAAGATACACTGCCAACAGCATGACACTCCATAGATATGTTGATGTCGATTAGGCTGGCAGTGTGGTGGATCGCAAGTGCACATCTGGATGTTGCGTCACACGTAGATCTGCTTCGAGCAGGAAACAGAAGTCGGTAGCCTTGAGCATCGCTAAGGCCAAATACATTGCAGCATGTATGGCCCGTTGTGAAGTCACTTGGTTGCGAAAGCTCTTCAGTGAGTTGTTCGAGCATGTGTTAGATACCACCATTATCCTTTGCGATAACTTGAGGGGGATTCGTTTGTCATAGAATCCCATGTTCCACGAGCGATCCAAGCATGTTGATGACTGGTACCACTTTATCAGGGATATGGTACAGCAAGGCGTCATAAGGCTTGATCATATAGGAACTGATGAGCAGGTCGCAGATATTCTCACAATGCCCTTGGGGAAGGTCATGTTCCTAACCTTCTGTGAGAATCTTGGAATCATGGAACGACCCTATTCTGAGGGTCCTGTTGGACGATGAGCTTTGGGAGCTCTGAGGGGGCCTTAAGGATAGTTCCTCGGAGCTATAAGCACACACGAGGCTAGGTTTGCCAAACCTTGTGGTGCTTCTACCCCACCGTTATGATGATTGAGTTGGTTCGCCTCTCATGATCTGTGCCCCATATGCATCCTACCCATCTGAGTTTCGGACTCATGAGAAGTACCTCTCATTTGGCCAATGAGGAGGGACGAAGCATTCAAATAGTTTTGTACCTTCAAGGCCTCAGTGGAAAATCAAACCGAGAAGAGAATAAAAGTTTTGAGGACTATCAATGGGACCGAGTATGAGTCAAATGAGTTCAATGACTTTTGCAGTGAAGTTGGCATTAATAGGGAGACCACAACTATGTATACTCCTGAGCAAAATGGTGTTGCTAAAAGAAAGAACAGGACCATTGTGGAAGTTGCCCGCGCCATGCTATATGACCAAGGTTTTCCGAAGTTTCTATGGGGAGAAGTCGTGAACATTGTTGTGTATGTTCAAAATAGATGCCCACATTCCGCTCTGGACTCCAAGACTCCCAGAGAAGTCTTCTCTGGTAAGAAACCTGATGTTTCTCATTTTAGAGTTTTTGGTTGTCCTATTTACTTTCATGTGCCAAAAGAAAAGAGAAGCAAGTTGGATGCTTCTGGAAAGAAGGGAATGTTTGTGGGCTATAGTGAAACTTCGAAGGCATATAGAATCTATGTGCCTGGTCAAAGAGAAGCGGACAAATGCCACGATGTCACCTTCGATGAAGAGGTTTCCCTCAAGAAAGTAAGAAATCTTCCTAGCTCCAAGGAAGACAAAGAAGATGAAGAGCAGGGAAGCAGGAAGAACCGAAGGATGAACCGATGCACGATGTTGAAGGACCTATGGATCCTATTGATCCACCTCCTTCAAATAAGAGAAGACCCTCATGGCTTAAGGACACTCTCGAAGATGCCGAGAGACATATCGCCCCAAGGGGGACATTCCGTGAAAGCAAGAAGCCAAATAGATACCAAAGGTATCTAGCATCCATGACTACAATTGTACAATCTAAGCCTGGATCATTTGAAGAAGTCGTAAAGCATAAAGTTTGGAAGGATGCTATGCACAAAGAATATGAGTCCATTATGAAAAATGATGTTTGGGAGGTGGTCCCGAGACCAGAGGACAAATCTGTTGTCACCTCGAAATAGCTCGATAAGATCAAGCATGGATCTAATGGTAGTGCTGAAAAGTTAAAGGCAAGATTTGTTGCCCGAGGCTTCTCTCAAAAAGAAGGCATAGATTATGATGATATATTTGCACATGTGGCCCACTATACCACCATTCGAATGGAGTCTCCATCAGATGGATGTGAAGACTGCTTTTCTGCATGGTTTAATAAAGGAAGAAGTGTGTGTGGAGCAACCTCTGGGGTTCGAAGTCCAAGATAGAGACACCTATGTATGCAAGTTGAAGAAAGCCCTCTATGGGTTGAAGCAAGCCCTCGGGGCTTGGTATGAGAGGATAGATAGCTATTCGATGAAGTTGGGCTTCACTCGAAGTAATGTTGATCCAAACCTTTATTTTAAGGTTGATAGAGAAAGGGCTCTCGTTCTAGTTCTCTATGTGGACGATCTCTTCCTGTCAGGTGCTGACCCTCTCATTTATCAGTGTAAGAGGGAGCTAGCTTCCGAGTTTGAGATGAAAGACCTAGGACTGATGCATTACTTCCTAGGCTTGGAGGTCTGGCAAAGACCAGGCGAGATTTTCCTTTCTCAAGGAAAATATGTCGTGAAGTTGTTGGAGAGATTTGTTATGTTGGACTGTAAGTCTGTGTTGACACCGATGGAACTCAATTTTAAGAAGTTGTGTGGAAACGTTGTTGGACCCGAGCTGGGAAATCCCACCGAGTATCGACAACTCATGGGGGCCTTGATGTTCCTAGTGAACTCCCATCTGGACGTACATTTTGCAGTGAACACTTTGAGTCAACATATGGTTGATCCTCCTCACATTCACTGGATTGGTGCCAAGAATCTATTGAGATATCTTCGGGGCACAATCACCCATGGGCTGAGAAACACTGTCGAGAGTTTGAGACTTCATGGATATACTGATGTCGATTGGGCTGGCAGTGTGGTGAATCGCAAGAGCACATCTGGATGTTGCTTCACCTTGGATTCTACTTCAATATCTTGGATGAGCAGGAAACAGAAGTCGGTGGCTTTGAGTACCGCTGAGGCTGAATACATTGCAGCGAGTATGGCCTATTGTGAAGTTGTTTGGTGAGAGAGCTCTTCAGTGAGTTGTTTAGGCATGTGCTAGATACCACCGTTATCCTTTGTGATAACTAGAGTGGGAATCGTTTTTCTGAGAATCCCGTGTTCCACGATTGGTCAAAGCATATTGAAATCACGTACCACTTTATCCGGGATATGGTACAGCGAAGCGCTGTAAGGCTCGATCATATAGGAACTGATGAGCAGGTCACGGATATTTTCACGAAGCCCCTGGGGAAGGTCAAGTTCCTAACCTTCCGTGAGAAGCTTGGAATCGTGGAAAGACCCTATTGTGAGGGTCCTGCTTGAGTTGGACTATGAGCTCTAGGAGCTCCAAGGGGCTTGGGGATAGCTTCTTAGAGCTATAAGCACCCATGGGGCTAGGCTTGCCGAACCTTGTTTTGTTTCTACCCCACCGTTATGATATTGAGTTGGTTCACCTCTCTTTGATCTATGCCCCGCACGCATCCTACCCATGGAGTTTCAGACTCATGGCAAGTACCTCTCATTTGGCCAATGAGGTGGGAAATGTGGATAAAGACCAATACCAAGACCGATGGACACATCAGAGATTGTCGTACTCTCTATGTCTAGGATGGTACGTGTCCAATGTGAAATTTTCAAGAGGAAAATATTTTTGCAATACTTGGTTTAATTCTCCTACTTATGAGATAAGTTATTTACAGATGCTTCAGTAAATTCTAAAATAAACACACTTGCAGATCTTCACTATCATTAAGAGCATAAGAACAAAAAGATAATTGACACAAGTAGCACAATAGAAACAACCACATGAACCCAGTTATTTTTGGACAATTGTCCCCGGAAAAACCCAATGTGGGAAAATCGGTGCAGCAGATGAGAGTTTTATATTTATCTTCAAAAATGGAAAGTACATTTACAAGAGTCTAATGAGCAGATAAAATTTGCAAACACCTGGCTGAATTTTCTGGACCTTCCAGACAAATTTCAGACCCTCGGGGTGACCTCCTTCACCCTCTGCGTCATCCAACGTGAGAGCTCTGCGTAGTCTCTCCCCGGACTGCATGATTCTGCGTGGAGGGGGTCTTGCTGCTGATCAGCTCACCCTTCCCTTCATCCTCCTGACTTCTGCTTCCCGATAACTGACTCCTCCCTCCTCCTTCTGCCTCTGCAACCCTGCCTCTACAATCTCACCCACTGAAATTGAATTCTCTTGTTTCAGAATTGATTTCCTTCAGGTACTGAGAGTGTCCCCGGCTTTATTTCCAAATGGCCCTCAAGTCTCTTCTTATAGTCTTCTCGCTGATGAATCAACGGCCAAGATTATATCGTTAATCAATGGCTCAGATTAAAAGATGACTTGATATTCATTTTCTAGAAGATTCACACTCTGCTCTATTAATACCCTTTAATTATTTAATTTCCCAAAGTTTAAACTTTGGGTCTACATTAAAATAATTAATTATTTTAATAAAGTCATATCCAAGTGGAATTTCCACAAACGATTTCTGGGTTCTCTAGAGAACTGATGTCCAAGCCTCTCTACCAAAAATGAGACTTAAAACACTTTCCGATGCTATAGAAATCAACACTCCCTCTTAGCGAGAAAAGTGTTTAAGCAAGATACCGTTGTACTGCTCTGACTCTACATCATCTGCTGCGTTGATGATGTCATGGTTGTTGCCCCTCATCTCTGCGCTGCTGCTTCCTGTACTGCTACCCTGCCACTGCAGCTCCCTCTTCTTTTTGAAGACCACCCTTTCCTCTAATGAAAGGGGTTCTCAACCATCCCCATCGTCTCTCTGAAGTTAGTGAACTTGATCTTACTTAGAGCCTTTGTGAGGATATCTACCACCTGTTCTCTTGTAGGAGTGTATCGCAATTGTACTGCTCCCCTCTGTACATAGTCCCTGATAAAGTGACATCGAATGTCAATGTGTTTCGACCGGTCATGAAACACAGGGTTTTCAGAGAGCTTAATGTAGCTCTGATTATTGCACATAATCCCGGTTAGTTCTATCCGCTTCTTGAGTAGGCTCAAGAGAAATTTGTGGAGCCATATGGCCTCGCACGAAGTTTTGCTTGCTGCCATGTACTCTGCCTCGGCTGAGCTCAATGGTACGGACTTCTGTTTCCTACTGCACCAGGATGTCATTCCTGATCCGAGACTGAAACAATACCCACTAGTACTTTTCCGATCTACTGTGCTACCAGCCCAGTCTGCATCTGTGAACCCACTCAACTGGATCTCATTATCCTTGGTGTACTTCATCCCATACTCGATTGTCCGTCTCAAGTATTTGAGAACATGTTTGGCTACTGCCCAGTGACCCCTCCTTAGTTCCACCATGAACTGACCGAGGGTATTCGCTGCATAACAGATGTCTAGTCTCGTATTGACCAGATACATCAATGATCCGATGAGTTTTCTGTATAATGTGGGATCAGCCTCATCATCCTCTGATGTGTCTATCTTTTTCCAATTAGTAATCATTAGCGTAGCAATGGGTCTACAGTATTCCATCTAAAATCTCTTCAAGATTTCTGTCGTGTATCTTCCTTGTCCTAGGAAGATTTCCCCTTTCCGCTGCCAAACTTCTAATCCAAGAAAATAGTGCATCTGCCCCAGGTCTTTCATGTCGAATTCTGTTGCCAGATTCTCCTTGCAGTCCTTGATGAGCTTGGATGATCCAGTCAAAAACAAGTCATCCACATAAAGAACAAGAATAAGTGGTTACTATCACTCGGAGGTGCATCCTACCCATCTGAGTTTCGGAGACAGAAAATATGGTTGATTCAACTGAGGCTTAACACCTTCTGAATCACTGAATACGATCCCTTTCTGGCCCACTGGAAATCTCGACGTTGCCTCTCCCGGCACTCTGTCAATTCTACGTAGCTGCTAGAGCCTCTGCGCAGCACAGGCTGCTCCTACGTCACTCCTTTGGGCTCAATGCTGCCTCTACGTCACCCTGAAGGGCATGCGTCATCCTCTGCGTGAGCCTAGCTGGGTTGCGTCCCTCCTGATGGGTCTCTGCATTGCCTGGTACGGATCTACCTCTCAGCCTATGTATTCTCGGCCTCGGATCTGAATAATCCCTTGCCGATCTGCCCTCGCCAGCACTGCAAGCTCAGTCGAAAACTCTCAGCAAACCATGCCCCATAATTTCGACTTAGCTCAAGTGCTACCACTCTGTGTGTGTTCTCCAACTAACCCCAAGCCTTCCTTTAGTACTTTTCTCGTTGAACAATTAACAGTCGTGATCTAATCTGTAATCGACAGCTAAGGTTAGAAAAGACTTGATCCTCGTCACTTAGAACATTCTCACCCACATGTTTAAATTAATTCCCTTTAATTATTAATTTCCCTAAGTTAGAGTTACAGTCTCCATTAAAATAATTAATTGTTGGAATAACTTAGGCTCCGATTGGAATTTCCCCAAACTATTTATGGGTCTTGGAGATCTCATGTGTTCTAGCCCCTCCACAAAGTTTCAGAGCTAGAGCACATCCGATGCTACCCAAAATCTCAACATTATCCTAGGAAACTAAGAGCTGCCCGAAAAAAGTGTAGTTACTCAAGCTGTAAAATAAGAAGTTCATAGGATGGGATGGAAAGGAATGCCTTGTAATATCATTTGTAAAAATCCTTACTGCCAATCAATCAGTGTCTTCATCCTCAGATTACATCCTCCTCTTATCAAATGGTAAATGACAACCAAGCTATCATTTTCATTTTCGTTACTCCCTTTATATCTCCCGGGTAGCCAAGAAAATCAGATCCAAAACTCCTACTTGGATTAGCTCTCTCTCTCTCCCCAACATTCCTACTTGGATTAGCTTTTTCTCTCTCCAAAATTCCTACTTGGATTAGCTAGTTCTCTCTTTGTCTCCAAAATTCATATAAATCCTACTTGGACTGGCTCTCTCTCAGTAAAGATGATTCAATCATTACAAGTGGTGGCACTAAGAAAGGCAAAGTGCTCTTACAGCTTAAGGTGGCAAAGATCTATAGTATTTAATGTCAAAACATATATATAAAGTAGTATAGATACATCTTAACCAAAAATCTATAGTATTTAATGTCAAAACGTACATATAAAGTAGCAAAGATTCATCTTAACCATATATCTTTTAAACACCATGAAGTTTGCACTTGGATTTATTATGCACTAACCCAAATAAATAAAACCTGAAAAAAAATCCCATTGCAAGCAAAGTCGCTTCAGTACACCCTGTGTATTTGCAATCCTATATTTTTTCTTTCTTCCTTTCCATACCTCAGTCTGTACGTGTGAACATGCATGCACGCGTGTCTTAATAAAACTCCCACTATACCATAAAACCCGGCCAACAAGCTTGTTTATCTAGTATTCTCCAATTCTATAAGAATTAGAAAATATAATATTTCAGGAGGGATTGACCTGAGACCGTGGCAGTGTATCCATCCTACTCCCTTCATTCCTCTTTGTATACCATTTTCTTTATGGGACCACCATCACTATCTTCACTGCCCTCTTTCCCACAAGGTAAACCCTCTGATCCCCGCAGCGTTTGTACACAGACGCCGTGGTGTTCAAATTCCCGTCGATAGACAGGCAGAGGGACAGGAGATTTCCAAACAGATTAATATAAGTGTTGCAAATTTATGTTGTCTTTGCCATAATTTAGATTTAAGCACTTTATGGACTTAAGTAAATCATGGGAGAATCAAGAAGAAAAAAGACAGCATGTCACGCAACTTCACTTGATCCTGAAAAAAAGGGGACAGCATATCACACAACTTCACTTGATCCTGCATCATTTTACTCCCATCGATCAACGGTTCCACGAACAGAAAATTTCAATAAAATTGAGAAGAAAAAAAAGAAACGAAGTAAAAGAGAATATTGGTCACCTACTTTGATTGGCAAAGGAGAACGTGTAAGCAGGTAGTCGAGCTGAGCAGCTATGAGTGGGGGAAAATGTGCAATAATCCCTTTCTCTTTCTCTTCCCCCTTCCCCTCGCCCATATCCATTCGCAAGCTAGTCATAGAAGTGGATTGAATTTCACACTCTTGCTTCTCGCTCTCACCGCAACGATCGATTAATATACTTCGGCTTCCGACCCCGGCACTGTAAATTGGATTTTGGGTTTGCGAGTTCTGTATCCGTATCTATTCTTTGCTCGTGCTATATTTATGCGTATCTCACCCCCATAATCTAGAGAAAGACACAAATGAGTCACTTCGGTCAGCGTCACATAGGCCTATATATATTTCTACCAACGAGGTGGTTTCGGTGGGTATTAATTTTTAGGTTTTAAATTTAAATTTCGGAAGAGGTTGAAAACGGAAACCAATGGTACCTTCTTAAAATATAAACTCAACCGAACTTCACATAATATTGATAATAGATGGTATTTAATCTTTATACATATTTTTCTTTCATCTAATATTAGATTTAAGTTTTATTTAATTTAGACGTAACAGATATATATATTAAATTTATTTTAATTTTAAATTTATTAAATATATCAAAAGATCAAATTCCTTAAAATATTTTGTTTCTTTAAATAATAGTATATAAATATAGGTAGCAATTAGAGATGGGTGTCTTCGGTGTTGGTTTGACTAAGTGAGTTATAATAGGTTATTTCATTGTGTAAAAAAATCAGTATATAAATATGTATACTTTGCTTGGGGTGAGGATCTTTGGTGGCAAAAGAATTGAGCAACATGGATCTCTGAAGGTGACAACAATACGAAATGTTTTCATTTGTTTGCTAATTTCATAAAGAACTTGAATTTCATATTGATAATTAAAAATCATTTTCGAGACATTGTATCTAATTTCAAAGACATCGCAAAAGCTAGTATGCACCAATTTAAGAACTTTTTCAAGGCTCCTCTCGGAAGTCCCATTCTTGAAATGTTGAATGTTCTTAATCTCTTTCTTCACTACATTTCAAAGGAGATGAATGATTCTCTGGAGATGGAGGTAAATGAGGGAGAGTTGCTCGCAACATTTTCAGGAATGCAAAAGAATAAAAGCCTGGACCTAACGGATTCATTGTTGAATTCTGCATGTGTTTTTTTAATTGTTAAAAGGGGGCATGCTTCAGGTAATGAAAGAATCCCAGACTAAAGGTTATATGCTTGGAGCATTTATTTCAACTTTTATCTGCTTAATCCCAAAGAAATAAGATGTCAAGTCCTTTGATGATTTTCACCTGATCTCATGTTGCAATGTCTTTTACAAGGTGTGGTCACAAAAGTCATAGCAAATAGGCTAAAACCCATTCTCATCCAAGTCATCACATAGCAGTGATTCAAGTTCCTATGAGATCGTCAAATTCATCATGTTGTGGATCTCGCTCAAGAAACTATGCATTCGATCAAGGTTCATAAGACTTCGGCCTTCTCAATGAAAATAGACTTATCAAAAACTTTCAATTAAGTTGACTGGACATTCACCAGAATTTGTCTCGTCCAATTAGGGATGAGACCAATAATGGTCAACTGGATTTTAAGATGCATCAGAAGTGTAAATTTCATTGTTTTAATTTATGGTCACCCCTCCCCTTTTTTTTTTTGTTTCTCTCGAATTGCGACAAGGATGTTGATCCAGGTGGATATTGGTGGCCACTGGCCTATTCCACCTAGACCTCCAGTCGGTTTCACTAGTTTCCTTGTTTATAGCGTCATTTACTATTTTTAGCAAATTTTCGAGTCCTGAACTTTTGGAGCAGTTTTGACCCCCTAAACGATGTTTTTTTTAGGTCTGCAGCAGGCCCATAAAGATAAGCAAGGCCCTGTAACAAATCTTGTAGTACTCAGAGAGATATTTCCAACGAGGTATCGTACACGCCAAACAGATATAATATGACCAAGTTACGACCCCGAGAAGTTGGCTACCCAACTAACCTCAACGGGACCCACAAACTCTTGGCGTTCCATCTCCCAGGGTTAGGGATTTGGTTGTTTATGGATTTCTCTTATTGTTCAATAATAAAAATTCCCTTGAGCCTCATTGTAACACAGTTCAAAGGCATGTATCCACAACATCTCTTCTCAGAGATACGTTACCATTGCCCGAGCTAGTTTATTTCCATTCTTTTTGTAAGCATATTTTTGTTCTTTGATATTAATGAAATGAAGTGTTATTTCTACTACATCTTTGTATTTATGGTTATATCTATATTCTATTGCATTCATGTTTAAGTTCAGATTATTGGTATCAAATTGGTCTGCTCTTTCTTTGTTTTTCTTTGCATGTCCCCAACGAGGTCATGGTATAAGGAGTTAGGGCTCGAACTGGTTGAACCTTTGCAAGGCCAACCTCGCAAACCCCGACGGCCTCCCATGGCAAAAGAAAAGAAAGACAAGGGAGCAAGATATCCTTTCCCAATATTTCTCGAAGAAGCACTCGAGCGACAGAGGAACGCAATGATGGAAAACTTTGCCCAGATCCTTTGGTGAATGCCCACAAGCGACGCATCTTCATCCAACAGTCACTCTGGAGGTGCCACTCCCTTCAAGGTATAAGTCAACTTTGACATTCCCATACTTGAAGGCCAGATAGTTGCAGACGTCGTATATAGATGGTTAAATCTATCGGAAGGATATTTTTTAGCTCATGATTTTTCCAATAAGGAAAAGATTACTTTTGTGCTCCTCAAAGTCGGCCTCCATGTTAAGAACCAGTGGGAAACCTAATGCAAACAGAAGGATGAGAGATAACCCTCATCGTTTTCAGTCGCACCCACTTGGAATTTTGTCCATGATGCCATCAAGGATTAATATTACACTGTCGGGAGCTATGAGGACAAGTGCATACGATAGACTACATTGCGGCAACAAAGGGATCAAGATGTGCATGAGCTGATGAATTTGTTCCATACCCTGTGCACAAAGTTCGGCATCAAAGATTCAGAGAAAAATTTGGTGTTCAACTACTGCAGTTGTTTGTACGAATACACTCAGGAGGAAATGGAGTTCCTCGACATCTCCTCGCTTGGTGAAACATAACGATATGATGCCATGATCAAGCAGAAATTTAAACAGAAGAAGCAAGACTTTGGATCTGCAAATCTGAAGCAAGGGAAAGGCACCCCCAAACCATAGAACAAAGGACAAAGCCAAGACGGGGCGACCCGAGACAACCTGCCAAAGTTGCAAGCAAATAATAACACCACGAAGAGAAATAAGGACACGAGAAAGTGGTGTGAGTTCCATAAGATCCCCACTCACAACACAAGTGACTATCGAGCCAAGCAATCACTGGTGCTCGAGCTGAAGGCATTTGAATCAAATGCATGTTTCGACTCTGAGTCAGAACCCAACAAGGGAAATGACAAAGGGAAGCAGATTATTGACACAAAGCTCAGGCCACCGTTGCCACCACCAAGACCCAAAAGGATGGGCCTAAAGATCCAGAGGATGGGGAGCACCTCTTCCATTCCTATATGTGGGTGAAGGGTGCTCCATTACAGTTCATTGTCAACATAGGGACCCAAAAGAACCTCATTTAAACATAGGTCGTGAAGCGGTTGGGCCTACCGACCATAGCACACTAGCAGTCGTATACCATTGGGTGGCTTCACCGAGGACGAGAGAGTCTGCGTCAGTCAGCAATGTCCCCTTCCCTACACCATCAAGCCCTTCACAATGAGGTACTATGTGATTTTTCTCCTCTTGAAATTTGTGATGTGTTATTAGGCCAATCATACTTGTGGAAGTGGCATGTTGTGTATGAGTCGAGGCTTGACACTATTATTATTACTTTGTGCAATAAATTGTACAAGATACCAGAGGTAGAAATGCCTACCATCATCTCTTTAATCACTGCAAAGCAGTGCAGTAAGATCATTTCTAAGATCGGGAAATTTGTTTTCCTTATGATTTTCCCTCGAGGCAAGAAGAAGATTGTGGCCATGACCGCCAGACAGGGCTCCCCTGCACGACAACAACAGATGGACAAGGTCGTGGAGAAGTACAAGGACATCTTCACCTCACCCACAAGGGTACCTCTACACTGTCAGGTTAATCACTCCATCAATCTGACCCCAAGCGCGTCGCTACCCAATGGATCGATCTATCGACGCTTTGTTCTAGAGAACAATGAAATCAAGAGGAAAATTTAGGAGTTGTTTAAGAAAGGGCACATCAATCCAAGTTCATCACCCTGTGGGATCCCGATCATGTTGGTACAAAATAAGGACGACACCTGGAGACTCTATATTGATTGTCGAGAGTTGAACAAGATCACCGTCTAGAATAGTTATCCTATCCCATGAATCGATGACCTTGTGGACCAGCTCAAGGGGGCCAAATATTTAAGCAAGATCGACTTGAAGTTTGGCTATCACCAGGTACTGATCAACCCCTTCGATGTGTGGAAGATTGCCTTCAAATCCAAGGAGGACCTTTTCAAATGGTTGGTCATGCCTTTTGGGTTGACGAATGCCCCTACAGCCTTCATGAGGTTGATGGGTGATATCTTGTGACCCTTCACCAACTCATTCATGGTGGTGTATTTGGATTGCATCTAACCTTCATCCAGAGTTAGGAAGAGCACCTCCACCATATTCAACAGGTCCTCCAAGCCCTGTGACAACACAACTTGTGTGCCAATTTGGAGAAATGAACTTTTGGTATGACCCAGGTTCAATATTTGGGGTACATAATTAATGAGTGGGATGTACATATGGACCCAACCAAGATACAATTCATTCAGGATTGGCCAGCCCCAACCACTCTAATAGAGCTCTGCAGCTTTCTAGGTCTTGCCAACTTCTACCGTAGGCTCATGTTAGGATTATCTCATATCAATTGGGCTTTGCTTTGCACCAGTTATCACATTACCAAACCTGAAACAACTATTTGAGATTGAGACAAATGCCTATGACTATGCGATTGGTTCAGTTCTTCCTCAATAGGGGCATCTAGTGGCATATCACAGTGAGACAGTTTCACACACAGTCTGAAAGTATCCCACCTATGATAAGAAGATGTATTCCATTGTGCAAGTATTCCGATAATGGAAACATTACATTATGGGGAAGGAAACGATCATCCACACATACCACTAACCCCTGCAATTCATATAGACAAGGGAATTTGTAGAACAATCGACATCATAAATGGTCCACATACCTAAAACATTTCCATTTGAACATTAAGTACAAGAAGGGAAACACAAACAATGTTGTAGATTGCCTCACCAACCGTCAGTCATGGTGCTGACCATTGTGCTCGACTCTTATGGGCACGAGACTTTGGGGTGGTTGACTCTTTACAAGAGCAACCCATAATTCAGAAACACATACCAGACGCTCCTGGAAGGCAAGCAAGTTCCAAATTATCACCTCCAAAATGCATTGTTATGCCACCTAGGATACCTCTGTGTGCCTTCAAGCGAGTGTGCCAAGATGATTTGGGAGGCGCAATATAGTCAGGTCGTTGGACATTTCATGGTAGAGAAAATAGTGGCAGTACTATAGAAGTATTTTTATTGGCCAAACCTTTGATAGGATGTTGGGGAGTACATCAAATCCTTCACTACCTGTGCGATTGCCAAACCTACCATCAAGAAGCAAGACCTGTATACTCATTTTCCTACTCCTAGTCGACCTTGGGAATCCATCTCCATGGATTACATGTCGGGCCTTCCTTCCACTAAGCATGGCAACGACTGTGTTTTAGTGGTCGTCGACAGATTCTCTAAGATGGCCATTATGCCAGGTTACAAGAAGAGTATCACAGCATAATTCATTGTTAAACTTTTCTTTGAACGAGTGTGGGTACACTTTGGGATCCCAAATTCCATTATCTCATATCGAGACAATAGGTTCCTAAGTACATTTTGGTGAAGTATTTGGTCGATGTTGGATACCAAGCTCAGGACTTTACACCCCCAAACTGATGGCCAAATAGAGGTTGTCAATAGGATGATCGTACACATTATGTGCATGTACTATTGGGTATGTGTTATATTCTTTCCACGACTAAGCATGCGTGGGGGGGTGATAGCCCCCCCTTTGTGCTGGGCGCAATGAGGGGGGGTCACAGGGGGGCGGTAGCCCCCCCTGTCGGGTTCCGGGGCAGCGCCCCGGCGAAAATTTTTGGTCCTTAATTTCCGGCGAGTAGTCCACGTCCATGGTTTTGTGCATGGTTTTGCACATGGTATTGGGGTACGATGGTTTTCGGCCCCTAGTATTTTTTGTAGATCCGGTCAAGGGAACTACGGTTATGTTCTAATCCAGGGTTTATGGATTGAGGTTTATGTATGCTTCGGCATGTATATATATGTGTGTTGTAACACTAAAAGGAATATAATGAAAAATCAAGCTGGTCGTCCCAATTTGGGATCCAGGGGGAAATCTTTGTGTTTATCTGTTTTATGTTTTATGCTCTCGCTATTGTTTATTTTCTGTTATAAGATTCGTGTGTAGATAATTTCTGTTCAGGGTTAAAACCTACATGTACAACTCGAAGCATCCATGCACGTGGGATGAAATCCTCCCCTATGTCTAGAACAGCTACAACAGAGCTCTCCATAGCTCAACTAGCCACAGCCCCTTTCAGGTGGGGTTGGAATTCTAGCCACTATGTCCCATTGATGTGGCCATACCATTTGCAGCTACTCAGGCAGATTTGGCTCATGTCTTGTTCGAAGTTGACAGGGCTAACAACTTCATTCGTTTCATTCATCACATTTGTCAGCTTTTCCATGATATATTGGACAGATCCAATGCTAAGTACAAGTAATGACATGATCAACATTAGGTGCCACACAAGTTCCAGGTTGGCGACAAAGTTTGGCTACATTTGCAGAAGGAGCGCCTTGCTGGGTCCCATCGCAAGTTTCGTCCACTCTGATATGGGTCGTACACCATCACCAAGGTTAAGGGGACAATGCATTCGAGCTCAACATTCCATCGTTCCTTGGCCTGCACCCATTTTTCAATGTGGACTGCCTTCGGCCATACTTTCCATCATTACTAGACACATCCAACATTGCAGAACAACTCACACCAACGGAGTTAAACCCGGACTGCAAGGAACAAGCCACAACTGATCGGATCATGGAAACACAGATCAAGAACACTCGCTAATAGAGGATCCAACTATATCGAGTTGTCAAAGCAGGCCAACTCCTTCACTAGGGTAGGTGGTTCACCAGGGACTAGGTTCAACAAAAATTTCCTCACCTCATGGAGGTTCTGCATGCAATGGGGATCATTTCTCCCTAAGGAGGGAGGACTGATACACGTGGATATTGGTGGCCACCCACCTATTCCACCTAGACCTCTAGTCGGTTTCATCAGTTTCCTTGTTTATGGCAAAATTTTCTATTTTTAGCAATTTTTCGGGTGTTAAACTTCCAAAGCAGTTTTGACCCCCTAAACGACATTTTTTTGAGGTTCGCAACAAGCTCGTAGACATAAGAAAGAGTATGTGGCAAATCTTATAATACTCATTTAGAAATTTCCAAAGAGGTATCGTATGCACCAAACGGAGATAATACGACCAACTTATGACCCTGGGAAGTTGGCTGCCCAACTAACCCCAACGAGGGCCACAAACTCTTGGTGTTCCATCTCCTGGGGTTATTGTTTTAGTTGTTTAGGGTTTTCTCTTATTGTTCATTAATAAAAATGCCCTTGAGCCTCATTATAACACAGTTCAAAGACATGTAGTTGCCACATCTCTTCTCATAAATAAGCTACCATCGACTGAGCTAGTTTATTTCCATTATGTCTGTAAGCATATTTCAGTTCTTTGATATTAAGTAAATGAAGTGTTATTTATGTTGCATCTTTGTATTTATGGTTATATATGTATTATGTTGTTTTCTTATTTGAGTTCATATCAAATTCCCTTTATCTCCTTTACTCTTGTTGTTGGTTGTCGATGCTCTAAGAAAATTAATAAAAGATGCCACAAGGAATGGTGGTCTGAGAGGCATAAAGGTATCTGAGAACTCTCAGGTTTCCCACTTACTATTCGTAGATGATATTCTCCTCCTTTTGTTCATAGCACACAATCTTTCCACCATTAAAGAAATTATGGATAGATTTTATCTGAGAACATGCATGCAAATCAATTTCGGGAAGTCGAATATTGCTTGTGCATACATCCCAAATGCCTTCATTAACATCATCCCACTTTTTTTCTCTTTCAACATCAGACCTCTAGAGGAAGGATTTAGGTATCTTAGCTTTCGTCTCAAGCCATACACCTATTGGAAAGTGGATTGGGTCTATATGATTAATAAAATAGAGGCATGAATAGACATATGGGAAAATAGATTACTATCTGTAGGGGGTCATTTAGTTCTAGTCAAATCAATTATAGAAGCCATTTCGGTGTATTAGTCCTCAGTTATGTTTATTGCTAAATGATTTCTAGAGAAATTTTGTAGTTTATGTGTTTGTTACCTATGGTTTGGCAAGAGGTAGAAATTTAACATTCCCTTAGTCAAATGGAAATATGTCGCAAAGCCAAAACTATTGGGCGGATGGGGATTAAAAAAATTGCCTTTATTTTGTTAATCTTTAGTAGGTAAGAGCTTATGGAGGTGTCTAAATAATAATAGAATATGTTGGAGGGTCACACAAGATAAATGTTTCAGGGGGAAACAATAATCGAATGGATCTGAGATCTATCAAAGACCATCCCAAATGCATCAATAGAATGGAGAGATTTAATGAGGGCTTTCCTTTTGATCGGGAATTAGGTTGCTTGGAAAGCCATAAATGGTGAGAATCTTCTTATTAGTAGGGATCCCTGGATTAACGTTGGGAACCACTTTCTTCTCTCTAAAGCTCCGCTCACTCACCTTTATAACTACGGTATTATGTTTATGGGGATACAAAATCTAATTAGACTCGTTAAATCGGGTCATGGGTGTGACGACCCACTATTGAATTGGGGCTTCAGGGGGATCTTGCTATTGAGTGGAGCAGTTATATCAATTTTCTCATATCCTCTCTTATTCACCTAGATTTGGAAAGTGATGACATTTTAGCATGGTCGAAGAACATTGTTTCTAGTGAGTACACAACTAAGTTGGGTTATTCTTCAAAAATGCAATTTGATTTCGTAAGTGAGAGGCAGTTGTGGTGGTATTTTATGTGGAAACACATCAAACCACTGAAAGCCAAAATCACTCTTTGGCTCGCCCTTAATGACAAGCTTCTAACTTGGTAAAATGACCAGAGGTAGGGATTGTCAGGCCCAAACAGATGTACCCTATGTAAATTTTAGGTTGAAACAACATCACACACCTTTATTTCATGCAGTTATACAGTTCAGGTTTGGGTGTTGATAAAAAATATTTTCAAACATGTTTCTTCAAATTGGAATAAGGACACTCTTTCGGATTGTGTCAAGGATTGGATGAATGATGTCTCAATTAGAGAGCAACTTGTTCTTCTTGTTGCTTTTGTGAACTCAATATGGTGGGCTCATAATCAATCCATCTTCCAAGATTCTTATATTCCTATTGAGTTTGCGATGGGAATCATTGAGGTCATCTCCAAAGATTTCAAGAGCACTCCTAAAAGAAAGAAAGATTCCCAATCATGCCTCCTCTTATCCCATACATTCCTTGGGCCTTCTTTGATGGGGCTAGTCAGGGATATCCTCCCAAATGTGGTGTGGGAATTGTCATATATTTTCATCAAAACCACCACATGTTGATTCGCTACTCCCTTAGACTAGGCATGAACACAAAAGTGGAGTTTACAACCCTATGGACGTTGTTATATGTGGCTTTAAAAAAATATAAAGTAAAAATAAATAATACAAGAAAATAAAAAATAAAAATAAAATAAAATCAATAAACAAATGAGAAGTTGATGATTATGGGAGATTCAAAATTGGTGATAGATTGGGTTGAAAGAAAGGAAATCATTGATGCCTCTTGCCTAGAACACATTATGTTACATATCAACGAGGAATTAGGAAAGTTTGATTGGTATCCAGTCAAGCATATCTTTCGAGAGCTAAATATGAAAGCATACACCTTATCTAAGGAAGCTTTACAACTTCCATCGAGTTCCTTTGGCACTTTTGAGGTATTATATGGACAAGAGACCATAGCCATGGAATTTCATCTGTAGCACTTGTATTGATCTATGTTTTTTTATTGGACTACTCATGATGATGAATGTAAGGATTTGATGAGTATTTTGAACTAATCTGATAATGTATAATTTCTATCTTCTGGAAATAAAAGTGTCTTTTTTAAGGGAAAATTTGTGTGTGTGTGTGTGTGAAAACTATTTTAAATCTAAATATTTATATAGTTTTTCTCTTTACTAAAATTTGTTTTAAATCTAAATCTACCTAGGATGAAATTCATTAAAGCATTTCACTCATTCATATATATGTAAGTAACTTGTAATTTCCATCTTTTTGTCTATTTTTTCTCTATCAAGTATATTACGTTATAACATCTTCAAATAATATGTTTTAAAGCATTTTTCAATGCAACAAACATATAAAAATTGTTGGTGTATTTCAACCATCCTATATCAAAATTATAGTTGGCTTAAATGAAATTATATTGGCTATATTATAAAATTATGGTGTTAACAAGTATACAATTTTTAAAATATAAGTGGAAAAAAAAATAGGTGATTAAAGAAATAGTTAAATCTTCTTTTAAAAAATGGTTAAGTACCAAGGTGGGAGGAGGGTTTGACCTTGCAAAGGTTCATGCAAGGTTGTATATTTTAGCGGACAAGGAGTTGGACCACTTAAACATGGTCAACAAAGTGTTAGGCCCAATAAAGTGAATTCCGTCTTGTGAAGAATGATAAGTCTTTGTGGGGAGAAGCAAAACCCATTCAAATAATGTAATTGGAAATTGAAGAGTTTATAGCAAGAGAAGATAACCAAATAATTCTTCAAGAGAAATATTTTTGTTCTCCTTGTGTGATAATGATGACTCTAAGGCAAGAGGGATTGTGGCTTGATGGAATACGCAGAAAAAATTGTCAATTCTCTAAAAAATGGCTCGTGCTTTGCATTAGTTGGTGCAACCAAATCTAGTAAGCATGGTTTTGTCACACCCTCCCAAAGTTGATTGCTCTGCTAGTAACATAGCACAAACATATGGTATTGTTGGCACTAGCATTGTTGGTTTTGCAAAACCATAAAGTAGGTCTAACATACTAATGTAAGTTTGGTCTTGTCAAAAGCATAATTATGCAAAGTGTAAATTTTCTATAGATGTCATTTGGTGTATCTCAACCTTTCATAATGAATATTAAGTGATTATATGGATAGTTGAATGTTAAGAAGTTTAATATTTAGTTGCACCAACTTGAACTTCACTTCTCAAGTTGTGGATTTTTAGCTTTATAGAAGGTTAGAGGTGATTAAGTGAGGATATACACTAGTATATAACATGTAGGTAGCATCCTTTCTACATATAATGGTAAGCCTTTTTCATATTTTCCAAGTCCTTAGGTCATAAAAAGGGCTACATTAGGGTATGTCTCATTTTTTCCATTCCACATCTCCTTTGCACCCCAAATGTGTGTTATATGGTTGTATTTATGTATCATATGTCCTAATTCAAGTCCTTAATAACTTTAACAACCCCTTTTGTGTCTCAATTTGCATCCATTATAACACAAATAAGATGCAAATTAGGACAACATGGAGTGCTATATGTCTCATTTCCACTATCATGTGTCATTTCTCACATGCAACTCAAACTTGTGACCTATTACTTACTAACCTAGTACTTATCAATTTCCCTACTAAGACAAATGATAATTCGTAGGGTTATAATTAATATTATTATAGTATATAATAAACAGTTTTACTGGCACATGAGCTATAACTTCTCACTTTTCACTTTGATTAAGGCACATGATAACTCAATGAAAATATCTTTATGAGTTATACGACATGGAAAGTGAAATCAGTTTCCTTATGATTTGAAAAAGGCCCAAACACACATAAGTGACATACGTGGGTGACACACATAAGCATTGCACTTGAGTGATGTAGTATAAGAAACACACATAAGTGACCAATCACTCAACATCAATGCCACACTTAAGAGAGACACCATGATAAGCAATGTACTTAAGAGATACATTATAAGAAACACACAGAAGTTGTCACCATAAGTGAAAAATATAGGAGATGCACATATGTTATGCATCATAAGTAACACGCTTAAGAGAAATGCATAATTGATGCACCATAGGTAACAAACATAAAGGGCACAAGTAAGCAATACACTCAAGCAACCAATGTAAGTGATGATGCACAATATTCAATGACACATTGATCTTGATTGTATAAGGAATGAAATGAAATGTAGGAAAGTAAATGGAACACAACACAGAGAAATATAGCAAACAACACAATAATATAGTGAAAACCCAACTTCTATTGATAAATAAAATAATTGAATATTATAGAACACAAACTAGCCAAAATGATGATAATTATGTTTGAAGGAAGAGAGACGGCAGCTACATGCATTCATAAATATTTGTTACAAGAGGCTGAAAGAATGTTTTTTTAACATAAAGAGATAAACCTAGAGGTCAAAAACCTTAACCCTAAAAGATGAAGCGCCAAAATATTTGCGGCCCGTGAGGTGGTTAGTTGGTACATTAACTTCTCGAGGGTGCAACTTTTGCATATGATGTCTATTTGGGGCACATAATAGCCTATTGGAATGAACTATTTGTGGACCACAATTTCCAACCAGGGCTAGAGCATGCCATGGAAACCCCTAGTGGAATGCCTTGACCCCCTGAATTGCCAAAGAACAACGTTTAGGGCCTCAAAATGGTACTAAAAAATTCGGGACCCCAAAAGTCATAGAAAAAATACTAAGAAGATAGAAATTTGTTGATATTCACCTAGATTATCCTCCCCCTTAGGAAGCAATAATATTCATTGTGTCAAGTTCCCACATCATATGGGGAACTTCTACTAAATTTGGCTCTATGTAAGCCACTTGGCTTAGTGAAGAATTTGATCTACTTTGATGAACCAATAGAGTTGTATGTGTTGTTCGTGAGTATCCTTTATCTTGGTGTCCATGATTTGATCCACTATAGCCAATTCAATGCAATCAGGATTGAGTTATGTGGGGGTGAATTATTCGACTACCTCCAAGGTATCAAATAGAAGTGGAAAATATGGTTGAAGAAATTCCACATTAAACACTAGGTGCAATCCAAGGAAATGGGGGTTGCTCAATTAAAAAGCATTTTCATCCAATGCCTTTATGATTGTGTAAGATCCATAAGAGCGGTTGAGCTTCCTGTGGGGGCTATGAGGTGCTCTTTCTGTAAATGCAACCACACCTTATCACCAACCCAAAACTTGTGTGGAACCCTGTGTTGGTGACGTCGCTACTTGTACTTATCATTGGATTGCTACAAGATATCATGAACATGTTGTTGGATTTGTTCAACAAATTTGGCTACTCTATCTGCCTCAACTTGAATATGGGAGGACCTTGTAAATGAAGATGCATTAGGCATAGTTATCTCAGTTGGGTCCAATGGTTGGAACCCCAAGAACACTTGAAAATTGTTGTGGACAACAGTGTCGTGGATGGATCTATTATAACTACGTTGAACATATGGAAGGATTTCATCCCATATACACGAATGTTGGAGTTGTACATGTGCAATATATGCACAATCACCTTGTTGACAACTTTTGTTTGTCCATATGTTTGGGTATGAAAGGCGGTCGATTTGGTCAACTTGGTATCCATCATATACCATAGGTTGGACCAAAAGATGCTCAGGGACATGCTATCCATATCTAACATAATGGTTTGAGGTATCCCAAAATGTATGCAAACATGCTAAAGGAAGAGTCTAGTAATGGCTTTAGTTGTGATACTCTTCTTGCATAGTGCCAAAATGGGCATCTTATAAAACAGGTTGAAAACCACAAATATATAATTGTTACCATGCTTGGTAGATGGAAACCCTAACATGTAATCCATGGAGACTAACTATCAAGGCTTGCTTGGGTTAGGGAGAGGAGTGCACAAACCTTACTTCTTGATGGCTAGTTTATCAATGTCAAATAGATTACATGATCTGATATGCCCTTTGACATCTTGTTTAAGATTTTGCCAATAGAAATACTTCTAAAGTACTATTATCATCTTCTCCACACTAAAGAGCCCTACCACATGACTGTAATTTGCCTTTGCGGTCAACTTGGCACTCTCGTAAGCCCTAAGAAGCTGCGAAGCTTTGTTAAGGTTATCGGGGCTAGCCAATCATTGATGACTTGGATCTTAGTTGGTCCACATGCACCCCATGCTCATCCATAATGAATACTAAATATTAAATTTATTGCATGGAAAATAAGAATTTCTCCAAATTTTCATACAACTTGTTTTGTCACAGGGTACTCAAGACTTGTTGAATGTGTTGAAAATGTTCATCCTAGGTTTTGCTAAAGATGAGGATGTCATCCAAATATAAAACTACAAAATATTTTGTGAGAAGTCATAGGATATCATCCATCATCCTCATGAATGTTGTTGGAGCACTAGTCAAGCTAAAGGACATGACCAATCATTCAAAAATTCCTTCTTTAGACTTAAAGGTTGTCTTCCATACATTTGTTTTCTCAATTGGAACCTAATGGTAGCCCGACTTTCAATTAATATTACTAAATATTTTGGAATCCTTAATTTGATCAAGAAGATCATGAATTGGGGGAATCATGTATATATTCTTGACAATGATTTTGTTTTGGGCTTTGTATTCAATACAAAGTTTCCATGTACCATCCTTCTTTTACACCAACATAATTGGGCTCCTGCAAGGTAAGGAGCTTGGTTGTATGTCACCCTTTTGGATGAGCTCATGAATATGACATTTTATTTCCAAACTCTCTAAGAGAGAGTGCATATATATTGGGCCATTAGGTAAAGGAGCACTAGGTAAGAAGTTAAATGAGTTATTAACCTAGTGCAGAGGCACTCCCACAATTAAAGTGAATATATATCTATATGCTTCTACAATAATGTACACCTGCTTTTTTTCTATAGAGAGCCCCTGTGTTGATGATGTGGTAGTCACATTGATTTTAATTTCACCTTCTAACCAAACTGCGAAGAGGATAAACTTTGCATCTTGAGAGATTATCTTTTAACATTGTTTTATCGATATCAATGAAAATGTGGTAGTAAGAACTACCTCTAATACTATGTAGAGCTAACCCCCTAGAGTAACAATTGCACTACATGGACAAGATTCATGAACAACATGGTGTTTCTACATATAAGGCTATCTTAAAAGAACTCACAAACTTCAGGTGGGGAAACATCACATAGTACCTCATCTTTGAAGGGCTTGATGTTGTAAGGCAAGCGACATTGCCAGCCAACACATATGTCTCATACATGGCTCAATATACTAATGGTGTATGGTTGGTTTTGTGGTACTATCCGCAACCTCAATCTCTTTATGACCTCAGTTGAGATCAGATTCTTATGGCTTCCACTATCAACAATTGAATGTAGTGGGGTCCTCTTCACCCACATATGTGAATTGAAGAGGCGGTCCCCCTTAAGTTGGATCTTTATCATTGTGATGGTAACATTAGGTTCTACATTGATGATTAAATTTCATTTATCGTGTTCTAAATCATAATTTGAACCATAGTCCATTTCTTTTTCTTTAATTTCAACTAACAATGATTGTTTCAAATGACATTCATCAGTGTTGTGTGAGGGGATTTTGTTGAACTCGCGCCACTTTTTAGTGTCCTTCTTTGACTTCCCATTACCCTTCTTTGCCTATGACATGGGTTGGTTTTCTCGAGGTTGGCTCTTCTTTCTTTATCCGTTTTTTTATGAGTTACTGCTACCTTTTCTAGGCTTCTATTGTAGTGGAATTTTAGACCCAATCTCCCACTTATTCCACTGCATCGATTTTGTTTCACATTGACAACATATCAATAAGTGGCTCCTAGTAAGATGTACCAAAAATCCATCTTTGTTTGGATGTGCATATGTAGACCACTATGACACTTCAAGACCGAGTGTCGCTCAAAGTCTATAATACCTAGCTTTGAGTGCAAGGTATGGAAATTATTGGTGTACTTTGAAATTTTCTAATATCTATTTTGTTACAAAGTTGTCCATATCATGTGTTGCACTAACTCATAAAAAAGGTAGCACTAACTCGGTTCATATCTATTTTGTTACAAAGTTGTCCATATCATGTGTTGCTGATCATAGTTCCCTACAGTGTAGAATTCCTACTTAAGGGAATCGACAAAAGCGGCCCAAGTGGTTTCATGCATTAAACATCACAAATTCATCTTCTTTGTGTCTTTCCTATCAAAATTCCCACAAATATTTGACATGGGGAACAACTTTCAGTTGCACAAAGGTGATATTCTCATTATAGAAAAAAAAAATTGGACAAAGTAATAGCCCTCTAACAAATTGAACCATTTCTCCAAAGCAACTACATATATTTTGTCATCAAATAAGGGGAAATGAAAGTTAACTTGTACATTAAAGGGTGTTGCACCTCCAAAATCGTTGCTTGTTGAAGGTGCCTCAACCACTATTGGAAATCATCGAAGGATATAGGAAAAATGGTCCATCATCTCATTCCTCATTGACATGAGTGCTTCCTTGGGAAACAACTTCATAGAATATCCTACTCCATCATTTCTCTTTTTTCTACCATAGGAAGTTACTTGGGTTTACGAGAACAATCTTTCTAAAGTGAAACTAGCTCAAGACCCAACCCTTTGTACCTTAACCTCACAAGGGACATGCATTGGGAAACAACAAGCAACATATTTATATGATATCAATAATCCAGGTTGTATAAGGAATGAAATGAAATGTAAAAAATAAATTGATCGCACATAGATAAATGTAGTAGAGAGCACAATAATATAGTGAAAACCAAACTTCTATTAATAAATAAAATAATATAATATTGTAGAACACAAACTAGCTAAAATGGTGGTAACTATCTCTAAAGGAAGAGAGACGTTGGCTACATGCATTCATAAAAAGTTGTTATAGGAGGTCGAAAGAATGGCCCTTTAACATAAATAAAGAACCATATTGGTCCAAAACCCCAACCCTAGAAGATGAAGCACCAAAAGGTTTGCAGACCCCGAGGTGGTTATTTGCTACACCAACTTCCTGGGGGCTGCAACTTTTGCATACAATGTTTGTTTGGGGCTCACAACATCCCATTGGAGAGAAATATCTGAGGAATTTCCAAAAAACATCATTCAAGACCTCAAAATTTCCTCGAATGTTTGGAACTCAAAAAACCATAGAAAATTTACCAACAAGATAGGAATCGTTGATACAATGGAAGACGTGGGTGGCCACCGATATCCACCTAGATCACACATGTAGTGATGGTGCACCATATCAAGTAACACACACAAGCAATACACCATAACTAGCAACACACTTAAGCGACACACACAAGAAGTGCATCATAATTAGTGATGCGCCATAAGAAATCTACATACGTGACACATATAAATAAGAAGATGTGATAATGGTAGGAGATGTGTTGCTTTGGTGAGAGAGCCCCTTTCAGAGACAACATTTCCAAGAAAGGTTGCCTATCTTTTCATAGTATGAGTTCATGACCACGGTATACCCAAAGGATAGGATGATTAGCTTGACCCTTTATACTTAGGTGTTATGCCAAGGAGGTTGAATGTTCCATTCCCATAAATTCCTACGATGTTACCAACTATTATTGTGGCTAGTGGTTAATACTATCCTCCACTAAAAAAATCAAGGATTAGGGAGGGAATCCACAAGGTGCTGCCAAAGTACCATCTTCCTCACTTAAAAAGGTTAATACACATAAGGGTGAGAGAAATTTATTTTCCTAGAAAAGAAGTGTTCATGACCATGATGCAAAATAAGTTTTACCTAGTTAGATCTAATCAATATACAAAAATTTTGTGGTGATAAATTAGGCAAAAACAAGGTGAGGTTTTCAAGCTTCTGTGGTTGTTATTTGAAGGTGAGGTGTAATAATACATGAGAGAGTTCCACCAATTATTAATCAAGTTTTACATCATGTAAGATAAGAAAATGACAATGATTAAGTTTATTGGAGGTTTACATGGTCACATTTAGAAAGAGTTTACCTCGTTTATCATCAACACATTAGATGATGTATATTTCAAGACAAGTCAGATATAATCAAAAGGAGGATCATTGAAGCGCACCTCAAAGGAGTGCGCATCTAGTTGTCCCTTTGGATGTGAATGCGGACGTGACTCTAAAGCTCCTAAAGAAATTTCAATTGTTGTAAAAAAAGGAAAATGGGGAAGGAAGGGACTAAAACACACGTTGTCATCGAGAGGAGGGTAAATGAATAGCAACTTGTGAAATATGCCAACTCGCATGTCACATGTTCCTACAAAAGGAAAGATCATTTTTCTCTTGTCTTGAAAACACAAGCAAATATACTTATCACTGACAGTCTCAATTTTGTTTCACTGATGGTTAAACCATATTTAGAGAAGAGCTAGTAAGAAATTTGTTATACTTATGAGTAGAAAATATTGATAAAAAAGTTATTAGTTTGGTACTACGATGTGATGTTTGATGTAAAAGGCTCGTTGCCAAAAAGGACAATCCAAAATGAGATGTAATTGGCATCATATGTTGCACTACTTAATATTTGATTGTATAGGAACTATCTAATATTAAATAAATGACAAATTGAGAAACATGTGAAACTTTTATGGCAAAAATGGTTGATTTTCTCCAACACATCACCACATGGGGTAGCCATAGTGTGAATACCCATGAAATATGATAAATAATGAATATGTGAGCCTTATGTTGTCCCATTGGGACACCCCCAATGAAATTTGTTGTTCTTGATCCTTTGCATGATTTTCTTGAAGTAACCCTTATTTTCCATTTTGAAAATAAGCATCGTATTCATTTTTTCTCACATCCCTCCAAGGAAGCTCCTACACAATGTTATTATCCCATATTTCCCATGGAATTGTGTTGACATACTCCCTAGACCCCCAAAAAAATTCAAAGTAGAAAGGGTAGATCAAAAGTTGTGTAGAGGAAAAAATATGATGGAGATGAAATATTGAGGGCGCAATAAGTTAATTTGTTGTGAACAACCAAAAGTTTCCTCACATAAATAGATCTACAATTGTGGATTATTTGCAGAGTTAAGTAAAGATTGGGGCTTGAAAGGATGAATTGTTGCAAATTACCCTAGTTTTTATCACTAAGTCAAATCATAAGTTGTCATGAACAACCTTGGTTCTTCCCAATAAGTTAAATTTATAATCTACATTATGAACTATGGGGTTTTTAGATAGATTCATAAACCAATTTCTAGACTCCCTTTTTAGGGACTAGGGAAATATTATGGAAAAAAACATCATCAACTTTTGCATAAAAGTTATATGTGCAATATTACGACATAATAAGGTAGTATTCAACAAAATTACCATGCCCCTCATTAAATCTAGGCATGAGCTTGAGATAACCATGAGGTAAGTCCCATAATTTCCCTCTAGATAGAAACTAGAATAAAAGAAAAATATCCCACACAAAGTTCTAAAGAGTAGGTCAACATGATAATACCTTCCCCTCCCTATTATGAAGATTAGCATGAGCGCGGTTTTGAAGACCCGACTGACCAAACCATGGATATAAACACATTATTTCATTATGATGATAATATTAACATGGCTAGTGATTCCCCGTCTTCAAGTGATTTTGCTAGTATGGTCATTGTTACCCACCAAAAGTGGGTGACCCCATAAGATACTTTTTTTCCTACCATCTCTTCCAGTCGGCATCTAATAGCCCTTAATAGCCACTAGTATCCAATGATGATGTGTCATTCATATCTCTGCCACCTACATAAATCATATGTTTTCCTTGCCCATTTGGGAGGAGTGCACGTTGGAAGGTGGGATCCCGATAAATAAAAAAAAGTATTTTATTCATTTTTTAATCGGGTTCTTATGCTTGTTTGTATTTTGGGCATGCGACATGGGTCATGGGGTAATATGGAAGGAAGAGGGGCTTTGACAATCATTTTGTTTACTCGCCTTAAATGGGGGTTAATATTTCATCCTAGTCTAGTGGGACCTCCCTTAATGGCTTAATAGGTATTGAAGGGGCACTATGTAGGAAACCTTGATTGAGATAGTGTAGTGCCATATCTCCCTATTCCATACTTACCACTTTCAATGTAACATTACGAGCCCCATATTCCACCCGCCTTCTTCTGATTCAAATGACCATTGGTTCTCTGTGATTGACACTATAAATACTCATTCTAGAGTAGGGCCTAGAACTTGGCCCTTGGAGGTTGATGTAGCTAAAAGAAAAGGACAAGGCAAATGATTAACACAACCAAAAACAAAGGAAGACCAAAATTCAAAAGATGGATGAGTCATATACATTAGGATGTGGGAAAAATCCTACCATGAGCTCCACCTCACTCATCATGACCATCACCTGGTTCCTAAGCACATGTTGCTCTTCATATTATGATAAGGAACCCTTGCATGTACCAAACCCTAGTGGGAAACGATTTGCCGCACCCTTAAGGGGATAATCACTGCTACATCATACAAAGAAAGCTCTAACCCTTGGGCTACAAGTAGTAATACAAAGAAAAAATCAAGAAAAATTAAAAGGCGTACAAGAGGGTGTTGAAGCCCCAAAAATCAGGTCTACAACAAGGGGGATACCCACCTGGTCCGGACCTTGGTTAGCAGCTCCTTTTCCATTTGGTGTAGTGGGTCCAACTGGGGATGATGGGACCAGTTTCCCAATATGTATGTGTGTGTTGAGAATTGATATTTCTTTCCTAAAAGTTCCTAAGTGAAATGCTTTTGTTCTATTTCTAATCTAATAATATGCAAATTGTATTCTAATTTAAACATAAATATCTAATTCTAAACTAACCCAGGATGTAATCTTTCTGTTTATGCGATCTAAAATGATTTCAAATAACAATTGGTAATAAAGATCATTCAACTGTTATAAGAAAAGAATTCAATAAAGATAAACCACTTCATATAAAAAGTTAGATGAAACAGTTGTGAAAAACATATCACATAATAAGCTATTCATATATCAAGCATAAATAAATAGTTATCACTGTACAAAAGTGCCAAATGATAACTCAAGCATTCAAACATTAATATATAAATAACTGAACATAAATATCACTTTAACACAAGGGCATAAATAGTTAAGAGATAAAAGTACCATTTATAACTAGTTCTACTGATGAGCTTCAAGCAACAATGACTTATTGCTTCTTAATCCAACATCCACTAAGAGTAAAGAAGTGCAACACCAGTAGCAGATATTAAACGCAGATATCAATAAATCTCGTTCCATTCATTTATCAAAACCTCCTTTGAGGGTGCAAAAGTGCATGTTTTGAGGAAAAGTTTTTGACAAATTTCAGGACCCTTCTCTAAATGCATGAGAAGGGTTTAAATACTATTAACTAAATCTAAAAATAAATTATTACAAAAATGTAGGATACGGTTTAAATGACCGTCCTTTTTCTAGGCAAAAATAAAGTAAAACTAATACTAAATCTAAAATTTAAAACTATCAACTAACTACTTATGAATCTGATCTTTGAATTTGCAAGCATTCAGCATTGATTTGAGAAGAGGAGGCTGACCGACTTCAGATTTTAACTGTCCCGAGAAAACAAAATCGGCAAGTGTTGGTGCCATCTTCTCGGCAGAATTGATGATGCAATTGAGAGCGCTGCATTGGCTGTGTGGTTTTACCAGACATGCCCAGTAAGAATCCCAATTTAACTTTGTCAATCCTTTAATTGATTATGCTTTTTCTTCAGCTTTTTGTTTCCACTCTGTCTGCAGTTGCTTTGCTTGTGGTAGGTATCCTGGAATAGTTTCTGAAATTAAATTTGCCTTGTGCAAATTTTCATTTACACAATCAGTAATATTGCTTGCTGCTGTAGCTGCTTTTTCCGCTGCTTGTTCTGCAATTTTGATCTGTGCATCCCAATTATTGAAGAGCATTTCTTTATGATTGTCATTGATGATTGGTGCTCCTGCCCTTTTCCCTCCTCTGTCTTTTGCCAAGTCAAATAATCAGTAACTCTTTCATTAGTTAAATCATAATCATGTCGTAATTCTACGACACGATTAGTGATTTTATCACTTTCTTGACAAAAAGAGTTCCACTGTGAAATTTTTTGGCATAATATATCTTGTTGTTACAGTAGTTGATTATTTAAGGAAATAGATTCTGTAATAAATTCTATGAGCTTGGGATCATCTTTGTGTATCTCTTGCATAGCCTATAGTTGTTTCTCTTTTTCAACTAAACTTTTCTGATATCCAACTTGCATTTGTTGAAACTCCTGTTGTAATTTTTCAAGTTGTTTTTGTGCTTCATTGTTAGCATTGGCTTGTTGCAGTTGTTGTTGCATAACCTGTATTTGATCTTCTTTTTCATTCAGTAATTGTCGTACTTCGGATGCTTTATCGATGGCTCCAGAGGCATATGCTCTTGTAATCTGAGATAATTTAGCAAGATTTTAAGTTGGATTAGTAGTAGGATCTTGCCATAAAATATCCAATTGTTCTGCATCACGAGAGATTACACTTTCTAATTTCCTCTTCTTTCTTTGTTTTCTTACTACTGCTTTATGTTGTGGATTATAGAATATATCCAGAGGAGGAATTTCCTCTATTTTAAGCACAAGCTCAGAGGATGGAGTAATAGGAATATGTTCTGTTTATGTGACATTGCCACTTATTCCTGTGATTAAACCTTTTGTTGTCTGTACAGGAGTCTGTGTGTTTTGTCCTTCAATATTAATCAATTCATTGAATGTTTCCCATTCCTTGTCTAACTCAGTTCTAACTGATGGTTGCTGTACATTGAGAGGGGGAAGATTTAACTGTGGAGTGGTTGAAATCTGTTGCTGAGAGAGTTCTTTTGATTGGGCAGTATCCTTTACTGACCATTCGCTTTTATTCTGGTCATTATCAGTTTCTTTCCCGGACTTTGACTTAGACTTGTCTGTATCTGAACTCCCACTAAGACTGATGCTGGGAGTTAGTTCCCTTGCGGGTTCCAAGCACAATTTATCCAAAGGAATAGTAGTCAACCTCCTTTCTCTGTACATCTTAAACTCTTGGAATTCTTCTGGAGAAAATTGTGTTTGAGCTGAATGTAGAATTTCTTTAAATGTGCATTTTCCTTGGAAGATATCATAAAAAAGATCCTCTTCTCCAGAAAATATTCTTACCTTGACAGTAGTGGTGAAATTCTTAACAACATCATATGGGTCGAATAGCCTTCTTGGAAACTTGAACAATTGTAAACATGTAATATTGTTTAATTCTTTAAATGCATGACCAACATCAAATAATGAAAATGCTTCGCAGGCCACAGGAAATTGTGGCCAGATGGCCTTCTTTTTATCCTTTAAATCCTTGGTCAAACCTCCCTCTCCGCAGGTTTGATACGCGATTTCCTGGGCCAGGAGTTTATCCGGAACATACAAAGGTAAAACATGAGGAGAAGCAAAACTTCCAAAAACCCTAACATAGGTAAACATTTCTTCTCCAAACCATCTTGCGACAGGGAGAATGTCTACTTCTGCTTCAGGGGAAAACCTTGGAGCATCCTTATTATACAATGTTCTGTACAGGGGCAACATGACGCCATGACAAATCTTGTAAAAATGATGAATGAACTTTGAATCCCACAATTCTTTATGATAAACATGAATGGGTAGGGGATCTTGAATTGTCCATTGCCAACCCATTAAAGGAAACTTAGAAACATAGCAGATTGAATCCATCACATAGGCAGATAAGTAAAAAGGAGGATAAATCCTCTGAGAGACAGTTCTCTTAGATCGATAATTCAAAATAGTCGTGGCCAAGTTATCAGACAATATCTTAGCCCAATCCATAATAGTAGCATTAACAACAACATTCAACAATGGTAGCCATTCAGGCGAAAACTTATTAATGTCATGCTTTCCAAAAAGCCTACAGAACATCGCAACAACAAAACAATACAGAGAAGTGAGAGAACCAGTACTGTACATACCGTGTTTATCTTTCTTCAGTGGTTCGTCTCTTCTGGACCATTCCTGGGTGCATTCTGCTAGGTTTGCATTTTCCTTAGCAAATTTCTCCATAAAATGTTTGTTGTAAGTTGCATGTGGCTCCGGCAAATTATACATAAGCCTTAAATCCTCTGAAGTAAACGAGCCAATGAGCTCTTGCCCCTGAGTCTTGAACTGTCTGTCCGTAATAGCAGCGCTATCCAACACCCATTTCACCATGTCTGTATATAGAAGAATTTTGGGTCTTGCCACTATCCGGTGCAAAAATGAACAAGCTAACTCTGTAAGAGATGCTTCGGAAGAACCAACTGATCCTGCAGTAGCCGAAACCTCCATTACTCTGGGGTTTTCTTCTTCAAGCAGATTATGCATACCATCCCAAGTAGTGATACCAACGTCTTTGTTGCAGGCGGTGTCTGTGTACAAGGATGCCATCTCTTTACTTTCAGAACTTGGAGCTTTGTCTTTCTTTCCCATAATACTCTGAATATCGTTTTGTATAGTCCTTTGTTCTTCGCGCCTTCGGTTTACGAATTAAGTGAGAGTAATGATATGAAAAAGGTGACAACAAGTTTTAAATGCTGAAGAGCTATGAAATATATCACATTACATGAAATAACTTCTTTAATCAGAACGAAACCATTCTCATTAATGAGTGACAATCAATTTATTGATTAAACTTTAAAGCGCATAACGGAGTCTCGATTTATGGAGAGCTTTTTCGTACAACGATCCTTAAGGATCTACGATAATGCGATCTGCGATTTGCTTCGCGATATCGCAATATCGCAGATCGCAATCTTATAATAGCGCAATATTGTAACATCGTGAAATCGCAATGTCGCAAAATCGCAAAATCGCAAATCACAATCTCGGAAAATTGCAACGTCATAATAGCGCAAATATTATATCATCGCGAAATCGCAAAATCGCAATATCGCAATATCGCAAAATATAACATATGACAAACATCCGTTAATGTATTTTCTGCAAAATGCGATTTGCGATAAATGTTATCACACATCGGTGATTTGAGGTTTCTCAGTATATGATATTTGAAACTTTGCGATGCGATGAATGTTCTTTTTAGCGCGTAGTTTTCGTATTGCAATTTTTTTTAAAAATTTCACTTTTAAAGAGGCATTCATTATCCTTTTGCGACGCGATATTCCTCAAAGAATGATTTTATTCTATGCTATCATAAACTTAAGTTTATTTAAAGATTTTCCAAGGAATTTTCTTAAGTTAATGATAGTAAGTTTTATTGAAAAAAAGAAAACAAGCACTAATTAATTTTTTGGATTTTTAAACTAAGGGTCCCCACTCATTTAGAATTATTACTAATACTAACTAAGAAGGGGGGTTGTTGCTGGCCACAACAATTGGCGATTCACTTGGAAGAACCAGTTATCTTTGCTTTTCTTTTGAATTTTCTAAACAGAAAATTTTAAGAAAATCAAACTTTATTATAAAAAGACAAGGTACATTATGCATTTATCTATTAATGATATTTCATTTCTTCTATATTCAACTTTGATTATTTACTTCCTTAAGCTAGTCTTGTATCTACATCAGTCATTACTTGGTTTATAAAGATAAAAACAAAAGGCTTCTCTGTAAATCAGTTATATATATGCTCATTTGTCGTAGGTAGAGCCTCTGCTGCCAGCAAGCGTTTATAGCTTCAACAGGGTTACCTGTTACCCAGCAATGATCATGTATCCTACTTAGAGAAATATACAATTTTCAAAGAGAAATCCATATTCACACTTATTGTTTCTATATTTTTTTTATTCTTAAAGAACAATGTCTTGGTTTGGTAGCCAATTTATGACAGTGCCATTCACTTGATTTATAACTTTGCTGAACAAGCTGGCTCGTGATGATACCCCTTGTCTTTTGATTGCAATAATCTTGAGTCATTGCCCTGTTGTAGTATGCAGTATTGGCAATGTCAACAAGCTATAATATCTATGATCATGATAAGTCGGCTCGTGATGAGACCTATTATTCTTTAAGTTAAAGTGTATCATTGGATTATTCCCTAAACGTTGTAATTTCCTAGGCGGGGAGGAAGTCATTGTTTCCTTAAGATAGCTCTGGACGACAATGGTAGATTTTTTTGGAAAGAACTTTTCTTCAGAGAATCTTCATTTTGTTATTGATACCTATCATTAGACTGATATAAAACAATTTTTCACTAAAAGTTGTTTTTCATCAAAATTTTTCAAAATTGAAACTAATATCATTTCTAGTTTTAAAGCTTTTAACTGTATCTTTAAATAATAATGATCAATTTTCTAAAAGAATTCTATTTATACAAGTGAAAAAACAAAATCTAAAAGAGAATTTGTATCTTTTTTCGTGAATTCCAAATGTAACCATTAACAACTGGTTTTATTATGAAAGTAAAGAAAACTAATATATAGAATAGAAGAATAATCTCCTATGGAAAATATTTTTTGAGGATCTGTCCATTAACAGGTAAAGACTCACTTTTTCTTGTTAAATCCTGTAACATAAAAGTAGATGGAACTATGATCTCTGCGATTTGGAAAGGACCAAGCCACATTCATTGAAATTTTGTATGTTTCCCTTTTTCCTTATGAGCCTTGTCCCATTTTAAAACTAGATCTCCTATCTGAAAGTCCTTTCTAGTTATCATGTTTGAATCAAAAGAAGCTTTCATTAATGCTTGGTGATGAGCATGAGTTACTTTGGCCTTTTCTCATTGTTCTTCTAGCTTAATTATTTCCATCTGCCTTAGTGGTAAGGAAGAAGTTGGTGCTTCATTAATATATTGAACCAAGGCTAATGAAGGAATTGCTAGATGAGTTGGAAAAACCACTTCTCTCCCATAAACTAAATTAAAGGGAGAAGTGCTAATGGAGGCTTTCTGCGTTATTCGATCTACCCATAAAGCATATATTAAAGACTTATGCCAATTTTTATGATTTTGATCAATTGTTCGCTTAATGATTCTGATTAAGTTTTTATTTTTGGATTCAGCTAACCCATTTCCCTGTGGATAATAATTGGCAGAGTATTTGAGTTTGAAACCTCTCTTGAGTGCAAATTCAGTCATAGCATTACCAGAAAAATACGATGCATTATCAAACATTAGAGCAGAAGGTAAACCAAACCTGGTGATTATGAACTCGATGATGTGTTCGGCATTAGCAGTCTTAAGAGGAACTGCTTCTACCCATTTCGTAAAATAATCAGTTGCTGTAATGATATACCTATGTTGCTTAGAAGAGTGAGGAACGATCTCACCTATTATGTCCAATCCCCATTGATCAAAAGGCTGCTCAATGTTGACTGGTTGTAACGGTAATGATGGTTTCTTTTGTCTCCCAGCAGTGGTTTGACAAACTTGACATTTTCTTGCGTAGCTATGTGAATCTTTGAATAATGTGGGCCAGTAATAACCTGCACGAAGAATTTTGTGTGCAGTAGTATTTCCAAGATAATTTCCACCTGCTGGCCCATCGTGAAGTTCCTGCAAGACTTTTTCAGCTTCAGATTTCTCCAGACATCTAAGGAGAACAGAATCATAATTCATTCTAAAAAGAACATTATTTACAAGGTGATATTGTTTAACCTTCAATCTTAGAGCTCTTTTCTTGGTATAATCAAGATTTGGAGGAGCATATCCATTCTTTAGATAAAAAATGATATCAGCATATAATGATTCAACATCGTTTAGGCTTACCTCATACATTTGTATCTCTGCAGATGGTTTTTCAGAAATAAGCGATGCTCCAGCTAGTATTTTGCAAAAGCCTTGACCTCTTACAATACTTGCTGATTTGATTTCTAAATCATATTCTTGTAAGGCAGTAACCCAATTGGCTCTTTTCTCACCCACATCTTTCTGGACTAAAAGATTTCTTACTGCTGGAAACAGTACTATGATTTTTGTGTGGGTTTTAAGTAGAAAGGGTCTGAAATATTTAATCGCTTTGAAAACAACATAAGCTTGTTTCTCTACATCTGAATAATTCAACTCAGCTCCCTGTAAAATTGAACTGAAGAAAGCAATTGGGGCTTCTGCCTTATCTTGATTTGCTTGAGTAAGTATCGCATCATAAGATTTATCAGAGGCGAATGTATACAAAATAAAAGGATCGGAAAAATTTGGAGTTGCTAAAGATGGAGCATTAACAATTGCTTGTTTGATCAGATTGAATGCCTCATATTCATTTTGGCCCCATTTGAAGTTTGAATTCTTTTTAATCATTGCTTGTAAAGGAGACACAATTCTTGAAAAATCTGGGACAAATCTCTTTACAAAATTAATCTGGCCAAGGAAAGATTGCATAGCTTTCTTGTTGTGAGGTAAGGGTATTTCAGAAATCTCCTTGATTCTATTAGGATCAATATGAATTCCAGATTTTGACACTATGAATCCAAGAAGTTTTCCTTCACTTAATGCAAAAAAGGATTTTTTTGGATTAAGTGAAATTCCATACCTTTGAAAACGTTGGAAGATCTGCTTCAAATCTCTAAGATGATTGCTTCATTTCTTGGAATATACAGTTATATCATCCAAATAAATTACCACTGATTTGTTAACTAATCCCTTGAAAGCGATGTCCATGGCTCTCTGAAATGTGGCACCAACATTGATCAGACCAAAAGGCATCTTTTGATATGCATAAGTGTCCCATTTCGTTCTAAATGTAGTTTTCAATTGATCATCAGGATGGACCAATACTTGGTTGTAGCCAGAGAAACCATCTAAGAAAGACATTAATTCTGATCCTGCAACTGCCTGTAATATCTGCTCCATAGGAGGCAAAGGAAAATTATCTTTTTGACAGGCTTTGTTAAGATTTCGAAAGTCAATGCAAATTCTAATGTCTCCGTTTTTCTTTCTAACAGGAAACATATTGGAACCCACATATTGGAAACCCATTTAGAATGTCGGACGGGAAAAATAATCTTGGCTTTCAATAACTTATTGAGTTCAAACTTGATCTGATTTTCTAGATTGGGATGGATCTTTCTCAGCTGTTGTTGAACATGTTTTTCATCATTTATCATTAGAATAGTATGTTGGATGATAGAAGTGTCATAAGTTTTGAGTTCATCGTAATTCCAAGCAAAGACACTTTTATATTGTTTCAAAAGACAAACATACACAATTTTTTCTTCAGGAGCTAGACCAAGGCCTAGGTTGATATTCTGTAGTTTGGTATCGGTTCCTAGATTTAATAATTCATAATTCAAAGTTGAACTTTGCAATTTTGAATTAGTAGATCTTTTGAATCGATATTTCAAATCATAAAGGTCTTCTAACTTGACTACTGACTTTGGCATAGCATTATTGGTGCTATCTTGTTGCAATTGTCTGTCATGTTGGTCTTCATCAATTATCTGATTGGTGTAAGATCCTTCAGATGTGAGGAAGCTTACAATATCAGGATCATCATTGAAAATCCTCCAATTGGTAATGTTATCAGGAATCGAAGGTCTAAAGATTAATTCGATAGAAAATCGATCAGGACTAAAGTCTTCTGAAGGAATGAGCTTGGAAGCTACGTTAGCTAGGAGATCTGCACTAACATTCTGGATTTTGGGAATTGATGAAATATTAAATGCTATAAAATGTTCAGTCAGATCTTGAACTAAAGATTGATAATGCTTTAAATGACCTGATAAACAATTTATAGTATTGCGTACCTGTCTGATCACAATTTCAGAATCTCCGAAAACTTGTAGATATTTGATGTCTAATCCGATTGCTTTGTTTAATCCTTAGACTAAAGCCTCATATTCTGCAGTGTTATTAGTGCAATCGAACTTGAGTCTGCAAGTTAACATAATTTTGTTTCCCTCTGGACTAATCAACACGCACCCTGCTCCTGCTCCTTCATTAGACTTAGAGCCATCAAAAAATAACTTCCAAATAAAGATTTATTTACAGGAGTATCTACAAAATTAATGCATTTAGAACTATCTTTTTGAGAAAAAAATTCTATCTGAGATAAAACAGAATGTTCTAAGTAAGGTGAAGTATGAGCATTGAAATTTCCTAAGAAAGAATCAACTGAATAATTGCCAATGATATTATTGTTGTATGCAACTGGTTCATTTTCTCCTTCCAATTCTGTTACGATGTATTTCTGATGCTTTTATCGCTCAACCTTTATCTGATTTGGTTTACCATTGTAAGGAAGCCATATGTGGGACCAATCAGTTGCAAAGTATCCATGAATTTTTTCTGACCAATCTCTGCTGAAAATTAAGCCATAAAATTCTGGAATATCTGCAACTAAAATATCAATAATTTGACATACCTTTGGATTCGATGACAGCCTTATGGTAACCTGATTTTATTCGCCAATCACTTCAACTTGCGATCGATTTAACTGGACTATACGTACAACAGACTTTTGTGGTTGAATGTTCAATTTTGCACATATTGATTTTGGTAGAATATTAGATGAAGCTCCAGAATCTACTAAACAATTATGCAAATTTTTATTGAAAACTTCATACGTAAGAAGAAATGGAGGAGTATGAGATCTCGACCTTCCGCCAATTAAAGCGATATTTTCAAGATCAAATTTACTAATCACATTAGTTGGAGGTCTTCCCATTTCATTAGAAGCTTGAGAGATTACAGGATCAGGCAAAGGTTTTTCTGGTACATCATGTAATTCTTTCAAAAGTATTTTTTGCTGGTGTTTTAACTTGCTCAATTCATAAAAAGTGATGTTAGCCCTAGTCTTATTCATATCTTCTATGATATTATACTCCATTTCATCTGGGACAATTAGTATTTTTGATGGAGTTGATGAATCTGTTTGGACTGGGCTGGTTTGAATTGCTTTAGATGTCGTTTTCTTGGGTTCAACTTTCTCCTTAGTCATTGAGCTTGCGCTCTTTGGCTTTGGAGTAGGTTGAGGAGGATCAAGTTGATTTCTACTTCGAGTGCTAACCGGGTATGCTTCTTGATCTTCCTCATCTGGGAGGATGAAATCCCACATACCTTGTACTTCTACAACTTCTTCTTCATCAGTAGTTTCTTCAGTGGCAGTTTCCTCTTCTTCTTGTTCTGATTCAGCATTAGTAATAACATTTGGTGGCTTTGGATCAGTTGAATGATTTCTTCTAAAAGGCTTGAAAGACTTTTTAGAATATGTTTCTGCCACTTGTTTCTTAATGTCAACCATTTCGTTAGACATGGTTTTCAAAACTTTCTGCAATCCTTCTAAATCAAATGGATCTTTCGATTGTTTTTTCTTGGGGTCTTCCTTAAAAGTAACCTTCTTGGATTTTCGTTCTTCTATCACATTTTTCTTTTCTAAAGCAATGATATGTTTCTCTACCGCTATTGCTTCCTTCATATTTTCTGCTAAAGTTGTTTTGTTAGCCCTATCAACGAAGATTGCTATGTTTGATGGTAAAGCAGAAATGTACCAACTCACTTCGCACTTCTTCACTAGGCTTGGAAGCAGTAGGAATTTTATTTAACAATTTGTTAAAACGTGAATTAAAATCCTTGATAGGTTCTCTTGACTCAGCCCTAAGATTAGACAGATCATTGATCAATGTTGCTATAGACCTGTCATCACCAAATTTAGTCAAAAATTGATCTTGGAAGATATCCCAACTAGTGATGGATCCAGATGGTAATGAGAAATACCATGATCCAGCTGCTCCTTGTAGAGTATAGGGAAAAAGTCGGACAACAAAATCTTCATTAATAACTCCATTGAGATTTATGGATAGCATAAAGTTGTTTTTATGTTCTTCTGCTAGCATGCCTGCTTCAGGATTAAATTTAGGCAGCCATTTTTCAGGATGGGCTGGTAATTGACTCAAGGGTGCAGGCATTAAGACTGCCCCTGGATTATTCCATGGCATTTGGGCCATCGCTGAACTACTAACAGAGGAAAGTGCAGAAGATGATCTTTGTGATTGGGAAGATGAGGATATTACGATTCCAGATGTTTGAGAATGAGATGTGGAAGTTTGAGTGGACTGATGGACAATGGTCTGAAGTGGAGGGGTGGATGGTTGACTTCGTGATGAAGAGGTTGAGATGGATGATGATGATGAAAAAGTCTCGCTATCAGACCCTTTAGGTGATTTCCTTGCTCTTTTTCTTGTAGGTAGAGGTAACTCAGTTGGCTAAATTCCAAGCTTCTCGCTCTATAGTCTGGTAAGAGGATGAGCAGAATTATATTGCGAAGTCACACTGCCTTGAGATTTATCAGATCGTTGAGGTGATATTGAAAATCGCTGAAGTTTATGAATCAAAGATTCAACTTCAGGAGGTTCAATAGTAGATTCTTCTGAAAAGTCAGGGTTTGTGGCAGTCGCTGTTGTTCTTTCGACTTCTCGAAAATTCTATGTGCGATGGAGAAGTCGGAGAAGATGGTGAGGGCGATTTACTCTCAGAATGGTATTTGGATTTTGACTTACTTGCCATTCATAGTTTGTGGCCCTCCTCCTAGCGCCAAATATGTTGAAGCCTCGAAAATCGGGTCTATAACAAGGGGTATACCCACCCAGTCCGGACCTTGGTTAGCAGCTCCTTTTCCGTTTGGTGTAGTGGGTCCGACTGGGGATGATGGGAACAGTTTCCCAATATGTGTGTGTGCGTTGAGAATTGATATTTCTTTCCTAAAAGTTCCCAAGTGAAATGCTTTTGTTCTATTTCTAATCTAATAATATGCAATTTGTATTATAATTTAGACATAAATATCTAATTCTAAACTAACTCGGGATGTAATCTTTCTGTTTATGCGATCTAAAATGATTTCAAATAACAATTGGTAGTAAAGATCATTCAACTGTTATAAGAAAAGAATTCAATAAAGATAAACCACTTCATATAAAAAGTTAGATGAAACAGTTGTGAAAAACATATCGCATAATAAGCTATTCATACATCAAGCATAAATAAATAGTTATCACTGTACAAAAGTGCCAAATGATAACTCAAGCATTCAAACATTAATATATAAATAACTGAAGATAAATATCACTTTAACACAAGGGCAGAAATATGTAAGAGATAAAAGTACCATTTATAACTAGTTCTACTCATGAGTTTCAAGCAACAATGACTTATTGCTTCTTAATCCAACATCCACTAAGAGTACAGAAGTGCAACATCAGTAGCAAATATTAAATGCAGATATCAATAAATCTCGTTCCATTCATTTATCAAAACCTCCTCTGAGGGTGCAAAAGTGCATGTTTTGAGGACAAGTTTTTGACAAATTTCAGGACCCTTCTCTAAATGCATGAGAATGGTTTAAATACTATTAACTAAATCTAAAAATAACTTATTACAAAAATGTAGGATACGGTTTAAATGACCGTCCTTTTTCTAGGCAAAAATAAAGTAAAACTAATACTAAATCTAAAATTTAAAACTATCAACTAACTACTTATGAATCTGATCTTTGAATTTTCAAGCATTCAACATTGATTTGAGAAGAGGAGGCTGGCCAACTTCAGATTTTAACAGTCTTGAGAAAACAAAATCGGCAAGTGTTGGCACCATCTTCTCGGCAGAATTGATGATGCAATTGAGAGCGCTGCATTGGCTGTGTGGTTTTACCAGACATGCCCAGTAAGAATCCCAATTTAACTTTGTCAATCCTTTAATCGATTCTGCTTTTTCTTCAGCTTTATATTTCCACTCTGCCTGCAGTTGCTTTGCTTGTGGTAGGTATCCTGGAATAGTTTCTGAAATCAAATTTTCCTTGTGTAAATTTTCATTTACACAATCATTAATATTGCTTGCTGTTGTAGCTGCTTTTTCCGCTGCTTGTTCTGCAATTTTGACATGTGCATCCCAATTATTGAAGAGCATTTCTTTATGACTATCATTGATGATTGGTGCTCCTGCCCTTTTCCCCTCCTCTGTCTTTTGCCAAGTAAAATAATCAGTAACTCTTTCATTAGTTAAATCATAATCATGTCGTAATTCTACGACATGATTAGTGATTTTATCACTTTCTTGACAAAAAGAGTTCCACTGTGAAATTTTTTGGCATAATATATCTTGTTGCTGCAGTAGTTGATTATTTAAGGAAATAGATTTTGTAATAAATTCTGTGAGCTTGGGATCATCTTTGTGTATCTCTTGCATAGCCTGTAGTTGTTTCTCTTTTTCAGCTAAACTTTTCTGATTTCCAACTTGCATTTGTTGAAACTCCTGTTGTAATTTTTCAAGTTGTTTTTGTGCTTCACTGTTAGCATTGGCTTGTTGCAGTTGTTGTTGCAGAACCTATATTTGATCTTATTTTTCATTCAGTAATTGTCGTACTTCGGATGCTTTATCGATGGCTCTAGAGGCATATGCTCTTGTAATCTGAGATAATTTAGCAAGATTTTCAGTTGGATTAGTAGTAGGATCTTGCCATAAAACATCCAATTGTTCTGCATCACGAGAGATTACACTTTCTAATTTCCTTTTCTTTCTTTGTTTTCTTACTACTGCTTTATGTTGTGGACTATAGAATATATCCAGAGGAGGAATTTCCTCTATTTTAAGCACAAGCTCAAAGGATGGAGTATTAGGAATATGTTCTGTTTATGTGACATTGCCACTTATTCTTGTGATTAAACCTTTTGTTGTCTGTACAGGAGGCTGTGTGTTTTGTCCTTCAATATTAATCAATTCATTGAATGTTTCCCATTCCTTGTCTAACTCAGTTCTAACTGATGGTTGCTGTACATTGAGAGGGGGAAGATTTCACTGTGGAGTGGTTGAAATCTGTTGCTGAGAGAATTCTTTTGTTTGGGCAGTATCCTTTACTGACCCTTCACTTTTATCCTGGTCATTATCAGTTTCTTTCTCGGACTTTGACTTAGACTTGTCTGTATCTGAACTCCCACTAAGACTGATGCTGGGAGTGGGTTCCCTTGCGGGTTCCAAGCACAATTTATCCAAAGGAATAGTAGTCAACCTCCTTTCTCTGTACATCTTAAACTCTTGGAATTCTTCTGGAGAAAACTGTGTTTGAGCTGAATGTAGAATTTCTTTAAATGTGCATTTTCCTTGGAAGATATCATCAAAAAGATCCTCTTATCCAGAAAATATTCTTACCTTGACAGCAGTGATTAAATTCTTAACAACATCATATGGGTCGAATAGCCTTCTTGGAAACTTGAACAATTGTAAACATGTAATATTGTTTACTTCTTTAAATGCATGACCAACATCAAATAATGAAAATGCTCTGCAGGCCATAGGAAATTGTGGCCAGATGGCCTTATTTTTATCCTTTAAATCCTTGGTCAAACCTCCCTCTCCGCAGGTTTGATACGTGATTTCCCGGGCCAGGAGTTTATCCAGAATATACAAAGGTAAAACGTGAGAAGAAGAAAAACTTCCAAAAACCCTAACATAGGTAAACATTTCTTCTCCAAACCATCTTGCGACAGGGAGAATGTCTACTTCTGCTTCAGGGGAAAACCTTGGAGCATCCTTATTATACAATGTTCTGTATAGGGGCAACATGACGCCATGGAAAATCTTGTAAAAATGATGAATGAACTTTGTATCCCACAATTCTTTATGATAAAGATGAATGGGTAGGGGATCTTGAATTGTCCATTGCCAACCCATTAAAGGAAACTTAGAAACATAGCAGATTGAATCCATCACATATGCAGATAAGTAAAAAGGAGGATAAATCCTATGAGAGACAGTTCTCTTAGATCGATAATTCAAAATAGACTTGGCCAAGTTATCAGACAATATCTTAGCCCAATCCATAATAGTAGCATTAACAGCAGCATTCAACAATGGTAGCCATTCAGGCGAAAACTTATTAATGTCAGGCTTTCCAAAAAGCCTACAAAGCATCGCAGCAGCAAAACAATACGAAGAAGTGAGAGAACTAGTACTGTACATACCGTGTTTATCTTTCTTCAGTGGTTCGTCTCTTCTGGACCATTCCTGGTTGCATTCTGCTAGGTTTGCATTTTCCTTAGCAAATTTCTCCATAAATTGTTTGTTGTAAGTTGCCCTGTGGCTCCGGAAAATGATACATAAGCCTTAAATCCTCTGAAGTAAATGAGCCAATGAGCTCTTGCCCCTGAGTCTTGAACTGTCTGTCCGTAATATCAGCGCTATCCAGCACCCATTTCACCATGTCTGTATATGGAAGAATTTTGGGTCTTGCTGCTATCCGGTGCAAAAATGAACAAGCTAACTCTATAAGAGATGCTTCGAAAGAACCAACTGATCCTACAGTAGCCGAAACCTCCATTACTTTGGGGTTTTCTTCTTCAAGCAGATTATGCATACCATCCCAAGTAGTGATACCAGCGTCTTTGTTGCAGGCGGTGTCTGTGTACAAGGATGCCATCTCTTTACTTTCAAAACTTGGAGCTTTGTCTTTCTTTCCCATAATACTCTGAATATCGCTTTATATAGTCCTCTGTTCTTCGCGCCTTCGGTTTACGAATTAAGTGAGAGTAATGATATGAAAAAGGTGACGACAAGTTTTAAATGTTGAAGAGCTATGAAATATATCACATTACGTGAAATAAATTCTTTAATCAGAACGAAACCATTCTCATTAATGAGTGACAATAAATTTATTGATTAAACTTTAAAGCACATAACGAAGTCTCGATTTATGAAGATATTTTTCATACAACGATCCTTAAGGATTTGCGATTTGCTTCGCAATATCGCAATATCACAATATCGCAGATCGCAATCTTCGCAAATCACAATCTTATAATAGCGCAATATTGTAACATCGTGAAATCGCAATGTCGCAAAATCGCAAAATCGCAAATCGCAATCTCGGAAAATCGCAACATCATAATAGCGCAAATATTATATCATCGCGAAATCGCAATATCGCAATATCGCAAGATCACAATATCGAAAAATATAACATATGACAAACATCCGTTAATGTATTTTCTGCAAAATGCGATAAATGTTATCGCACATCGGTGATTTGAGGTTTCTCAGTATATGATATTTGAAACTTTGCGATGTGATGAATGTTCTTTTTAGCGCGTAGTTTTCGTATTGCAATTTTTTATTTTTATTTTAATTTCGCTTGTAAAGAGGCATTCATTATCCTTTTGCGATGCGATATTCCTCAAAGAATGATTTTATTCTATGCTATCATAAACTTAAGTTTATTTAAAGATTTTCCAAGGAATTTTCTTAAGTTAATGATAGTAAGTTTTATTGAAAAAAAAAAGAAAACAAGCACTAATTAATTTTTTGGATTTTTAAACTAAGGGTCCCCACTCATTTAGTATTATTACTAATACTAACTAAGAAGGGGGGTTGTTGTTGGCCACAACAGAGGGGTAAAAAAACAAAGGTCGAGTTGGTAACTCATGCATCCAAAATTTCTCCCTCTCGATATCTATTCGCTCAAGATGAGGAGCCCCATCATAGATAGTGACTTTGACCATGGCACTCATCCATGAAGTATTTTCCCCTATGTTCCATCATTATTCACATGATGCATATCAATTGAATGGTGGACCAAGGATATGTTGCTCCTCTTAGGGACTATAAACACCTATTAGGGTGGTTTATTAGCCAATCCTACATAGGCAGGCAATGCTATAACAAGTTCAAAGCCTTGATTTCAAAAGGGAAACCTTGTTTGAAGTGTCAAAATGCCCATAATTCCAATATTGGTTCTCTTAGATGCAAAAATAATTAAATTTAACAAATGATGTAGGTGCTAGCAATGGATATTGTGTGTAATTTTTAGGTGGTTCCATCATGGTTTGGGAAAATTAATTGGGGCTCAAGTCCTTTAGAGGAGCATATTGGCACCCATAGGTGAGGCTTTGAGAGCCATGGGTTTCTTAGCCATAGAAGTGCATCACACTTAGCCATGGGCACCTCCAACACTCATAATATTTCAACACTTTGCCCTACATTGATGAATTTTATGGGATGAAGCACCTGGACTAGACCTGTCCCTAACGAACTTAGCACTTCATGAGGATTTGAAATTGAATCCATGGCCTAAAGGAGGATGGTATCACACCTTGAAACATGGGAGGGAAAGAAACACCTTGAGAGCCCTCAATGTTATAACAAACACTGGCGTTTTAACTACTTGGAGACCCATGAGATCACTTTTGTGCCCTAAAACAAAAATTGGGGTCCATGGAGGGAGATTGAAAAGAGCTAAGGTCCAACCCTTGGGAGATGATTTTAGAGGGCCTCTACACATCATATGACACCTTTAGGCCTCAATGCTATCCTTGGAAGGGTTCACGCATTCATGACATCAACACATTTTCTATTTCAACTTACACGCTTGGGTTATATTGAACTTATTTCATTGGCTACTAGGTGGGCTTGTGACCTAGACATGTTATGCCATATTATTTTATCATTTTAGGGGGGAAGTAGGCTAAATTAGACATTCTACCTCCTCATGTAAATAGAGGAGAGTTCATTTGGTATTGGATCATCTCTTCACACTTTGATTTTCAACCTCCGTGTGCATTTTCAACCTCTTTTACTTGTGGAGAATTTGGATATAATTCATTGTGCTTTGGAGCTATTCTTTGGATGAATGGATGGATCTTTTGCATGTTATCTTGTAAGTGTACTTAATTGTTGAGTATATATCCTTTACATGTCTAATGTATGGAATATTATTAATTCTAGGGTTTTCAATTATGCCCTAATTTGTTGAAGATGTATTGAATGTTATTCTAGATGATTTATTGCATTCATTAATCATATATAGCATGTGAATGCATTTCCTAATGGTGATATTTCATTAGATCTCCCATGAAAACTCCAATTTTCCATTGCATAGATAATCGCTTGATGTGTTGGTGCTAGGGAATCAAAATTTCAGGCTCCTTAATGACTATTTGGCAAATCTATCACATCATAGACTCCACAATCCCAAGGAATAAGGGACTAGTCCATTTGTTTGGTGATCGAAATCCCTTTTAATCCATAATTTCTGTTTCTCTAAATTTTTCCCCTTCTAGGCCAAGTGATCTAACTAGAGCTTGGTGTGAATCCATGGGAAAGGAGAGTTTGTGGGATTGGAGAGCCTAATCATCAAGAGCGTTGCATTTTCTACAAAATACACTCCAATCTTGTTCATAATTTTTCTTGTCCTAGTTGTTTTCCCTAAGGGGGAACCCTAGTCTAATTTTGCTTCAACCTAGGGGCTCATTGAAGGTTTCATGATCCTCAGACTTGCTAATATACATTGTTGGAAACATTTTCTCCTAGCCTTGAGGTTTGGTTACATCAACACTAAAATCATCGATCAAATCCTAAGTCTTCTGCCTCATCAAATAAGCCTCTATCAAGAAATTGAATTGCCTCCTATTGGAGCCTTGAGCCTAAATTCTGACTTTCTTGTAGAAAGCCTCATTATGTCACCTTATACCCTAAGCTTAGAGTATCAATTAGGACTCACATATCGAGACTCCTCCCATCGGTGAAAATCTATAAAGAGCAGGGGGTTTTGGATGTGGCGACAGTGTGCCACTACCCCATTGCTGACTCTTGGTTTAGTGTTTGCCTTAAAAATGTGATAATGCACCATGTTTTTATGGTAGAGAGGATGAGGATCCTAAAACACACATTAGCTCGTTTCAACAGTTTTTCTCTGGCAAGAATGTTGAAGAAGATGTGGCTGTGACCTTGTTTACCCTTTCACTAAGATATTATGCTGAAGACTAGTTCATGACCCTCCCAGAAGGGTCCATATCCTCTTGGGAATATTTTATCAATGTTTTCTCATCTGGGTGGGTGGAAGAAAGGAGTGTCATTGACCTATATAAATAATTTATCCTTATCAAAAGGGATAATAATGAACCTATGAAGGAGTTCAACCAAATATTCAACACACTTGTCAATATGATCCATGAGAAATTAAAGTCACATTATGAATTGACCTTAGAAACCTACCCGTAAGCCTTTATCAGAGAGATATAATACTTGATTAGGAACAAGAACCATGCGTCAACCCTTCACACACAAGATGTAGCCCTTGAAGTTAGTGAAACCCTAGAATGTGAACTAATGGATGAAATGATGGATAACCATATCCGTTTTATTTAGTAACTCCAAGGGAAAATTGATTAGGTAGTGCCAATTATAACACACAACTATGACGTCCTCATTTCCCAAGCCAATAGGACCAAGGAAGAGTAAGTTCCTCCTCCCAAAATGATCTAAAGTGAGGTTGACCAAGATCCCCAATGTGTCCTTTACACAAGGCAGTACGAATCTGACCACCCTCCATTCTGCATTACCCTTCAATTTAGCGATTGTCTCCTACGTGATCGTATGTTGGACTTGGGAACAACAACATATGTGATGCCTTTTAAGATAATGGAAACATTGGTGTTGCATATCTATAGGAAGTATAGGAAAATTTATGGAATTGATTCCAAGGAAGTAAAAGTATGTGGAATTGTAGAAAGACAAAGGGTCAGCCTGGAAGGATATCCTCAAAGGGAAATCACCATGAACATTGTAGTAATTGTCATCCCTGATTTTTGGGGGATTCTCCTATCTAGAAAATTCACATATGATCTTGGAGGCACCATCCAAATGTACATGTCCTACATCCAAGTTCCTATGGGGGAGAGGCCTTATGTCATTATATATAGAAAATCATCCACTCAACCTTTAATATTTCCCTCCTTTGTAACCGAGGAAGAGATAAAAAAGATAAGACTATAAGTTTGGGAATGGAGGATGTATCAAAAGGACCCTGATTTTGAGCCTAAACCTAAGGGAACATGAACAATATATTTTGATGGGGCATGCTCTAAGTTTGGTTCACGGGTAGGTATAATACTAATATCTCCTTCAAGATCATATACTTTGTTCTCTCTTAGACTTGAATTCGATTGTACTAATAATGTTGTTGAGTATGAAGCCTTAATTTAGGTTTGGATATTGTCTTATCTAGAAAAGTTTTATATTCAAGACTCATAGGGGATTTTGACTTGATTGTATTTCAAATCAAGGGCTTTTTCAACACCCAAGAAGGGAAAATTAAAAATATATAGAGAGTGTGTTGTAGATATCATAAATGAATTCAATAAGTTCTTTATAGAGGTGGTTCCTAGAGAAAAGAATGGCCTCGTTGATGCCCTTTATATCACAACCTCAAATTCCCAATCCCTTGATGATGATATCGAAAAATACGAAAATGTGTTACAGACGCAATATAAAAGGCCTTCCATATCAGACAACATTAACCATTGGTTGGTTTTTAATGATGGTAAATAAATAATATGGTATCTTCAAAATAAGACACCAATATTGATGAGCCCAAATTTTGAGAGGAAATTGTCAATGAAATACAATTTGATAGGGATGATAGAAGTAGGACCAAGGATGGAGCCCAAGATTTTTTTTATGTTGTGGAAATCAACCTAGATTCTCCTTCCACCCCTCAAACAATTAATGGTTGAAATGGATTGTCCAAGGGAGAAAGAGGGGAGTTGGAAAGGTTGCTAAGAGAATTCATAGGTGACTTTTCCTAATATTATCGAGAACTTAATGCATATATCCCTAAGGAAATCTAACGTACCATCTTACTCCAAGAAGGAGCTAAGTCTGTCAAGCAAAATTTGAGAAGTATGAACACTAAGCTAGCACCTCTGGTTAAAGAAAAACTTCAAAATATGGTTGATGCTGGTATAATTTCCCCTGTTAGGCATTATTCGTGGGTTTATAACCCTATGGTTACTCAAAAAAAGACGAGAAACACTAGGATGTGTGTAGAATATATGGATCTGAACCAGGTGAGCCTCATGAACAATTATCCCCTGTCTGATATGGAAAACCTTTTACAATAGATAACAAGATCTGAAATGATGTCCTTCCTTAATGGATTTTCTGGTTACAATCAGATGGCAGTGAAAGAAGAAGAACAAATCAAAACCACTTGTACCATCCCTTGGAGGACCTAAAAATACCCAAGAATGCCATTTGAATTATTAAACATTGGGTCCATCTTCCAAAAATCCATGGATTTTGAGTTTAGGGACCTTAATAGGAAAATGATGGAGATATACCACGATGATTTGAAGATTGCATCTAAAGGAAGGAATGACCATTGCAAGCACCTTAGGAAACTATTCGAAAAATGCATGTAATATAATATATCATTGAATCCTAAGAAGTCTATATTTGGGGTAGACAGAGGGAAATTACTTAGACACATTGTTTCCAAAATCGGAATTGGGATTAATCCATAAAGAATATAGGCTATTAAATGGATCCCTCCCCCAAAGGATAAGAAGGCTTTAAGATCACTCTTTTGTAAGATTAACTTTAAAAGGAGGTTTGTCCCAAATTTTGTTGAAAATTTCAAAATCATGAATGATTTACTGAAAAATAATACTCCATATGTATGGGACAAAGACAAAGACATTTCTTTTGAAGAAATAAAAAATAGAATAACCTCTGCCTTAGTTTTGATTAGCTCTGACTATGCTAAGGATTTCATCAAATATCCATTTGCATCAGCAGATACAATTGTAAGAATTTTAATGCATAAAGACAATGAGGGAAATGAGAGGATGGTGGAATTATGAGAAAGCCACTACGAGACACTGAAATAATATATACTCTTGATGAAAAGTAGGCTTATGATATTGTTAAGTCATTAAAATATTTTTGGTCGTACAAAGGATACAACAAAAATCATGCTTATGTACTACATCATGTTGTTAAAGATGTATTGTCCCAAAATTATTTCCTAATATCAAGGGGAAAATGCATCACTGAGATACAAAAAGACAACCTAGAAATTTGACACAAGAAGATCATTCGGGGGCAGGGTTTGGAAAAAATTTTGACGGAAGGAAATAATCGAGCTATACAAATGGGAGAGGAAGAAAAATTCTACACAAATACTATAGAATTAGAAGAAGATGAGTGGTACTCTGACATTGTATATTACCTTAGGAACTTGTCTGCCCCTCCTCATTTGGCGGAGCATAAGAGAAGATCCATTAGATTGAAGGATAACAAGTATTACATAAGCAAGATGGCCTGGGTTGTATGAGCCGTGATGGGGTCATTCTTCGTTGTGTGAATAATGATGAAGTTGATAAAATCATTAAAGCGTTACATGCTTGGTTTTGTGGTCGACATTACGTTGCTAGGAATACTACCCAAAAAATCCTCAAATTTGGGTGCTATTGGCCCACCATTTTTGCCGACACTATTTGTTAAAGCTTTCCAAATATGCCAATTGTTCACAAGTAAATAACAACTCCCAACAATGCCACTAAATAGTTTCATCATCGAAGCTTCGTTTCAACAATGGTGGCTTGATTTTATTAAAGGATTAAAGGAGAATTCAAGCAATGATCACAAATGGATACTTGTTTCCATTGATTACTTGACCAAGTGGGTGGATTCCATCCCCACCAAAAACATAACCAAACAAGTTGTTATTGATTTCTTGGAGGAATGAATTATCACACAATTTGGGGTTCCCACCAAAATTGTGACGGCCAACGCGAAAGCCTGCAATTCCATGGCCCTTGATTCCATGTGCTATAATTATGGGATAATATTGGCTTTACTCCTCGAATTATTATCCCTAAGGAGATCCCAAGTCGAGTCAAGCAATAAGAACCTTATGAAGATAATCAAGAGAAATGTTGGTGAAAACAAAGAATGCTCGGACAACAAAATCAAGTACGCCTTATGGGCTAACCACACAACAGTGAAAGCATCCATATAATATAGTCCATTTAAATTGGTATATGGGTATGAGTCAAAGCTACCTATCCAATTGAGTTAGCCACCTTAGAATGCCTCAAAGATTTCTTTGATCAACAAGATATTGTTCAATCAAGAATTGACCATATCATTGAAATGAACGATTCTTTTTGCAATGTCATCGATCAACTTGGTAGGAATCAACAAAAGAATTAAGGGTAATTTTGACAAGTAAGTGAGACCTATAAATGTTGAGCAAAGGACCGTGGTCCTCTTGTGGGATAAAATAAGAGAAAATTCAGATATGCATAACAAGCTAGACAACTTATGGATTGACCTATAAAAGATACTAGACATAATTCATACCAACAATTATCATTTTGAGACTCTTGAATGAGCCCTACTTCCATTTCCTATGAATATCCAACTCCTAAAGGAGTATTATCCAAATATAACTTGAAATTTTGATGCTATGCATGGTAGTGTAGGTGCATTGCATACTCTTTTCGCATGTTAATACCACTCATCTCGCGTTCTCATGTAGATTAGAATGAACTTAAATTAGACTTTACTTTTCGTATTGATTTATTAATTTTATAAATAATATGGGCTATATCCTACACCCAATGCACATGCTCCCAAATAGTTTTCTGCAACGTCCAAGTTATAGGTCTATGGTCCTAGGAGATCATTGGAGTTCTCATGAACTCATCGTTCCAATACATTGATCACGTGCTCTACTATGATCTCATGTCACAATTGGAACTAGATTTACCCACTAAAAGTGGGTGACTCCATAGGAGAAATTTTTCTCCTACCATCTCTTCCAAACGGTAGTAAAAAACCCTTGACAACCACTAGTAACCGATGATGTGTCATCATTCATATCTTTTCCACCTAAATTAGTCATATGTTTCCTCGCCCATTTGAAAAGAGTGCACGCTAGAAGGTGGGATTCTGATCAAAAGGTACTTTATTCATTTTTCAATTGGGTGCTTATGCTTGTTTATATTTTGAGCATTTGGCATGGATCATGGGGTGACCTAGAAGGAAGAAGGGTTTTGAACATCATTTTGTTCCCTTGCCTTAAATGGGGGGTTAATATTTCATCCTATTCTAGTGGGACCTCCTCTAACAACCTACTATTCTAGTGGGACCTCCCCTAAAAACCTAATAGGTATAGGAGGGGCACTACTTGGGAAACCCAAATTGAGATAGTGTAGCCCCATCTTTCACTATTTGATACTTACCACTTTCCATCTTACATTACAAGCCCCATATTCCACCTCCCTTCTTTGAGTTCAACTTACCATTGGTTCTTTGGGATTGGCCCGATACATCCCCATTCTTGGTTAAGGCTCAAAACTTCGCCACAGGAGGTTGATGCAACTAAAAGAAAAGGAAAAAGCAAATGATGGTCACAAGAAAAAACAAAAGAAGGAAAGAATGAAAAATATGGCTGGGACATACACATTATCATGTGGGCGAAATCCTAGAACCATCTCTACCTAACTCAGCCTAGCCATCACATGGTTCCTGAGTACATGTTTCTCTTCATATTATGTGAAGGAACCCTTGAATGTCCTAACTCCCATGGGAAATGTGTTGCCTCGCCCTTAACAGGGTAATCATTACTACATCATGTAAAACAAGCTATAACCCTTGAGATACAAGTAGCAATACAAAGAAAAAAATCAAGAAAAAGTAAAAGGTGCACAAGAGGGGTGGAAAAACAAATACCAAGTTGTTAACTTGTGCATACATGATTGCTCCCTCCCCACATCTATACACTTGGGATGAGGAGCCCTATCATAGTTGGTCTCTTTTATCATGGAACTTGGCCATGAAGTTTTTTCCCCTTCGTTCCATCATTATTCGCATCACACGTATCAATTAAAGGGTCGACCAAGGACATGTCACTCCCCGTAGGGTTGGAAACACCTAATAGGGTGGTCTATTAGCCTAGGGAGGTAACGTTATAACGAGTTCAAAACCTTGATTTTGGAAGGAAATCCTTATTTGAAGTGTCAAATTACCCACTACTTGCAAGCTTGGTTCACTTAGATGCAAAAGTGATTAAATGTACCTAATGATGTATATGTTAGCACTGGATATTGTGTTTAATTTTCAAGTGTTTCCATCATGGATTGAGCAACTTAAGTGGGGATAAGTCCTTTAGAGGAGCACATTGGCACCCACAAGAGAGGTGTTGAGAGCCATGGGTTCTGAGCTGTAGCAGAGGATCACAATTAACCATGGGCACCTCCAACATACATAGTTTTCCAAAAATTTCCCCTACATTGATGAATTTTATGGGATGATGAACCTAGACAAGGCATGTCCCCATCCGACTTAGCACTTCATGAGCATTGGCAGTTAAATCCAGGGACGAGAGGAGGATTTTCTCACACCTTGATACATGCGAGGGCTAACACCACATTGATATCCCTCAATGTTATAGTAGCGATAGGAATTTTGATCCCCTGGAGACGCATGAGACCACTTTTGTGCCCCAAAACCAAAATTGGGGTCTACATAGGGAGATTGAAAAATAACTAGGGGAAAAACCCTAGGAGATGATTTTAAAGGGATTCTACACATCATATGGAACATTTAGCCATCAACACTAGCCCAAGAAGGGCTCACACATGCATGACATCAACACATTCGCAATTTCAGTTCACACATTTGGGTTATATTGAGCTTATTTCATTTGCTATTTACTCAATTTATGACCTAAAAATTTTATGGCACATTATTTTATCATATTAGGGCGATATTAGGCTAAATTAGACATTTGACCTCCTAATAAAATAGGGGAGAGTTCATTTGGTATAAGATCATCACATCACACTTAGAATTTTGGCCTTCTTGTGCATTTTCAGCCTCTTGTACTTGTGGATAATTTATATCTATTAATGCATTTTGATATTTGGAGTTAAATTTTTATGCTTTGTAGCTATTATTTGGATGAATGGATGGATCTTTTGCATGTTTTCTTGTAATTATACTTAATTGATAAATACCTATCTTTTACATGTCTAATGTATTGAATTTTATTGATTACAGGGTTTGCAATTGTGCCCTAATTTGTTGAATATATATTGAATGTTATTCTAGATGATATATTGTGTGCATTACTCATATATAGCATTTGAATGAATGTCCTAGTTAGTGGTGATCTTTCATTAGCTCTCCCATGAAAATTCTATTTTTCCATTGCATAGATAATCACTTGAAGTGTTGGTGCTAGGGCACCAAAATTTCAGCCTCCTTAGTGTCTCTTTGGAAAATATATCACATCATAGAATTCATACTCCCAAGGATGAGAGACTGGTCCATTTGGTTGATTATCAAACTCTCCCTTCAAGGCTAAGTGAGCTAACTAGGGCTTGGTGTGAATCCCTATGCAAGGAGATTTTGTGGGATTGGAGATCCTAAACATCAAGGGAATTTCATTTACCACAAAATTTATCCTCTTAGTAGGCACCACTTCAACCTTGTCCATAAATTTTATTGCCCTAGTTGTTTTCCCTAAGGGGGAATCCTACTCTAGTTTTGCTTCAACTTAGGGGCTCCCTTGAAGGTTTCATCGACCTTAGAATTTCTAATATACATCGTTGGAAACCTTTTATCCTAGCTTTGACCTTTGGTTATGTTGTATGTCAAGAAACAATTCCTTGGTTGTGGTAAGGAATCAATGCTTAAGGCATTTTGTAAATGTATGTCACAATTATAATATCAAATGGCCTCTGCTTAACACCTTTGGAATCTAATTATTTAATACACTCAATAATATGATATAATGAAAGCCTTCACAATGCCATAAACTGCTGATATCCGAATGAAATGAAAAGAAGAACTGCAAAGGAAACTTGAAGTGATATGTTGAGAAACAAAATATATCACTTTTAAGTTTAAGAGGAAATTCATGGAGAGAGAGGAAACTCGAAATAATATGCTGCAAACACATAATCTATTACTTTAAAGTTTCATCAGGATTTTGTGAAGAAATAAGAGATGAAGTGAAGGAGCGCAAATCAAGGTTGTTTAACTCTTACTCACAGATGTAATTAAGAGACTGACTGCTACATTACTTCACTTCATTCAAAGAGGAATAAACATAGAGCGAAACTGGAAAGACATATCAACATCAACAACTGCAGGAAACTTGATCTTCTTTCATTTATTTCTGAGAAAATTTAGTACCAAATTAACAATCCTCTTGAGGTCCAAAACTCAGAACCACTTTTCTTTATTTCTATCTACTTAAATACATCACAGTGGTTCGTAACTCCTGAACTTCTTGAAACTATTCGACTACCTAAACTGTTAATATTACTTCTGTCATCATACTTGAGGAGACAAATTAAAACTGGAAATATTGTTCATTTTGTTGAATCTGATGTTGATGATGCGTTCTCCCGAAGTGCCGAGGTGCCCTTTCTGGTTATGATGTAGCGGCTGCACATCTCTTTAATGATGCCTCAGTGCCACACTCTGCCTATGCTCCTGTGCTTCAAACGCTGTCAATCATATCACCTGCTACCTGACCCTGCCTCTTCTCCTTTTGTATGTGTTGGGTCACTTACCCGAGTTTTTCTGCCGTGTTCTGCCTATTTCTTCATAAAATGGCGCATAACCGCATAATCCTGGACTTGAAATTCTTTAGATTTCATCTTGGAACCACATCGCACTTCACATTTTGTCATGTTTAACTTTTCCTTAGTGTTTATCTTTTAAAACTTGTGATGTGTGCTATGTGATCGGGTCCCACCTGGCATCGCACATCGCACTTCGGCAACCTTATCACTTACCTCCCGCAGTGATCGTTTAAAACTTGTGATTCATGATTTGCGATCGGGCCCCATCGCATCACACATCGCACTTCGGCGATTATAACGCTTACCCTTCGCCCTTAACTTTTAAAACTTGCGATGTGCGGTATGTGGGCCAGGGCCACATCAGCTTGCCACGTCACAGTTCACAGTTCGCTGACTTTAACCTTTTCCTTAACACTTATCTTTTAAAACTTGCAATGTGCGCAATGCGATCGGGTCCCACCTGGCATCGCACATCGCACTTCGGCGACTTTATCACTTACCTCCTGCGCCTATCCTTTGAAACTTGCGATTTGCGGTTTGCGATTTAATCTCCACCGTCTATCTCTCCGCTCCAGTTCTACGCTTTGATCACGACCATCCGTTTTTCCCTTTGCTCCTCCTCCAAAACTCTTAAGTGTTTAAGGCAAATGCACCCTTTCTCTGCCTTTGGGAAATTATTTTGTTTGCTCCACAATGTAACCCTCTTGAGATTATCCGGTGTTTTGTCGCGTTGGTCCCTCCTGAGCTTGTTAATGAACTCGACTCGACCTTGTTTGGCATGCAGTGTTCTGAACGTGCCCATTGGTCTGGATCTTAAACTGTTATACACGTGAATGAGCTCGACTCAACCCACCTTCACATATCATCACATAATGTTAATGCACAACTATATAAATCAGAATTCTTCTATGACACACAAAATTTTACATTTTCTATGATATATTATTTTTTGGTGTTTTGAAAAATATTTCAAAGGTAAATACAAATGAGCCACAACATTTGGCTCCACCTGGGGATAGTTCTTTTTTCCACGGAAGTGCTAAAAACTGCAGATTAGTGCCTTATCCATTGGGCATGGAGTCAAATATTGCTTGGTGGCATATAAACAATGAGCAATCCGGTATTTACAATGGTGGAATGTTGACTTTTAATGTTGGAAATAATGCTTCAGATACTGCCTATTCACAGGCAGTTGTACTGTATCTCCATCTAGATCTTCCAAAATGAATTTTATTTGACCTTGCCTCAGATATCTTGTATGGACCATACCAGAGAGGGTCAAATTTACCATGCTTCCCCTTTTCTTCTCGTATGGTGTCCCATCTTAGTACCAAATCTCCTGCTTGAAAGAGAACTTCTTTTGCTTTTCTGTCAAATATAGAATTCATCTTTTCTTGACAAGTAATTAAGTTATCCCTGACTTTGTTTCGGTTTTCACTTGATTCAATTATTTTTTTCAATATTCTTACCAGAGCATTTGGTTCTTCCTGAGCTTCTTGAAGGAAAGAAATCACTGGTTTGGCAAGCTGAGTAGGAAATAGTGCTTGAGTTCCATAAAATAGTTCATAGGGAGACTTCCTAGTAGATCTATTGGTAGTGACTCGAACTACCCAGAGGTAAAACTTCAACTTCATATCCCAATCCTTCTGATTCTCGGTGATTGTTTTCTTCAAGATTCTGACCAATGTCTTATTTGAAGACTCTACCAATCCATTCCCTTGGGGATGATACGTTGTGGAATGTGATAAAATCACATTATATGTTTGACATAAATTAATGAAACGAGCAGAGTTGAATACCTGAGCATTATCAGTCACAATTTTGACTGGACATCCGAATCTGCTGAAAATGTTTTCCTCTAGAAAGTTCATCACCACTTGGTCATTTGCCTTCTTAGTGGGTATTGCTTCAACCCATTTTGTAAAATAATCAGTGGGAGTTAGAATCCACTTGAATTGTCTGCTTGATGGCGAATTGATATCTCCAATAAAATCCAATCCCCATTGCCTGAAAGGTTCTTCAATAAATATTGGGATGAGAGGCAATGGAGCAAGTTTTTTATTTTCAGCAAACAACTGACACTTCTGACAACTTCTGAACAGTCTATAAACATCTACAAACAAGGTTTGCCAATAGAAGCCCGACTTAAGAATTTTATGAGAAATGACCTTCCAGCTATAATGTCCTCCACAGAGACTTTCATGATATTTTTTGGTGACTTCAATAGATTCTCCTTCGGTCAAACATAACAGCAAAATATCAGCAAGATCTTTCCAGTATAGCTTCACTTCTACGATAAGATATGGCTGAGACTTGAGCTTGAGAGCTCTGTATTTTGTTCTATTCAGTGAATTTGGACAGGAAAAGAAACACAAGTAATGCACAATATCTTTATACCAATCATAGCACAAAAAATTGTATTGGATACCTGTTTTGAACTTGCTTTGACCCTCTTCATTTACAGCTCCATCCACTTGTGCAAACAGACTAATTCCCAAGGCTTGAAAATTTGTCTCTGTCAAAACTTTGATAACCCCTGTCCCTTGACCAACTTGGTGGGTTTGATGTCCAAATCCTACTCTTGGATTTTTTCTATCCACTTCCCACTTTTTCCTTCAACGTCACTTTGGACTGGCATCCTTCACAACAGAATTAGGAACATAAGCAATTATTTAGGAATGAAACACATAAGTCCTGAAGGCTTTCAATGCTTTGACCAAAGCACATACTTGTTTCTCCAGAATATTGTATTTGAGCTTAGCATCTTTGAGAACTTTGCTGAAAAATGCAACTAGATGCTCCTAATTGTCTTCATTTTTCTGCAACAAAACAACAACAATAGTTGTGGGGGATAAAAATGAGAATACCTGAAAGGCTTTTTGATAGTCTAGGCTAATTACCACTGGGGCATCCTACAATGCTTCCTTTATTCTAGCAAATTCATCTCTTGCTTCCTTATCCCATTTCACTTTTGAATTTTTCTTCAACATATATGTTATACTTCTCACGATATCAATATAATTGGGCACAAACCTCCTTAGAAAGTTTATTTTTTCCTAGGAATCTCTGGATATCCTTCTTACTTATGGGTAAAGTAATAGTCTGAATGGCTTCCACCCTTGCTGGGTCAAACTTTACTCCTTGTTTAGAAACTATGTGACCCAATAATTTACCTTCTTCTAAGGAAAATATAGATTTCTTGGGATTTAATGACAGACCAAACTTTCTGCACTTTTGATTTTTTTTTTGCAAATGCTCCAAGTGTTCATCACCTGACCATGAGAAAACAATTACATCATCCATATATATAACTACAAACTTGTCACCAATGAAGGCTATGTCCCCGTCCCTCTGAAATGTTGCACCTGTGTTCATAAGGCCAAATGGCATCCTTGCATACATGAAGGTTCCCCAGGGCGTAGTGAAAGCAGTCTTCTTCTGATCTTCTTTTTCTACCGCTACCTGATTATACCCAGAAAATCTGTCAAACATAGACAACCTGTGAGCTCTTGTCACCTTTTGTAAGACATTATCCATTTTCGGCAAAGGATAATTATCTTTTAGAGATGATCAGTTCAAGTTCCTGAATTCTACACATAGTCTTATCTCTCCATTATTCTTTCTTATAGGGACCAAATTAGAAACCTAGTCTGAATATCTGAGGGGGACTATAATTTTCGTCTGCAACAGTTTCTTCACTTCTTTTTCGATTGGAGCTAACAACAATGGATTGATCTATCTGAGCTTCTGTCTGTGTGGTTTGAGTCCTTCCTTGAATGGAATCCTATGCTGAATAATGCTTTTGTCATATGTTTTCAGGTCTTCATATGACCAGGCAAACACATCCATATATTTCTTAAAAATATCGATGTATCTTTCTTTATAGTTTTTGGGAACACCTTTGAACAATTTCACTATTTTTGGTTCATGTTGGGTTCCCAAATTACAATATTCCATCTCTTCTTCTTGATGTGTTTTCTTTGAATCAACAACAACATCATTAGCATCGAATAATCTTTCAAGGGGAATGAACCCTTTGGGGAGCACATTATCTTTCAATTGGATAATCTTCTGTTCACCTATTGACTGCTTAAGGTTTCTTATTTATGTTTTCTACTCTGTTTGTTCTTCCTCTTGGTATATCTCAGCGTCTTCAAAGTTTCCAATCATGGTCAGGAACTGACTTATCTGTTTATCATCGACAAATACCTACCAATGTTTCACATTATCAGGGATAGAAGGTCGATGCCTAATTTCAACCTCATACCTTAACCTTGGATTTATTGGAGCTTTGAAGGTGTTGGCTACAACTGCTAAAGAATCGGCCAATATATTATCCTCCCTTGTAATATACTGAAGATTGAATGCTTCAAAATATTTTTCTACTATATCCCACACTTCATTACTATATGATCTCAATCTCGGATGCTTGGTTTGACAATGATTTTTAATCTGCCTTATTATCAATTCAGAGTCACCAAAAATTTAAATACATTGAACTCCCATATTTTTAGCAACTTGAAGGCTTAAGATTAAGGTCTCATACTCAACCACATTGTTTTTTGAATCAAATTCTAGTTTAAAAGATAAAGGCATGAGGTTACCTTCTGGTGATATCAGCAAGAATCCAGCACGTGTGCCCTCCTTGGAGTAGGAACCATCAAAGTAGAACTTCCAAATATCCCTTGAGTGCAGCTCATTATTTACAACTGCCAAAGGGAGTTGCTTCCTTGTGTCTTCAGCAAATTCTGCATCTTCATGTAGGATGAAACAAGAAAGGTCTTCTATTTCTTGACTATAAATTGGGGAATTTCCTGCATCTTTCTTGGAGGTAGTCTTTGCAAACCTTGTTTCCCTGTACAACCTCCTTTCTTCCCCATTAAAAACCAGAATGATAGTATTAGTGAAATATAATTTTAGTACACCTCCCAACTTTTCTCCCCAAGATCTTGACATGAGCATTCCAAACCTGGCTAGGATGTCAGCAACCACTACATCCATGACTATACTCTTTGCTGGGATTTGTGCCAATGAAACTGCTACATCTTTAACTAACCCAACACATTTCACCCTTTTGGAATCAAATGAATATAGATCCCTATAAGATTTGGTAATCTATAAGTTAAGTTCCTTCATAACAGACAATGGCATGAGATTATGGTACGCTCCTCAGTCCAGCATGCAATTATATAGAGTATAATCATGAAGCAACAAATAAATATAGAAGGGTGGAACAGAGGGATCTATTTCTTCTACATGAGGACCAAAGGTGACCACTGGATTTTCTTCTTGTAAGTTCACTATGTCACTTATGTCTTCCACCTATGTGAGATTAATAAATTCTGAAATTTCATTCTTGTAAGTTGGTATTATTGCTAATTCTAGAAGAGGCACCTTAATTTTGAACTTCTCCAACTCTTTTGTCAAATTGAAAGCATGAGATTGCTTAATGTTCTTTTCAGGTTCTTCTTCACTCTTTCTAGAATTTTTTGCTTGTTCGGGTACAGGAAAAACTCTCTCCAAGATATTAATGTCAACTAATTTGTTCTGGGAAGATTCACCCTGCTGCACATTTATTCTATTAAGTGCATTTACATGTTGTTTCTTATTACTGACCTATTTCGTAGGGTCCTTTTGTAGTTGAGTCGCCATTGGAGGAGGAATGGAACCTTGTTGTTTACCTTCATTATCTTGCACTCTAGATCTCTTTCTAGACCTCAAATCATACTTTTTATGTAACTCAACTTGCATGAAATCTGTGAATTGCCTACAATATTCATCCATTCCATATTGATCAAAAGAGACTTCAGATTCAACATATTCTCCCTCGCAATCTTCTTCTTCATCCTCTTCTATTGCACACATAGTAGATACTTGATCCTCAACCTCCCTTCGGTCATCTTCTGTTGGCTCTCTGGGTGCTGCCTCTATATACAATGGAGCTTGAACTTGGTCTTGATCTCTTCTTTCCCTCTGCAAGATTTGCAGGGGATGTCTTATGAATTTAGGGTTAAACCCTCCTCAGTTTTGTTGTACTTATCTTTGGGAGTTTTTTTTTTTCAAATTCCATCTTAGCTAGCTTATTTGTCAGTTTTTTTATCACCTTTGTCATATCTTCAATTCTTAGATCTTGTGATGATTCTTCTTTTGCCTTCCCCTTCTCTTGGACTGGCTGTTTCCCTTTTGCCTTTCCAGCTGCAGTCATATTAGCTTCAATCTCTAAAGCATCTGTATATATCTGCTCAAGAGTAGGGGCTCTTCTCTCTCTCAATGTAAATCTAAAATCAGCTTCAAAATACCCATCAAAAACTACCTTTGCTCCTATGGGGGGGGGGGGGGGGGGGGGTACGACTATCCTATAGGTAAACAATTGTACAATTTGTTGAATCTTTTTACAAACTCAGAAATGTTTTCATTAAGGTTTCTTTTAAATGCATTAAAATATGTTAATGAGTAACGATGATCTCTCTTCTCTCCCCATATCTGAGTGAATTGAGTTTCTAACTCTTCCCAGTAATTTATGGAATCATTTGGTAAACCTTTGAACCATTTCCTAACCTCTCCACTTAGAGACTGCACAAATAGTCTCATCACAACATCAAGGTGTTCCACATTTAAATTCTCAACAAAAGTGCAAAACAAGGGTAAATGTTGTTTTGCAGTTACTTCATCTTCTCCAGTGAAACGAGGAAGTAATTTGAGGTATTCTTGAGTCATAGAATTCATTGGTTGCGGAAGATTTAGTGGTGCATATCTATCCATTAAGATAGCTAGTGCTGCCATATTAACAACTTGGTTAATTGCTCCTTGGGTGGTTGAGGTTGATGAACCTGTTGTGAAAGTGAATGAAGGTGGAGGAAAAACTGATATGGGGGTGGGCTGATGGAAAATAACAGAGGGACCAACAACTATATTTGTTTGAGCTTGAGTGGAGGTAAAAGAAACAGACTCGAAAGAATGTTCTTCTAACTGAGGTTCTTGAAAATAAATGGGTGTGGAAGGAGTATCTTGTTCCAAGAAAGGGAGTTCCTTGGAAATATCTTCAAACAAAGGGTTATGAGAACTACTGCCAGGAGTAGGCAATGCAGGATCGGGTATTGAAGGAGTTTCGGGTTTCTGAGCCTTTTTAGAAACCAATCTTTCTAGATTTGGCAAAGCAGGGACTATCTGCTGTGAGGTTTCTGACCTCGTGTGAGGCCTTTTGAAAGCCAGAATTTTGAAAATAATAAACACATCCTTATATTTCCTCCTCATTGAACAACCAGAGGAAATAATGTGAAAAACCCAGGGAAAATAAACTTTGTTTCTTTGTCCCTGGCAACGGCGCCAAAAAATGTTGTATCTCAAGAAACAATCCCTTTGGTGTGGTAAGGAATCAGTGCTTAAGACATTTTGTAAATGTATGTCACAATTATAATATCAAATGGCCTCTGCTTAACACCTTTGGAATCTGATTATTTAATACACTCAATAATCTGATATAATGAAAACCTTCACAATGCCATAAACTGCTGATATCCGAATGAAATGAAAAGTAGAATTGTAAAGGAAACTTGAAGTGATATGCTGAGAAATAGAATCTATCACTTTTAAGTTTCAAAGGAAATTCATGGAGAGAGAGGAAACTCGAAATAATATGCTGCAAACACATAATCTATTACTTTAAAGTTTCATCAGGATTTTGTGAAGAAAGAAGAGATGAGGTGAAGGAGCGCAAATTAAGGTTGTTTAACTCTTACTCAAAGATGTAATTAAGAGACAGACTGCTGCATTACTTCACTTCATTCAAAGCGAAATAAACATAGAGCGAAACTGGAAAGACATATCAACATCAACAACTGGAGGAAAATTTTCATTTATTTCTCAGAAAATTCAGTACCAAATTAACAATCCTCTTGAGGTCCAAAACTCGGAACCACTTTTCTTTATTTCTATCTGCTTAAATACATCACAATGGTTCGTAAATCCCGAACTTCTTGAAACTATTCCACTACCTAAACTGTTAATATTACTTCTGCAATCATACTTGAGAAAACAAATTAAAAATGGAAATATTGTTCATTTTGTTGAATCTGATGTTGTAGATGCGTCCTCCCGAAGTGTCAAGGTGTCCTTTCTGGTTATGATGCAGTATCTACATAGCTATGTAACGATGCCTCAGTGCTCGACTCTGCCTATGCCGTTGTGCTTCAAATTCTATCAATCATATCACCTGCTACCTGACTCTGCCTCTTCTCCTTTGATCTACGTCGGGTCACTTACCCAAGTTTTTTTTCCACGTTCTACCAATTTCTTCATAAAATGGCTTATAACCGCATAAGCCCGGACTTGAAATCCTTTAGATTTCAACTTGGAACCACATCGCGCTTGTGCGAACATTGCACTTTGCATTTCGTTGTCTTTAAATTTTCCTTATCGTTTATCTTTTAAAACTTGCGATGTGCGCTATGCGATCGGGTCCCACCTGGCATCGCACATCGCACTTCGGTGACCTCATCACTTACCTCCCGCGATGATCCTTTAAAACTTGCGATTCGCGATTTGAAATCGGGCCCCACTCCGTCTCACATCGCACTTCGGTGATTATAAAACTTACCCTTTGCCCTTAACTTTTAAAACTTGTGTTGTGCGGTATACCGGCCAGGGCCACGTCGCACTTCACATTTCACTGACTTTAACCTTTTCCTTAACACTTATCTTTTAAAACTTGCGATGTGCACTATTCGATCGGGTCCCACCTGGCATCGCACGTCGCACTTCAGAGACTTTATCACTTACCTCCCGTGCCTATCCTTTCAAACTTGAGATTTGCAGTTTGCGATTTAATCTCCGCCGTCTATCTCTCCACTCCAATTCTACACTTTGACCTTGACCATTCGTTTTTACCTTTGCACCTCCTCCAAAACTCTTAAGTGTTTAAGGGAAATGTGCCCTCTCTCCGCCTTTGGGAAATTAGTTTGTTTGCTCCATAGTGTAACCCTCCTGAGCTTATCCGGTGTTCTGCCGCACTGGTCCCTTATGAGCTTGCGAATGAGCCCGACTTGACCCTGTTCGGCATGCAATGTTTTGAACGTGCCCATCGGTCTTGCTCTTGAACTATTCTGCACATGAATGAGCCTGACTCGACCCACCTTCACATTTCATCACATAATGTTAATGTACCAATATGTAAATCAAAATTCTTCTACGACACAAAAAATTGTACATTTTCTATCATATATGCTTTTTTGGTGTTTTGAAAAATATTTCAAAGGTAAATGCCAATGAGCCACAATAGGTTACACCAACACCCAACTCATTAATCAATCCCTAAGTCTTCTGCCTCATCAGATAGGCCTCTATCAAGAAAGCGAATTGACTTCTATAGGAGCCTTGAGCCTAAATTGTGCCTTTCTTGTAGAATGTCTCATTGTGTCACCTTGTACCCTAACCTTATAATATATATTAGGTGACCTTATCACATACTAGGACTCCTCTCATTAATGAAAATCCCTAAAGAGCAGGGGTTTTCGTTGTGGTGACAGTGGGCCACTACCCCATTTTTGTCTCTTGGTCTACTATTATCCTTGTAGGTTTCCCCTCTCCAAGGCCTGCTAGATTTTGAAGCTACAATCATGAGAGTAGAAGAGAAAAAAATTGTAATTGAAAAAATTTTCTTAGATGATGTTCAATGTTTTAAATTTACCCCTATTTAGCTTAAAATTTCTAATAATATCACGATTGAGGTTAGAATAAATATGATCTTTGGGCAAGGATAACTACCAATTTTTTTAGGAGAGAGGTTGCAATAAAAGGAGGTGAACATATAAATAGGGATACAAATAATGGTATTGAATATTCAAGAAATGAAGTAACATTTGAGGCCACTAATTCTTGAAGGATTGTAGTTCCAACTCGGGAGGAACCTAAGAGGATAAACATCATAAAAATACTTGTATTTTTGGAACCAGGGGGACATTCTCTACATCTCAAAAGCCAAGTGCCATCCTAGCCAAGCCCTTTGCCACTATCAAAGCCTTAGAGATAGTTTTTGTGATATCTCCTCCCTTTGATATCAATCATAAATTAAGCAAACTCAAAATCCCAATGCCTTGGTTTGACATTGTCAAACATAATACTCATAAAAAGAAATATCATAACTTTTCATAGTCAAGGCTAAACCCCAAACCCAACCTACACAGGTTTAAGTCCCCCATATACAAAAGTAATGGTTCTCCAATATAAAATATTCCTATAAGTTGGCTTGATAAACCTACGGGATGAAGGCCCTAAAATTGTGCTATGGAATTTATGAGATTATATTAATGAGCTCATCTCTCGTTTCATTATTAAATCTTAGAGTCTCAAACCTTCATCTCCATAAGTGTCTATATAATCATGGGGCCTCACATTACTATATGTCATTTTCTATAATGGAAAAGTGAGTGTTAGACTATGCAATGTGCTAAAAATATCTTCATTCATTTAATTACAAGAGGGTTAAATGTCTAGGGACAATACAAGAATTAATAGTGAGTATTATAAATCCCACAAACAATTTTTACGATGGATGCATTAATTGTAGACGTCCTCCCTACTCATGGGTGTTGTTATGAAAACATTAGGGGATTTTTATCATGGGTAGTATCCAATTTGACTTACCTTATAGTACTATATGTATATTTGGAGGTGATACTCATCATCTATATAGAGAGCCCAAAATGATTTACACTATTTTGTATCCAAACATGGGATGCATGGAAAACACTCAAGAAAGGGGATGAAAAGGAAAAAAAGCTTCAAGTTTTGCTATTATAACTCACCTTGATAATATGACATTCCTCACTCGCTGACAACAAGACAATTCCCTTGAGGGATAAACAAGTCTCAAAGGAGGTCACTATAGTTCAACATAGTAAACTACTCTGTGTTAAAGTTGAGACACATTGGAAGGATCATGATACTTTATTACTTAAATGCATGCTAGAAGATCAGGTGAGTTCCCATGTTAAAGATATGTAGCCCAAACAATGACCAAAATTTCTTTTATGTTTGGATAATAATAGCCTACCCTATTCAACAATGTCTATAAATATGTTAGGTCCTACAATGAGTGCCAAATATTTGATAGAAGATACAAGATGCTTGATCTACCCTGTAAATTTGTCCTAGAAGCACGTTTCATATTGCGAGGCCTTAACTTAAAATCCAACCAACCTATTGTGCCTCACATAAATGGATTATGACAACCATATACCACTTTATGATATGGGTAGAAATTGTTCCAACTAAGTAAGCCACTTATCAGGTTGACATTAAAATCCTTGAATATAATATGTTACCTTGGTTTGTTTTCCTACAAAATATTGTTCACCTCATTAAGTTTAGTGTCTTTCCACCAAAGGAAAAACATCATCCTAGGATGATCCTCTAAGCATTACACACAGAAATTTTCTAGATTAAATCTTTTAAACAAGAATCTCGTGAGAGTCATCAAGGAAATACTGGGAGATAATAAGAAATCTTGTGATTCTCATCTTAGGGATGGCAGATAGGATTAGCATAAAGAGGGTTGTAGGGTGATCTCCTATTTACTTGGCTTATGCCCTAGAGGTAAGACCACCTATACAATTGAAGTGGAATTCCATGAAGTTGTTGCAAGGTATAGTGGTAGAGCTAAAGAAGATTAGGAGAGATAAATTAGTTGGTGGAAGTACATGAGAAAATAAATAATGTATATGATAGGTTTGAAAAGTATCACCATCACGTGAAGAAGGTTTAAAAACAAAATCTAAACCATAAGTTTTCAAATGGGATCCTTGGTTATATTGTGGGACAAAAGGCATGAGGGCCCTAACAAACGTGGAAAGTTTAATTGCTTATGGCTAAGACCCTATGTGATTGATATTGTTTTGTGGGAAGAACCATAATTCCTTTCATTTGACAATTCTAGAGGGAAAGCTAATAGGAAAGCATCTTAAGCATTTTATTGGTAGAGATAATGAGTCTAGAAAGAGGGTCCCACCTTGTGCTATAGTATGATAGGTTTTTTATTCTTGTCCTACCTTATTTCCTATTATTTTTTTTGGATTTTTAACTACATCAAGGTTTAGAAGAAGTCTATAGTCATTAATTTGTGGTGTTCATTATCAGCTTAAACGAAATGTTCAGAGAAAAATATACATAATATAAATACATAAGAAAATAAGTAGAGAAAGATAGATAGAAATATAGCTATGAAGAGCAAATAAATAGAACCATGATTGGAAAATAGTAGTAGTAATCAAAGCATTATTGAGATTCAAAACTACTTCCAAAGTCCACTTTCCTTTTTGAAGATAAAACCTCCAACATCAACATACTTACAAATACAATAACACTGACTTGACTACTAACTATGAACCTTGCACTACAATATATAGTTTCCAACTAACCAAAACCACAACCACCTGATGGACCTCCATTAGTGATGCATTAACCAGTATCGAGTGGACCGTTTTAATGAGGCCACTTACATTTATCGATTTCAACACTATAATAACTTATGGGGCCTTATTTAATAGAGATGGACCTTAATAAATCAAGAAACAACATATTCCACTAAGCAATGGAGTTAGGGCATGAGCTTAACATGGCATCCTCCTTACAAAGCAGCCTTGTCCTCAAGGCTTAAGACATGGTGAATAATTCCTCCTTACAAAAATGCTCACTGTGGAGATTCTGAACTTAGAAACTCAAAACTCACACCACATAAATATGAAATCTATAAATGGTGAAGAATTTTTATGAGTTCCCATGTAGCTTCTTCCAATTGTTTATCCTTCCATTAGATCAAATCATCTTAGATAGTGTGCTTGTGAATAGGATTAGGGCCACAACATAGGAGGCTTAATAAACACTATCTCTTTTACCACGTGGGTAGAAATTGTTGCAACTATGCAGACCACTAATAAATTTGTTATTAAATTCCATGAAATAAATATGCTATCTATGTTTGATTTCCCATAAATTATTGCTCATATCATTAGTATTAGTGAATTTACACATAAAGAAAACCATCATCCTAGGTAAATCCTCCAAATTTTTATCCATAGTAAAATGGCTACGTGAAGTCTCCTAAACAAAAACCTTACAAGGGACAAAGAGAAAAGATTGAGTGATAATATTAAGAATTGGGATTCTCATCTTGGGTATCTTCAATGGTAGATAGGAATAACACAAAGAGGGCTGAAAGAAAATTTCCTTTCTAGTTGGTTTATGGCCTGTAAGTAAGACCATTTGTATAATTGAAGTGTCATGTTATGAAGTTTTTGTAAGGAATACTAGTGTAGCTAGAAAGTATTAGTAGAAAGATAAATGAGTTGGTGGAAATACCAAAGCAAATAAGGTTTGAAAAGCATTGCTAGAAAATGAAGAAGGATTTTGATAGAAATAATAGAGCTATACATTTTCAATTGGGGGCCTTGGTTGTATTGTGGTACAAGAAACATGAGGACCCTAATAAACATGGAAATTTCGGCAATGGCTAAGAACTTATGTGATTGATATTGTTTACGTGTAGAATCCTAACTCCTTTCATTTGGCAAGTCTAGAGGGATAACTACCTAATTTTCCTATTAATAATCCATAATATCAATAATTTCATTGCTCAAGAGTATGGGTCCATAAAGAAGATACCACTCTATACTATAATATAATAGGTTCTTCATTCCTTTCTCAGCTTCTTTCATACTATTTTACTAATTTTTTAGCCTCATCAAAGTTTTGAAGAAGTTCATGCTTGACATTTTATGGTGTTCTTTATTAGTTGATATAAAATATTTTGAGTAAAATAGACATAATATAGCTATATAAGCAAATAAATAGAGAAAGATAGACAAAAATATAGCAGTGAAAATTAAATAAATGAAACCAGGATTGGAAATTAACAACAACAAACAAATGTTTATTGATATTCAAAACTAAATGAAATGTTCAATTGCATATTTAAGGGGGAAATATCCAATGTGAACAAAGCTAAAAATACAATAATATTCACTTGAACACTGGCTACCTTCATTTTACTACAATATAGTTTATGTATGACCAAAAACTTAAACACCCAATGGAGCTCCATTAATGAGGCCTCAACCACTAACCAATTGATCTTATTTAATGATGACACATTATATTATTGGTTTCACATTAATATCTCACGGTGCCTTAATTTACTAGAGATGGCCCTCAATAAATTAAGAAACTATCTATTCCACTAACCAACGGAGTCAAAGTGGGACATTAACGTTGCTTCTCCCTTACAAAGAAGCCCTATCGTCAAGGCTAGAGATGTAGTGAATAATATTCGTTGGTTCCCATGTAACATGTTTAGGTTGTGTATCCATCAATTGGATAAAAAATTCTTGGATAGTGCTAGTGAATATGACCCGCACTTGTCGAAAATGGGATTAGGTTATAGCCAAACAGAACACTGGTTGTCCAAATTTGGAAAGCTAGTTTAAACTCCACAGTTGGACCCAAGAACTTTCTTTAAATAGGACACACAAAAAACTAGGTGGAGCTTAGAATGGTTAGGCAAAGCCATTTTGTAAGGCATTGGACCTATACGTTTGACTATAGCATAGGGTCCATCAACTTAGGAGCTAAATTCCAGCGACTTTTTTCGTTTAGTGAGGTCTACTTTTATGGTTCGACATGTAAGAATACCAAATCCCCTTTGTTAAATAACATTAAAAATGATGTTGATCAACCTGTTGCTTCATGTGATTTTGAGCCAATCTTTGAGATCATGATGAATGTATGGATGTGCTACAAGAGTGTTGTCCATCTCCAAAACCTTGGAGAGGCCTAATTAAGTACATGATCATATAATGGGGCAATTGTCTCTAGACCAACTCAAAGGGTTTCATTTTAATAGTACCTTGATGGGTAGTATTATACAATCGTTTCGCAAGGGATAAGCACTAGACCCATTGAGACTATTGTTCAAAAGCAAGGAAAAGTAAAAAAGGCTTCAAACATTTGTTGAAAACCTTTTTCTAGCCATCGATTTAGGGATAATATGTTTTACAGATATTCAATTAAGTAATTTAAATCCAAACAACTACTACTATAATTTTTTGGTGAAGTTGGGATCAAGATCAATCACAATGGGTTTAGGTATGTCATGTAGTCTTTTTTTTTGTTGAAAAAAAACTTGAATACTCATGGTACTGTGGAGGCCTTGAATGGTTGTTATAAGGCCAACCTATCAGTAAGGTATCCAAGCCCCCAATGCCTGACTGGGGTTGGGGTTGTATCTAGACCTGACATTCAAGGTTAATTACGAATACGAGGTCATCAAATTTCCTCATATGTTCAACTTTCTCAAATCTCATTTTCAAGGCTACCATTATCTTCTATTCATCAGAAGCTTTCTAGTGATATAAATTTCATCTCATTTTGAGCTCCAGGAACAATATTTAGGCCCATTTGAACTTTTCCCCCTTAGGGTCCACCTCATCAATCCATATGACTATGTACCCTTATCTCATTAGCTCACATGCACCATCCCAACCTGCTGGCAGGCATATTAGCTCCCCCCCCGGGGAAAATATTTATAGGGTATACTCATTTATAGTTCTTTGTCCAATCTGACATTAGCATCTACTGATTGAACCCAACCTACCATGGACTGTCATTTTCATCTACCACCTTCTCAAGCCTCCCGCCATTAGGACATACCCTATTGTTGCAAAATTTGGGATCGACTAATGGCCGACAATCCAATAGCTTGATATCTACATCAGTTGCCATCTTTGCTGCTACTTGAGTGTCATTGTACATTATGATTTTACGTAACCTTGCCATCTCATATGGTCACATCAACCCTTAAAATATCCACATCAACATCATGTCATTTCCACGTCATTCAGGAGTGTGCTTCATGCCACATCACGATGACATGTCATCTACAACATGGATGATCCGAAAATTATATTGTTATATTACTGCTTAGTTTTTCCTTACTCAAATATTCTTTATATAGTCCACAAATTCACATTCTCAATCATGCAATTTGATAACATAGCTTGCTAATTTTAGATAACCATGGTATGTTCTATGCTTAATGCAATTTACTTCAATCTTTCTTCTTATTAGCCCGATTTAATTTTAGATTAGCAATCACATAGTCATTAAAGTAAATGTTGATATAACATAAAAATAGATCGATAGGAGACAAGCCAGTACAAGATACAAGAATTTTGTATTCTTCTTATTCAGCAAAGATAGAGAAAAATGTTTGTTACAACAGTCAACAAGATGCCCTAGCCAACAAAGAGTTCGTTGGTTAAATGAGCCCTTCAGCCTCCAAATAGGTTCAGTCAAACTCGTTTAAAGTCAACCTTCCTTCAATGTCACACTCACCCGACAATTCAGCTTCCAAAATAGTCAACACAAGTGAAAATTCTTGTGGTCAAAACTAGTCAACGCTACGATCAAAGGCTGCAGTCAAAGGTCAACGGTTGACCTCGATTTTTATGCCATTAAATGCGGCCTTCCAAGATCATAATTTTTGGGCAGAAAACAAAGTGAAACAAGGAGGGTTGACCCAAATTCAACGCTGGTCAACGCTATCCAGATTTTCCGTAAAAAATTCCACAGATTTCAACTTCCAGATTCACATGTGGGAGAGAGAGAGAGAGAAGCCTCTAAGGTTGTACGAACCGATCAGATGAGAGGGATAAGTGTGAGATGAATGAATGATGAAATGAGGATCATGTATTTCCTTTTTATATCCATGAATAAGGGTGTGTGACACAATTTTTGTGGTTTGTGAGCCTATATAACAAATCTCGCCGACCTTGACAAATCACACATATGTGGAAATATCTGTCATATGAGTAGTGAAACATGGAGTTTGGCCCTAGTTTCCAAATTTAACACTCCCTCTCAACTAGGGATAACTCTACCTGTCCATCCATCTGTCAACCTATGCAATCCTGTCATCCAGTACCATCATGTACTCCATATATCATCCTGCATTCCTGTGTCATCCTATTGTAACTATTTTTTCTGAATCTTCTCTGCAAACGAATGAGAGTGAGTCACAAAGACATCACTCTCCACTGACCCGAAGTCAGACTAGAGGTAAAAACCTCAACCAGACTCAAGAGTGAGCCACATACTGACCCGAAGTCAGTTTAGAGGTAAGAACCTCATCCAGACTTGATCCTAGATCAAGTTGTTCAACACATCCCATCCTAGACATAGAGAGTACAAAAATACCCGATGTGTCCATCTGTCATTCTATCAGTCTCTATCCTCATTTCCAAACTTATTGACCAAATGAGAGGTACTTCTCATGAGTCCCAAACTCCATGGGTAGGATGCATGTGGGGCATAGATCAAAGAGAGGGTGAATTGACTAAATATCATAACGGTGGGGAAGAAGCTCACAAACAAGGTAAGGCGAACCACTCCTATGGTTTCTTATAGCTCTAAGAAGCTATCCCCAAGGCCCCTAGAGCTCCTAGAGCTCATAGTCAAACTCAGGCGGGACCTTCAGGATAGGGTCTGTCCATGATACCAAGATTCTCATTGAAGGTTAAGAATTTGACCTTCCCCTGGGGCTTTATGAGAATATCTGCGACCTTTTCATCAATCCCAATGCGATAGAGCCTTACGGCACCTCGTTGTACCATGTCTCAGACAAAGTGGTACCTAATATCAATATGCTTGGGTTAGTCATGGAACACATGATTCTTAGAAGAACGAATCCCACTTTGGTTATCGCAAAGGATAATGGTGGTATCCAACACATGTATGAACAACTCATTGAAGAGATTTCTAAACCAAACAGCTTCAAAACAAGCCATACTTACTGCAATGTATTTGACCTTAGAAGTGCTCAAAGCAACCGATTTTTGCTTCCTGCTCATTCAATATATCGAAACAAAACCTAGAGTGAAGGAACATCTAGATGTGCTCTTATGATCCACCACACTGCCTACCCAATCGACATTGGTATATCCATGGAGCCTCATACACTTGGGAGTGTATCTCAGCCCATGGTTGATTGTGCCCCAAAGATATCTCAAGAGATACTTGGCACCAATCCAGTGAATGTGATGAGGCTCGACCATGTATTGACTCAACGTGTTCACTGCAAAACATATGTCCAGATGTGAGTTCACTATGAAAATCAAGGCCCCCACGAGTTGATGAAACTCGATGGGATTTCCAAACTCATGCCCAACAACAATTCCACTCAACTTCTTAAATTTGAGTTCCATCGGAGTAGTCACAGACTTGCAGTCCACCATCCCAAATCTTTCCAGCAGCTTCACAAAATATTTTCCTTAAGAAAGGAAAATCTCACCTAGATTTTGCTAGACCTCCAGGCCTAGGAAATAGTGCATCAGTCCTAGCCTCTAGGTCCTTCATCTCGAATTGAGAAGCTAGCTCCCTCTTTCATTGATGAATGAGAGGGTCAACACCTGTCAGCAAGAGATCGTCCACATAGAGAACTAGAATGGGAGGTTTGTCATTATAAACCTTAAAATAAATGTTTGGATCAACATCACTTCATGTAAAGCTTAGCTTTATCAAGTAGCTATTTATCCTCTCATACTAAGCCCTGGGGGCATGTTTCAACCCATAGAGGGGTTTCTTCAACCTGCATACATGTGTGCCTCTATCTCGAACTTCGAACCCAGAGGTTGTTCCACATAGACTTCTTCCTTGATTGAACCAGGTAAGAAGGTAGTATTGACATCCATCTGATGTAGACTCCATCCTTGTGATGTAGCAAGTGCAATGATCGATCAGATGGTGGTGTAGCAGGAAACAAGTGCAAATATTTCATCATAATCTATGCCTTTCTTTTGAGAGAAGCCTCAGGCAACAAATCTTGCCTTGTACTTTTCACCACTTCCATCAGCTCCATGCTTGATCTTGTAGAGCCATTTCGAGGTGACAACATATTTTTCCTTCGGTCTAGGGACCACATCCTAGACATCATTTTTCATGATTGATTCATATTCCTCGTGCGTAGCATCCTTCCAAACTTAATTCTTTACGGCTTCTTCAAAATTTATAGGCTCAGATTGTATAATAGTACTCATGGCTGCTAGGTACCCTTGGTACCTATTCAACTTCTTACTTTCATGGAATGTTCCCCTTGGAGCAATATGTCTCTTGGCATCTTCGAGAGTGTCTCTAATCCCTGAGGGCTTTCTTTTATTTTAAGAAGGTGGATCTATAGGATCCATTGGTCCTTCAACATCAGGCATTGGTTCATCCTTCAGTTCTTCCCGCCTTCCTAATTTTTCTTCTTATTTGTCTACCTTTGAGATAGGAAGATCTCCAAGCTTCATTAGGGCAGCATCTTTGTCAGAGGTGACATCATGACATATCTCCACTTCTCTTTGACAAGGCGCATAGATTCTATGTGCCTTTGAGGTTTCAATGTAGCCCACAAACGTTCCCTTCTTTTCAGAAGCATCCAATTTGCTTCTCTTTTCTTTCGGCACATGAAAATATACAGGAATTCCAAAAACTCTAAAATGATAAACATCAGGATTCTTAGGAGAGAAGACTTCTTCAGGAGTTTTGGAGTTCAATGCGGAATGAGGGCATCTATTTTCAACATACACAATGTTGTTGGCAGATTCTCCCCTTAGGAACTTCAGAATACCTTGGTCATAAAGCATGTCACAACCATCTTCCAAAATGGTTCTATTCTTTCTTTCAACAACACCATTTTGTTAGGGAGTATACATAGTAGTGGCCCCCCTCTTAATGCCAAATTCCCTGCAATAGTCATTGAATTCATTTGACTCATATTCAGTTCCATTATCGATCCTAAATTTTTTGATCTTCTTCCCTGTTTGATTCTCAACCAAGGCCTTGAAGGTGTAGAACCATTTGAATGCTTCATGCTTTTTCTTCGAAATGCATATCCAAGTTTTGCGGGAGAAGTCATCTATAAAAGTGATATAATATAAGCATCCTCCCAAGGATGTTACAGGCAGCATACTTGATAGATCAGAGTGAATTAATTGTAAAATATCAGATGTATTAGTGACACTTGAGGGGAATGGCCCATTGTATGCTTTCCTTCTGCATAACCCTAATATACACCTTCATGTTCATCTTTAGAATCGGGCATCCCTGTCACCACCTTCCTTGCTTCGGGAAGGGATTTGAAATGAAGGTGTGAAAACATCCGGTGTGATAGCTTGGATTGAAATTTTTTGTCACATGTCATGGCCCCCAGTGGATTTCCTCCAACCTGATAGAGTGTATCAACTCTAAAACCAAGAGTGAACACTTCCTTTAATTTCATCTTCTAAATGCGTACCTTTTCATGGATGAATGCCACCTTGAATAATTTATCTTCCATTGTCGAGATAGACACTAGATTCTTCTTCAAGTCAGGTACATACAAAATATCTTGCAAGCGAGACTTGACCTTGATTTAGATGAAGGGTCACAGTCCCTGTCCCTTTCACGAGATAGGTGGCATTGTCTCCAAGTTTAATCTCCAAATTAGTATACTTTTTAATCAAATCAGAGAGGGCCTATTTATATCCAGTGAAGTGCCTTGAGGCACCACTATGAATCAACCAATTATCCAGGGTGTCGGGAGGAGATGCAGTAGAGAGGGTGGATATAATAATATATTCATTTCCCTTATTATCAACAACATTGGATTCATCATACCTGGAGTTCCTTGACCTTTTGAAAGGTTGACCATTACCATTTCCATTTCGATTAGAGGGAGGCTTCCTCTTTCCATTGAACCTATTGTTCCTTTGATTTCCATTCCCCCTGAAGTTGTTGTTATTGTTGTAGTCATCATCTCAGGGAGAGTCCCTTGTATTAGGGCACTCTCTAGCATAGTCACTAGAAAATTTGGCGGAATTTCCGACGGCCAATTCGTCACTATTCCGACACATAGTCGTCGCAAGAGCGACAGTTCGAGGGCGGGAAAAATGTGGTTTGCCATGCCGTCGCAGTTCCGACACACTTAAAAAGTGTCGCACTATCGACAGTTTTCTGTCGCTTCCAAGCAAGCGTCGCTCTTCCGACGTTTCCCAAACTGTCGCGCTTCCGACGTTTGTAAACTATGGCACTTCCGACGAAATGTGGTCCGACATTTTGAACATCGCTCTTCCGATATTTGTAAACTGTCACAATTACGACGAAATGTGGTCCGACGTTTTGAACGTCGCTCTTCCGACGTTTGTAAACTGTCGCAATTCCGACGCAATGTGGTCCAACGTTTTGGACGTCGCTATTCCGACGTTTGTAAGCTGTCGCAATTCCGACGAAATGTGGTCCGACGTTTTGAATGTTGCTCTTCCGATGTTTGTAAACTGTCGCAATTCCGACGAAATGTGGTCTGACATTTTGAACGTCGCTTGTTCGACGTTTTTATACTGTTGCTCTTCCGACGTTTTTAAGCTGTCGCAATTCCGACGCTTACAAGGCGTCGGTATAGTGACGGTGGGTTCAATTTAAAAAAAAAATAAATGAAACTTTAAAATAGGAAAAACACTGTTTTGAATATATTATATGAAGTAAAACAGTCCATGAAGTCATTACATTTTCACATTTGAAGATTGGAACCCAAATATCCATCCAGAAAAGTGGAAGTCCCACCCCAGACAATGATAGAAAAATACCCCATGTCACATACAGGGACTTGAAATTAAACCCAGTAACGGTCCGCATGGAGATTATCGACAATCCGAGAAAGCATCCAAATATGCCCGAGGCATCTATAAGAAAGTGAAATAGCAGTATGTAGAATAGTAAAGCAACAGATAGAGTACCGACGTCCATTGTTCCAAATACAAATTAAAGTACCCAAAATCCTTGAACAGAGAAAAACGCTAATCATGCGAGGAGTGTGATATGTCCAAAATATAAAAAGACCATCAGACCATATCAATAAACCAGCAACATAGACCAGCATCGCTAGTTTTGAAGGCAGAGTAATAAACATTAATCATTTTTTTTTCACAAGAGAAAAAACGTTGTTTTGAATATATTATATGAAGTAAAACAGTCCATGAAGTCATTACATTTTCACATCTGAAGATTGGAAACCAAATATCCATCCAGAAAAGTGGAAGTCCCACCCCAGACAATGATAGAAAAATACCCCATGTCACATACAGCGACTTGATATAAAACCCAGTAACGGTCCACATGGAGATTATCGACAATCTGAGAAAGCATCCAAATATGCCCGAGGTATCTATAAGAAAGTGAAATAGCAGTATGTAGAATAGTAAAGCAACAGATAGAGTACGTACCGACGTCCATTGTTCCAAATACAAATTAAAGTACCCAAAATCCTTGAACAGAGAAAACGCTAATCATGTGAGGAGTGTGATATGTCCAAAATATAAAAATACCATCAGACCATATCAATAAACCAGCAACATAGACCAGCATCGCTAGTTTTGAAGGCAGAGTGATAAACATTAATAATTTTTTTTTCACAAGAGAAAAAACGTTGTTTTGAATATATTATATGAAGTAAAACAGTCCATGAAGTCATTACATTTTCACATCTGAAGATTGGAACCCAAATATCCATCCAGAAAAGTGGAAGTCCCACCCCAGACAAGGATAGAAAAATACCCCATGTCACATACAGGGACATGATATAAAATCCAGTAACGGTCCACATGGAGATTATCGACAATCTGAGAAAGCATCCAAATATGCCCGAGGCATCTATAAGAAAGTGAAATAACAGTATGTAGAATAGTAAAGCAACAGATAGAGTACCGACGTCCATTGTTCCAAATACAAATTAAAGTACCCAAAATCCTTGAACAGAGAAAAACGCTAATCATATGAGGAGTGTGATATGTCCAAAATATAAAAATACCATCAGACCATATCAATAAACCAGCAACATAGACCAGCATCGCTAGTTTTGAAGGCAGAGTGATAAACATTAATCATTTTTTTTTCACAAGAGAAAAAACGCTGTTTTGAATATATTACATGAAGTAAAACAGTCCATGAAGTCATTAAATTTTCACATCTGAAGATTGGAACCCAAATATCCATCCAGAAAAGTGGAAGTCCCACCCCAGACAGTGATAGAAAAATACCCCATGTCACATACAAGGACTTGATATAAAACCCAGTAACGGTCCACATGGAGATTATCGACAATCTGAGAAAGCATCCAAATATGCCCGAGGCATCTACAAGAAAGTGAAATAGCAGTATGTAGAATAGTAAAGCAACAGATAGAGTACCGACGTCCATTGTTCCAAATACAAATTAAAGTACCCAAAATCCTTGAACAGAGAAAAACGCTAATCATGTGAGGAGTGTAATATGTCCAAAATATAAAAATACCATCAGACCATATCAATAAACCAGCAACATAGACCAGCATCGCTAGTTTTGAAGGCAGAGTGATAAACATTAATCATTTTTTTTTCATAAGAGAAAAAACGTTGTTTTGAATATATTATATGAAGTAAAACAGTCCATGAAGTCATTACATTTTCACATCTGAAGATTGGAACCCAAATATCCATCCAGAAAGTGGAAGTCCCACCCCAGACAATGAGAGAAAAATACCCCATGTCACATACAGGGACATGATATAAAACCCAGTAACGGTCCACATGGAGATTATCGACAAATATGAGAAAGCATCCAAATATGCCCAAGGCATCTATAAGAAAGTGAAATAGCAGTATGTAGAATAGTAAAGAAACAGATAGAGTACCGACGTCCATTGTTCCAAATACAAATTAAAGTACCCAAAATCCTTGAACAGAGAAAAACGCTAATAATGTGAGGAGTGTGATATGTCCAAAATATAAAAATACCATCAGACCATATCAATAAACCAGCATCGCTAGTTTTGAAGGCAGAGTGATAACCTGTCAACACATAAAATAATATCATAAAGCGGATACAGGAAATGTGCAGAGACATGTACTGTTGATATACACCTCACACAAAAAGCATCCATGATAGAGAAAAAATATGTATAAACCTAGGGTCGATTGTATGTTCTGGCTCGCTTGTTCTCGGAAATAAAAACCATCTGCAGAAACCCAGGCTCGCTTGTAAGATCAGGCTCGCTTGATTCCAAAATTGGTGACCATCTGTTGCATCCGAGATGTAAGGTTCAGGCTCACTTGTTTCCATTAGTAGCCCGCTACAGCATCCACCCTGTTCATAGCAAAAAGGTTCCTGTAGATATACAGAGAAAGAGTATAATACGTAGACCATATAAACATGGCTCTGTATTTCAAAAAACAGGTTTAAAATAGAAACATGGCAACATTTTTTTTTCTAAGTAAAGTTAATCTATTAACAGTGGGAATAAAATTACACCAAAGTCAAAATCATTGCCCAGACTCATGGAAAATTTGTCATCAAAAAATCAAAAAATTAAGAAGACTGCCCTCATACGGGGAAACCAGTCTTGAACGTTTAATTTACAGAATTCAAAAATATTACAAAGGTCCAGCACAGTAAAATAATCTAAAAGCAGCCCAATTAAGTGGGCCACGAAGCAAGAAAAAAAAATTAACCAAACTACTCCTCCGGCTCCTCGACGATTCGGCACCATCCTTCGGAAGGTCAGGATCGCTAGGTGCTACCTCCACATTCATGCCATGACTCCCCTCCTGAAGGCCCGAATGCTGGCCGGATTTTTCCGAGCTCAGACCCGCCGGATGGGTGCATTCTTCCTTCGTTTGGGCCTCCTCGCGGAAAACCACAGTGACTGAAGTTGTGATTCGTGGGCGGTTGAGAGAGCAATTAAAGGAAAATTGTGCAGTACGCGTCATGGGAGAAGGTGAACTAGCGGTGGGGAAACGAGGAGTAGGGGAATCCATACGGTGGCCAGATCCTACAACCCGACCCCGCCCACTCCTAGTATTTGGATGGCGACTTGCGTAATAATCATTGGACTGGCCAGAAGTCGACTCGGTTGAGGGGCTGGAGGGAGCGCGTAGGGGTTGACCTCTAGTGATCCCCATGCGGCAACGCATCCTTTGACGCAGGCGAGGCATGGGTGCAGTCTCACTAGCAGTGGGTACAAGAGGAGACGGAGAAGCAAAATTCCAAGAAATAGAGGAAGACAGACAAGGACCATGTTGAGAGAGAAATGCCTACAGGCGCAAAGAAGGTCGACAAAGCAGTTTGCACTCGCTGCCTTATCAAGAAGAAGCGGCGAGCAGCAAAGCAGGAAAGCATAACCAGGCTGTTCGACAGAAACCAGCAATGGTTCGTTTTATCGACCGACCCATAATGCAATCGATGATGGCCACTGTCTAAAATCTTCGATTGTCAATGAGCGCGGTGCTGCGGATCATATCGTATGGGCGTTGAATTCGCTGCACAGGAGGGGAGGCTTTGTTTCAATATAAAATAAGTTTTAATGCGATTAGATGTGAAAACCTTGGAACTTAATTGAACAACGTTAAAACTTAATGCAATTGATATGAAATTTCCACATCCATGTCCCATCGCCTTAAATGCCATCGAATGCACCCGCAGTTGGGAGCAAAGTTTTATCGAGACCGTGTTAAATTGATTTGAGCTGATTTTTTGTTTAAATGCCGTTAAGGAAATTTTAATTCAAAGATTTTTCAGTTAACGGATAAAAATTCGTTGCACAATCCCCCCCCTCCTCCACACGCCACCAACTTCCTGGACCCTTTAAAAATATTAGTAGAATTATTTGTTTTCGGCCATAAATCACTATCGTAGTGCTATTTTGGAACGTGAATTTGGTTTGAATTATGGTTTATCGCCGTTTGAAGTCCGGCGGGCTCGACTTAAGAACAATTTTGTTTGATCCCATCTTATAAAATTTATGAGTGCGGTAGGCAATTATATTGTTAATCTACGTTACATTAACATACGATGATATCATTGGCTTTTAAAAGCAAGGAATTCAAAGAAAATATTTGGTGAAATCTACGTACGAAAAATAAATGGAAGCAATATTACATGCAATAAAAAATGGGGATAGCATATCATTGGGAGGTATTTTAAAGTCAAGATATACCATGATAGCATAAAGTATTTTTTGAAGCTATGGATTTCATTGGAAGATTAACAAAAATGAGGAGAAAAAATGCAAAGTTTTAATTTTGAGATAATCTGCAAAAAGGGTAAGGAAAATTTAGCACATGATGCTCTTTCTAAAATAGAAGAGGCCTCAAATTTATATCCAATTACATTTTCTATTCCTAGGTGGCTAGAAGAAGCTTGCCATAATGGAAAAATGACAATAGTACTAAACAAAAACTAAAATTTATAAAGGATGGGATGAACTCTATGGAGCATTGGGAGTGAATGAGAGATATACTTTGGTGCAAATGTAGAATATTTTTATGCACGCAAGCATATTTGAATAAAAAAATATTAAGGGAGTCCCATGTCTCTCTGATGGTAGGACGCAGGGTTCCTTAAAACATATCAAAGGATCAAAAAATATATTTTTGGAAGGAATGAAGAAAGATATTCAAAATTTTGTAAGAGAAGGTCAGGTTTGCATAATAAATAAAAGAGAGATAGTAAAATCTCTAGGGTTACTTCAACCATTCCATATACATATTCAAAGACTAGAAGATATATCAATAGACTTTATTACAGGGTTACTGAAATATAAAGGTAAGTATTACATTTTTGTGGTCATTTATATAGACAAATTTTGTAGATTTTTTTTGCAGAGCTCAAAGTACATAAACAACAAGCCAAGTGGCAGAAGTGTCCGTGAAAGAAATTCATAGTCTTCATGGTTTTCCTAAAGTAATAGTAACAAGAAACTTTTGGAAATAATTATTTAACATGAGTGGAGAAACACTAGCTGCCATGAGTTCTACATATCAAACACAATCAAATGGTCAAACAAAAATAGTTAACAAATGTTTTTAAGGTTATCTACAATGTTACTCTTTAGAAAAGAAATCTTAATGGATGAAGTGGATTCGTCAAGGAAGAATGGTAATATGATACTACCTATCACAAATCTACTAAAATTTCCCCATTTAAGGCCCTTTATGGATATCCAACTCCTAGTATCTCATACTTTTTGCAAGATAAGTCCAAAGTATAGGAAACAGAGTCACATATGAAAATACTAAAGAAACTTTGAAAATTATTATGGAAAACCTTCAAATGACATGAAACATGATAAAACAACAAGGGGAACAACATTGAAGTGAAAGATAATTTGAGGAAGGTAATTGGGTATTTTTTAGATTATAGCATTATAAGCAATCATCATTCAAGAAAAATAAGAATAAAGAATTAGCTAAAAAATGTTATGGCCCTAAAAAATTATTCATAGGATTGCACAAGTCGTATAGAAGTTATATTTTCCTTCTTCTTTCATTTATAAGGTTTTTCATGTATCTTTCCTAAAAAAGGTTTTGGGAAAAAATATGCCAATGTAAATAGAACTTCCAAAATTAGATGAAGAATGAAAGTTGATTCTTGAACCACAAAAAGTTATAGATAAACATTCTCGTATCTCTATAACCAGGAAGTACCCAACTGCATGGAAGAATTCTCTGAAGAAGGTACATGGTAAAATGATCAATTGGGTGGTGGAACACCACCAACAAAGGGTTCGTTTAAAGTTTGTTATATGTTTTATATAACGCGCGGCAGAATAGTTTTATTGTTTGTTAAGGTCCCACACAGTGATGAAATTTGAAGGGCAGGTTCGAATTTCAATTAGAAAGGCATATATCTATGTCGCCCTTCCATAATGAAAAGCTTTAAAAAAAAACTTTTCAATTGACCACAATAAATTATTTTTACATTTCATTTTCAGAAAGACAAAACCATCAATCTTTATATTAATAAAAGACTGTTACATATACAACAATGAAGAAGGCTCCATCTTTCATCGCTTAAATATCTCATTGGCAATGTCAACATAAGTCTTGAAGACACTATTATAAGAGTTTGGATACATACCACCGGGATATAGGAGATTCTTATGTGTCATATTGTGTAATGCAATTTTGACTTTGTCTCACAAGGAGCAGCAGCATGGAGGTCTGGATTTTTCTTATAGAACTTTTTTATTATTATTTGAAACGTTGTTTATAGATATGAATACAACAATGAAATTATGAGCATGGTGGACAATTAGTCAAGCTCATGATGCCAAACCATGATGATGTAAGCTTGGAATTTAACATTTTTACATGTTAAAGACAAATAGTCAAAATCACTGACAACTTAGTATGCCATAATTAATAATCATTCCCTATTCACTTTTGTTAATAGGTTTATGTCACACGATGATCTCTCTTCTCTGGCATTTACTTGTATTGAAGATCACTATTCTAGGAATAAGGAGTTATTTTCTCCAAAAATAACCCTAGCCAAACATTGACAATGTATCAAGGATATCTTTCTATGCTTCATAAGTACATATGTTCTACTTCTAAATCATGTCTTGGAAGTGGTTGTTTTGCTGGAAATTATTCACCAGTTGGTTTCATACCAAAGTCTTTTTCTCATTTTCAGCATCCAATACATGAAAAAGATAATGGTTTAAAACAACACAAATATTTGAAATTTTGCAAGAATTGTCTGGCACACTTTGAATATGAATTTTGAAGTCAAGTGCATGATGCTGTATAGGATCAAGTGTCATTTTGAATACCAAATGTTTCACAAGAAACTTCTCAACATGCTACCCTGCAGTAAGGATTATATGACAATATTGCATCAACTATTTCCATAATAAAAGTGCACCTCGGCCATAAGACTAAACAACTACAAATGTTGTAGATCTAACAAGACCACACAATAAAATGTATTCCACAAGGCCAATACTGTATGAAAAATGAAAAGGATTTTGCAACCAAAAATACCTTAGGCAACTAATTCAATTAGATACACCAAACCATCAACAAAAAGGAAAACTAGCCTACTCAAAAGGCAAGCGTTTACCTCCTTTGACAAAATTTTGAGTTCCGAAACAAGGGCCTTTATTGTCTTGTCAATGCCCCTAGTAATTTGAACGGGGTTTGCACCTGCTGCAACAACCTAAACAAAAAGGTTTCATTTAAAATTATTTTCCACAAATTTAAGATACAACCATTGTCAGTTTTGTATTTCCTAACAAGCTCATAAATTTTGACGAAAGAACCAAATTTTTTTAATACTTGATAGCAATTTTTTCACTCAAAAACTATCTTAGACTCAATAAGCCCAACCCAAAACTAAAAAACCAAACACCAGAAGACCCTACAAAAATGAATAGATGATCTTAATCCAGTACTATCGACAAAAATTTACCTTTACACCCTCACTTATTAAACCCTGTGCTGTTGAATTTTAACTTCAACTGCTGCAACAGAAGGACGGATGCAACAACAACATTTTTTTTTGGAGGTTGCTTGCACGCCATCCAGAAATTTAATTGAGCATTTAAAATTCCTGCAAGTTTTTTTTGTAGACGGCCGCAGCCATATTTCTGTACAGGATTGTATTTAAACACAACAACCAACATTAACGCAATTCACCAACCAGAAATTAAACAAATAGAAATTTACCCCCCAGTTTTGTAAATTCAAAAGGAGGACACGTGGAGCATTAATATTGGATCGCATGAAATTGAAGGGAATATAAAAACCTGAAAACCGGACCCGAATTTTTTATAAGGCACATTGGATTGAGAATTCGCGTTACAAATTAGGTAGACGTCAGCATCCCATTTTGGAACGCGAATTTGGTTTGAAATTCAATCTATTCAGACTTTTGAAGTCCGACGGAAAGGGTTCTTTAATGTTTTGATAATTTAATTTTATGTATGCTTTAATATATACATATGTTTTAAACACACACACACACACACACACACACACACACATATATATATATATATATATATATATATATATGCGAAATGAAAGGTGGGCCATAGAATTTAGTTTTAATTTTATTTTTTTAAAAAGAGGGTTTATTATAATATTTTTTATTTATTTTATTTTATTTTTATTTATTTTATTTTTTATTTTTATTTTTTTTAGAAAGAAAAAAACGCTGTTTTTATTAATAGTGCATATAACAAAACATTACATTCCCATCATGAGATGATAAGAAAACCCGATCCGAAACAATTTCCATCATAACAACTTCTAAGGAAGGAGTCAGAAATGAAAAAAATATGTGGGGATCATACAAATATGGGGGCATAACACCCCAACCAGATTACGAGTCCAGATAAAGAAAAAACCAGCAGAGCAGCCCGTAAAAAGGGGAAATGTTGTCATCTGTTATTGAACTCATCAAGATTAAAGAAAAAAGCATAATGATCATAGGCAAAAACTGGCTCGCTTGATGTGTCATATGTTGGCCCTGTAGAAAGCTAAAAACCATTGCATCTTATGTGAATAAAACCTATGTTGTTATGAAGAAACAACTTGAAATCAGTATAATGAAATCCGGCTCTCCTGTTGCATAATTATATGTTACGGTATATAAAAATAAAAAGGACAAAAAAGCTTGGTAGTTTTTTTTACAGACAGTACGTAAATTTTTTATTACACAGCAGTGTGTAAAAAGTGAAAGACTGAGTGTAACATTTTAAGTGTGTATGCACAACAGTGCGAAAGTGAAAAACACAGCAGAGTGTTTTAGAGACAGAGTATGTTTGTTTTGAACAGACAGTGAGTTGGTTTTATGCACTGCGTTTTGTAGCAGTCATAATTTTGTAATCCCTTTCAGTGAGGAAGTAGTGTAATAGTTTTTTTTTGAGTTATTGAAGGGAATAGAAGTTTGTTTTCAAAGTATTGAAACTCTGTCTCCTGTCAAAGAAATTTTTATTTTCTGTGTGTTAGAGGAAGGGAGATTTATTTTCCATTCATTGTTCTCGAATTTTTCAATATTCCAACATGTGCAAGAACAACAGATGTTGTGGTTCCATCCCCAGCTAAATCATTTGTCTTTGCCGCAGCTTGCCTTACCAACTTGGCCCCAATATTTTCAACCGGGTCCTCTAATTCAACCAATAAAAAGGCCAAAACCATAGCATTGAGATACATTTCATTACACTGTCAATAACAATAAAATTTGACTCAGCCATAACACTTTCCTTTTATTGTTGTGAAAAGCTTTATGCATTACTCTAATGTGGCTAGTCCATAGGCCAAGTAAACCACTGGGTAACAAATATGTTTCCTTTCACCTTTGAGTTTTCAAATTATGCCTACCAAATCTAAGACATTTAAGAGGGGGAACTAATACAACGTTAAAAAAAAAACCAGAGCACACATCTACAAATTACCTCCTTAGCTACTGTCACACCATCATTAACTATTTTCGGAGAACCATGTTTGCTCTCCAAGACAACATTTTTCCCCTCGCCCCAAGGGTAACTCCAACAAGATCAACAAGTTTGTTCACACCGCCTGCAAGACAAATTGACAATTCTTTCAGTAAGTGTGCAATTGAATGCCAGACCATATGCCAAAACAACCCTCCATGAAAAAATAAAATAACACATTTAAATCGAATATAAGTGGATAAGGAAAGATCGACCACAGTGAAGTTTCACGTGCAGGTGACCTTCCTTTAAACATACTTTTTTCTCTGACCTGCAATTTTTTTGTCACTGAGCCATCCTTGTTGAAGTACAACTTCTTTTCCATAAATCTTGTATTAACTACCTTCTCTCTGTCGCGTAATCTCAGAGTCCCTCTTCTGCTTGAGCGATTAAAGGAAATGGGTGAAAAAACTGAAAGAGAAGACAATTGTCTACCATAATTATCAAACATTGCACCCAACTTCTTCCCCTTTCCATTGTTACCCAATGAGGTAGATGTGGCAATTGTTGTCATACTTCCCAAAGAAGATGCCATCTTCTCTTATCCTGAATATAGAATTACAAGATCTTCATATTAGTATGAACCTTAAAAAACATGACTCCCATTGCTAAAAACCACTTTTAAGTTGTAACAGGCAAACTAAACAACTATCGCAACTTTTGGAAACTTTTGGAGCATTAAGAGAGAAAAAACCAAAGAGAAATACAACCACAATCCTCATTTTAATGAGACCGGACTATATATTTGCATGAAGATAATAGAAAAAAATCACGACTATATTAAGGCCAGCACAAAACAATCTTTAACCAGTGTCTCTCGCGGCCTTCAGGTTGCCATGCTAGAGGTTGCATATTTTTAATTTAAATTCTTGACCTCTCGTGCCCATCTATGAATGCATCCAATGGGATATGTACATCAAATTCTCCTTTATATCCCCAAAAACAAATTCCCTACTACAAGAGCACCAGTATTGATGGATCACCCCACACCATCCCACCCAATAGAAACAGTGAAAAAAAGAACCCGAGAAAACTTCTGAAATATCTCAAGATGACTATATGGGTGGTTCTTATGAATCAACCAACCATTCAGAACATGCTCATCAATCCAAACCATGAGTATTATGTGACGATATTCAAGCAGGCACTGAATCAGATTTCTGAAGCTATGTTAGAGAAACCCTAAACTCTCACTGAAAATAGGTGAAATGTGGCACCACTCATAGATTGACATGTGCCAATTGGTACAAGTGGTAGAAAATTGGCATGCTCAAACAACGAGGTGATGCGGGAATGGCATGAGGGAGAAAATATCATAAAATCCCCAAATCTGGAGAACTAAAGCTCATCACCAACCTGAGATTGACAACTTTACATGATGTAACCTATGAAATCGTAAATGGAGAAATCATAGTAACAATAAAGTAACCTATGTAACAATAAAGTCAGATTCATCCCGGGAGTGGTAATGGGAGAAATCATAGTGAACAACAGGAAACATGCAGAGTTGCTTACAATCAAATAGATGAAAAAACACATACAAAAAACCTAGATAATAATCATGAACAAGCTTAATATTGAATTATGAACTGTAAAGGAACTTACAAAATGTGACATTGCAAACCTGGTCAAGCGCACAAGAAAAAATATCCTGGACATGACCCTGGTTGACAAGTTGTATTGCTCATGATGTAAGAGGATTTGTACCTGCACTGCCAAGTCCATCATTATCTATACAATAAATACAAGTAATTGATGTAGTATTTTTTACTCTAAGATGCATTCTTATGATAATGTTAAAACATATGTTGAAAATGTCAAAACATACCTGAATAAGCTCCTCTTCATTTCAAGAACAATTTATTGGAGTCGCATGAACTTGGAACAAGCCTCCCACGATCCGAAAGAGTAGCAACTAAGTCAACAATGACTTTTTTGTTGCTACACTGGATCGAGGGAGATTTGCTCCAAGATTAAATCGCTCCAATAAATTATTCTCTACTAAACAGGGCCAACCACGTGAAGGTGGAAGCTCTTATGGCCCCTCCCCCCGCCCCTCACATCACTCTCAATTCCCCAATACCTAATCTATATTTCATTTTTTACTTTCATGAGCATAAAAAAAAATATTCAATAACTAATAAAAAAACAATTCAACAAAAAGTACGCAAGGAAACATTGCAATTAATGCTTGACATAAAAATAGTATGATAAATGAGTTTTTTATATAAAGAAAAAAACGTTCCAAGTATGGTAACGTTTGTCTTATAATAATACAATATTTTACATTATCAAATTTTCTTTTTCTTCTTCCTATTTCTAAAGCTCCTAATTACATCATCAATATCATCGTGCTCTGCTCCTGTTTCGTGCCTTTCGACCCGCACTGCTGACCTAGTTGCGTAGTCACAATGTCTGGTCTCATCCAGTGACGGGGCATCGCCTACAAAAACAAATAATATTAAATTTTAATTGTCAGTTTTTAAATATCATTGAACTAGTTTGGTAATATTAATAAAAAAAATTGCAATGAGATTATTTCCCTGGTGCACCAGTTGTCGCCGCTGACCTAGTTGCATGGTCACGATGTCTAGTCTCATCCAGTGACGGGGCATCGCCTACAAAAACAGATAATATTAAATTTTAATTGTCAGTTTTTAAATATCATTGAACTAGTTCGGTAATATTAATAAAAAAAATTGCAATTAGATTATTTACCTGGTGCACCAGTTGTCGCCGCTGACCTAGTTGCGTTGTCACGATGTCTGGTCTCATCTAGTGACGGGGCATTGCCTACAAAAACAGATAATATTAAATTTTAATTGTCAGTTTTTAAATATCATTGAACTAGTTCGGTAATATTAATAAAAAAAATTGCAATGAGATTATTTACCTGGTGCACCAGTTGTCGTCGTTGACCTAGTTGCGTAGTCATGATGTCTAGTCTCATCCAGTGACGGGGCATCGCCTACAAAAACAGATAATATTAAATTTTAATTGTCAGTTTTTAAATATCATTGAACTAGTTCGGTAATATTAATAAAAAAATTGCAATGAGATTATTTACCTGGTGCACCAGTTGTCGCCGTTGGGATTGTTGCCCTGTCTTCCTCTCTGGTGGTAAGATCCTCAAGGGAAACATTCTCTGTCATTTAAACAAAAAACATTATAAGGACAACCATCAAGGTATAATTAGAAAAAATTATAAGTGGAAATTAATTACCGTCACAACCCTCACTAATAGTAGCATTGTCGGCCTGGTCCCCACTACAATGATCAGGTTGCATGTGAGGATCATCTATATCTGGCTCTAAAACTGGGTTATTTGCCTCGTCAGTATTGCTACTCCCCTGATTTAAATAAAGTTGTTAGACATTAAATTTATGGACGAAAACAAACATATTGAAAGGTTAATGTTCTACCTTATCAAGCATTATGGATCTTGGGACCTGCCCCAAGCTTCTGCGACGTTCAACTACGGCTTGATAGCCGAAATGGAAAGTGATATTTTTATCTTCCTCTGTAGTTTCTGTTCCGAATTCATCACCCTACATTACATATGATTGTGTATTTTTAATCATATTTTATAGGATTACAAAAATGTTGGAAGGCGATACAATTAATTATAAGATGTTTAGCTACTTAATTACAATTCTTGCAGCTAATTTCAAGTAGCCGCCCTGGCCTAGCTTGTGATGGCCCTTTTTTTCAATCCTAGCTTTGGTTTCCTTTGAGGTGTCAGGCAACCTAGCATCAAAATATTGAAGTCAGATATGACGTAGAACACTTTTATTTTATACATAGAGAAAATTAAAGCTATTGAATTAAAGTTGTAATTTAGCTTGTGGGTCCAGTTGGCATTTTTCCTTCTTTCTTTGCCCTTTTCTCTTTTCCATCATGGATGAGTGCTCTCCAATCACTCCCTGGATCTGTGAGAGGACGCTCGTATCTAGGGTTAAATTGCAATTGCGTCCTATAGGTGTCCCTGGTATATTTCAAATATTTGCCGGCTACCCGAGCCACCGTTGTTCTATCAAATGTGCCGACCCCAAAAAGGGCTTCTAGATAATCTAGAAGTTCTTTTTTCAGGTTGGAATTCTGGGAATTCCACCCTGTGCGTATGGTTGGGCCAAAAATTACCAATGCATGGCTCTCCAAAAACCTCTAGAACTCATTGTTTCCTACACAGAAAAAGAAGAAGATATTATCATTAATTTAAAAATAAAAATCATGATAAATATGTTTTAGATAAAGTACATGAAATAGTTAAAATATTAAAATTTACCTGGGAGTTGTACGTTCTTTATAGGGACACCTTCATCGTTCACCAACAACGTGCCATTAATGGTCCCTGTGGAGCTGACACGTGTAGCTCCAGGAAACACAATAATGTAGTTAGCCATATCAGCCTCATCATTGCCAACACGTTCAGCGGTTGGCTGGGTGTCTGCTTGGGTAGGGTGTGTTTCTTGGCTGGCACCTAAAGGAGTAGAAGTTGTACGAGAGGGTTGTTGGGCAATCTCTTGCCCTTGTGTCTCACTACCACCAACACCGGGTTCAACAAGTGCCAGAAAACGCTACATACAAAAGAATTTTTTGTTAGTTTAGTCAATGTAAAAATTAAAAATCAAACTATCACAATTCATCTCGTGCAGAACAAAAAAAATATCCTTTTGAATTTTTATTATTACCTGATATCTTTCTAGCTGGCTCATAAGTTTTTTTATCCTCTCTTCTGTTTCAGGTGTTTGAGGCGCGTCTATCAAAGTATTAAATTCCGACCTTGCATCTCGTGCCTTTTTTCGCAACAAGAACACTGGAGATAGGGATGAAGAAAGCTCTTCCTCAAAGAGGGAATCATCAAGCGTACCATGGCTAGGTGTCTGCATATTTGAACAAAATTAATATTATTTCAATTATGTAAATAACTAAAATACCTAAAGATAGAGCAATGCCGGCACTTTACATGTTCTTCCGCTGGCCTCTTTCCGCGATCATCCTGTCTCGGGGTTGTTCCTGCACTGCTCTGATCAGTCTGCCACATTGCAATAAAATTATAAATGTAAAAACTTGAAAACAATATCTAACTTTAAAACACAAAATGAAAACTGAAATAATTTCTAATAAGACACCGGAAGACAGAGTTAGAGTTTCAAATATGCCTTGCATTGAATTCAGTCCTGGAAACATGTCATTGCACATTAAGGCACCCAAACAAGAGATGAGTTGACAATGAAGACCTTATTGAATATATTGTTGGAGCAACTTCTAGTAAACTTGTTGTGAATACCTTGAGGACATTTTTGGAGCAACATTGTTGAAGCCGATGGTATAGCATTGTTGGAGACGATCTTGAAGGGCCTTGAAGTGAAGCTTTTGGAGCAACTATTGAAAAAATCCTTAGAGCATTTAAGTAAGGCACTTTCTATCTTCCATCACCTTTTTCCTTTCAATATCCTTTAAACTATTTTGTTGATATTTAATGTTTGAAATCATGTTATAATTCCTTGATTATATGTGTTTGGGGACTTTCCCTTTGAAATTACCCAAAAATACCCTGGCAATTTTATCTTCAAGATGCATGTCTGACCCTATTGTTCAATATTTTGATTGATAGTAGTAAACATAGAGAGTTAGGGGGCTCTTGACTTGGTTTGGTTGGGCCATTATATCCCTAACATCTAGTAGGGAGAACCCCCCTTGAGTTGGAGGAGAGCTAGCTCGAAGTGAAAAGAGGTTGGTGAGGTGACAATGGGGCTATTGAATTACACATGGTATCACACTTTAGCTTTAGGACTTTATCTTGAGAAGTGCGAGATTTTGCTATATCAATTCTCAAATTGTTTAGAACACTATTGTTAAGAACTAATAAGAAGTGATGTTGAGGGGTTTTTGGGTATAAGAAACAATACCATTTAAAAACTAGGGTTCTCAGTCCTTGGCATTCCTTCACATGGGCCTAGGGGCACACAAGAATAATTTCACACTAAACCATGCAAACTTAAAAGTAACTTAACAGATCCATAAAGTAATAATAATCATAATTCCTAATTTCCTATTGTATGATATGATGCAAATTATTCAAACATGAAGCAATGAAGACATGCAATGTCCAAATTTCAAGATTGATGAACCAATAAAAGAACTTAGAAACTACAACTTTGATTCAATACTCCGTGTCCTAACTCCAGGAAGGAATCTAGTTTGTAGTACAGAACATGCATCGTGTATTATCAATTCTTAATTGACAACAACTAAAGGTCATCTACCTCATCAATTCCTTCTCATTTTGTGTTTTTATGTTATATTCCTTATAAAAGTGTCAAATTTCTCTCAAAATAAGCAACCACTGAATAAAATAAAAAATAGTTGAGATATGATTGAGAAATGGTCATTTATTTCTTGAAAGGATCTTCACAATTTCTTTGGTTGTTTTTCATCTCAAGAAACAAGAAATGACCTAAGAAACTATCGAGATGTAATATAAGAAACAACACGGTGCAATGGCCATTTTCAAAGCGAAATGATGTCCATTGAGGACATGGCCTTTATTTGGTTCCTGTTTCATAGGAGTTTCGGGTAGAAATGGAACTTTGTTGTACCATTTCCAGTAGTAAAAAGGGAAACCTTCTTTTTCCATGGGAAATAATTTAC